>JANXJC010000078.1:20954849-20983900 GCA_027564655.1 Leptodon cayanensis
TAGATTAAACATTGAATCAGGCAGAAAAATAAGAAATAATACCAAAAGGGGAAAGGCAGGAAAAATACCAGCTTTCATGCAGCCTAACTTCATTTCATTGCTCTTAGTACCTACCATAAAAATAAGTTAGTTGGTTAGCACCAGAAACTGTTCCTGTTGTGCACTAATTTCTACCTTTGTAGCAGTGAAGATGACAGCTGGTGCTTACTAGACTGTAATTCTCATCTCACAAGTTGAACTTAGCCAGTTCAGCTAATGAAGTACCAAATGTGTATGTTGACCTCAGGCTTTCTGCTTCAGCAGCTGTTTTAAATCTGAGTCTGTAAAATTATAAGGGTGAGTACCTTCTTTCTGAATGATGTACTTTGAAGGGGCAAGTACTGGGATTATATACATACATATATATATATATATATTCCTGCTTCTAATCACTTAAAAATTGCACGTGATACAAATTACTTTCTATGATGTCATAAGTTTGGTCATTGCTCTTCTATTGTTAACTAGGATTTACTCATCGACATTTTCATTCCTAGATATGGTGCTTCTCTTGACGTGATAAAGACTGAATGTTAAGTTCAGATTTTCAAAAAGCTGATGTCTAGCCTCATAATTCATAAAGTTTTTTCAGATTCAGAATTCACAAGTTCTGTTAGCTATTGTGCCATGCAACAGCACAATATTGAAGAAAACATGTTGAACTTTTCAGCTAGTTGTGTTAAACTACTAAAGGACTATGCCTAGAAGAGAGGCAGCTGTTGTTCCTGAACTTTTGCGTAATAAATGTCTAAGAAGTTCATGATAATTTCATTAATGTTTCATAATTACAAAGAGAAAAAAAAACATTGCACAAATTAAGAGAACTTGCTAGATTTCCAGCTATAATTTGTACTATAGGTGGATCAGAAAGAAATAGAAAGAAATTAAGAAGGAGGCAGGAGAAATAAGGTGTATAACAGAATAAATAGCAAAAATAGGCACACTTTATTTCTCTTGGCATGTTACTACTAAGGAACAACTGTCTTTTGGAGTACAATTTTCCAGTTTCCTTTGGGAAAGTGGTGAATCTCCCAGGAACTTCAATGGCACTTCCTGACAAGATTCCCCATGATTTTACTAAACATCTGGCCTCTGTGGTATGCAATTATATTGCTCTTTTCTCTTCACGCTGACCTCCAAGTTCAACTGCCTCTGACATGAACAGCAGGAGAGAGCAGGCAGCTCTGTACTGTGTGAAAAGAAAATCATGAAGCTGGAAGTTGAATGTAAAGTCATTATCGGGACAAATGGAAACACTGGATAGTGGCTCAGCATATAACCTAGGAGAAAAACACTGCACAGAGACCGAACTGTGCCAACCATGCTGTTTATTCATCAGTCTTCTAATGTGTGGATGGGGCAAAATGCCTTCACAAAGCCTTATTTTCTGAATTCTCTTGTGAAATTATACTTACATTTAGTAACAGGGTGTCACAAAATGAAGACAGGAGGCAGGGGCCTTGGATTAGGTCAAAGACTATAAGGCTAATTGAAGGCAGGCTGCTCACTGATAGCTTTTACATCTAAAGAATGATGATGGGGAGGAACAGTTCATTTGCTTTGGCTCAAAAATATATGCCAGAGGCCTCATTCTGTCAGAGACATGCACTTGTTAAGTGTTCTCTGTGATTAGGTGATTAACCCATATAATATAACACCAGCAAGTATACTTCTATTCAGCAACACCCTCCCCAAGATAAATTACACCCACATCATGTTAATCTTCCTCTGTGGAGGGGGAGCAGGAAACATGGACCATTACTAAGACTTGCAGCAGAAGGAATGATGCATTTGATATGTGTAACATCAGGTGCACAGAAAGGGCACATCTTTGTAATACTGCTCCAAGGGTGAAAATTGGACAACCAGTGTCATCATCAATCTTGCAGCACTGTCTAAAATGGTACAGTCATTTAGGCCAACAAAGCCCTTCTTAACAGCCAGGATACATATTTGATTTTGATCCAGTGACAAATGTCTTTTGATGGCTTTCTGGCAGGCCAGTAACTTGCTGGATTAAGTATCTGTGAGGAAGCTGAACACAAGAGTCATTATAGAGGGCTCTGAGTTTCAGATCCTTACTGATGAGGACAGTAATTCTTTTACAAGACATATCTGCAGAGAATGGTCTTTGGAGTCTACTTTGTAGCACCAATATTTATTCATACTCCTGTAATTCTATTAATAAATGAAGAATTTGCAATCACTGTAGTTTCTTGCATGTAATTCAATCAGTGTTTAAAAAATTAGTCTTATACTAAGTTTTCAATTCAGTACTCTATTTGTGTAACATTGAGAAACCAGACATCAGGTGGGCACTGAAATCTCTCCAGCTCCTGAATAATGAAAACAATATTAAAGAAAGCATAACCTTTTCTCCACTAAATCATCCTTTGAACATTAGGAGTCTGTTCACAGAAGTTAATTAGGTTATGCACATGCCAATGCAAATGTTCTAGCCTTTAATCTTTCAAAAATATTTGGAAAAGGCTTTTTTCTCTCCATGTAGAATTTATTTATCTAATTCATCACCACAGACTCAGCACAGCTGTACTTTACACCTCTTTGTTTGCTCCTGTTGAAAAGTATACTACCACCAGAAAAAAAAAAATGTCACTGAAAACAGAGAGATAAAATGGGATTAAAATAGGAGCTCTGCAAATATTTCAGATGGTTTCATAAAAGCTCATGTTCCATTAACTACAGGTCTGTGGAACAGACAGCTCAGAATATGGCAGAAAACTGCATGCATTTCATTTGCCTATTTACTCAACGGTTTGAATAGGAGTAAGTGCTTACCGTGGTAACCCTTGTGTGACATGGAGACTGAGAGGACTTTTTTTAAGACACAGATGCTACACATAAGGTATGTGGCTTGTGGATTTGCACACTGCCCTATTCATGAACAGTGAGAATGACACCATCTTACCCTCAGCGAGCTATGTCTTGAAAACCATACTTCTGGAAAAGAACATTATTTATGTTACATATGAATAGTTACAGTTTGTGTGTTTAAGATGTGAATGCCTCTTTTTGGTTGTGCACCCACTAGAACACATAACATATCCTTACCTCCTTCAATGCTCTGGGAGGGTAATGTTGGACTTAATGGCTAGCAATGTGGGATAGCCTTGTGAACATCACAAATGGGACTTTTATTCATCTTCTGTAACGAATAGAGAATGCATAAAGCCACTGCACATGCAGGCAGCCTCATGAATCCACAAAAGTTCAGAAATGGAGTGCTATAACTGGAAACAGATGATTAGGTGCTTATGCACACCAAAACTTAGCAGAAGGTTATTTTTTAAAGTGGGTACCTTTTTGAATTAAGAGAAAGAAAACTTGTCTGAATACATGTTCATGTCTTTTTTACAGTTGTGCATCCACTTGGGTGGTTGTGTGAATAAACATATGCAGAACCTAACTTCGACATTGAACCCGTTAGTGTTGAGCTGAGCTTATGGTTTCCAGGGAGAGGATTACTCCTAAGAGGAGTTATTGTTAAGTCTATATATCCTCCCTCTTATCAGCCAGCTGTTGATATTCTCTTGTCTCCCTCAAACACCACTTATTTTTACCACAGAAGTCTGCACAGAATATTTATTTCTGCATAGACTATTATTATTATTTATACTTTATTGTATCTTTGCCATCTATGGCAAGCAGATAATCATTCCTCAGCTGGTCTCACTTTGTATGGATCTCAGTGACTATTCCTCCCTAGAAAGCTTTTTAAATGCTCTCATGTAAGGACTCCCTCCCAAGGAGTCTTACAGAAGGCAGGTGTTAGTCCACATTATTTTGTTCAAGAAGAAGGAAGGAAAATGCGGCTATCTACTTCCCATCGTGGGGACAGGATGGGTAAATGTGGCAGCAGAGTCTTTAGATTAGGAACCAGTCATCCAGAAGCTTAAAAGAAATTCCTTGTGAAGGACCCACCACTACTCTCTAGGACCTGTCTGACAACAGATCCGACTCACTGGAGGCCACATCATCTTACAAAACTCCAGAAATGAAACACTTTTCGAGACGCAAACAGACATGACAGGACAAGGTTTTGTTGTGAATATGCAGTGTGGTACACATGCAAATAATCAACAGAGGGTTATTTAAAGTGTACGTTCCTTGGTTTGTGACCATCTGTTTTGTTCAGCATTGGAAGAGAGTTTAGTGCTGTGAAAAATGAGAGGATGCCTTGATCCATCAAAAGGGTGCTATTCATAGAAGCTTCCTAACACAATAACAAATAACAATGATATAACCCCGCAATGTGTCCTGCTACCTAGATTACCATTTTGTTTCCACACAAACCATTCATTGCAATTTGCTTAAACCAGGAAATTTAAGGAGCACAGAGTGGAGATAAGGCATTTTCCCCCACTATCTAATTACTTCAAGAAGTGCCACATATTACTGCCAACTTTTTTTATGTTTCTTTAACAGTTTTTAACCTCTTTCCTAGGAAACAAACCATATTAGAATTTAATACCTCTGAAAGTTTCCTGGCAACGCATAGACAAAGAGGATATTCCCATTAATTACTCAGAGGGCTATCCTAGAAAGGTATTCCTTCTAACCCAGGCAGGTCTGAACAGCTTCCAGTTGGAAACTGAGGCAAAGAATACTAGAGACAGAGAGGGAGCAAGTGAAGAGAGGTGATGAGTGCAAGCTTGCCTTTCTGATTTGCTGGGTTGTTTGCTTAGCCAAATAGTTTGGATTATCAGATGAACCATTGTAAATCATTGCCATTTTTCTAATGTAATTGAAACCACTCAGAGTGGGATGCCTACATACTTTCAAAAATACATCATGCTAAATAATTTTTCTGCAGATCCATTTGCACAAGAAAGCAAAAAGCTCTTCTATTACCACTCTTCAAGACATAAGAAGAGCCCAGCCAAGAGTAGCTGAACATGTTTCAGGGAGGGTGTGTATGTAAGAGAAAAATGGTTCAGTAATGAGTAATAGGAGGATGAAGAGGTGTGAAAGACTTCTAATGTTACAGTGCTGGCTGGCTTTGATAAATTGCCACAGAGAACAGGCAAGAGTAAATATCAGAATTAAAAGTCTGCTCTTTCTCCAGGGGCTGTGCTAACGATCCGACCTCAGCTCCTGCTGGAATCAAACCTCAAAGCTATTAACTCGTCCAGCTGACTGAAAAAATCCTGCCCCAAAAGAATATTTTAATTTTTCATAATGTCTACAAGATGCCTAAAAAAACTCAAACAGCCAAGCCTTTATTTTAATATCCATGGAAAGCTTCTATTTAAGTGGCTATGTGACTGATGCAGTGTATTGGAGCCTCGGGGGAAAAATATCAAGACTAAATATGGATTCATCAGTTTCTAAAATGCAGCCACATTTCCAGGAAAATGTATACATCACATTCTACTAAAAATTACCTATTTCCCACGTTTTTCATGTACAAGCAATAGAGGGCTGGTTTAACAGATTTAAAGATGATTAATATTAGTCATAAGAACACGTAAACTAAATACTTCTCTAAAAACTACCCTTTAAATCTCATTAGTTCAATCTGACACTGAAAGAGCCCTGATTTAGAAAATGATTTACACTGCACAGATTGTTTGTCCAGATTTAGAGTTCTTTTATGAAATGAAAAACGTGAAGATGAATTTAATATTTCTCAAATGAATAGGCATGGGGCTTGAAATCTTCCTTTGACAGAGGTAACTACATTTTGTTTCAGTGTTAATAAATTCACTTTTGTAAGATTGTGGGGTTTTTTTCTTAGATTCATTCCTAGTTACTGCCCATCAGTCTCTGTGTAAAACTATCTCCTCCATCAGAAAAAAGCAACACAACCAGCCAAAGAACAAATATATAGGATTAGTACATTATGAAGAATAAAGAGCGGCTTTCAGCTCTCTGTCATGGATGGTATTTATCACATTTCCCTCTACCCAGCTCCTAACAACACTGAGGAGATAAAGTAGGTTGGATGCATTTTTCCCATGTAGTGTGTTCTACAACAACAATAATAGTAACAAGACTGGGAGATGATGCATGCATTTTTCTTATTCTCAGTTTTTATTTTTTTTAGAAAGAAAAAAAAATACTTCTACAAAAAAGTGGGCTTAGACTTTTCTGTCTGTTATGCTAATATATTCATAGAAAAAGCTGGTGCTAAGGGCGGTTCTCCAATTAAGACAAATGAGGCACATTGAATTTCTCCCTCAGGGCACAGCAGGGGTGCTGGCAAAATCTACTTTATTCTTTCTGTCAGGGCTGAACTGGAAACAAAAGCATGAAAATTCAACACATCCACTTACAGAATAATAAAGGCTGTTGTTTAAAGCGTGAAGAGTTTTGGCACCCTTCTGGGGCCTTATGCAAATCATTCTTCCTCTCAACTGCTACCAAACCATCGGTCTTGGAAATTAAAGATGTACTTGGTCGGTTAACAGCTGAAAAGAGAAGAGCAGCCTGAAAGTCAATTAGATTTGTATTAAGCAAATAAATCAGGTCTGACTGATATTGGCTAAACTAAAATGCATTATTATGGTCTGACAGTAATTCTAATTTGATTGACAAATGTATGTAGAGTATTATTAAGCTAAATGAAAGATGAGAATAATCCTATTATTTTTTTTTAGAACTGCTTTCAAGCAAATAGCCTTCCCCTCCCCCAAAACACAATAAAGACCACCAATGTTGTATTGTTATCTACAGTATGGTTAAAAACCCCCAGAAGTGTATTTTGTGAGATATTAAAATAATTAAGACAGAGTATGACCTTTAGAAAGCAACATTTTTGTACAGATCTTTTGTGTCTCTTCCTAAATACAGAAATGTATGAGGTTAAGGTAATTTTTCTTGTTCTTTGTGTCCCCCCCTTATAGAAAGCCTTATCCTGAAAGTGATAGTGGTGTATAACATATGCTAATAAAAATGCTAGCACCTTGCTTGGAGTGGTACTGTTATCAGCCATAGCACCAACTGTAAAAACAGCAGCAAATTTTAGGGAAAACACAAACACTTAGCACATATGATGTTAGTAAGAACAATGCAGCTATTAATCAAATACTTTTTTTTTTCCATTCTTGGAGCAAACAAGCCAAGTACCATCACAACTAACAGAACCTGTTAATTAAGAAAAATGCCCAAATCTGGCTTTATAAGATGGCATATGCAACACTACGTGAACATAATTTAGACAGACAAACATCCTTTATGCATACGTAGAACAGAATTTGTAATGTGAATTACTCTATAGGTGACTCACTGCCTATGCTTGTGTACTAACACCCAGCTTGTGTGTTCCTGCCAAGGGTTGCCTTTCAGGAGCAAGGCACGTGCAAACATACTTGTGCAGTTGTGGAAGTCTGATAGTCAGAACTTTATCATCCTTTCTACTTCCTGAGCATAAATTATTAATGCTGTACATCATCTGTTTTTCTTGTGGAAGGGAAAGATACCACACTGCACTAATATGGTCAGGAGCCAGGATCTACCTGTCAAAACACAGCACAGATCAGTGTTGACTTTAAGACTATATACTCAGAAAGTATTACGGTAACCAATAAAACAGTGGTGAGGTGCTTTATGTAACTGGCACACCAATAAGTGCACAGTTTTGGCCACTACTTTTTGGGCTTAGGTTTTATATATTTGAAGGATATCACAAGATTTTAATACAGAAAACATGTCAAACACCTCTTTGCCTCAAGCTTTTCTGCATTCATAGTTTTGTGGAATCCTGTATTTTAGAGATAACGTATGGAAAACAGAAAACCAGTACGAGTGAGTAAATGTGGTGGTACAAAGGGAAGTGGAGAAGAATTTTGTAAATGCTTTTTAAACTCCAAGTTCAAGGCTAGAGCTGGCAGAATACTTCAAGAAAGTATTCATAAACATGTGCTGGAATAAAAATAATGTATCTAATGTGATGGTGTTCAAAGATGTTTTTATTTTCCATAAACATTTGTACAAGAGATTTTTTTTGTTTCATTTTCAAGAATGTTAATTGAAAGCAAAGAGCGGGGCAATAGCCATGGAAATTATTGAAGTAAACTGTTTTTTTTCCTGAAGTGAACAGAAGACCTTCTCCAGACAAAAAAAAAAAAAAAAAAAAAAAAAAATGGCTGTTTGTTAAAAAAATTTTTATAAACTTGCTGTGCCTCTGACCTGCTTAAAATCCTCACACCCCACCTTTTTCATCTGATATGTTTTATTATGGGATATCTTTATTGTAGAATAAAATGATTTATGCTTTTAAAGTCCTAAACAAATCTTTGCTTTCTTTCTTCCACCTTCAAAAACGGTTCTTATTCATCAGTCTCAGGATTGTAAAACCACAGAGTCAGGAGTTAACGCCGGAAGGGAGGGAGCTTGGGGGTGTGCCCCTGGCACTGCCCCCTCTCCAGTCTGAAGCAGTCGTGGTCCTCCAGCTTCTCCTCACAGGGTGAGCGCTCCAACACTGACCATCTCAGTAGCCCTCTGCTTGAAATTGCCCTAAACTACTGCATTCCCCTGATCATTATTGTCCTGCTCATTATTTCTGGAAGTGATATTTTTCTGGAAAAGAAAAAAAAAAAGTGATAAATAACTAATGAGATATTTTCTCTGGATCCATGTGAGTATAACATTATGTTAATAAACGATGTCACCTCACCGCACGTAGTTTGGATACATTTATACAGACAGTGTACATACACATTAATATTTTAGAAATTACTGTCTTCGAGTACTGTTACTGGTTTTTAGAAAAGGAGGAGACACTGGCAGTTAGCACTGAGGATGCAGGACAGGGAGGCTGAGTTCTAAGCTATGCAACAAACCTTTAGGGAAAATTGGTTCATTGCGTTGTAATCAATGTTGGTCTTCAGAATCGGGGTTCCTTGGCATGCATTAATTTACAGTTTGGGAGGGAAGTAAGGGGGACTTTTGTTCTCCCCTAAGCACCAGCTCCTGCTCTCATGGTTGGTTTACACCTAGACTGGTGATGTTTGCAGGCAGCTCGCTCAGTGCTGCCAGAGGACCCTACTATTTCTCCTTTGCATCTTATACCTCAAACCCATGTCATGCACTATTTCTTAGCAATGTTAGACCCACACAGGGATTAGAAAAATGGAGGAAAAAATTTGCTATTTTTTTCTTTCAGTTGTGACTGACCTTCTCCTGGGAAGGTGAGACATCAGCTGTTTGAACTAAGTCTTTCATCTGTAATAAATAAAGGAACAAAACAAAAAGAACCTGAAATTAAACAGAAGAACTGAAATCTTATGGGAATATTGCTCAAAAAAGCTCAAGACCAAGATTTGTACACTTCTGGGTTTAATGAAAAGATCAGTAGCATTCAAATATTGTTAGCTAACTTCTAAAAAAATTAAGTCTTGCACAGCATATTGGGTCACAGTGTAATAATTCTTGGCAAGTCACAGAATCACAGGAAGACTGAGGTCACAAGAGACCTTTGGATATCACCCAGTTGAAACTGTCTGCTCAAAGCAGGATTGGCTAGATCAGGTTGCTCAGAGCTTTGGATATCTCCGCAGATGGAAGCTTCACAACTGCTCTGGGCAACCAGTTGTACTGTTTGACGACTCTCACACTTAAAAAAAAAAAGAAAGCTTCAATGGGTTTTCCGTATTTCAGTTTGTGCCCAATGCTTTTTGTCCAGTCACTGGGCACCACTGAGAAGAGAGTCTGGCTCCATCTTCATTACCTCCCCTCGTCTCTCCCCCTGTTATTTATACACATGGATGAGATTCCCTTCAGTCTTCCCTTTTGCAAGCTGAACAATCCCAGCTCTCTCAGCCTCTCCTCATGTCATATAGTTCAAGCCCTTAATCAACTTTGCAGCCTTTTTTGGACTCACTCCAGTCTGCCCATGTGTCTTCTACTGGGAAGCCCAGAACTGGACCCAACACTCCAGGTGTTTTTCAGTAGCACTGAGCAGGGGAGAAGGATCACCTCCCTTGACCTGCTGGCAACACTCCTCCTAATGCAGCCCAGAAGATACCACTTGCTGCAGATTTCCAGTTGAGTTAACAGGAGACATACACAAGCATTGAATGTTCCACAATAACCTTCGGTATTCTGCTCTTGAATGCAATATACTAACCCCATGCTTTGCACGAACTAATGAACAGAAAGTCAATTTTAATGGAAAGGAGAAAGAAAGCTTCAACAATCTCAAGAGAATCCACACTGACCATTAGGTCAGTGATGCCTTTGTACCTCATAGTGAATGACTGCTGTTTCTAACCTAACTACAGACAGTGCAGCTCATCCAGTATTGAAAGGGGTTGGAGGAGGCTACATGGCACCTACCACTACTTGCATCTAGTCACACTTGCACCTGGACCTCACATTGGGAGCTGAAGACGTTTGCACAGTAGGATTCATGTTCTTCTTTTACTGCTACTTTGACCACTGATGTAGGAAAAGGTAGTAAATATGTTTCCTTCTCACTCTGTCTATCTGTATGATGTGCAGTCTCTTCCCCAGCCTTCAAACCTCACTAGCAGTGAGACTGGAGACTTCTCAGGCTCCTCATCCTCCACTCTAGAGGAAAAAAATTTACCCCAATTTCCACTTCAGCTTTGAAAAAAAATTATCACAAATATTAATAAGGAAACACCCAAAAGACACAAATGGATTGAATGATAGACAGTTGGTTTTGCTTCTCTATCCACAAGGAGTCATTTCTTCCCACACGTGGCAAAAACTATTTTCTAGCACCTCCAGTCCAAACTGATCATTACTTGCCAGAAACCATGTTAAAAGCCATGCTCTTCTTTAAACAGACCCCATTGAAGTCCTGGCATAATTAAGTTTCAGATTTTCTGGTTGCAGCCTTCCAGGTCAGGAACGTATATACACAACACCAAAAATGCTTTCAAGACATAAAGGTACAAAGTAATGATCTAAAGTGGTTCTGTGGTTTGGTTTTGTTTTGTTTTGTTTTTTTAAACTAAAATTTTCGAGTTAGGGCTGCACAGGTATTGTTTTTCTTTAACAAATGGCACCTGATATATGTGCTATCTACTCAAATATAAGTAAGTTTAATCTACAGTCTGTATTTAATAATCTCCAGTACTATCAGCACTTTGATGAACATAAAGCAAAAATGAAGAGGAAATTAATCTCATTTGTAACATTTTAGCTCTCACTGTTTTATTAACAACAAGCTATAATAAGTACAATACAGCTCCAGAAGATATTGAAAAATTTAGACAATTATTTCTTTTTTTTTCCCAGAAGCACCCCCTCCTCAGTTTCAAACTAAAGGCTGGGTACTATTTTAATGAGTTTTCTGGTTGGGGGCTTTAAACCAAATGAGAATAGTTCGTTTAGTAAACCAGCAATTAATATTGAGGAGATTATATCTGCCTTTTGGGTTTTTAAAGGTTTTGAAGGCTAATCTAAAAACTTGTTTTCTTAGGATAATATTCTTTAGAAACAACACCCTATACTTTTATGTTTAGTAAGCTGAAGACTTGCAATTTTAAGGTAAATAATACAATAATACTATAAAACTCAGGATACCCAACACATCTCTTATAACTATATAAATAATGCATGATTATATGATCACTTTTTAATGGCAATTCCCCATCTTACAACTGCATATTAAAGCCACAGTAGAATTTTTCTCTCTCACAGACATATATATGGATAATATTTAATATTCCTACTAGACTTTTATTAAGATTCTTTTGCATCTGTAGGCATTTCCAAATTAGCAACTTCCTATTAACTTCAGATAATTTAAAACAAGTAACTTGACATACCTACTAAAATCTAATCGTTGTGGTATAATGTGGTTTCATTATGTCTTTTCATTTTACATTCTTTTCATTTTGATTGCCTTTATTGGACTGCACTTGATGGACATTTAATGTACTTGCATTATCCTCTCATTTTACCATTTAACGCTTACAAAAAGTATTCAAACTTCTTTGCTGAAATGACTGGACTTGTGGTAATTTACCAATGCAAATGATTTTAAAAAGAGAAAAGAGCCTCAGTGCTATTTTCCAGAAAGAGAAATATCACTTCAGCATGGGTAGGTAAGTATCAGGGTGGAACTGAGGCAGGAATCCCAAGGCTTATTTCTTAGGTGGCGTAGTTCTTAGGAACTCTATACCTTTACAGAGACATGGAAAGAAAATATAAACTTGGGATGCAGATGTTTCAGTATTATAAAAATATGACAGGCCATAACTGAATTCTTAATATAATCTCATGGACAATGTTGCTGACTGTCTGAAAAAATGTTTCTTTAAAATTGTTTATTGATATTATGGGATTTATAGAAGTTAAAACAGTAGACTGGAAAAATAAACATTCAGGTTTTTGCAGCCTTTTTCATTTTTGCTTTTCACAGAGCTTTATGAACACTAAAGAACCAGGTTTCAGAACACGCCCCTGTGGTATGTAGTATCAAGAAAAATAGTTCTTGGACTGACTGTGCTGGAAAATAAGCCAATTATGAAAGAGAACAAATTACTATCAGTACAGCAGAAGAGATGTCAATGCTAACAGTGTCTGTCCCAGAGAGCATTTGCAGTGTCAGGATATTCTTTTGTCTGCTATTAACATACCAAAGCTTTTGGCAATGCTAACTGTGAGTTGCCCCAAAGTGCGAGGAGACCACAAATCTAGACCAATTACAGTTTCAGATCAAAGGAAAGGTCTATTTTATGTTGATGCCTCAACACTTCAGCATGATTTATAAGGTCTGGCTAGAACAGAATGGACAAAATGAGGAGGGCTGTTTGCCTTGTACAAAGACACTTAGCCTAGAAATTGGGAAAGAAAAAAAAAATTAAAAAAATTTAAAAAATTGTGTTTGCCTTTCTGATAAGGCTGTAAACCTTGCTTACTGGTGGACTGTTTCCTGACCTCCTCCAGTCTTTCTTTTTTTTTTTTTTTTGAGCAATTTGAATGGCTATCACACTACTGTATCATAACCTGGGAAAGTTCTAACCCTGCGAAGTTTAGAAAGCTATCCAGTCTCCCCAGGATCTTGAAACTTATGGACAATTTATTTGTAGTTTATATTTTCTAGATACTAGAGACATGTTTTTTTTTTTGTAAACATGCACAAGCAAGGGGTAGTTCCAATTTAAAAAATACATTTTAAAAAAAAAAGTAAATGCTTTTCAGGTTGGAAGTTTTCTAGACCATGTAATGTGACCTGCAAAGTAAAACCCAAATTTCATCTAAGTCATGCTGAACAACTTCCCTGCAATCATCCTGGACACCTAGTATCATGAAATATACAGTCTGTCCTCCTGTACCCCACCTTTCCAGGACAGTAGTGCTCTTTTTGTTCAAGTCTTAAAGGAGAACTCCCTTATATTAGATTGATGCAGTCTCAGAAGTGGGCACAGGACAGTGATTTCTTCCTAAGCTTGCTAGCTTAATCAGATGGAACTTTTATCATGTGTTTGTACCAGCTCCAGGGCATCCTGGAGGTGGTGGGGTGAAGAAAAGGCTTTGGATGTATTGCCATTCTGTATTCCTGTAACCTTTTGACTGTGTAGATGATAAACCGAGTGGCCTGACAGATATTTAATGTGGAAATGGTCACTCAGTTAATTGTTTCTCCACAGAAATCACAGAGGCTGCTGCCGTTGTATCCGTGCATCCCTCTTACTGTCAGAGGAGGTGAAGATACCAAACAGTGACTACACGTCTGTCCATGCTTCAATGGATGGAAACAGAAAATTTTGTCCTGTTCATCACTTATGGGTTGTAAATAACATTCAATTTGGTTAGACTGCGCGTCACAGGTATACTTCATCATCTATCCACACAATGGCCAAAAAGGCCAATCTGAAATTGGATGTTTCCAGTTCAATTTATATTCTGTAAGTTTTCTATTAAAACCAAAACATCTGAGAAGGACTTTTCCAATCATGTAACCTCCTTCCAAGAAAAAATAAAGCTTCAGGCAGCTGATTAGCAGTGTTTCCAAAGGTAATCTACTAAAAAGGCTGGGTGGAGGAGGGCAGGAGGAATAAAACAGTGCAGGATGTTTCACTGAAACTATTTCTATGGTTTAGGTTTGTAGTGCCAGAACTAAAATAACAGTGGTCAAAGATCCTCAGACAGAATGTTTATTCTGAATTACTGGTGTCTGGTAGATTCCAACTTAAATTACTTTTGGAGCATTGCAAAATGAAGCATTTATTTTAAAATTGGAGTTACCTCCTCGCACCCCCAGCCCTTCTGAAAGTGTGAAACTGGGCTATTCTTGAAAGAAAAAAATGGTCAGTTCTTACTATATTTTTTCAGCTGGACATTGGGCATGCTTGTGGAATGCATCTGCACAAATACCGTACTTCTTTTACATTCGGGAAGTGATATTTCAGAACAAGCTCTTGTAAAATAATACTCCATTTTCTGTGGTTTGGAGAGAAGCCAACACAAAATTTAGATTTCTTCCTTTTTCATATACGAACTCTATAATAAACAAAACTAACTCCATAAAGCAGATTTACAATGCTGCCATTGTGTGTGGTTCAGCACAACTACAAAATATTACTTTGCACAAAATTAATGCTGCTGAAAATATATGTTGCCAGCAGCTTGGATAATTACAAGGAAAGGCAGTTAGTAATGAATTCCTTTTACTCAGAATTCAAATCTCAGGACTGAATGTTGCCCATTATTGCAGTTCAAAGGCAACTATCTCTAGAATTGTTCTTTTAATGTTTGTTCGATGGTTTTAGTTGTTCTTTTCTTGTAGGCACACAATTGTTGTTTTGATCTTTGTGATAAAAAGAGCTACACTGGAGCTTTGTAGTGAATCCAGTTGGCTTGGTAATGTGCCCGTAGTCAGAATTCCAAAGTGGGAAGACAAAAGCTTAGAAAATATAAGGCTGAGAGCTGTTTGTTCAGGGCTGTGGGAATCTAACACAGACCTACGAAACCAATGAGCTCTCTCCGTTACATCCACATTCATAACGTAACTATCCAATTCTACGGTCTTTTGTCTTTTCCCAAACCGGAGTTTTAACCACACTTTAAACAAATGTGGCAACTTCTTTGTAGCTCTGCTCCTACCAAAATTCCCAGCATGCTATAATTCTTTCCCTTCATGTTAAAGCTTCATTAGCTTAGCTCGTTCAAAGTTGCATTTATTTCCCTAAATATCCATCAACAAAAAGGGTTTCGCTTAAACAGAGAAAAGCAAAAGCTGCTTTTAAAACCAAGTGTCAGTTTTCACAAGGTCATAAATTACATTCCAAAGATATTTTATAAGTCTCAAAAAATAAAATTAGAATGTATGTCTGTCATTTATGTCTTAATTGAAAACATGGGATTCTAGGTTGTATCTGAGTAATCTGTTGCATCTGTAGATCTCAAAGGACTTTGTAAAATGTACTCTGTAAAAGCTGAGGCACAGAGACTGCGTTCCAAGTCAGAGACAGAATGAGGAACAAAACATGGGGCTGGCAACAGCAGCTCCACCATATGTCTTGCTATACTGCTGCACTGAAATGCAAAACAGGAGCAAAGGAGCTAGCAGAAGGAAGGAGAGGGAGGAAGAGTGAGCGAGGCTTGGCTACCTTCTCAGCAGCTGGAGTAGCAGCTCATTGCTGGTGGCCTTCTTTAAGTGCAACAGCAGCTGACTTGAATGACAGAATGACAGCTAAAGCAAATGTGTGGCTGTCATTCCAGATGAATGATATTTAGCTGGGGCATTGTGGCAGATTTACACCTGAGAGAACCTTTGGAAAATATGCAAGGAACCAATACTATATAAGTCCACTGAGCCGAGATAAACTCAGAGGGGGTCAGCAAAACCAAGAAAACATCAGTCATATTGTTTAAGAGGAGAGGCTAGCTGCCCTTCTCAAGATGTCCAAAAGATTGACAGGCAAACATGCTTCTAGCAAAGGCAAGAGGTTACCAGTTCCTCAGGCCACACGAAAAAGTACTCTGAGACCAACCCTTTCCAGAAACAGGTGTTGCCCATGGCACAGGCATGAAGTGTAGAGATATCTTAAGTTCTCCCTGCCTTCACTTCTTCCCTGAGTCATAGGACAGGATGGGGACCTTGAAGGTTACCTCTAAGTTATATGGCAAGGTCAGCATCTACTGGCATCTTTATTCCTTTTCTTTCGTTTTTTTTGAAACCAAATATAAGTCAACACATCAACCACAAAGTAATACAGTCAATTAAAAAGACACAGGTGAGATAGGAGAGAGGGGCAATGGTGACACCTCAGTCCCCTGATAGGTGACAGGACATTTTGCTTCATAAGACAGAACTATCAATAATTACTGACTGTGGCTTACAACACTTTTCTGCTTGCAGAGGCACTTCTCTGTTTCAGACCAACTCTTGCTGCAGTGACCTGTGCAGCTGCTCAGCTACTCAGTCACCTGAAACCCATTTACATTTCTCTTCCTATTGTACATGGTCAATGAGCGGGTAAGCATGCACAACATCGCAGGCACAAACAGGAGTAAGCTGACTGCCCTTAAAAAGGCTGTATGGTCAGTGCCGTTGCATTTGCAGCCTTTAGACTATGATCAGGTTGTATATTAGGTCCAGGGCTTTAGCACTCAGAGTTGACTGCTGACCTCATGGGTTGAATGGTAAGGAGTTGCAGATTGCCATCAGGATCACGTCACTGGCTGACAAAGGGACCTTGGGACTGGCCTTAGTCAAATAACAAGAATGATCAGGTAGAATCCGTCATCAATACATCTCCCACTTACTCCTTTGGTTTAGTGCAAAATGGAAAGGTGCCCCATTTTAGAATCCTTGAATCATAGAATCATTTAGATTGGAAAAGGCCTTCAAGATCATCAAGTCCAACCACCATCCACGCCCGCTAAACCATGCTCTGGAGTACCTTGTCTACACGCTTTTTGAATACCTCCAGGGATGGTGACTCAACCACTTCCCTGGGCAGCCTGTTCCAATGTCTGACAACCCTCTCAGTAAAGAAACTTTTCCTAATATCCAACCTAAATCTCCCTTGCTGCAACAACAGTCTTCTTTCTGTAGAACCAGATCTCTGGCCATGGGCATAGCTGCCAGTCTTTTAACAGCATTTCTTCTGTTTTAATTCACTGGGAGCTAATCCTAAAAAAAAGCTAATGCTCAAGAAGCTTTTTATGTTGAGATAAGTCCTGATGGCTATGAAGGTAACAGCTACCACAGCTTTCAAGGAATGCTGTTTCACTAGCAGTGTGTGGACTTTTCTGTCAGGAATTGACTGGCTGGGTAGTCCCACTAAAGAATATGAGGAAAATTATTGTCAAAGTGAATGATGTAGGGAGGACAACTTTGAATCTGGTAGGACTTTTCTAATGCTGCTCTTCTTGACTTATAGTCTCTGTACAGAGTAAAAGCTTTGAACTCAAAATAGCAAGGAGAATAGCTGAATGGAGGCATCTATTAATTTTGCATTAAACAACTCACCTGGTATCTTATTGGGAGTTAATTGTGATTGTAAATGTTATTTCATGGCTACTCAATGAGCTGTATAAAAATCTCTTTAAGGAGTCTACTATTAAGAAATAATTTTTCCTCTTCTGTTCAAATATCTTGAACTTGATTTATGGATGACCTGCAACTAAGATGGTGCACTCTATCCACTGTTTATTTCAAATAGTTTCAGTAGCTTCACTTGTACCTCCCAGGTGTGCCTAAAATGAACCGCCTGGTGGTCTTTTTCACAGTTCTGAAAACCTGGATCATTGTCTATGTGATTTAAAAAATAAAAAAATACCTTGATTGGTACTCTCTGGCACTCCAGTTGGCTGAATAGCTTTAAAAATGTGACCAATAAGCTGTTGGTTCCTACCCACACAAGAATACAATTTTCTGCATTAAAACTAAAATATAATTTCTTGTTCAGTGGCTTCTTTGTTAGCTATTTATGTAGCCTTACTTCTCTAAGCTTTACAAAAGACGGGCCATTTTATTTCTCATTTAAATTAGTCTAACAGCATTTAGCAAGCGGGCAATATACAAGTCATATTACACTTCTCTTCTTGCTACTCCTTGCCTTCACTACTTATAGACACTCCTGAAAACACATAAGAAGCTTCTCATCGGACACATATTTCACTTTTAGCAAACACTTGTGCAATTTCGCAATCATTTTCTGCAATACATCTTCCAAAGCTTTATGGTCTGTTTCCACCTCACCTGATTTCTGCCTGTAAACACATTTATGAAGTTGCTCACAATCATAAACAATTGCCACCCCTCTCCCCCTCGACTAGAGCATAGTCCTATTGCATTTTAGTCAAGGTTCAAGAAACATTTGGAGTTAATTCGTCAGAAGAACAGATCCCTGCACATGTAATGTTAAAGGGACTTAGATATGACATCCCCTGTTACTTTCCAGCTGTCTTAATACTCTTGTTTAATTCCCCATAGTTTCTCTGCAGTACGTAACTAGTGCTGTCCTCCCTTGTGCACAGATACTACTCTGAATAAGTACTATGAAAAATTCAGGGTGCATGTGTACCCATGAAACTCTCCAAAAGTTAGTTTGAGACCTTCTGTTTAGAATTTCTTGCAAATCTTTTGCTTCTACTTAGGAACACATGTAATGGGATTATGTCCCCCTAGGTCATCAAGTCCAGCCTGCTACCATTATAATTCCTCCTCTTCCTTGGTTCCTTCCTCAAATTATCCACCTCTTTAAAGTTCTCGCTCCTACTACTTGTATCAGTAGGCTATATCAGTTTGGTAAACTAATAGTCATGGTAGGTAAGATTATCCATCTTTTGATAATAGATACCATTTTCTAAACAAAGGAAGATATTTATTAATCCAGCAGGAAGTAACTTTAAAATCCCAATTTGAATTTATCTCTTCCTTACTTACCTCTGTGCCTTCTACTATTCCTTCCTCCAGAATTTGTTCTAAAGCTTTGCAAATTCTTGAGGTTAATTCTTGTCCCGATCACTCTCCTTCTTAAATACAAGTATCTAATTTGCATTTTTTGTGCCAACTATCCCGCGAGCTTGTTAATTAATTAAAAAAAAACAACATTGAGTAATGGACCTACAGCTTCCTAGGCAGGTTCTCTCAAGTCTCATGGTGGAGAGTATTTAGCCCATTTATCTTGAGAACTATGAGAATCAAGATGTACTCCAATTCCATAGCTGTGAGATTTGCTTCTCTGCGATGAAACAAAACATCTTGTTCAATGCAAATATTTTTTAGGAAATATTTTCCTTCAAAAACTTATTTCCATTTTATTTAACACCAGGTATACATGCTTTGATTTTTCATCTGAACTGAAGAATTGATTATACACTGAGATTTCATTTGAATCAGATAAATGCAAAATCTGGTTCTCATTTATCAGTGCAGATAAATAAAATTATCTTTATAATTTACTGCCCAATTTATGTTATATGGCTGTGAGCATACATAGCTGCATAATATAAAATGACTTTTAGAGGTATGATTCTTCTGTTAAAACTCTTTTAAGGTTGTCTTTGAAAGAGAAAGCTTACACTTGTCTATCACTCCTTACCTTAATCGAACCTAGAAATCTTAAACTGCCAAGGACCTTTCGGTTTCTATAAAGATAAATGAACAAAAAGAAAATCTAGTTCTTACCATTCCCTTGTTTCCCTACAGGATTTTGTTACTAAAAGGAGGACTGATAACTGAGATGACACTTTCTGTTCCCAGCTGAGATTACTGAGAATGGTGATGCTTGGACTACTGCAGCTGAGCTCATCAATCCTCTGGGATTCGTCTCCTATTACCTCATTGGTGTCAAATATTTGACACCAACCAAGTGTCAACCATTTCATCCAAAGCATCTAACATTCAAACAGTGAACAAGGAATACAGGAATAGTATGCCATGACTATTGCACAGGAAGAGAAAGCAAAATCTAGAATAAAGACTCCCCTTACTGATCAAGTTTTTAGGTCCCGATAGCATATATTTTCTACAGAGTATCCCAGTCAAACTGCTCTGCTTGGAATTATGTTTGGTGTACTCTCAGTGCATGTTTTGAACACAGGTATTGAACTTTATTTCAAATGATGTGACAGTGGAAAGTATATTTTCACATTTAATTTAGTGTGTATTTAAAAACAACAGCAAACAAACATAACAAAGACAGTAGCACAAAACCAAATGGAATACATAGGGCATGTTCATGTTTGTGTTCTTAAAAGCTTTTAAGACACCATGTTTAATTAACAGGCCATTTCCAGTGTTAACAACCAACTTACTTGAAGGTGTTTATAGTATATAAGCATATAAAGATTAAGAACCCTATGTTTCATTTTCTGAGTAGCAAAATGTGAAGTAATTCAAGCAGGAAGATTCTGGGGTAAGAGAATCACTTGTATTGCAGCTGAAATATGTTCTGTCTTTAGAGAGAAAAATATTAATTCACTTTCTTCATACTGAGCCATTATGTTGTATGCTTCCAGAAAATACATGTGTGCATACTTATTAACATTTTCTAATTCAAATTTTTAATTGAATAGAAACTGCTCCTCTGACTGCATCTGTTTCTGTCAAATACACAGATACTTTGCTTTATAATGCCCTTCCTCCACCAGAGATCCCTGAGCTAATTCATGACACTTGACATTAATCACATGCACAGATCAACAAAGACTTTGCTTTCATATAAAAACTAATTTAGAACATATTTCTAAATTACTGCTTGTTATTGCAGTCAATTTAATTAGCTAGTTAATGACAATATCTGTTCATAATCCAAGTAGTCAAAAATACCAAGTTCAGTAATTAGACCATATAATTCCTTAACAACTCAATTTTATAATGGAAAAGTGCTGTGCTTTAAGTCAATTTGCTTCTAATACTCTCCTCTCCTATATTCAAAATTAGAAATTCCTTAGTGTATTCTTTTGACATTTAAAGCTTGAGAGAAAATATTTGGGTTAGAAAGCTCAGCTCCCCTTTGTATTCCACATTAAATTGCATGTAAGTTATATTGCATTTTCTATAATTTGCCCAGACCTTACTAAGTGTATCCTATTTATCTAAATACTAGGCTGAAGAATCTACTTTCAAACAATTGCAAAAATGTAATCTTTGTTAGACAACTATAATGATAAAATAATTACAGACTGCTGTAGCAAGTAATATTTGACCATATTATCAACACAGACATTGAACATTATTTCAACCGATGTGGCAAAGGAAAGCATAGTTTAGCATTTAAGACTGTTTTAAAAAATCCCCTGCAAACCTAACAAAGACAGTACCACAAATCCAAACTGACACTTATAGTAACCCATGGCAATGAAGAAAATCCTGTCAAAAAAGCATTAGAATAAGCTAATTTCATTTCTCCTAGCTGCCTGCCTTTCAATTCTTTATCCCTGCTATCAGATTTGAATAAATTTCATCTCTCACACTACAAGTAATGAGCAGGCAATGACTTATGAAGCAAAGAGACCAAGTTGAGACAGAATTAGAATACAATTTTAATGAGACAGAGCTGAGAAAGTGGAAGCGTTATTCTATTGTAACTTGTGGCAAAATACCCAACATTATTTCAAATGCTCTTTTCTCTCTATAGAGAAACTGTCATTTTTAAAAAAATGGGAATACTCAGGGGAATACTTTTAGGGGTATATTGTTAATGTGATTTAAGTGAAGAACTAGTTATTAAAGAATCTGCTTTATAGAAGACCAAATAGGACTTAAAATACAGTAGAAGTCACACTGTATGACAGACAGAGGAACCTGATGCTCTGCTCTGCTGGTACCCTTCTAGAGAATCAGTCTCTTCCAAGCCTTTTTGCGGCCAACTGAGTAAAAGTACATCATCCTTCAAGTGTCTAGGGAAGGAGTACTCATAATTACATTAACACAGCTTAGGATGTAATAAGCCTTTCTAGTTCTGATGACTCTGTGTCTCCAGCACCACTCCCACACCAACAATTTCAAAAGAGAAGGAGGCCTCAAGAATTTGAGTTCCTCTCCCTAAAAGAAAAAAAAAATCAAGAAAGCATGCAAGCTCAAACAGTTACTTTATGAAGCTAACAGAAATTCATCCCAAGGTCTAGCCACAAGAATAGATGCATGTAACATAAGAATGGATTCTGTCACCGACAAAAAGTGACAGGAGGCAATAAAGCCAAGTGGCTTTGAACTGAGGAAAAAAAAAAAATTAAACGTGTGACAAAAGAAAATTCAAGACTTGAACAGCAATTTTTTTTACTAACTTTGCCTAAGTCTTATGAACATATCCTTTGTGCCCTCCCTTCAAGTGGTATTTATAAAACTATCTCTCAGATGGATCTACTAATGGAACAAGTTGAAAGAATAGTAACTAGAATATACAAGTACTACTTTATTTCCTAAATATCCCTAATTAAAATCTACACTTCTCATATTTGCCTGCTCCGTACTTCTTTCTTACACTAAGATACAAAACAAGTTTAGAGTACAGGTTAAGCCTGCATGTTTCAGGGATCTGAGACTCTGTCTATACTGCCTTTTCCTGACAAACCTGAGATCATCCTGGTTACACTCCAAGTTAGCTGGAGGCAAGCCAGCTCTGATCCAAAAATTGTGTAACTGCTTTAGTGCCTCTTAGTAGGGCTTATTAGCTTGGGCTCAGTGCCATGCTAATGTGGTTACACAGCTTCTAGTCTGGACCAAGTTCAGGTCTAGTTGGTTTGGAGTGAGTTCTCATGTGCCTGCCTTCAGCTGTGTAGACATAGCCCAACAAAACCACCCTTTGTCACTTTTTAGCACATAAAATCAGCCCATTCTCACTTTAAAATTGATAAGAATGAAAATCTTTTTTGAAGTATATTAAAATTCTTAGGTAAAGTTAGTGAAACAAATCAGCAAGTCAGACTATGTAAAAAGGTGCATAGAAAGGGGTTACAGGAAAAAAAATCCAATCCCAATCTCAAATTTCACACAAATACAAATTATGACATCCAGTATCATTAATCAAAGGAGGGTGTATACTTTTCCCACAGTAAAATTAAGAATTTTACAGCCTCAGGTAAAACATAATTCATTATTTCTGATAAACAGTTAGTTCATGCACTCCCTACCCAAGATTTACAGTGTTAAAAGAGAAGACTAAGATGTACATGCTATTGTATGAAGCAAAATTTCTAGAGTAGAACTATGCAAATTTAAGGCCCCTTCCTTTTTGGACTTTTCTTTCAAAATGGTATTACTACCTCTCATTTGTATTTATTTACCTGAAACAAGTCTGACTGTTCAAATTGTTAAGTATTGACAGATATGCTGTTGAGGTTGAAGAAGCTTTATTTCATGATTATATAGATTGTTAAATGCCAGATTTATACAAGTTAATGAGGGCTACAGCAGTCATCTGCCTCCTTAACCTTACAGGAAAGCTTTTGACTGGGTTGAGTATGTATTCTTGAAAAGGTAGCACATTGTATGGGGACAGTCAGTAATTTTCGTTTATGAGGGTACTCTATAGAAGCCAAGCTAAAGATGTCACTTTTTCATTTTTTCCTTGAAACCTCCTTCACAGATGAAATTGCTGACTTCATGATCTCAGCTACTTGGAGCAAAGTTGCCTTCTGATTTTGCACTTGTGTTTTCAGTACTTGCTCTAAAAACAGAGATCTGTGTACTAATTCTTCAGATCTCAGAAACTGAAAGAAAGCTGCATTTATTTTTGCTGAAGAAAACCAAGGAGAATCCTGAAACCAGACAGTGTGAAAGAGAAATACACTGCAAATTAAAACAGTGGAGATTTGTTTCACAGAGATATTTATCTTTGCTACAGCAATCTTCATGCTTAAAAAATTATACCCACAGATACTGTATGTACAATTGCATTGGTGGTGAATGGGCTAATGCATGTTATGATTGGAAGGGTACTGTTAATTGGCCCTGTAGAAGGGAGGCTACATCTCACCTGGTAGATGAGGGAAGACCTTTGAGTGGTCACTACACGGATGCACTCTTGCAAACTGCTCACTCCAGAGAAGACAAACACATTTTACTTCAGCTGTCAGTAACCCCTATAGCCAGCAGGTCAATTAGATCAGCCTTGAGGAGATAATTATGTATTGCTGTACATAGAGCCCAGCTCCCTTCTCTAGGAGATCTCAGTTCTGCCTTCAATGAAATCAGCACCTCAGATGATCTAATCTCAGTTAAGAAAAGTCTGAGGGAGACAGTAGCTCACGCAACTGCAACACCTTAGCTATTGGGTTTTCTGTTGGGCAGCCCACTGAAATCAGTGGTCAAGTGTGTCTTACCACACCCAGAAAACCACATTAAAAGTCAAAAGCAGTGGCACCTTTGTTCCATATATTCCCATAATTTGTTCGACTTTACCTTGCAAGAGGCATCAGTCCTGCCTGCCAAGCAGACCTAGTGTGTTTGATCTCTGATGTGACAGAGGAACAGTAAGGCATACATTGCTCCAGGGCCTTCTTAAGGCAAAACACTTTCTTAATCTTAGTCACAGGAATATGGAACAGTCAGAAAAAAAAAATAGTTAAATAATAAAAGGTAAACAGGGTAGGGGAAAAACTGAAGCAAACTCATCTTCCAGGAGGTCTTCTTTGGGACCTAGAGATTAGATGCTTCTGACTCATTTTCTTTATTAACCCTGAGATAACCTGATTATATTTGCATGTCCTTAAGCCATTCTGAAGTTTGTATTAACTCCTCAGCTTCATTCCAAGCACACATCGATATGTGGTGTCACAAGGCATTCCTGGTAAAAACCTACTGAAACAGTCCTCCCACAAGGAGTCTTAGCCAGGAAACTGCGGGCAATGATCCTCCAGACCTATTCAGCAGATCATTGCTGTGAAGTTGTTATAGAACAGCCTTGTACTCATAACCTTCTGGGGTACCTCCTACTATACTGCTAGGGAGCTGAGACACTGTCTGTGTACAGAACATATCCTGACAGCTTGACCAAGACACAGAATCCCCATGCAAATAGGAGAAGCCACCCAAAAGATTCAGAGAAATTATACTTCAATTATTTTGAAAAGACAATGCAATGCTTAGAATATAAAGTAAAAAAACCCCAAACAAACCAATACACACCCCCATAACAAACAAACAAAAAAACACCAAAAAAAAGCAGTTATTAAGTTTAGCTGTTATTTCTGTAGTATTTGGTTTTCTATTCATAATTATTAAATCTCTGACACTCCTTAGCAAAGTTAATATAGCTAATAAAATCCTATCATCACCGGAAAAACTGTTTGATGAGAAGTTCTGCCTTACAGGATCAGACAGCATGTCCATGGGTCTGCAGCTTTCAGTACATCATAAAAAGCAACATTTTTAAAATGAAAGATCATCTTTTTCTTTCATTCATACTTTCTTTCTCCTTCCTAAGGGTTTTGGAGCTGTGATTCATATCCATCTCATATCCAAAGCTGAAATATACTGAATTTGCATGGAAGAACTATGAGAGGCCAGGGGGCACAAGAGGAGGTTTTATACAAAATAAAAGCAGTATAGTGTCTGAAAGGGCAGCTCACAAAGTATTTTCTCCTCTTGCTCAGCAGAGCTGTTGGTTGCCTTTCATATAGATCTCCACATTCTGCTGGTTTTCTTCATTCTACATAAATATAATTCAATCACATATAACTGTATTAAGAGAGGTTTATGAACAATGAGAAAATTGGAAATATGAGTAGTTTTCATTGTATTTCATTGTATTTTTTTTATTATTCCATTAAAAAGAAAACCAAACAAGCATTGCCTGCTTCCCACATCTCCACAGGAAAACCAATTATTGATTGGCTCGATGTTCGTGAAGGGAGATTGTAACAACAGCAAAGTAATCCTGCATGTGCTAAGCAAGGTTTTAACTAAAAACTAACAGCAGTAGAGGACCAGATCACTGCTAAGTAAGAAAATACCAAGAAAATATAATGCAAAGTTTCTTTTTTTTCCTCTTTTGCCCTACCCCACTGCTTCTGCTTTTCCTTTAGTAATTGTTTCCTGTCCATTTTTCCAGTGTGTAAAACATCTGTGATTTGCTGCAAGCAGTCTCTATTTATGTTGAGAACCACACAGCAGGTGCCACTTAAAAAAAAAGAAAAAAAAAAGAAAAAAAAAAGGGGAAAAAAGAAAAAAGAAGCAAAAAAAAAGCAAGCAGCAACCCATGAGTGTTATCCCATGACCCCGGAGGGTCATTTTACTTGTTATTGCACAATGCACATGGGAAGGAGGCTTCCTATGAAAAGGCTGTGTAGCCAGCAAGCAGATAGGATGACTTCCTTTTATCACAGGAAAATGCAGGTTTGTGAAATACTTATCTCCCTGAAACAAAAATCTTTGCAAATAATTGATTATGTTGAATCTAGAAACAGGCCATGTTCAACAACTGCGTAATATAGTGTGTATTTTTAAGTAGAGATTATGAGATGTGAAATCTTTTTTATAGTTATCAAGTGAGCACAAACTCATTCTCATAACTTTCATACTTAATATCAGTACAGCTGTCAAAGCACAGTACTTCCCAACCAAAATGAAAATAAAACAATTCCATTCTGAACAAGTGTATCTGATTACCAAAAGAATTCTTAATGCAGTTTATATTTAACATTCCTCCACAAAATAAAGGATGTACTTCAATACCATATAAATACCCTGTTCTTTAAACATAATTTTTGGAATTCAATTAAGAGGATTTGTTGGATCTAATTGTAGTTCACCAATCCCCACCAGCCTTGTTTCTTCTTCTGAGTCATATTTATCAGGTTCATTGAACAAAAAGCCTGAAGGAACTTCCTTAAACTGGGTATTTATTTAGCTCGTTCAGTTCTGCTCTTTTCCCTTCCCCCCTCTACTGTTTCTACTGCAGCTCATTGTGAAAACTAAAGCTGTGAAGCATGAAAGATTATGTCCTGATACAAGACAGTACTGGAGTTTTAACCTTCAGTGCTAATAAGATGGGTCCTAATTGTCCTCCCAAGTGCCTGCAACAAAGCTAATTTCAGAATGCCAAAGATAACCCCTGTAGATGACCTAATTAAATTATCAGGAAAGCTATTATTTTTAAGATAAGGTGTTTCAGCTATTGGCTATTTAAAAACTGAAGTTTAAAATGTCTGGAAATGAGGCATCTGCAATTCCTATTCAGTCAGAATTTTCCATTCATGTTAGCTGTGGGTACAGAATTAGAAAAAGTGAACCTTTTGTCTCAATTTAGTATGATTCACGACGAATCTGTATAAGAACCAAAGTATTTGTTCCATGCAAACCTATCAAGTTTAAATATAGGTAGTGTATCTTTTCTGTATGAATTAAATACATAACTGAATAGACAGGATGAATTGTTATATTTAAAATAAAATTAGAGAAATTAAAGATGGGAACTGCCTCCCCTCAGGTCAAGTAATTGCAAAATTATGCATGTCAATTCATTAGCTATATTGAAAGCATTCCCAGACTGACCAAATCTCACTATGGTGATAGTGCATCTTACCCTTAGAAATGTTGGCTGGAGTGCTGCACTTAAGCCTTTGTAAAACGTGTGCAGTGTGCTTCACCTAATGTTGAACGAATATTTGGAACTAGTACTTGGAAAATTTGCAAACTGAATTGTCTAAGAGAAAAGCAATTTGTTTACAGTGAGCATCTGGGTGTTAAGATAAGGAGTGGAACCATTCCCCAGACAAGGTAGGATTACTCTGAAGAGGTGAAGAAGAAAGAGAAAAGCCCAAGGACAGCTCTGAACAGCTTTCAGCTATCAGGCCACTGAGCCTGCTGTTAGATCAGTCACTGACAGTGGCATGTCTCCTTTGTAGTAAAGGAAACCTACACTGACATCTTAACTTGCTAAACTAGCCATGGTTGTCATTTCATGCAAGGGAAAGAGGGAGTAGAGAAATTGAGAGAATATAAAAAATCAAAGAGAAGAAAAAAAATGTTCTATTAGCACACCAAACCACTTAAGCAGGCAGTTTTCTGTAAATATTGTACATTCCACTCACTTTGGGTATTGCTGGAAATGGGCTCCATCTGGCAGGTTTTCTGTGTTTGAAGCAAAAATGCAGGGTTCCCCAACTCCTTACTAAATGGACTTCAGATTTTTCACACTCAGATGGATGTTTTCTTTTCTATATATTCTTTACAATTCTAAGGGCCCCCAGTGTCTTTGTTTTCCCTGATCCTAAAATAAGGAATTATAGGAACGAATACTTATACCCTATATAAAAAGAGGGTGAATGTTTCTCTTTTATGAGCATTTCTAACATATTCCAACTGACTTTAAAATGTGGACACTTTAAAAGCAAATATGCTAATAAGCACATTACTTTAGATTGTACATGTAAATCAAGAAAGAAAGTGCTTCACAGAATTCCTTTACCTCACTGCATAAGAGGAAGGCAGAACTGAATGAACTCTATTGCTTGAGTGTTAAGATCCTAGATCAACAAGGCTAATATGAACTAAAGACTCTCAATCATCTTGGAGAATCACACGCTTTGCAGGACCAGATTAACACAGCAAGTAGTGCCACAGAGATCGTCTCTAGTTTAGAAGAGATGGACTTGTCAGGTTTCCTGTGCACACACTGGCCTTTGCAATCCCTTTTTCCATAATCAAAATGATGGCTTGCAAGAGGCATTGGTTCACAAGCCGTTCTTAGACATCAGCCCTGCTTGCTGTGAGTCCTGCTCCTCATGCTTCACTGACAGATGATTTTTCCTCTCTAAAGGGAGTAGTTGGTGCAAAAATTCTTGCAACATTCCCAGATTTGCACTCACACTGCAGTCCTTACTTAAGCTTGTGGGATTTTTTTTTGACAATTTCTAAGTGCATCAACTAATACGCTAAGGAGCAAACACACAACAAAAGAAAAAGCAAGAGTTTTCAATTGTGTCTTTGATAACTGAAATATAATTAATGAAAACAAAGGTGGGAGTATTCAGATCTTTTAGCATTCCTTCTACAGCACAATTCAATTATGCAGTTCTGCGATGTTTGGGTATCCACAAACTCTCTTCACAGCCTTCAATTCCCACAACTTCTTCCAAGAAATGATTAAAAAACATTCTCAAAAGTGAAG
>JANXJC010000078.1:20993483-21010447 GCA_027564655.1 Leptodon cayanensis
TTCCACCAGGCAGCTTTCCAGCCACTCTTCCCCAAGCCTGTAGCGCTGCATGGGGTTGTTGTGACCCAAGTGCGGGAAACCTCTTGTGTTTCAGTTTGTTGCCCATTGCCTCTGGTCCTGTCATTGGGCACCACTGAAAAGAGCCTGGCTCTGTTGTCCTTCCATAGAATCATAGAACGGTTTGGGTTGGAAGGGACCTCCAAAGATCACTTAGTCCAACCTGCCTGCAATGAACAGGGACATCTTCACCTAGATCAGGTTGCTCAGAGCCTTGCCCAACCTGACCTTGAATGTTGCCAGGGATGGGGCATCTACCACCTCTCTGGTCAACCTGTTCCAGTGTTTCACCACCCTCATCATAAAAAATGTCTTCCTTATACCTAGTTTGAATCTACTCTCTTTTAGTTTAAAACCATTAACCCTTGTCTTATTGCTATAGGCTCTGTTAAAAAGTCTGCTCCCATCTTTCTGATAAACACCCTTTAAGTATTGAAAGGCCACAATAAGGTCTCCCCAGAGCCTTCTCTTCTCCAGGCTAAACAACCCCAACTCTTTCAGCCTTTCTTCATAGGAGACATGTTCCATCCCCCTGATCAATTTTGTGGCCCTCTTCTGGACCCACTCCAACAGAACCATGTCTTTCTTGTACTGAGTTCCCCAGAGCTGGATGCAGTACTCCAGGTGGGGTCTCACGAGAGCAGAGTAGAGGGGCAGAATCACCTCCAGCGACCTGCTGGCCACCCTTCTTTTGATGCAGGCCAGGGTACAGTTGGCTTTTTGGGCTGTGAGTGCACATCGTCTTCTCATGTCCAGCTTTTCATCCACCGGTACCCCCAAGTGCTTTCTTGCAGGGCTGCTCTGAATCCCTTCATCCCCCAGCCTGTACTGATGCTGGGGGTTGCCCCGACCCAGGTGCAGGACCTTGCACTTGGCCCTGTTGAAACTCATGATGTTCACATGGGCCCACTTCTTGAGCTTGTCCAGGTCCCTCTGAATGGCATCCTATCCCTCAGGCATGTCAACCATGCCACTCACCTTGGTGTCATCTGTAAATTTGCTGAAGGTGTACTCAATCCCACTGTCTGTGTCGCTGATGAAGATATTAAGCAGTACTGGTCCCAGTAGGGACCCCTGAGGGACACCGCTCATCACTGATCTCCATCTGTATATTGAGCTCTTTACTGTTCTCTAGATGCAACCACCCAGCCAATTCCTTCTCCACTGAACAGTCCATCCATCAAATCCATTTCTTTCCAATTTAGAGGGAACGATGTTTTGGGGGACTGTGTCAAAGACCTTACAGAAGTCCAGGTAGATGACATCTGTAGCTCTCCCCTTGTCCACTGATGTAGTTACTCCATCATAGAAAGCCACTAGGTTGGTCAGGCAAGACTTGCCCTTGGTGAAGCCATGCTGGCTGTGTCAAATCACCCCCCTGTACTCCATGTGCCTTAACATTCTAGGAGGATCTGTTCTGCGATCTTCCCAGGCACAGAGGTGAGGCTGATAGGTCAGTGGCTCCCCGTGTCCTCCTTTCTACCTTTTTGAAAAATGAGTGTAATGTTTTCCTTTTTCCAGTCACTAGGGACTTCACCTGACTGCCATGACTTTTCAGATACCATGGAGAGTGACTTGGCAACTACATCATCCAGTTTCCTCAGGACTCTTGGATGCATCTCAGCAGCTCCCATAGACTTATGTATCTTCATGTTCCTCAGGTGGTCTCGAACCTGATCTTTTCTTACAATGGGAGGTACCTTGCTCCCCAGTCCCTGCCTTGAAGTTCATCCACTCAGGAGGTGTGGGAAGAGAGATTGCCAGTGAAGACTGAGGCAAAAAAGCTGTTGAGTACCTCAGCCTTCTCCTCGTCTGTTGTTACCATTATGCCCTCCCTTCAGGTATTTCTGTACATTGATGAGAACCCCCTAGCCTTCTCTTCTCTAGGTTGAACAGTCCCAGGTCTCTCAGCCTTTCCTCATGTAAGAGAAGCTCCAGTCACTTTGTCATCTTTGTGGCTCTTCATTGGACTCTCTCCAGTATGTCCATGTCTCTCTTGTACTGGTAAGCCCAGCAGTGGACCAGATCATTTATGGAGATGTCAAACAGAACTAAAGCCAGTATTGACCCCTGGGGTACACCACTAGTCACTGGCCTCCAACTAGACTTTATGTCACTGATCATCACCCTCTGAGCCAAGCCATTAAGCCAGTTTTCAATCCACCTCACTGCCCTCTGATTCAGCCCATACATCAACAGCTTCTCTATAAGGATCTTATGGGAGACAGTGTTGAAAGCCTTACTGAAGCCTGGGTTAACAATATACACTGTTCTCCCCTCATCTGCCAGGCCAGTCATTTCATCATAGAAGTTTATTGAGTTGGTCAAGCATGACTTACCCTTGGTGAAGCCATGCTGACCACACCTGATGATTTTCTCATCATTAATTTGCCTGGAAATGGTTTCCAGGATTAGCTGTTCCATCACTTTCCCAGGGACTGAGGTAAGGCTGACTGGCCTGTAGTTGCCTGGGTCCTCCTTCTTGCCTTTCTTGAAGATGGGAGTGACATTTGCTTTCCTACAGTCTTCAGGTGCTTCTCCCAATCACTATGACTGATCAAAGATTTTTGAGAGTATCCTTGCAGTGACATCTGCCAGCTCCCTCAGCACTTGTGGGTGCATCCCATGAGGGCCCATGGACTTATATATGTCCAATCTGCTTAACCATTCCCTGACCTGATCCTTTTCCACCAAGGTTACATCTTCCTTGCTCCAGACTTTCCCAGGTCCCTAGCATTCCTGAAGACTGGTTTTGCTAGTAAAGAGTGAGGTGAAGAAGGCATTCAGTACCTCAGCCTTTCCAGTGTTGTGTGTCTCCAGGTCCCCCTTCTCATTCAGCAGTGGGCCCATATTTTCCTTGGCTCTTCTTTTGTCATCTGTGTACTTACAGAAGACCTTCTTGTTGTTTTTGACACCTCTGGCAAGATTCAGTTCCACCTAGGCTTTGGCTTTCCTGATCTTTTCCCTACATACTCAGATCATGTCTCTGTATTCCTCCCAGGTTACCTGTCCCTGCTTCCACTGTCTATATACTTCCTTTTTGTGTTTAAGTTCTGCCAGGAGCTCCTTGTTCATCCATGCAGGCCTTCTGGCATTTTTTCCTGACTGCCTGCTCATTGGGATAGACTGCTTTTGAGTTTGGAGGAGGTTATCTTTGAATATTAACCAGCTTTCTTGGGCTCCTCTTCCCTCCAGGGCCTTATCCCATGGGACTCTATCAAGCAGATCTTTGAAGAGGTCAAAGTTTGCTCTCCTAAAGTCCAGTGTTGAGATCTTGCTTTTTGCCCTATTCCCTCTTCTCAGGATCCTGAAATCCACCATCTTGTGGTCACTGCCTTTGACCTTCAAAACCCCAGTGAGCCCTTCTCTGTTGATGTGTATGAGGTTCAGCAGACCACCTGTCCTTGTTGACTTCATTATCACTTGGGTCAGGTCATAGTTGTCAATGTACTCCAGAACGTCCTGGATTGCTTATGCCCTGCTGTGTTGTTAGTCCGGTAGATATGGGGTGTTTGAAGTCTCCCATGTGTACTAGGGCCTGCAAATGTGAGGCTGCTCCTATCTGTCCCTCTCCCCATCACAAGCTTCAGAGGTCTCTCCAGTAACTCCAACTCTTATTGCACACAGAGCTGGCTTAGGCTCAATCACTCTGAAATGGTCTAATTTTCCTCCTCAGGATAAGTTCTTGTTCTTCATGCCATGGGAAGAATGGAAGAAAAATTTGATTCCAGTAAAGAACAATCATTTTCATTATGAACTGAGAAACTGAGGAGTGAGGAATCTTCCCTGCTGTGCTAATGAGAAACTGATAGGTAACTGAATGAGAAGAAGCAGAAACCATATTTTTCCAGAAAGAATTTTGCAGTTGAAGATGAAATAGAGACAAAAATCTTTGGTGCCTAGTGCACCTGTCAGGATTTCCACACACGGACACATGGCAGATGTCAATGAAGACAAGTCTACACTGCGTTAGGAAACACTGCTAACAGAGACCAAGCCAGTAACACAATGCGGCAGTGTGGGCAACAAACTGAGCTGTGTGGCCCCTTTTTAGGAGGAACTGACACTGAACTCTTTCCGAGACACCTTTCTACTTTCTCTAATCTCTGCTTGGTGATTTCTCAAATGGTAATGAAGATTTAGTGACTTGCTGAATATCACACATTATACAGAGTGAAGGAAAGGATTCAAGATAGGAATCTGAGGTCCCATCTTAGTGAGCTAACCACAACTGATCTTCACATATGCTCTCATACTTATTAAAGAAGGATTTCTTAGAGCTGTTAAGAATAATTATTTTCTTCACTTGCACTGTCTAAACCTAGATAAATTACCAGCAATTAACTAAAAGCATGTCAGGAAAATAGTATTTACAAAAAAGCACTTTTATCTCGACAACTGTGTTACAACATTTTAGAATTATCTTGCACCATGTTCTTTTGCAGCCTCCACCTTACAACAACCCCCAACCTAACTAAAGCAATGGCTGATATATTCTAGCAAACTATGATGTGGAATGCATATTGAGAGTTTCCTCCAATAGAGAGTTCATGAGGAGTAAAATGGTGTTTCAAAGAGTGAGGAAAAACAGAAAACAAAAGAAGCCACTCAAGTCTAGCCAACTTCTGAGACTAAGCAAATATTTATTTATTTAATCATGATTCCTCCCTGTTCCTTAACATTTTTCTCCTACAGAAGTCTGACTCAGAACACAGCTGCCTTCCCACTTCACCAGTTCATCAGATGACTGTGTCCACTGTGAACCCAAACACTGGGTTCTGTGCCTGTTTACTTTTATGATGTTTGCTTCAGCTCTGATATACTTTCTTGTAGCTGTCAGAAGTAGAGTTTTCTGGGTGCATTAGCCACAGCTATAGGCAGCAGAAAATTAATGATTTCAGGAGGTTTTAATAGTAGCAAGCGGAGAAGCAGACAATTTAGAATGAACACCTAAATAATAGGGAGAAGGTATTCTATCTGATATCTTTAAACTTAGCCAATGGGGAAGGAGAAGGAAAGTCTGAGGGAGGAAAACACTTCTACTTTTGCCTCGTAAGTGATATGCTTGCCTGTGAAACATCAGAGAATTTACGTGCAGATTGATAAACTTTTATACACCACATATTTCATAAGGCTAAATGATACCAGCAAGGTACAGGACTGTGAGAGTGAGCCAATGTCAGGAATCATGGTCTTTCCTGCATATCGGAGTATTTAGCGAGTAGTGTAAAAGCTACTTTAGTGCACCTTTTCTCTGTTCCATTTCGTTGTGTGTATGGCAAGCTATGGCCTTACAGGCTTTTGAATAACAGTTGCAATCTGTACTTGAACTTTCTTTGTATTTCATGTTCTTTGCAAGACAAAAACTCCAGAAAACTGTTTTGCAAAATGAATTTCGCTCTAATTTTTCTTATTTTTTCATTTTTAATTGAAAATGGAAACTGGATAAAAATGAAACACCCAAGTATGAGAGTTCACATAAAGCAGAACCCAGGTTTTAGCTGATGTATGGTGCAAAGCAGCCTTCATCTCTGCTGTGTAGTTCAGGTATTTTTTTGTTGTCCTCTTACAAAGGAATAAAGTTATTTTCCTTTGGCTCTCCTGACCAGGTTATTTGATCCTTTTCGTTTCTATCCAGCCCCCTATAATATTCAGGTTCTCAACTCAGGCTTCTCATGACATTTGACCACATCATGTCACTTCTGCAACTTGCTCAAAAGGTTGTTCTCTTGAAGACCAGGGATATTTGACAGAGAAAAGGGAGTTGGAAGGGGACTGTAAACCCCTGCCTCCTCTGAACAATTCCTAGTGCTCTGCACCCTCAAGGTCCTGGAATGACAGCTTTGCTTGTCAGCAAACCTCCTTTCCCTCTCAAAAGACAATGTGAACAGTCCCACATGAAAGATGATGGAAGTCAACCAACTCTTTGCTGTCCAGACTAGTTGCCAAATACCTCATTGTGTTCAGGCAAAGATATCCATACTTCTCCTTATCTTCATGCTCTTTACCTACCTGCTATGTACACAATAGAATGCACAATTGAAAATTGATCTGTAAGATGTAGACACACATATAACCAGGAAAGAGCACATTTTAGACATCATATAACCCTAACAAAATAGCATTAGTAACATTATATGCATAATTTCTAATACATTGGGTCAATTATTATTAATTTAATCAGAGCTTTCAAGCAAAACATTTACCATAAGTTTAAATGACTGCAACTCAGTTACTTGGGTGAATAATTCTGAAGTTAAAGGTTTTGAATACTTATCCATACATACTCTCATATCCTCCTAATTGTAATTTCAGTAACCTTACATTCTTAACATCAAACAAGGGTTAAATACAATGTTATTTAAACAAGATGGAGGCATTGATAATGACTGAGTATGGAAAGTTGGAGGAAGAGGAATGCTGCAAAAGGGAATGCAACCGCTATGGTCTGGGCATGGGAGAGAACAGCAACAGCACATAAATCTACTTCAATAAAAATAGTGCTATCATAATATAACTCATCTCTCTGAACTTTTCTGGTTTTCACCTTAGAAAACAAGTACATCTAGGGATGTTATTTCACCCTTTTTATTACACATTTGAGAAAGTAGCCAAGACTAGTTAGAGTTAATTATACCCATTAAAGCACTTTAGATGTCAAGCTTGATTAACTAATTTACAAGTAGATTGAAAGCAAATTTCTTGTTACTAGGCTTCAGCTTTTGTTTTTTAAATTTGTTCAAGGACATGGAATGGTCAGGATTGAAAGGTACATGAAATGATATTGGGATTCCCCCTTTTTTCTCATGTTTGACTAGTTCCTTGCCATAGTTAAGCATTTACATATTTGCACAAACAAATATGCCAAGTTATTTTTAATATGTCAGTTTTTTAAAACAGAGAACTAACTACCTTCCTTTCAAGAAATCCTTAAGACAAGAACCCCAACCAGTTCCTTCTTGTCTATGAGCAGCAAATCCAGGAGAGCGCCAACCTTAGTTGGCACGTATAGGATTCAAGACAAAAAAGTTCCTGCTATTACCCTCCAGAAACCTTCTGGACTGCTTGAAAGTGAACAAATTTTAGCAACATAATAGGTTAATTCTACTGAATAACAAACATAATGAATAGCTTAAAAAAAAGACGTGAAATTTCTGGCGGTCACTCTGAGCCTTAATAACATAAATTTCCAAATACAGAACTCACATTGACCTTAATAATGGTTGAAGCATCTGTACGAATGGGTGGTTGGAATTAGGCCCAAGGACATAATTTCATTTAGTTTTATTACATCCAATAATCTGGAAAAAATAAACACATTTTTTGTCTTCCTGAGGGAGCTGTGGCTTGTGTTTGTGCTTAGTACAACAAAAAAATCAAGCTGTCTATTCAGTAATGAACTTTTTGTGAGTGTTGGTTGATAACTTGGCAATGAAGTTAGCAAACATGGCAAAGGGGAAGAAGGAGACAAATTGATCAAGTTACTGCTGTTGATCTCATTGGTGAACCTGAGGTTACAGCATGGTATGTAAGCCAGATTTCTACACAAGTGTGAAACCGAACAGAAATCATAGCAAGTGACAAACACTATTTTTGTGAAAAACACAAGTTCTTATCTAAGAAATCTCTGTTGACTGTTATATGCAAGATATTAGGAGCTCAAAAATCCTGCTATTATGCCCATTTCATGCTCTCATAAATCTCAAAGGCATAAGGTTAAATTAATTGTGAAATAGAAGGAATAAGCCTGATTCTCTCCCTACCAGGTAGGGAGACATAAAGCAGGCCCCCTACTTTTAGGCAATCACCATGATATAATGTATGGCAGAAAATGGCAAATCTGCAACCCCTAAGCTAGTGTTCTAAGACTGATAAAACATTACATGAATTGATTTAAAAATGTAAATGCATGAGAGAGAGCAATCACAAGGTAACAGGGGGAGGGGTGGGAGGACTAAGACAGGCCATATGTTTCTCTCCTCTTCCTGCTTTTGCTGCTCTCATACGGAGAATTCCCTGCCTGACAGATGGAGAGAAGCATGCTTTATGCAAGGTGCAGGCGGGTTTCTGTATGAAAGCATAAGAGCTAGAGAACAAAGCAGAGCAATTATGAGTTCTCTGTATAAAATTCTATGACCCTTATCAGATATATTACAGATGACTTCCAGAGAACTACGAAATAAATTAAAATAATTAAAAAAAAATTACTGAGCATTACTAAAAAAGTCGCTTGATCATTGGCAATTTCTTATTTTATTTTTAATAGGAAATTGGTGCTAGGAAGAGAACACTCAGTAGTTCAAGAAGCTGGAAGGAAATAACTTCATTTTTTTAAGAACACTCTTTTGGCAGTTCAAAATTTCTCTCTGTCTTTTTCTTTCTTTTTTTTTTTAATCTCCAGATAGCTACAGACCTATCATTTAACTTTATTTGCATGACTGTGTGGATTTGATAGATTTAGATACTATGGACGGATGGCAGGTTTTTCTTTACCATAAATTCTGTCCCACACCAGGCAGCATGAGAGAAGCATTTTGATAGATAACACGAACTGAAGCTTTTTGATAGATAACAAACTCATTAATCACAGTCTTCTAACTGCCATAAGAAGAATTTAAAACGTGCCACATTTGGCACTTGTAAAAAGTTTCTCACTTCCAAATCACAGCAGTTATTACTCTGTGCTTTTTGACTAGCCTGAGTAGCCATTTCAGTACGAAAAAAATGACCAGTGGGGGTTAAATTTAGTGTAAGACCAAACAAGGACGAGCTTCACAGTGCTATCATTAATGTTCTCTTCCTCTTCCCAGAGAACATTGGCAGACTTCCAGTTTATTAAAACAACAATCAAAGGCAGATCTCTCCGTATACAAAATGAGTCAAGGATGGATCATTTACTCAAACAGAGCTGTTCGCTGGTGTATAAAAGCAAAAATGCATTTCAGGGGAAACAGTTAGTTCATGAATATTATGCAAAAAATGCTCCACAGTTGTGTCTCATAGAAAAGTATTCCAATCATTATTAAATAAAAACAGAATATCATATTGTTTTTCTGAAAGCTGTAAACAGAAGATCAGGAATTAAAGAACCTTTAAAAGATTAACTGATAATTATATGCACAAAGGAGGGTTGGCATTTGTAAGCCTATTAATTTAACTAAATGTGAAAAAAAAATAGTTGCCTGATTGGCACATATTCTAATTTAAAGAAAAAGTTATTAATACAAATCTATATCTACTTACATGGAAAAATGTATGTATAGGGAGACCATGTGTACAATGAAAGAAACATGAAAGGCATAGAGTTTTATTAAATACAAGGATTAGAATTTTGTGTTTCTAGCTTGTGAAATAACTTTTTTGAGATGACAGGTTGTAAATTCATCCGAGAAGTCCTTTGGTTCACATCGTGCTTCAGCAAAGATGGGGGAAGGGGAAGAAAGAATGAAAGAAGCAAACACAGGGCACAGGGGGAAAAAAAAAGGCAATGAAAAATGGAGTTCAGAGTAAACCGAGTGGAAAACTAAATACACAGAAGGTGAAATTCTGACCCTATTGAAGTCACTGGGCACTGTGCCACTGGCTTCAAGGAAGCCAAGATTCCATCCAGAGACTGCTAAAACAAAAATAAAAAAAAAATGCAGAAGAGAATAGTATGTAAAGATACATATGCTGTCTAATCATATGTAGGTCACCTGTTGGTGGATATCATTTGGAATGGAGAGCTGTTTTCCTATTTTCTATGTATAACACAAGCTTCTTCAGTCAGAAAACAATATACACTTGTATTTTTTATTTTCACTGAAGTACTGTAAATACTGAATAAATAGAGAAATACTGAAAAAAACCTGAAACATCATTTTAAGGAGAGGGGTGCAGGGTGTTTCAAAATCTGGTTTAGTCACCTCTAAATAGGTAGGATTGCAAAAGCTCAGCCTCTAGGAGATTCACACAAGCCTAATAAAAGCCCTTCCTGTTCTTGTAACACCTATGATTATGTCTCAAACAATAATTTTAGAGGTTAAACAGGATTGCTGTGCATCCAAATGGCAGCTAAAGATTTAAGGCACACAGGCTTCACACTTGAAGACTTCTCTCAGCTAGCAGAGCCTCAGGGAGAAGCATCTGTAAAATCTGCTTTGTTTGCAGGCTGTGTTTGGTAAATCCAAATCTTTGATAATGACACAATCGTATTGAATGGTGGCTGTGAGTGAATGCTTGTTGAACTTTTAAGATATGATTCAGCACAGCACTATGAGAACAGAGCACAATAACATTAAACACCAGATGGTATTTCAAAGCCCATCAGATACACAGATTCCTTTTTATTCTGTACAAAAGATCGGCAAGGCCTCATGTCTGAAAAAAAGCCCATTAAGATAAATGGAGTTGATTTGGTTTTGTCTTGCTAGGGCTATTATAAGAAAGTCATCTGAATGGATCAAATTACAAACTGCTCTGGATCAAAGGAGAACAACTGCAGTAGCGGGTCAAATTGATCCAAGCTATGTCAACTGGATCAGCATGAAACTCTAAACTGCAGTGCAAAAACTCCTTAGCATGGGGCTTGACAACAATTAATGGAAATAGTGACTCTTTTGCACTGGAAGTTAGGAAGGCGTTAGCTGGATAGATTAACCAGAAATCTCTTTCGCAGTTGCCTGAGAGGGAGAGATTTATGCAAGCAGTGCCAGGACCCCAGGCTCAACAGGGATAAGCATCTCTGCAGCCCAAAGCACCCACTGTCAGGGCAGGTGAGGTGAGAGGTAATGCAGCACTACCAATCTCAGAGTTACGTATGCTTAGGCAACTGACAGCCTGGCTGCTGATTTTGTGCCATGCTAGAGAGTACTTTTAGATTCTGAGTCACATTCAGCCTGGGACGAGTTTCCCTGAGGTGTGAGGAATTACCCCTGTGATTTATTTGGTCTATTGGCAACATTGCATTTGTTGTCTTGTCTCAGTGATCCATTGGTGCAGCGCGGTTTGTATGAGCAATTGATGACGGACAATGGCCATATTGCAGGCTGGGGGCTGTGTGTGGGTACGTGTGTGTGAACATCATTGTACTGTAGGTAGAAAAACTTGCAGTGTTATAGAGAACGTAAAGACAGGCTTTCAGAGCAAAAGCGGCAGTAAAAAAATTAGAAAGGTTTGTGAGGGAGTGTAAAGGAGTGGAGGGGCCAAAGAAAGGAAGGTTCTCTTGAGCCAGCTAGTTATGTGACTGAAAACAGAAATGGCAACTTGTCCACCCCCTCCCCTCCCTATTGCTGATGGCAAAGCAAGAAGCACCAAGAGCCTCCACCGGTTAACGAAGACTGCTACTCGTGAAGCAGGATACACACAAAAACCTGGCACAGCATTGCCAAAAGCTGCAGCCCTCTGACGTTCATCACAGACGTCCAAGTGTCTCCTGCTACCTTTCTTATATGTCAGCAACAAATGGTGCTAGTACATCAAGCAAATAACTGACACATATATATATTCTTAAAAGTTCTGTTGAGCATTTTGCTTGCAACTGCATTAATCGTCATTGAGTCTAGAGAGGCCACTTGCTGAGGAAGTAGTTACTAGGGACCATGTAAATACTCTACAAATTGCTGTTTGCCTTTTTTGTCCATTCAACACAAGTCCTATAAAATTGTAGCATGTGTCCTGGCAACAGCTGAGTCACTGAATTAATTGTCTCCTCCTCTAATCATTATACTGCTTAATTCCATCACATTGGAGCATTTTTTAGGATGCAGGAGGATGTCTACTTTTTTATGTTTAATTCTAGCAGAGGCCTCAAGCACCAGAAGTTTACTGGGAGTGCCAGGTTTGATGAGAATAAGCAGCTTTTAGTAAGTGGTGCATATTTCCTCTCAGCTGCAAACATTTGGGTTTTCTTGGGGGCTGGGTGCAGTGAAATGTTATGGCCATTCAAACAGATGAGGGTGTCAAACCCCCCGATGATTCCTAACACTTGAACACATCACACAGGAGCAATTAAACTGACAAGGGGAAAAAAGCTCTTCTCAGTCCAGATTTACACTGTGTTCTCATTCATGGACAAATCAGCAAACATTTCAAATGCCTTGACTGAGTAATGAATGGGTTCTGGGTTAGTTACTGTGCTGACAGCAGGTTTTAAATTCTATTGAGTCAGGCAAGGGGGAAGGTGAATAGGGTAGAATTACAGGAAAGGATTAATGAGGGGTTTCTTGCTGAACATACTGTTGCAGTGTTCTCTCAGTCACTATACCAAGCAGTCACTGATTTTTGCCTTAAGGACTGTACTTTTATAACCTAAAATATGCCTCCTTAAACAAATCCACATCAGGCAATGTGTCAACACTTCATTGGTTTCAATAGAATTAGTTTCCTAAATGCTCTTTTCTGAGGCAATTTTTGTACTTGAAAATGCATTACAAGGAACATTTACTACAACTACAGTACAATGATGTATAATACGACAAACACAGTTTTAATCAGTGCAAGCTGTAACAACAAATATACTACACATATGGTCCCTCTTTCTTTCAGTCCTTTTTGCTCCTCCTCATTCATAGTAAAAATCCGTACAATTGTCTTTTTACAACCATTAGTTGCTACTATCAGATTTAAATATTATCTTGAAGAAAACAAAAAAGAACACTGCAGAAGATGCAGTAACAACTTTTGGATGATGACAGATGCCTGTTTATTAACGTTGTGTTCCTGTTGCTCATCATATGTAATAAAGCATGCCAAGTCATAAAATCATTTTCCTAGAAAAGAGACTACGCACACAGCCTCCATTATACATTGAGTGTGAAATCAAATGTCAGCACTGTTTGCCAGGCTTAGCTGGGTCACATTCACTGAAGAGTCTTAGAGAGTGCCAAGGGCTGTCAAGATGCCACATCACTGGCTCTGGAGCACCCCACATCTCAGTCAGCTGCTAAAATTACGTTAGTGTGGAGACAGCGATCTCAAGGACCCTGGGGAAAGTCCTTTTTTCTTTGCCTGTACATTTCTGTTGGCCTTGTTTCAGAATGTCATTTTTGGAGGATTCTTCCCCCTTGCCCAAACCAGCGTTCAATAGATTAGGATACCTACAGCAAATTACTTAACTTTCAGACCTTGGTTTCTTTCATGGCTTTTGTTTTGCTTGTGTACTACACTCTCATTCTTGAACCCCCATCTTCTGGCATTTTAAAAGATGCTGGCTAGGAGTCTGAACCATACTTCATCAAGGGCTGCCAGTTCCTGAGATATCCTCAGTTGAGGCAATTCAAATAATGAGAAAAAAGGTCTCGTTTCCTTTATTCTCAACCATAGGCTACAAGTAAGTCCTGCCTCATATCCTGAAAAAACAACCCTTTCATACACTACAAAGAGTTTCATTCCACCACTACAGGTACAGGTGCCGTGGTGTTGCCCTAAACGAAATGCACAGAATGATGATATTTAGTTTGATTATGGGAAATGTGCCTTTGGCCTAAGCATATAAAATAAAATGCAAAAATACTCTCCCTAAAGTGAATTATGTCAAAATCATTCATTGCTGTGATCAAAATTCACAAGACTAAACCGAACACTAGAAAAAGACATATCATTTTACTTCTTTATTACTTCCACAAGCAATGAAGAAGCTTAAACACATGTTTTTCATTCTTTCCTCTAGATTGTCTTGGTAGCAGCATTTACAAAGATCTTGAAATGTGATACCTGCCCATTGGCTGTTTTTTTTTTTTTTTCATGTCTTCTACAGAGAAAGAGCAGGAGGAGGAAGAAGAAAAACAAACAAACACAAAACCACACACCTGAATTGGAGGCGCACCTATTCTCTACCACTCCAGAAAGTCCCCAGCTCTATAGACATGCAGGGCTATTGACAGATTAGGCACCATGAGAGTATTAGAAGTACACATTACTCATGCTGGCCTTGTTCTGCTGTCAAAGAAGACAATGACTCCTGCTTTGGTTTCCAATCAAAGTACACATTGGCCTCTCTAGGTTTCAAATTCTTGCCCATCCTGCTGAACACTAGTGCAATAAACTCCTTTACAAGAAAGACCGCAGCATACTACATCTCTACATGGCTTCATAAGGGTGGGAATCTGTGCTAATAGGGAATATCTATGCTGTAGCTATCAAGAACTAGCTTTGCCCCCTCTGTTAGGTAAAGAGGTGCTGTTCTGAATATGGGAGCTCTGAAACTGAAAAATGAGCATTTCATAAAGAAGGCAGGTAAAGAAATATTTAACAGCATAAAAGCAGACTCACAGTGTCAGATCTAAGGTCTGCCTGGGTCTGGCCCACTGCTCTGTGTCTGACAGCCTCTGACGATGGCAAGACTGGAAAATGAGAGCAACAGGCATCCTCCCTCTGGCATTTTCACTCATTATCAGCAGCTGGGAGCTCAAGGGCTTCTTCAGAACTGGTTTGTGCAGCCTAGTATTTGCTAGCCCTAGAAGGATTTTTGTTTTTTGAATTCATCTGATCACTTTTGAAGCCATTTAAGTGGAAGGAAGAAGACAGTAAGTTTGTAAACAGTAGAGTGAGGCCTGAGAGGAGGTAAAGCGTGAGTATAAAAGCTAGAATAAACCATAAGTTTCTAAAAAAAAGAGAGTTTTCAGTCTGCTGCTAAGGATGGTAGAGAAAAATACTTTAGGATGGTGAGTTATAACTTTAATAAAAGAGCATGTATAACAAAATCAAATTACTTGAAATGTTTCTTTTTATTCCTGCAGAGATAGGTCTAAGGAATTTCTATTAAAAAACTTTCACTTTTATAACTTTGAATGGGGGTTATTCAGGCCCTGAAGTCCCTCCTCTTTCATTTTTTCTAGGTGTGCAATAGGGGATTGTATACCTGCCACTTTTATTGGAAAAGCTAGCTGAGTAATACAGGCTGACGAATGTGAACTTCACTGTCTCCCAGGACCTTAACAGAGTTTGCACCCATTTATCTGAGACAAAAAATAATTGACTCAGTAGAAATAATACCTCAAAAAACTCCCAATACAGGTAACTAACTTACTCAATAAAATATAAGGTTCATTATGTTCAGTGAGGACTTAAATGTCAGATATAACCAGCCCAGCAGGGGTGATGAAATTTCATATAAGAGGAAAAAGTTCTACATGAATTATCTAGAAAAATTCCCCCATGTCTTCAATATTAGTATTTTAAATATGAAATACTGTTGGTGGAGGACACAATTAAAAAAAAGATCAAAAGCCCAATAAGTTTGGTGGGAGTAAGTTAATTTTAAAACTACACCTTTATACTTTTCCAGAAAAGACTGAATCTAAGTCTTAGGACCTAATGTTTATGACAATTACACATTATTTAAAATTAATATTTATGCGAGCCAACAGAATACAAAAATCACGCTTTCGTATATTGTATTAAATAGTCTACTATAATAGAGATCTATATATATATATATAAAGGTCTTGCAATATGGCAAGATCTTTAGTTTTCCCAAGCCTCAAGGCTTGTATTGCTTCACAGCACACCATACCATGTATGTTGTTACATTACTCAATATGCATGTGTTTACTGTTATGTTTTCAGTATGTTTACACAATCTCACAATTAGGGCTGTGTGAACACATTTTTGTTTGGGGTTGAACCAAGGGAAAAAATGTAAAACACTACAAGAATCTAACATGAAATTTCACTTGAACTAGCACTGAACCTGAAAGGAAAGACTTTACTGCATAAGGTAAGAGAAAGGAGATGGTTTCTTTAGTCTCCTTTTTTAAACTTTAACCTAAATTTAAAAAAAATAAGAGATTTCAACTTTCCTATTAAACACCAGAGTTTTACAAAATAACTTGGTTACTTGTTTTCAAATCAATTTTATACAGTACTTTTAGCACAAGGCAAAAATTATATACCTTACACGACAAAAATGGGTTCATTTAACATTTTAAAGAAAAATATTGAAGTTGTATAAAATTCAATACTGCAGTATAATCATGATATTAATTTAATGTATGCTTATTTTAGATTTAGTTTGATTATATGAAATGATTTTTCACATAAAAATAACTTCCCTGTTACATCCAGGAAATTAAAATAACCCAGTGAGATTGAAAACTCACTTGATTTTGGTGATAAATAGGAAGAAAAACAAAATAGAATTTGCTGGGTATGTAGTGTTACTCTATTTTTTTGAGTCAGTTTCCAGTAATAGGTTTACAGAGTACTCATTATATTATTTCAATAGCATAAATTCTTTCTCTGTCAGAAAAAAACCCAATCAGTATCAGTGTTAGGATAGAAGGTTCTCAGATGTTCACACATTATTTCCATATGAGTTGCTTAAGATGTACAATATTTAAATGAGCTGCACTAGGAATGGGAAGACTTATCTGAGTACCCAGGACACAGATAATGACAGCTGAGCTTACCTTTGGCTACAAATCAACAGACCATTGTAAGTAATACCACCTGTGGGTGCTGGATCATGGTACTATTGCTTATTGGATACAGAAGTTAAACTAAATGTTGTTTTATACCTATTGAGCCAGTCTGACTGGTTTGGTATAAGATAAGAATAACTTTGCAAACACTAGTAACAGAATCATAGCATTGTTCTTCAAAAAGAGTTTGCAAACTCCTTGAGTAGCCCCTGTTTAAAAATTGCAGTTTTGTGCTTTTTAAAATAGCCATTATCATTGGATTATTATCAGAAAAGCACACATAGGCAGCTTCCCTATTGCTGCTGATGTTGTAAACACACAAACTTTTCCTCTGAGAGACAGTACAAAGAGATATACCTTGCACTTTCTCTCAGAATTAGTTTTCAAACTGTGAAACCTCCCTCCTCTAGAAGAAACCATGTGTTATGGACTACTGTAATGGTTTAGATCCGGCTTTCCCACCGAATGCTCAAACCTTACAGTTTGCAGCCTCTGTTCCCCCCACCC
>JANXJC010000078.1:21015539-21030449 GCA_027564655.1 Leptodon cayanensis
TAAAGAGTCGAACAAAAACTGAAAGCCAAGGTCTAGAAGTAAAAAAAGCCTGTTTTGCACACTTGCATACATCTAATGCAACTGTATATACATTCAAGCTGGATAGCTATTTATAGGCACATGCAGTCTAAACTTGAAACTTAAGGCTGTATTTTACCAGAGTGCTGTCCCAAAAGTGGGTTTCGGTACCTGGTGTGCAATGAGCCAATCTCACACACAGAGATGAGAGATTGTTTATTAGAAAGTTGCACAAGTTTGGGTGCTAGTTGGTAACTCCACAAAGCTAGCACACCTCAGTGTTTTCCAGAGTTCCTTTTACATACGTTATTATCAGTTAGTAGGTTTCCACAGACTTCCCTCTAATACTGATTGGTTAATAATTTGCATATGGTTACACAATCTCTATTCTTACTACGCATGCTCTATGAGTAAGGGTGTCCGCCTGAGCCGGCGTCGCCTGCCCTGTGGCTGTGATTTTCAGTATTATAATGAGGGTAGTTTGCTTAATGAGGATGGAGTTTAGCTAACTATCTAAAATGAAATATAAACACGATAGTTAGAATATGTATAGTCGATGTATTTTGCAAGATGTTTCTTCTTCAAGGATAGCCAGCTCATGATTAGAAGTTCTCTAATTGCCTCTAACAACCTCAAGGATGGTCATTCTGATCCTAGACATCATGTACCTATTTGGTTTTCTTAGTTTGTGCAACATCGAACTTCAGTAAATTCTTCATCAATATTTAAACCTCTCCTTGCTTGGATAACAAGAAGGTGTCAAAGTTTCCTAGACACATACGTGACTGTACATATATCAATTACTGCCTGAAATGAACATGCAAAGGAAGACTGTTATTTCACACAGTTGTACATTAAAGCTCTGAATATATTACAATTAGTTCTCCTACTTTAATGATCCCAGTGTTCAAAAGATATAGTTTCCATTAAACCAGCTTTCTTGTGGCGGAGCTTCAATGTCAGCAAATGAGAAAGGTCAGAGGTAAGGTAGATTGGTTTCATGTTTGAGTGCAGCCCAACTTTTCCAGGAAATCAGATGACCTACATAAACCTTGCATCCAATAGTGAATGTATTTCAACTGGGGCAATAATTATAGGAGGCCAATTAGCCAGTTACAGGAGGCTCTGCAGCAGACCACTGAAATAAACAATTTCATTTCTTTTGTTTTAACTGGAACAGCGGAAGGAAAACAAGTTTCTCCTATCCCAAGAGCACTGAGCTGACTGAAAAAAGGGAAAATTCAGGTGATAGGGAAAATAAAACAAATGTCCACTGACATCCTACATTTTAATTATTCCCCTTGGAACCTAGAGACCTGGATAGTGGTGTCAGCCCTCCCAACACCTCTGCTCTCCCTGTGAGAAGGAAGGGTGTGGGAGTGGAGTGATCTCCTGCCAGCCCAGGAGCCTGTCCCCTGCAGCATGTGCCCAGGCAGTGTGAGAGGAGGAGACAAGCACATGGTGACAGAAATGCTCCACCAGCCTCCAGCAATCTATGGCTCATGGCTGTCCCAAGCTAGCAGTTACATTGTTATGTTTAAACTAGAGGTATTTAACTTACAGGTGGTCCTGCAGAAGCAGAGCTGAAGCATAATTTATATGGCTTTTCTTTCTAAATCTCTGAAAAATAATTACCCATAATTGGTGCTTAATGCTAACTGAGTTCACTGCAAGCCGTCTAATGAAATCCAAGGCTAGCAAACATTTCCTGTGCTCTTTGAGAGGATTATTACCTTCATATTATGCAAAGCTGCTCTGGTTTGAACCCATAAGACTAGTAGGAGGCACTCTTAATCTTCCTGGTTTGGTTGTCAAAAAGTAAAATAGAGGTAATACTGCTTGTAACTTACTTGCACACCTGAAATCGCAGGGTAAGACAGTTTTTACCCCACTTGCAAGGCCTGGAGCAATAGATCAGCAGTCTTATTATGTATGACTTCTGAATCAGGCAGCAAAAAACATAAGGCAGTAGGAATAAAGAACTTCTACAGGACACTCCAATTGCCACAAGAATACCCAATTGTTTTTCTTCAGAAAGGGGAAGAAGTGGTGCTAATTGTAGGTAAATCACTGGACACGAGTTGCAGCTTATATTACACACTGGAACAGCAACCACAAAACCGGCAGATATCTTGGTAGCCAAACTTTTAAATCTGAATAGTGAGGTGGGCATTTCTACACACTGTCAATAAGTGTGTACTGGCATGTCACGTTCACTCTCCATACTCTAAAAATGATGTTTAAAAGTTAGAAAGGCTTAAAAATAAGTATAAGTAAAGTCTGATACCTGGAAAACAGGCCTTATATTGAGACACTTAACTATGTTAGCCTTTTTATTTGTTCAGAAGAAGCAGTAATAGTGAGTTTACCATTGCATATGTGCATGTAAAGGACAGAAGTGACAAGGTTTAAGGAGCAGGGGGGCGCAGTTGTGTCCTGCGTGGGAGGACAGATGAAAACCGTTGCAGCTGGCTCTGAAACCTATTTAAGCAACAGTGGAAAAAAACCCAACAAACCTTTAAAACTGCATGCCAGCATGTATCCAATCCAAGCAGCCCTTAATGCTCTTCTCAGACATATTGCAGAGAAGCACTGTTGGCTGGTGGCAGCTGAAGATGTGATCCTCATGTGGCTCTTATGCCAGAAGGGGGTAGGTACATCCCTGAAGGGCTTGCAGCCCGTGGGTGACCCACACTGGAGCAAGGACAACAGGGAAGAGAGCTGCAGACATGATTACATGTGGAGTGGCAGAAAACTGTGAAACATCAGCCAGCAGAAAGGAATGATTGGGCACAGAACAAGGAAAAGCCATCGGACGGAGCATCTCGGCCCCCGATCCCACCCCCACCTTGTTGGGTGAAGTCTGCTGGACTGAACACAACTTGCAGAAAACATACAAAAAGTTGAGGCTGTGGAGAGGGGGGATAGATGTTTAAGTGCTTGTATAATTGCTTGTGGGTTTTTTTTCCCTCTCAACATTCAAATCAATGATCAGACATTTTTGTTTACTGGTAATGAGTCAAATACACTTCCCCAACTCAAGACCGTTTTACTTGTGAGAATGTATCAAAAAGGAAAAGTGATATCTGATTATAAATGGCTCTATAACAGAAGAAGGCATAACAAAATCCAATGACTGGAAGATGTGTGCTAGTCAAATTCAGGTTGGAAAGGTAGAACAGCACAGACTGTAATTAATCAGGACTATAAACAGAAACATGCCAGGCTGCTGCTGTGCAAAATCTTGAAACCAAGATCAGATAGAAGGAAATCACAGGTGGGATTCAAAGAGCTCCATGTCTCTAGCCTTTGATACAGGAGACATCTGTCTGGATCATGATAGTGGTCCCTTGCAGGCTTTTAAATCCTAAAGTATCAGTCACTATACCTGAGACTAGAAACAGTGTATAACAGCAATAAGCAATAGGTAGTCAGTATACAAAAGAGTGTCTTGACAGCAAAAGCTTAAGAAATAGCTGTTTCCCATTCTCCTGCTCTTTGTACCTGTGCCCATGCTGTAATTATCTGCCTAGAAAACATTTTGCTGATACAGCCATTTGTGGAGCCAGGCCACAAACTAGACAATTTAAGCAATCTGTGTAAAATATGAAACTCTAAAAAAACCCAAAAATGAAAACCAATGTATAGACAAATATTCCCCAAATAGTTCTTCCAACCTTTCATACATCTCCTGAACTCAGAACAAAGACTTCTCAAAGAGAACATCACAATCTCTGATCATTTTTTATGACCATGTTGTAACAAGCCCTGCTTATATTAACTTTTGAATAAAGATTTTGTAAGTGTCAAAGCAGCTTAGGAACTCAAATACAATCTTCAAAAGAGAGTTTCAGCAAGGTGCAGCACCTTCTGTAGCACTGAAATGAGCAGATGTAAGACATTTAAGAACTTTCAAGCATTTTCATAGAAAGTGTCTTTTAAAAGCAAGAAGGACGCCTTGAACACTTCTGATTCTTAAAAATTAATACCTTTAATTTTTTTGAGGGAGTTATCATGAAATTTTGCAACCGCACAAGACCAAGCTTTGCTTGTTCCTTGTAGTAATCCTGGCTTGAAACTCCACCTAATTTTCAATTTGTGTTCTGTAAGTTGCTTAGAAGCTTATAGAAGAGCATGAAGATTTTAAATGGCTTTGGTTAGCGTGTGGTTTCACTTGAGAAACATGAATATGATTTAAATCAACTAAACACAGATGCTAGAGTTAGGTGAAATCACAGCAAAACTATGTTTGCAATTGCATTAAAATTACAGGCCAACGAGTACAAAAATGTTTGACTTAAGTGGGTGCCTATGTATAGGACTATGCCTCAAAAATTTCTTTGCTCTCCAAGATTATTGCGGATCAGTTCCACACAGAAGATGTTTTTACACAATTCAGCATACTAGAAATTACACGTGTAACATTTCTGAATTTCCTACATTCCGAATACATTACTAGCATAAGCTTATTTGAAATTTATTGTTTCTTTTGATTTTAGATTGTGAATACTCTGCCTACCTATAGAGTTTATAGTCTTGAAAAAAACAAAAATATAAAGCTATCAATTCTCACCTTTTACCAAGTGTCTCAAAATTGAACATTGCTAACGCTATGCAGCCCTGGACACTTCAAGCCACCAGCTGTTCCACAAAAGCTAGAATGTGATGGCATCATTATAGGCATCATATGTTCTCCAGGAGGAGATTTGTAACCACATAAACTGATAAGGTGTATAGCTGTGCTTTAAATTCCTTTCCAGACCAACTCGAAGATTGCCACGTATCCAAAAAAGGTTTCCTAAGTAAAAAAAAAAATCCCAAATCAGTGCCAGTTTGATAGGACCTATCATTACTTAAAAGCCTATGAGCTGACTAAAGAAACGTTCTGCTAATAGAACATTAAGGTCAAAGTCCAATAACAATATAAAGGAGGTACTAATAGGACTCACGTGTAAGAAAAGACCCTCATAATTTTCAGATGAAATTTGCTTCAACTCAAATCAAATTCTGTCATCCAAAATCAGCAAGACATTTTAGGAGAATATATGCAATGAAAAATATTGCAGCTATGTATTCTGTGCTGTGAATGAAGGGATAGCTAAGTTTATAGGAAGAACTGCATGATAGCAAAAAAAATCTTGAAGATAGAAAATTAAACTGCAAGGTGAATTCTTATGCTTGTGATGTGTTGGAATCTGTCAGGGAATGCAACACGAGGCAGGAACTTGCTGTCTGATATATTGCTACATTGATGTTATTTGATATATTCATATCAATTTGATGTTTCTGCTTGCTGTCCATGGGGCTGGGAAAACCTCTATGCTTTTGATGCATTCATAGGGAGAGAAATATGATGGGTGAGTTTGTTTCCTCTGATGCTTTTGAAATTGGCTATAACAAAAGATAGTGTATGATAGGGCTCCTACTAAGACTGGAATTTCTCAGTTGCCAGTTTGACATATTTTTCCTTGTGTTCAGGGATGAAATCATTGCCAGGTTTGGATTCAGAAGTTTTCTTTCCAGTCCTAATTTTGTTATGGGTGGTGGTTATATGGTTTGTGACCACAGGTGTGTCACAGCACATCAAAGGTTTCTGTGGATCCTGTGGCATTTATTGCCCGAGTTATTTTACGGGTGTCTGTGACTACAAGAAACTGAACTCGATGGCTGAGACGGTATCTGTGGCACCAGCCTTGTGCTGACAGATCCACATGAAATAGCATGATTTTACAAGTTGTTGCCATTTACTGTTTGATGTTTTGTAAACTGAAGGCACAAACTTGCACCCACAGCCATAAGTATGTGGCTGCATCTGTAGGTAAATCCATCATACAGAAAACACACAGCTCTATTTCTGAAGGCTAAGGGAAAATATACTGGTTTACTTCCCATATTTGAAAAAAAAAAAGAACAAAGGGGTAACATTGTTCTAAATAACTTCTTATAATTCTCAAGCATACAAAACTAGAACAATGGAGCAAGCTGCACTCAGGACATTGAGATGTTAATATTGCAACCCTTTATTTATTTATTTATTTATTTATTTAAATTTTAAGGAAAGTGTGTGCCCTTGATTCTAGCTTGGAGGATCAATATCATAAATATTCCCCAAAAGCTGTGATCCCAGGTGTGACTGCTGTGTACTTCACCATTAAAGAAGAGCTAGAATTTGTTAGATCACTATTAGGGATATGCGGTGCATTAGTTCATGGATACATGCTATGCATTCGTTGGATGACTGCAGCATGCCAGAGCAACTCAAGTGCTCCTTCACTGACAGAGCTGGGTGAGAAACAGTTAAAGTGGCCCTTTTGGCAATTTTCATTTTTGAGACAAATATTAAAATTGAAATAGTGCAACTATAAATTATAAATTACAATCTCTAGTGAACAAATAGGGAGAGTATCACATTCTGGAGGGTAAAGGAAGTCCTACACTCACAAATCATCTACTGAATGTTTTGCTTTTAAGCTAGTGAAATAGCCAAAATGTGACACTACATACATGCCCATTACGTCACAGGAAGCTGGTTGTTCTAAAAATACCTCTTTTTGTAAACCCATCCAAATGTTGGTGATGCAGTGTCACACTTGCGGTTTTAAAACAAAGGAAGTCACAGACAGCTGGTTATCCTGAGGTGGAGGAAGGAGGATTATGGCAGCTGAAAGTTAGTTACATGAGAAGCAGCTCCCTTAGCTGCATCTGAGCAGGGACTGTAAGGATGAAGGGTCTTTTAAAGAGGCATGAAATGGATTTTTTCCTTTATAAGCCTAATTTGGCCTGTCCTTCTCTTATGGATTGAAAGAGATTTTTATTTTGAGTTTCACCCACTTGTGAAGAATAATTAGTCAGGCTTTCTACAAGGCTGTGTTTCTAAAGACCAGATGGTATTGATCCGAACATAAGGTAGATGGCGGAATTAAGGCAGAAAGAATATCATGGGGGGAAAAACAACAAATAATCCTTTATGAATTGCATAGCCTCTTATTATTGGTGATATTTTTTACACTTGAAAAATCTGTATTTTTCAGCCTAGCTGCAAACACTGCATAAAGTGAAACTTTCTTGTGTCATGTATTTTTCTTTTGCATAAGGCAAACTAGTGACACTTATTTTTCACAATGATTTAGTGTTATCTTAAGAAACAACTACTTCTTGTACTGGTAAGCCTTGCCACATATCTCTGAAATTCTCTCTCTAAATTTAACATGAACCTGAGAAGTACAGCAGGTAAGAGAATCAAAGAGCTATTCAGGTTATTTGTCATTGCCGAGAACGTTTTGAAGATGGCAGCCTTTCTCATATGCTTAATTAAACATATGTTAATATTAACGTTTTTTTAAAAAGGAATTTTATGAATTAAGATAAGCATCTTATATCATTTGAAGACACTAAATAATGTATCAGATCTTATTAACATACCCTACTCCTCTTTAAAAATCATGCCTGGATTTGAAAATAACTGTTAAAATGAACAAGATAGATTGCCATCAGAGTAAGCCCTCTCTCAACAGAAAGAATTAATCCATTGCAAATGGGTTTCTAATATCTCATCTTTGAAAATTTCTAGTATTTTGTGAGCTGCTTATCCTTCCAAAAGAGGTTAAGATTCTTGATGGAAAATATAAAATAACGTTCATAATAAGTACATGCTGTTGTGGGTGAAGTTATCCAGTCTGATTTTCTGAATACAGTAGATTTTCCTTTGCTTTAACTGATACGTGACTCCATAATTAATCAAGTAATAATGGACTAAATAATTTACATTTTGTGGAGTCTACATGACAGGGAAAAAAGGAAAACCAGTGCCATTGATGCCCCTAAATGAAGAGGCTGCATAGGTACCACTTATTTAGATTGTTCCAACAGAGATAAGACCTACCAAACCCTATCAATTAATGTGCTGGAAGCATTCTTTCCCAGTCAAAAAATGTGGTCAATTTAATGCTGAATACATGAACAAGTCAGAACAACTGTGTTCTGCTTTCTCCACTGGTCCTACTTCCTCCAGCATCTTTCCTCCAGGACAGGAAAAGACAGAAAATGCTGACAGAAGCCTTCTGGCCAACTATACAATAGGGAAATTTAAAAAAAAAAGAAAAAAAAAAGAAGGAAAAAAAAAGGAAAAAAAATGTTCCTGGCCATTTGGTTACTTGTCTTAAAAAATCGACTTTTTACATAGTGCAAGGCAGGAAGTTCCATGATGTTGTTGAGAGGAGCTCAGTTAAGGCCCATGAAGGAATATTTTCAAGGCAAAGGTTCAGACATTCAAAGATACCAAAATGAGAAGGAACCACTAATGTTATCTAGCTTAGATATTTACAGATAATTTATATAATTTCTCCTGGAAACAGATTAAAATTCAGATCTAGAGCATTCCAGGTGAAACTCAGACTCCCAGCTTTCTGATAGTAACTTTTCACCTAATAAATTCTCACTGCTAAGCCCCAGCATTTTATAATTGCCTACTCCCAGCCACTGGAACTCAGATGATTGAGAAGTTTGTGCCTTCTCCATGAGGTGTCTGGCCTAGGGTAGTTGCCTGGATAGAGTAAGTAAGTCACCTTTCTCCTCGGAGAATCAAATATCCTTGTGTGAGGCTAGTTATTCAGATGCTAGGTCACCTTCACACCCTTTTACTTCCTTTATATTCTGAAAGTTGGTCTTAACCTTCTATATCACAGCACTGCATGTTATCTCCAGCTACCTTAAAGCTATTCCAGAGTCACTGCTTTCCAGCACTTTTCCTATGCCAGATCATCATACACTGGAGTCATCTTCACATGCATTAGCTGTACTACAACAACTGAGTTGGACTGCAACTGTTTAAATAGGTGATTCAGGTCAGCTTTCAGAGAAAAAGAATTCCCTTTTTATTATTTATTGCCAGACCAATCCTTGTCCCATCTGAAAACTGTTGCAGGAAAGACACGGTATCAACATTCAGATTTATTCATAAAAATATTGTTGGATCAAGAATTAGTGTCCTAGCAGAAACAGTTCTGTTGATTGATAGCTCTCTGTTAACAACTATATTTTTGGAGCTGGCAGCAACAGAATAAAATTCCATCTAAAATTTACTTCCCTTGTCAGTTGCTTTAAGCTTTGGAAAACTAGCCCTGCTGAAGATCCAAAAATACACAGTAGTGGTTGGTGATGTGTTTTCTTGTCATAAGTAAATGCTGTAGGGTCATGATCAAGATATCTAAGCAGTTGCTAGTTTCAAGTTCACAAATTCAGAAGCAGAATGAAAGCTAAATCGAGTTACCTTCTGTTGGTTGCAAGAATTTCTGGATAAATAATTTAATTTGTATTTCTCTGAGAAAATAAGATGAAATTTTATTATTGGATGCTTGCAGAATTACAAAATGTCACACACACAAAAATCACCTGCCACTATATTTTTTCTTCAGGGGAATTACAGACTGATGCTTTAGAGCCTCCCACTGTGCCCTCCAACTCTCTTTTTTTGCTGTTTGGAAGCAGGGATACTGTGGCAAACAGTTATCAGTATCCTACTCCAGTCTGCACTGTGATTCTGAATTGCTGATGATTAACAAGTGTCTGATATCTAGTATCCTCATCCTATCACACAAATTATAATAAATGATTTTAATGTTTTGCTTACACACCACATTTTAGCAACTTTCAGTAATAACAGGTGTCTCACCTTTCCTTTCACACATGAATATCTCAAAGGCCTCCTTTACTGCTTGGAGAGACAACATGAAATACTGACAATGTTCTTGAAGAACACAAATGTAACCCTAGTTACAAGTGAAAATAACAATGCAACACAACATAGATCTTTATGATTAGGCAAAAACATTTACATAAGCCAATCGATGTTCTTATGCCAAGACGATATGTCTGTTTGCTGTTCAGTAAAAACGACTGTGAGATTCTGTTCTCTGTTTAAATATAATGTCTGAATTCATCTTCATGTGGAAAAGGTTTGTCCATTAAAGGAACTGCAGGAAATGGCATTTAATTTAGAAAATCTGGCCTCATCGTGTTTGTTTACTTATTGTTCCTGTTTATATACAAGCATATACAAAAGCTAACTGCGTGTGTGCACACATACATTTATTAAACCAAGCTAGATCTTGTCTGGCAAAAATAAATACGCATTTTGCTCAGCACTGAAAATGTTATACAGATACATTACTGTAGGCATTTTTCTTCAGAAAAGAAATAAAAGATCTTCATGTGCCTTGTGTGCACTGATGGTTGTGATGAGAGCCTGGAATTTGGGAGACCTGTGTAAATGCCCTCAGGGGCCAATGTGCTTATCTAACTGAGTAATAGACAGATGATGACCTTTCTTTAGCATGAGACCTAAGCTTTAATAAAAAGAGGCATTGACTGGTCTGTTTCTGCTGTCGTGCTTTAATTTTTTATAACCAGCACAGGATGAGTGAAAAAAAAAATTGAAATTTTTGAAGGCTGCCCTGGGGAATCACCTCTCTCTCTCACTCTCCCCCCAGGGAGATGCATGTTGCACTCACCCAGGTGGGAGGTGTGTGTGGGGGCAGACCAGTGCTGCCAGTCCCCCAAGCATGCTCACCCAACCTCCCCACCTGGGCTCCAGCTGCCTGCACCCTCTCAGTGCAGGCATGGTGCTAGATGCCTCGCTGCCTATCTTGGCTCCTGCACTTGCCCTGCCTGGTCCCGATTCCTGGTGATCCCTGACTTAAGTGCTCTGCCAGATAGGCCTTCACTCTCAGCTTTAGAGCTCAGGTGTCAGTGCATTTTTATGAATTTTTCTCACCTACTGTTACTTTGGATTCAAGAAAATAAAACTCTCCCTCTTCTAGCAAAGCCTATAGCCAACCAGGGGAGCAATGGAGGACAGAATTAAAATAGTTCTAAGCCTCTGTTGACAGCACCTTCTGCTGTCATACAGAAAGATTATGTATAGACAGACCTTGTAACAGAGCCAAAGAATATCAGACAGTAGACTATGACTATACATATTCTGCTCAGTAATAAGGGTAACTACAGTGTCTCAAGAGTTGTTTCTTATTAAAGAATTGGACTACAGAGTGCGTTTCAGCTTTTTTTATCAGCTGAATTTAACATGCATAGCTTGCTGCATGATGTCAGTGACTAGCTTTTCGTAGTCACGCTTCACCAATTGAGAAGGAATCTGCTGGACACAGGCTAAAAAACACAGATAGAACACTTTCACAGCCCTTGCATAAGAGATCATTTGCCTACTGCTTTGTGTGTCCAACAGCTCAAACACCTCTAAAGAAGTCCACATGTCAAACGTTGAGGGTGAGCTCCCTTTTCTTTTTATATTTCTCAAACACCCAGTGAAGTGACAAACACTCATACGGAGCAGAGTGTTTCCTCCCTCCCCTCTCCTCACGCCTCACAAATCCTTTACAACACACAATTTCCGAGAAAAGTTGTAATACAACATTATGTGACATCTTACATGTGTTGCCAATGTTATCAGAAGCAATACATAAAATGATGAATGCCACTGAGTAAAAGGTAATACTTGAATACTGAACCGTCAGTTCCCACTTGAGGTGGGAGCTATATCAGGAATATGACAGTAGTGCACTAAGATCACCAAAACAGCCGCACTCTTTGCAAAAATACTTGAAAACCTTTGCAGTGTAACAATGCTCTTTTTAACAACAAATTTGTGATACAGAATCTCAGAGGGAGACTCTAACTCACATGAACAAAACTCCCTTGACAAAGCAAGTTGCACATTCCTTGTCATGGAAGAACTTTTACCTTACCTGTAAGGTAAAATTCCAAACCATGGAACTCTCAGAATAAAAATACGGACATAAAAATTTATAGTTTTATTTGAATAGGATTTTTTCCAAGCATTTTCAAACCATGCTATCTAGACCATATTAAAGACTAACGTTGTGAATTATTTCTCAAAATAAAGTTTTGAGATTGAAAACTGAGCTTGATTTGAGTTTCAAGAGTAGAGAAGTGGAATCTAAATCCAGTAAAATTCAATGTTTCTGTGATTACAGAAAATTTACTGTTGTCAAATATTGTGGGTGCTCAAAAGAAAAAAAACACATTTAAGAGTGATTATGGGAGCCCTTCTTTGGCTAAGAAATTGCTGTTAATTCAGCTTAAGACTAATAGGAACATTTGAATTATAAACCTCAAATAGAGTGTTCATAATGGAAATGCTGACAGACACTTGGCTGTATTGGCAGACAGAGTTCCAATAATGCAGCAAATACAAGGGAAAAGGAAGTATGTTTTGGAAAAAAGACTCCTCAGAAGTCAGCAAATACAAGGGGGAGCAGAACATTACTTTACACCAAACTGTTGATTTGTGGTTGGCAGTCAGTCTGTAAGTATACTGTACACAGTTAGAGATAGTTAAAGAAAAGAATCATCAAGATAGTTTTATTGTTCTGTTTTAAACGATAAGAGGAGAGGAAAAATATGACAATGTTTTTATAGAATGGATTTACAGCCTGTTCTAGGTAACTGCAAAAACTGAACTACTAAAAAGAGTACTCTCTCCCTAGGTATATAAACAAGAGTTATCTTACTTTTTAAATATTTATTTTCTTCTTTGCAATGTAACTTCCTGTGCTGCTGCAATCATGCGATTGCACATTGCTGAAGACCACATTCATCTGCTAGCGCAGAGAACAACTTTCAGGAATACTGTCATGATTAGACAGATTAGGGAAGCAATGTTATGAAGAGATCATAATCTTCCACCAATTCAGTTGCTGAGCTGTGGCCAAGGACATCATACTGATCATTTACCATGTACAGCAAAGGGGAGAAACAAAACATTGTAACATTTGGTCAGCCTGAAAATACAGAAAACTAGTCTCCAAACAGCAATGCCAAACTCAGCTCTTTGTATAAATCAACTCTGGTCTTCGTCTTGCTCTCATTTTGGTTAACCACAAGACTCCATGCTTACATCAGGATCATGCTTTTAATGCTGAGATCGGCAGGTATCAGAATTTTACAATGTCCATGTCCTAACAGCTGTAAACTAATCAAAATTATGCAGATGAAATTCACAAACCTTTATGTGCTCTTCAGATTAAAAGGCTCAGAAACTTAAGGAAGGTGATTGAGAGAAATCACCATAGATTTACAAAGGGAAAGTCATGCCTGACCAACCTGATAGCCTCTCAATCAAATGGCTAGTTTAGTGGATGAAGGTAACAGTGTATATTGTTTATCTCAACTTCAGCAAGTCTTTTGACACTGTCTCCCATCACATTCACATTGACAAAATGATGAAGTACGGGCTAGATAAGCAGGCAGTAAGGTGGATAGCAAACTGGCTTGATTGCTTGGCTCAAAGGTTTGAGATCAGTGGCATGAAGTCCAACTGTAGACTAGTTCCTAGTGGTGTACCCTCAGACCTGATACTAGGCCAGTACTGTTTAAACGCATCGTTAATGACCCAGCTGATGGGATGGAGTGCACCCTCAGCAAGTTTGTGGAAGATATAAAATGGGGGGGGACGACAACTAACTGATTCAGATGGTTGTGCTGCCGTTCAGAGTGACATCAAAAAGCTGGAGAAGGACCCACAGAAATGTCATGTATTTCAACAAAGGGAATTGCAAAGTCATATACCTTTTGGTGGAATAATCTCAGGCAGCAGTACAAACTGGTGGCCAACTGGCTGAAAAGCAGTTTGGCAGAAGAAAACCAGGTGTCCTGGTGGACACCAAATTGTACTTGACCCAGCAATGTGCATTTGCCACAAAGAAGGGCAAACAATCTCCTGGGCTGCATTAGGAAGAGTGTTGCCAGCAGGTTGAGGGAGGTGACCCTTCCCCTCCATGCAGCACTGGACTAAAGACACATCTACATGCTTCATCCAGTTCTGGGCTACCCAGTGCAGAGATACATGGACATATTGGAGCATGTCCAGCAAAGGGCCACAAAGATGGTTAAGGGCTCGGAATATCTGTCATATTAAGAGATACAGCCCTGAGCAGCGTGCTGTAGCTGACCCTACTTTGAGCAGGTGGGTTGACTAGCCGATCTCCAGAGGTCCCTTCCAGCCTCATACACTCTGTGATTCTCTGAGAAGTGACCTTCTGAATCTGTTTGTTGAGATGCTTACATGAGCATCTCAGGAAAACAGAAATCCCATTTAGTCCCAGATGTGTCAGATTCTGTGCTATGGTAAGTCCTAAAGGAATGGCCCAGATTGCTTGCAGTCCCTCAAGTGACTGGGTGTGACATTAACAAATGACAAAAACGCAAATTACAATTTCTTGATGTGTATCTTTTCTAGTGATACACTGTTTTTCAGTGTATATCATTCAATACCTGTTTTACCTCAAGATGTAATTAACAACTACAGAAAATAAAAATATTTTATGTCATTGCTTTGCTGATGCTCTGGAAACCACTTGTTCCACCCACATTCTAACACGATACCATTATGGAAAGAATAAGATTTTTGTAATGCAAGGCAGTATAATTTTGAGACTCTTCAAGTAACGTATGTGATCATTACAAAAACACTTTTCTGAAATACCCTGAATCACCATCTAATACATTGATTTACCTAATGCCATAATTTACCAACATCTGAGAAGTAGAGTTATCAACAGTTAAAAAATAAGTCCTTAAGCAATTAAAAATTTCGTCTAAAGACAGACCTTTATAGGTCTGCCCCAAAAATAATAATTGAGCCTTCTTTTATTCATTGATTTTTGGTTATGAGCTTTCTTCCTGTAGCACCAGAAATGTAACTATTAAAACACACTACATCACCAATTCCAGCCTGGCACAACCACTATGTTTAAATATCGGCATCCAGAATGCAAGTATATAACCAAATCTCAGGTACTGTTATAGACTTTGAAGATATATCATTGATTACTATAAAGCCTAGTTCACTTTGGTGGC
>JANXJC010000078.1:21039189-21052815 GCA_027564655.1 Leptodon cayanensis
TTTATATTTTCAACATATTGCCTTATTAATGTAACCTTAGGACTTGAACCATGTGAACTCATTTCTCTGAAATGCAAAACCATGCAAGTCACAGTAGGGTTTAGGATTTCAGTTCAACCTGAAACATTAGGGCATTCAGAAATCTTCAAGGCTGGGACAACACTACCTTCCCACCCCCCAACCCCACTTAAAATAGAGTTTTAAAATAAACTTTTACCTGCCCAAGTCATAGTTCCCTAAGTGGAAGGAACATGGACATGGTAGAGATTACACCACTGCTGTTTAACCCTGCTCAGGGCTGCCTATATAAGCAGGATAACAACAAGCCAGCACGAGACTGACCTGTGCTCTCACTCTTACTGCTAAGACCAATGCCTGAACATTGTGCCACTGTGAGAGACATCCTGGAGAAGCATCGCCCAAAACAACACAACAATAGCTTCGATTGTCTGGTGAGAGTAATTTCTCATTAACATGTGGGAGAGGGTCCTTCTCTCATCTTCTTTGGAAGAAAACTTGCATCTCTCACTGCAATTGCCCAAAGGACACATGCTGCTTTTCTGCCTTTTCACATCAGTTTGGTATTTGGTGAACAGAAAAGGAGGGGAAGAGTTTACCACCCACACTATCATCATGGCACAAAATCTTCTCACCAGTCTGCCATATACCCCACTGCTCCTCTTCCCGTTTGTAGAGTTGAGTATTTGCCATATAGCACTATGCTAAACTCAACTCAGTTTTGGGAGAAAACATAATAAGGATGTGTGTTTCATTAAAAAAAGTATTTCAGGCCAAATCTTCAGAAGCACAAGCTAGCTGGGTGGTCCCAATATTTTATGAAAGGAGGCGAGGTGGGGAGTTGAAGATTAAAGCTCCGATGAATTTTATCATCCCTTTTACACAGCAACATTTTTACCCTACAAGTACCAGTTTGAAAACTATAGTGCCATAACAATTTTTTTCAGACCTGTTACTATGTAATAATTAAACAGGGATATGAATAATGAAAAGAGAATAATTAGGAAATTTTTAAAAAGTGACTTGTTTTCCCTCTAAAATACACAGCATTCTGAAAGTTAGACCCCTTCCCTCCTCCCTTTCCCAGTCCTTCAGCAGGAAAACTCCTGAAATTAAAGCTGGCTGACAAAGATCCTTTCAAATACACTCTGATGAAGCTACATGAATGCACAAAGATGGTGTGTATCTAAAAGCAGAACTGACTCCTGTAATAAGTCTGCCTGCTTAAAATTTGTGAGCTATTTTCATGGAGACAAAATTACCACAAACACACAGTAGCTAATTTCCTAAATGCAATAATGTGGTTATTTGCCATAATGGCCACAGGCACTGCATCAGTCCACATTAAAGACTAAGAGGTTAATCATTTTGAGTTTAAAAGAAGAAAAGCTTGACCAGTTGCTTTTGAGTTACAGGACTGTAAAATGCATTTGAAATTACGATTTTCTTTTTTTTTTTTTTTTTTTGTGGCTTTATAACTTTTAAACAGACACATTTGTATTTATGTATTTATTTATTAAATCTTTTCTTGCCTGAGACCACATATGCTCAGTATGTGTAATTTTATAGGTCACTTATGAACTTCTATAAAGAGGTGTGAAATGAAAATATTGACAGCTGAATTTGCTGGCACAATTATGACATTCTTCAAAGTAAAGGTCAAAACACTGAAAGTCATGGATATTCCACAGCTCCAAAAATAAACAAAAACATCCGAACAAATGTTAGAATTTTCCTGGAGGTTTTAATATTTCTTTAGCTCACCACTTTTAAATCACGCCATTTCCCTTGCCAGACAGGCAAATGGTCTCATTTGCTTGTCTTCCTTTCTACCACATTTCAGAAATACACAGAAAGGACAAAATCAGGAAACAAACAAAAAATCCTCTGTGGAAAGGAAAGCTGGAACAAACAGATGTGTGATTTTAGGAAAGCAGAGGGCAGAGCCCATTTGACAAGTTTTCCCCAGGACCAGCAGGGAAATGAGCACAACTGGGATGTATGAGCTGGCCGAGAAAGAAATCAGAGGACTGCAGAGCAAGGACAAGAAACTACCCTTACCAGCACAAGGCCAACAGCAAAAAGTTGCACTAATATAAGGCAGGTTAGTGCCTCACCCTCTAACACTCTCAGCTTTGCCTTTTGTCTTGGGGAAAAACCTGATCCCCAACACACAGCCTGGGTGAAGGCAAGGTCTGTATAAGAAAAGGAATGAGAAATCTTTCCCTGCCACCACCTATCTGCTGGGAAATGGAGACTTCAACCACAAAACTTTCCCAGTTCTGGGGCAGAACATCTTTAAAGTGCAGAAAACCCTCTTATGGCAACCTATAGAGCCATTCTGCTTCTTCCCCATAAAATGGAGGGCAGGGCTCTTGAGCAGACATGTCTTTAAGCAGCAGGACAGCAATAAGGATGTAATTGGGGTGTGAGGTGGGGAAGGCACCACTCTGAAGGGTTAGTCAGACACTTTCTGTGTATATTTATGGCTCTGTTGAACTGTCAATTGAAATGAAATCCCAACCTAAATGAAGTCTATGGGATGTTTGGCTTTCAAGGGTAGCAGGTCAACAGACCAAATAAACTTTAATGTGGACTATGATCAGTTCATTGTCCTGGAAAATCATAGGATGGGATTCATCGACCTGGGAAATTCCTCCCAGTTGCATGCTCAGCATGGCCAGAATTTCATCCCTGGCTCCTGGCCATCCTCATGTCAATGTTTTTTTGTTTGTTTGTTTGTTTTTAATTAAAATTCTTCAGGGCACAGTCAGATGTGCTGTGGCTACAGCTTAACTTGATTAAGAGGCTGCTGTCCTCATCTGCTCACTCCCTCCTCCGTCTCACTCCTGCTCCCTCCGATGCCAGCACAACTGTATAAGCAGTGACACCTTCACCAGTCTCTGTGAAAAAAAGTGTTACATAAAACAAAAAGCCTGAAATATATACAAGTTAGCACAGGTTATTCTCAGCAGTTACGAATGCAATAAAGCCAGAAAATCTGAACCAGCTGAGAATGTGCAAATGGAGTCACTCATCTCCTTAAGCCAACCAGCTGCAGCACAACGAGTATGTCTGGCTATGCCCTTTCACCAAGGGTTTAACCTGATTTAACAAGAAGCAATGTTTTCAAATGATATTGTAAATTCAGAGATATTGTGTGGCGGTTCTGGCTTTGATTTAATGTAAGTCATTTGAGAACTGAGATTTAAAGTGGACTCAAATAAGCCAGAACAACAGCTTGCGTGGTTTTGAGTGGTGAAACTGAGTGCCTAGTGTATGCAGCTCTTCCTCCCCTTGGCCAATGCTGTGATGCATAAGCACATAACCCACACAAGAGAGCAAGGGGCACCCTGTAGATAATTTAAGCATGAGAGAATGCAGTGATTCAGGTGGTCGTTTTTATTTCAGTTGCCCAGCACATTAATATGTGAAACATGTCTCATGCAATACCAAGATCCAAGTCTGAAATGTATTCCAGGACTTGATGATAGAAGACATTACAGAACATTAGCAGGGCCTTGAAATCTATCTTTTGTTGCATGACTAACAAGCCTTAAACAAGGATCGAGTTGGTGTCACTCTGCTTTTTTGCACTCTGACAGCAGAATTTCACACAGAGCTTGAAGTGTACTAAAACATTTTCCTAGGTAAATTAACAAGCAGAGCCATTAGTCTAAGCTGGAGGGAATAAAAGCAGACAAGCTTTTTTGAATCAACCAGGCAAACCTGAAATCAGAAACATTTTTTCACATAATAGAGCCCTAAGTGCTTTGATGATTATTTTTTGAGCACGGCCTAGTATCTAAAGATCACCCAAATGGAAAAAAAATTTAAAAGACCAGATATCACCTACTAGTCTTATTGTATTAGGGTAGCCTGCAGCTGCTTGCAAAATTGTTGAAGGCAGCAATTATCAGGAAATTATCAGTACCTGGGAAACCAAAGCCATCATGGACCACAATGTCAAAGGAACTATTCATCATTTAAATACCACCTGTGCCAATAGTCCAGACACTGATGTAATATCTAGTACAGCTTCTTTGGCTTTAGTCAGAATGAATGAGTAACTCTTGCTAAGCTGTCGGAAGGATCTCATGGTCCTGCATGATGTTACAGGAGCTGCCAAAAATTGCTGGAAAAGAAGGAAAAGATCACTGTAAAAGCCCTTGTAGCATAGTTTAAAAATTAATTTTCAGTAGTTGAGGAAAAATGCTTGGCTGACAGAGCTGAAAATCATAATTGTCTGTTTAGCCATACAGCAGATAAAACATTACTAACCATTCCACAAGATCCACTTTGCCTGTTCAGCATCACTCTGACCTAATGAACTAGATGAAATGATTTAAAATCCTGTAGAGACTGCTGCAGGAAGGGCTCTGACTCCCACACTGGCACACAGCCTTGGTGTCAGCTTGGGTCTTGAGCTCTTTACGAGCACTCCCAAGAAGAACGCCAAATGGCTGTGGGTTCTGGTTTTGGAAGGGGACCGACAACCAACTTGTTATACGCAAGCTACAGAAGGACAGCTGTTGTATGGAGATGACTTTTAGTTAACAGGCATAGTTGACAGACTGCAACAACTGGCAAATTATTTCATAGGTCTGACTGAGAAGAGAATCTGAGGACAGTTGATGACAAAAGGGAATAGCAGGTGGGTTTTCATTCAGATTAATCCTTTCATGAGGCAGATCCTTAGCTGCCCTTCAGTAACTCATTAAGGCATACACCACAAGCTGATCCCATTTGACTTCAATGTCAACTTTAAAAAATAATGAAAGTAGAGATACTCTGCAAGAACACTGTGAAGGGCCTTAAGTGAATGCTGTGCACAAGAAGGATAGTACCTCCAACTCTGAAAGACAGCATTTGTACCTCCAAATGTTTATAAATACAATTATCTAGGGTAGCAGTAGAGCAGTTTCAAAATTGAAGGCAGCTTTTCAAAGTTGGGCTTCTTGCTATGGGTAATAAATAAGAGAAAAACAAATGCCTTGTCCTTTCCACATTCCGTGTTTCATCCTTGTTTCCTTTCCCTTCAACAGTATGCAGAAGGGTGTAACAGATCACCAGGTTTTGAGACTCTTCCTTTAAGACTTTGTAATCCAGAGGATAAAGACAGTGAAAGACTCCAGTCACTCTAAGACTGACAATAAATGAGAAAAGTTGAAAAAACAAAGTGCACCGCCTTTGAAGTTCAAGACTCCATTGCATGACTACTGGTCTTAAGTGTGGTGTTGCTGCTGGTAGCTGTGAGTGTGCTGGGATTGGACTATGGTGGGATTGAACTTTTACAGAGCAGATGTTAATTTCCAAAATGACAGGTATGTGGCTTGCTGATGTGTTCAAAGATGTGACATTAAGAAATAAAGGCAAATGGAAGAAGTCAGGGGGAATACACTTGAATGAAAGGAAAAAAAACCAGTCCCAACTTTGCGGATGTCGTTGCATTATACTCCATGAGGATGCATTAGTCAGTGTAAACCCCAACAAAAGAAAAATCCCTACCTCCTCTTCATTAAGCAAACCCTGCAACACACAGTCCAGCATGGAAATTTCAGTCAGATTCATCAGCCTCAGTAAATGCCACCAAATCCTTCTTGATGATGTCTGGAGAGAAAAAGAGGAAACTGACAAGCTAAGTATCTGCAGGAAACAGGGTAAATGAAAGGAAGTTGAAAAAAAAATCATTTACCTGCACTGCCAAATAGGAACAGATGGTGAGATCCAAGGGGAGATAAACATTAAAGACTGGAAACCAAGCAATTCATACTGCCAGTTTTCAAAGATCTACTACAGCTGAAAAATCTAAGAACCATATAACAACAGTGTTAAACAACAATAAACAAGACTATAGGGCAGGTAAAATAGAGTGAACATGCTGAGCAGAGGGAGTTGAATGCTTTCGACAACAAGCCTATGAAGGGCTCTTGAAGTCAGATTGCAAGGAGTCGCCAAGCAGAAAAAAATTAAGGAAAAGGTGTGGTAAATTGTATTAAGCAAAACCATTCATGTGTTGAGATATTGAGTAATCTCAACAAGCATTTCAAAAAGCTCAGTGGAAAAATAGTGTCATTTTGGATTTCAAGGCAGTGGATAACTTTAGTGGATAACTAAATTTCTTTTAAATATGCTCTCTAATATAGATCTACAGACAGTAAAACATGAAGAAAAGCTGTTTGACAGTGCAATACTTGGCTCCACATAACATTTTTCAGGCCCCTCAGGCATAAATGTTGGCTTCCAGCATCTAAATTCTTCTGGCCCATGGAGTACAGATGTCATAAAGGAAAGGTCCAAATTTTTCAAGGTCCTCACACAGCTGCCATTTTGCTTAAAGAGAAGGATTTCTGTTTCAGAACTCTCCCTCTAAAAGCTCATCAGATAACCTGAAAAGCTGCCCTGGAAAACTCCAGGGGTGTTAAGTGGAGATTGTACACATGGTTGGAAACTTGGCTTGGCACTGAACAGCTGTAGCTACTGCTTCTTTACCTCCCTTTTCAATTGCATTGCAATCCAAAGCAGTTAAGACTCCAACCCTAGGGCAGAGTCCAATTGTACCAAACAGGAGGGAGGTCTCAGATTCAGCCTGAAAGGCCTGAGTCAGCTGCACCGGTGAACAGTGCCACTCAAGGCAGGAGTGCACACCAGCAGTCCCTCTGTGAAGGACAGCCCTAGACCGTCTTCTGCACACATGATGTGCACAGTACAAACAACAGAAAAGGAAAACAGGAATGTTTTTACAAGGTTGCCACGTTAAACTTAACCTCAACACATAAATCTCATGCTTGAACTACACCTGCTTTGACTTCATTAGATTACTAGCGTGCTTTAGCCAACATTTGGACAACACATACATTTTATGTGAGCATGAAAGAGCCTTCTAACTCATCAAATTAAGCTGGAATAGTTGAGACATTTAGAGGTTAAGAGAATAGATAGGAGGGAGACACAAATATAGTGTAGTTCCATAAGTCCTTCCATTTCCTTGGCAAATTAAGTTGAATGGTTACCATTAGAGATACATGCAGAGGGCTTCTAGTTTAGCCGGTAGGGTGAATACTAGCTATATTTTAGAAGTCTTAAATATTTGTAACTGGAAAACAGATGCATGATAAACAGTAAAAATAAAATAAAAATGTCCCAGATTCTCTCATTCCCCAATGAGATTTCCTTCTCCACCTTAATTAAGCACATGGCCAAACTTCAGCCAAATGGCATCTCCTGGTTCTAGCATATGTCCCTTTTTCCAGGTTCCTAATCCTCCTTTTCAAGCATCCAGCTGTGCTCAGGCATCAGGAGGTGCTCAGGGGCAACCTCAGTGTCCTCTTGACACAGATAAATTTTCTTTATGACCAGTGAGATCCCCATTATAGATGGCAAAGACAGGATTTCAGATGTTTTCAGCACCATTGTGGTGGCATGGCAAACTGATCAAGAGGAGTACAAGGCAATTCTTGGTTGTTGTGTCCAGGAAGCTCTTCTCCTTTACTCTACAGCACCTGGAAACCCCTCCTATTCTGATGCCCATTTTTTTCATGCTGTCCTCCCTTGCTTTATGAATGATTATAGGGTGAGATTTGACATTGTTGTCTGAGCAAAGAGATTTTGGCAGGAGTCAATATGCCTTGGGCAGAGAACAGATAAGCTCCTCAACCCCTCCCCACACTGCAGTAGAATGGCTGGGAATTTAACACCTCTGTAAAACAAGCATGCTCCAGCATCCACAGTAACATTAAACATTTGTTTAACAATACTCCCTTAAATTTCTAATGAAAATAAATTTACTAAGCAATCAAGAATCAACACCCATCCTTGCCAAAATATAAGGAAAGAAAAATTTGGCTGGAGTCCTTGGGATAATGTTACAGACATTTATTTTCTAAACATCCCTCTCTCGTCCTTAATTGGCTTTTTGGCAATTTTCAGGAGATTATGCACTTGCCACTCAGTTAGGGAGACTCTAGACTGAAGCTGAAGAACCTACAGGTGAAATGATGGAGGACAACTTGTTTTCCTGCCTTTTGCCTTCTCCCAAGGCATCATTTTTCCAGTATTCTGAGGGCAACCTGCCCTAAAAGGCTGTTCTTTGGCAGAATAGAAGGGGTAAAACCTTGAGACAGAAGACCTGAAGTTACACTTGCTGTCAGGGAGTATAATTTCCAATTTGCAAGCAGAGATGAAAAGACCAGTAACACAAGAAAACACTGGAATATTCTGGTTAAAACCAATTGGTAGCAGTTGGCTGAGAAAACTGGTAAAGACAGAAAGTCTTATTTTCTGAAAAGCTTTTTGCTCTAACATTTAGGACTGTCTGCTGTGTTAAAGGCTCATGGTAATCACACACATAGACTTCTCTTTCATTGTCCCTGGAGACTTCTTTCCCTTCACCCTGCAAAGTGAGATCAATGCCACCTTTTGGGAACCCCCCTCCAGAAAGTCTTTTGGGAAGCTTGCAAAAAGCCAAATTAACTACACCCTTTTTGTAACACTTTTTGCTTCTGGGTCCCTTTAGCCTCCTCTGTTCCATTTTTATCCTTCTTTTATTGTGGACTGATAGGCCTGAGGTGAGCAAAAAACTTCACTACTAAGGAAGAACAAAAGAAAGATCTACAGAAAATGGTAGAGGTGATTTAATTATTCTGAATAGCCTAAAAAGGTAGAAGGAAGTGAAGATGAGGAATTCTGTCTTTATGGAATGCCAGATTTTAAATGGTATTTAGACAACAGAGGCATATATAAGCACTAGAGGGGCTTTTAACACTAATGATATCAGCATTCAGATCACTAATTATGTATTTTCTAACTCAGCCTATCTGCTGCTTTTCATGCCTAAATAACCTTAAAAGCACAGCTCCAACTGCCCTGTGTAGGCAGGATGAAGAACAGCATCAGTGATGATGGAAGTTGTTTGTTTGTTTTAATTTATCCATGTAAGGAAACTATCTATCATCACCAGAGCAACCATGGGCAAACGAAGGCAGTCATATGTAGGCCTCCTTGAAATATAGCCCTGTGTGTGTACGTACACCATGTACAGACATTCATCCCCCCCAGCTTTTTTACCTAAGTCTGTTTGCATGAGAGAAAACAGCAAGGAAGCTGTAAGCATTGGGTAAAGTAAGTTTTTTTGGCACACAAAGAAAAACCTTTGCTGAGGAAACACTCCAGCATCGCCTTCACCACTGCCTCCCTCCCTTTCCTTGTGTGTCAGTACCTTAGCCTCTGCTTTAGATTACATTAAAACTCCAGATCTGTAAATGGCCTGGGGGAGGAACGCACTCGCATTTCCTTCTCAAGATTCAGAATTACAAATTAATCTACAGGAAACAATTGCTTGAGCAATTTAGAAATGGTATGGGCAAGAGTCCACACATTTCCCTTACAGTAGTAAGGAGGAAAAAAGGGAGGGAGAAAAAGCAAGAGAATAGCGGGCTGCTATTGTGCTACTCCCTGCCACATTGTATTGATAACGTTCATTTTAGCTTCTTAGCAAGGTTAAGCGTGATAATTGAAAATGTTCGTAGCACTACAGTACTAATGCAACTGCATTGTAGTTCTACACTTGGTTCCAACACGATGAAATTATCAGCTATTTAACAGCCTTTTTATGCTATTCTGACTGCAGTACTTTAATCCATACCATAATGCAAATGCAATGCCTGTCACACTTTTTTCTCTGTTGAGCAATGAATAGAATTTTATACTGACTTCTACAAAACCCTTTCTCATGGGGCAAATACCTTTTTATCCCATTATAGAATTATGAAGGCATCTAAAATATATATATATTTTTAAATCTGGCACCTGTTGAAAATATTTGGCTCATAAACTTGTAACAAAAGACATGTCAAATGAAAGATAGAGTTACACTGGAAAGAAAACATTTTCTGTAAGCACAGCCTAAGCAAAAATACTTTTGATGTTTCCCGTGCCACAGCATTGTACAGGTTTATTTATTTTGTGTTGTGTACTGTGTGGGCAGCACAATTTGATGTAGTGAGAAAACTAACAATTTTATGCTAAAGCAGATTTCTCAGAAAACTCCAGTCAGTTTAGAAAGCTAATCCATTGCAACAGAAACCTCCAAAAGGAAATGTGGTAGCAGACAGTATGCATAACAGTTGCCACTTCACCTGATTCAAAATATAAGTGGAGAAAATAATGAAGATATTAAAAAAGAGAGAACAACCTGCCCCTCAGGGCCCTTCAGCAACCAGGAGCAGATATTCAAAGGGAATTCAGAGGCTATTAGGTGCCCATTTTCCACAGTGTTTTTGAGAGTAGCTGAGCTCTCACAGCTCTGATGCCTAGAAATTCTTGTTGATGTTTCAAGGGACTTAGTTCCAGCACTTTTCAAAGCTTGTGTTCAACTCCTGAAGCATATACAGAAAAAGTTTTTTTGTTTTTAAAAAGAGCCCACCGACAACATCAGCGCCAAAATCATCCATTGCCTCTGAGACTCGTATCAGACTAATAAGTAAAATTAATCTTGTATTCTACTAAATCATTAGATATCTCTTTGTTTAATATTCATGGGAAAACTCAAGCAGTAAGTATTACATGGCACCAAAGGCAATTTGTTCATTCAGGGAGTTATGCACAAGCAAAAGTGATTGAGGAAGGAAAAAGCAGAAGGATAAGGCTCTGAACACCTAGGAAAACAACAATTAAGGTTTCTGGAGTAAATCTTTGGCTGCATCTGTAATACTGTTTTAGTTCAAGCAACAGTGAGACTTCAAAATGAATCTCTTAAGCTTCCTCACTTACCATGCTTTGCTTTGGTCCTCACAGTGGTTTTGGTGTACTTGAACTACATTCCTCTCCGAGGAAGCTGAGCCAGAAGTTCCACTCCAGGTGCAAACATAATGATGTCCAGCCTGTCATGGGAACACAGACATCTGAGTCAAAGATTGGTGCTTCGGACAGCTTTGACCCACGTGTGATGAGAACATTTGGTTTGAGGAAACAGACTAAATTTAGTCTGACTAAAAACCACAAACCACATAGGGAACAAATATTAGGAACTCAGGATCAGCTACATGAATCTATTGCTCCACTCCAGTTGCATCAAATTACTGTTCACATAGGCATAGCCTCTATCCTTCAAAATATACAGGCCTGTCACCTCTTGCCAGAGTTAACCAAGAGGCTGCTGTGTGGACACACTTCCTAGCTTTATACTGCAGTTTTCATTTGTAAAGTTGACCTTTTGCTTGGATGGACAGTTTTCCTTTTTATATCTGATGTGTACACCAGGGAATGCAATCAGGAGATTTCTATTGATTGCTCTCAAGCAATTTAGTTCTGGCCATGGTTGTACTGGATTTGCAATTATACTGAGGAGAGGTATTATTGACTCTGCCTAGTAATTACCAGGCTGACATCAGATTCTGCTATAACTGAAACTAACTTACATCTCTCTGACCAAGTTACCATAATAAGATGCTGTTATTTTTTTTTTCCCTAAGCAAAAGCAAGCTTATCATTTTGTCTTCTAAGCAACATACAGAGGGAAATTTAACACCATATTCCTTTAAATAGAGTTATGTGTACTTACAGCAGAGACTACATTTAACCTTAATTAGAAAAGGTTTGGGGATCTGAGATACTCTCTAAGTGCTAGTATATTTGTAGAAAAGCACTGCCAAAGCGTATGCAAGGTAAGGGAACTTAGATCAGCTGTTATTTGAAGAAATTTAATAGCATTAGCTGGACTCCTCTAGAGGCTTGTCCTGCATGCTTGGAGCCATTGTTATTAGTTAAAATGCTGTAAGAATCATACTGGCATCCTTGTCTCCTGAGCCCAGTGATAAAAATGAGAAAGAGTGTCAGTATTGAGACTTCAGACATATCCATGGCCCCCTTTCTCACCCAAACTGCAGGAAAAACACGTTGTAACCTGGAACAACTGTTTTTATGGTCATACCAGGACCTTTAAGTTCAAGCTAGCATGTGTAATGCACACACCCCCTTTACCAAAAGTAAACTAAAGCAAATTAAACCTTCAGGTACGATTTTTGCATCGTTCACCGAACTCCTCCACAGAAGCTATGAAAAACAGAAGCTGATGCTGGGTATGGCTTTTCGAATTTGCTTGTTACTGTTTGCTTTGCAGTTATTGACGCAGTACTTCTGAGGAACAATAGCTGGTATATTGAGAAGTAATCTCTATTTCTAACTCACTGCCCTCTTTGAACCCTGTCATGTAAAACATGTGAGTGACTTATCTGCTATCTTACACAACCAACTTCTGACTAGGCTAGAGCATAGGCAGATACAGGAGTAAAGTTTGGAAGTGGACAAGGACTTAGAGGAAAGGTGCCACATGATTGAAAAGAGCAGAGCTGATCCCTATGTAAATGCAAGCCAGCAAACACCACCGTGGAGATGAAAAGGCCTGGCAACTGCAAACACACAAATGCACGTATCAACTGCTCAAGAAAACTCTGGCTGTGTCATTCCCCTCCTGCCCCATTCTGTCAGCCAGGGTGCGTTACTGTACAAACACCTCCTAGCACCTTGTAAACAAGGCAGCAGCACCTATGCCTTACATGCAAGTACCAAGCTATTTTGTTTGCTCACTTTTGTGGTCAGGCTTTAGGGATTTCTTGAACGTTGCAGAGATACTTGGTCTGTCAACAAGCAGAGCAGGTGGATCCTTCTGGTGCCAGCGCTGGAGGTGGAAAGGGTTGTGAATGCCTCTGTGGAGCACAGGAAACTAGTGACAGGGACAAAGGAGGTCCCGCAGAGAGCAGTCCAAGAAGAAGCCAAGCTCCAAAGCAAAACTTGGCAGGCGTGTTTGTTGTTATTTAAGTTAACCACAAAGGAAACCCCAGGGAGGGGGGAACCTGGAGCAGATCCAGTGTGCACATGTGCTGTGCTGGGAGCAGGGTAAGAATGCCATTTTCCAAATGTGTAATGTATAGGTATGCATACACAGGAACACACACACACACACATGCGTAACTACTCACTGCAGTTTCCAAGCGCCATAAAACAGCTTATGTCTTGGCCCTATATTTAGTGCTGCCTGTGACATAAGGACTGTTGATGAGATCATCAGTGCCATGCATCGCGTTTTGTCGAGGACAGCCTGATTTTGTTGCTAATTTGGCTTACAATGCTTAGCGCTTCTTGCGGTGATAAGGTTTGTGTATTTTTCCTGCTGTCTGCACTGGAATGGGAATGACTAGACCTGGAGCTTCTCAGATTGCCCCGTTTTGAGTGTACTCTCCCACAGACACCCATCATCCATACAGAAAACGCACTGATGTTTTGCAGCTACTCCCTAGAAATGCCAGAAAGTTAAGGCTGTGTGCATAATCCTCAAACCACGCTTTTTTTTTTGTTCCTCTATGGTAATCTTTTTAAGTATGCACAGAAAAGCTGATAAGTCTGTCATCTCTTTGGGGTTACATTTTCCAAAGCCTTTAAAATGGCTTTTAGAAATAGCTTTAACAAGAAGGAATCTAGCTCTCATCACAAGTCAATGGCTGTGTTCATACTAGCAATTTTCCTGCAGTAGCTGAACCGAAACACTGAGGCAAAGCAATTGTAGCGGAGCTCTTCGCCTGTCCTTTATGATTGGGTGCAGCGGGGGGTGGG
>JANXJC010000078.1:21074537-21087475 GCA_027564655.1 Leptodon cayanensis
GAGTGAGGAGTCCTCCCCCTGAGGAGGAAGGAGCAGCAGAGACAACGTGTGATGAACTGACCCCAACCCCCATCCCCCGTCCCCCTGTGCTGCTGGGGGGAGGAGGTGGAGAAAATCCGTAGTGGAGCTGAGCTGGAAAGGAAGGAGGGGTGAGGGGAAGGTGTTCCAAGGTTTGGTTTTACTTCTTGGTATTCTTGTTTTGATTTGATTGGTAGTAAATTAAATTGCTTTTGTTTCTTCCCCAAGTTGATCCTGTCTTTTGCCCGTGACCATAAGTGGTGAGTGATCCCTCCTTGTCCTTGTCTCAACCCATGAACTTTTCTTTATATTTTTCCCCCCTCATTCCATCAGGGTCAGGGGAGCGGGGGGAGGAGTGAGCGAGCAGCTTCATGGTGCTTTGTTGCCAGCCAAGCTTAAACCATGACAAGTACATTTATGATACATGATCATTCTACAGTGTTTCACAGAACTGTTTCTGTCTTACTGAATAAAACCTTCAAGTGGTTCCTAATACACAGTTTCTTGTGTCAAAAGTGAAACCTTGGCCGTGATAAGTCAAGTGGGGAGTGGTAAACAAAATGGTAAACTTTATTTTTAATAATTAAGCCTAATAATTTTGCTCCTATAATTGGTCCCATAATCTGGGACTAGTCCCAAACTAACAGCCAGCGTGGAACAATTTTATTCTCTGATCTGAACTCTGTCTGCAGCTAACTAACATAAGCAAGTCCCCATCATGTAGGTGCTTGGAAAATAATTTTGGTATAGGACACAGCAACTTCAGGGAGAAGAAAAAGAGGTAATTTTTTCTGTGAGAGGAAGCATTAACTTCATTGTGAATTATTGGAGAAAAAAGCAACATAGCACTTCATAGTTATGATGGTACGGTTATCTTTATTTTGAATTTTCCTCCACTGTGGCAGAGATATGTTTCTAAATGAAGTTTCACCTTCAATACTTCTTCAAGCTTCCAGAATTATTCTGCTTTCCTCTTTCTGTGGTGTAATTTTTGTTAATGCCAATAATAAATTTAGAGCTAAAAAAAAAATAATCCATCAAATAACTTCTTTTGTGGGTTGCCTTTGATTTCATGGGTATTACTGTATTTTCATGAGAGAGAAAATTATGGCTGCTGTTTCAGTTTGAAATAATTCTTTGCGTCTTTGCTGAGATGGAACCAGTGGCTTCCTATAAAACTGTGAAATCATAAAACTATGGAAAGACCCTGAAAAAGGACAACTCTGCACAAGAAGAACCAGAAATTCTGTACGAGATGAAGTGAGCAGAACTGTCTCAAGTGGTCCCAAGGAAGATGTATTCCTCACATCCAATCATTATTTTCCTTTTTTATGAAGCATCTCAGCTCCTCTTCATACCAACTCTGCACAGGGATTTAGCAGTAATGAAATATTCCCCTGCCCACAGTGAATTTCAGGCTCCACACAGTGTTAGACAAGCAAAACAGGGCAGAGCATGCTCACATAGGTCCTGCTGACAGCTCCCTATGGGCATGGCGACGGCCTGTGGCGTGCTTGCCAACCCTGTGCTGTGGACAGCTGGGAATCCCTGCCCAGTTTCCACCACTGATGCACTGCCATGCTGCTACATACCAAGTGGTTGCCAGGTGGAAAGATTACCACAGGACAATGAAGCCCTGTGAGCAAAGGATATCCAGAAACTGCTGCCCTCTGACATGGACTAGTGCAAGCGAAAAAAGGCACACGCAAAAACCAGCAGTACTACCCTCCACAAATAAAACTTGTTATACAAAACATTTAATTTGTCTGAGTGTATCTTAATCCATTTCTAATACCACAAACAACATTCTCATAGTCGATTATGGGGACAACAGTTCTTTAATCAATTTAATAAACATAATCTTATTAAAGCAACTCTTGAGTCAACCATAGACCATGTCCTCAATTAACCTGAGTTATAAAATACTTGGCTAAATGAACAGACATCAAAGAGGCTGCTGAATTCAAAGATAAGCTCCACTGTTTGGGTGGTGAGAGAAAGGAGAGAAAACGCATTTTCTAGCAGATGCAGTTTAGCTGGTTTATGTTTGCTTTGAATACAAATAAGCAACAATATTAGCCACAGCTACCTGCAGGAATACAAGGCATCCTGGAAAAAAAACCCACCAGTACATGTGAATTTGAATTATAGCAGAGCTACCCAAGCCTCTATATTCTCTTCCCCACTACTGCAGCGAGTAGATTAGTTTATTTTACCCACAGATGTCTCATGACACAGATCTTGTCCAAGACTCTCACTGATATTTTTGCAGGGAACTTTAGGTATTTGAACCACAAACCTACTGGTCCTGTTTATTCTCCATTAAAGCCCTGCCCCACGGGACAGATTTACAGACAGGACAGAGGGTAGGAAAGCATGTCTTACTATGTTAAATAATTACTCAATCCACAGTGACTTGTTTTGAAGCCTCCCCAAAAAATTAAATGTTAATTTGGTTGCTTTGCAACATTAGAGGTTTCTGCTGCACTGTAGACAGGGAACAATGGAAAACTTATGAACGTCTGCGCATCTCCTCCCTGCTCCTCACCTGGCTGATAGCAGAGGAGGCTGCTTCCACTAGGATTCATATGGAGTCTCCCACAGCATTGTAATTCCTTCTTTTCTTCCTGAAATGGCTTAAAATTAAAGGAGGTAAGAACTACACTGTAGAAAAAGAATGCGCATTGCCATACCAGTCTAGCTGTGCCACGGTATCTGAGCTGAGAACAACTCCAGTAACCGAGAACAGATCCGAGAAAGCACAAATACCCAGAGACATGAGTTATCTATGTTCAAGAACTGCTAAGCATTCTGTCAACAAAAGCAATTAAAACTTCTTAACAAGCTATTTCCAACCCCTTTCTTCCAAGCCCTTATCTGAACCTTAAATTTGTGTATTTTTACAATAGTTGTTAATAGTATTTATCAACTCCTTATGTATTATAAATGTATTTATTTGTAAACAATCAAATGCTCAGAAGTGTAGTCACAAAAGCAACTTAAAGGTCTGTTCAAATACATATTAGTTTGCAGTTGTTTGCAAAACAAACCTGGGGCTGGAATGGTAAGGGGAAACAAGAGTAGGCAGTTGCAGCTTCCTGGTCAACCCGTGCCTTATTAGACTGTTATAAAAGTGTAAACATTTAATCATATAACAGCAGCTTCTATATAGTGCTGCTTATGTATACATCTCAAAAAGCACAATAAAAGAGACCTTTAGCTTCATATACATTTTTGAATGGAGAAACAGATCTGAAAAATTATTTCCCTATGTTTTTGCTTCAGGCCAGTGGTAAAACTTAGAAGATAAAACAGGTCCTCAAAACACTAGGCCATTATCTACTTAAGAGGAAAACACTGACTTAGGAATTGAGAGTTAAGTGAGTTTGCAATTAGGACATGAGCATAATTAATATCACTTATTACTTTCACATGATTTCTATGTGATCAATTTATCCTATTCCTCATTATTTTTTTAATTGTTTAACACAACAATTAATTTCCAATTTTACCTAAGGTTGTTTTGAAAGAAAAAGGACTGGAAAATTTCTTCTTAAGGTGAGCAATAGATTTTTTTTGTTTTAAAATTAATCATGGAGAAACTGCTAGAATTTTCTCCATTATAGCAGGAGACCATCATTTTGCTCTTATTAGATCCACAAAGGGAGTTAGATCTAGAGAGAGAAAATCAAACATAAACCTAAGATTTCTTTATTTCTTCAAGCCAGTTTTACTAAACATTAAAAAAAAAATAAAAAAAGGGAGAAGAGAACATATTATAATTACAGTATCATGAAGGGGAACAATAAACACATTAAACTATGAAGGCATGATCATTACCAAGGCTTAAAGAGGAGATCAGGGTCTAAGTCAGGCATTTCTAACAAGAACATCAGCAAGGTTCATTAACTACCCTTACAGCTTTCTGAATATGGTAATTTACATAAAAACGGATTTAGTGACACCAATTGCTTATTACTGTCGGTTTGCGTTTAGGTTCATAAAGTATCATTGTAAATAAATACACTATCAATATATTTTCAAAGGAATATTCCAAGGGTTGAGAAGGATGAAGATTCACACTGTTCTTAAGTATTATGCAGTTATATTTATGCACAGACACTGCTAAAACAGCGTCCCAAGATGGGTACTCCACATTCATTTATCTTCACATGGGTTGTGCTCTCACTTAGACTCCCTCATCTTATTTTGTGCCAGAATGTTAGCCTCTGTTATTCTTTCCTGCACCCTTATTAAACTTTGTGATTTACCTTCTGCTTGTTACTTCTTTCTAGGAGTTGGTATCTACAAAGTGTGTACTGGTTTAACTTAATAATATTTTAACTCAATTTAACATTTTAACTTAATAACATTTTAACCTAATAACATTAATAACATTTTAGACCAATGCCAAGTAAATCACGTAAGCTATGTAGGGATTCTAATTCAACTTTTGAAGTAGGCATAGGCCACTTGAATTTAAGCACATTCAAACTGTTTAAACAAGTCACTGACGGAAAGGTAGAAGTATTCCCAAAGAATACACAAAGTAGCTTAAATTGGCAAAGCAAGTCTCTTGGCCTATTCTGCTTCTTCAGAAGTTGCAATTAGCCCAAAGGAACCATTGCACTAACAGATTTCTTAGGCTTCTGATCCCAAGCTGGATCAAATAAATGCATGCTGGCTAAACATTTAGCAGGCAAAATAATATTTTAAGAAATTAAGTGATGGGAGGGGGAAAGGTTTATGGACAAGCAAGGTCTTTGACCTGAAATGGAAGCAATCTATCCCTCAGTGTAACAAGGGACTGGAAACAGTGGTTAACATTATTAACTTAAATGCAGAACAATTAGTATAATTGAAAGAGTACCTGTGCTGCTGAGGGGGATGTTAACAATGGGAAGGTTATTAGTGCCTTTGGGACTAAGTGCGACACATTTTGTCATCGCCCCTAGAAAGGTGAAAAGTTAAAACTCAGGTTGCTGTATGGCAAACTAATGTGCAATCAAACAAATATTTCAATTGATACCACGATTAATATCTTTAAAATAGACCTTAGAAGTAAAATTAACAATTTTATTAGTTATTTCCAAAGTTTACTTTGCAGGGCTGGTCTAAAGAAAGCCGAAGATAAGAGTATTTTTCTATGGAAAACATGCTCCCTTTTCAAGCAGAAAATGGAACCTCTTTCAGTTATCAGCATTAGTTTTCTCCTGTGCATAATAGTTATCTGGTTTCACACATATGGTTTCTAAAAAGGGTATTTTGTTTTGCTGAATAAAGAACCAGTACAGTCTAGACATACATATAAGAACTGTGATTTTTTTCTCGTTCTTCCATAGGTGTTATATAAATTTGTTGTTTGATTCCATATTTTTTGTTTTGGCATTGTAATATTGGCATACACACAACGAAAAACACATTAACACAAAACACGTTTCTACATAAGGTAACTTCTCTTGCTCTTTTCTCCCTCTGAAAAGAAAATATTTAAGCATCACACTTCATCTTCTCATCCCCTGTGCTGCCCTCTCTGTGCTGTTTTCTCTTTGAAAATAACTTCCCTTCCTCAAATTGTCTATTTTTTCTACATTTCTTCCTGCAAGCTCTACCATTTTTAATTCAAATATTCATTTATCTTTCTTTTCAACTCTAAGTTCTATTCTGTTTAGTCCTTTAACTCTGCTCCTAATTTAGTTCTGTAAGGAATAATGACAACACATGTTTTGCTAAGAATAATTGTAACACTCCAGACAAGTTAAACAGTGCTGTATGTCCCGAGCATAAGACAAAGTTTGGATCCCCAGAACCATAAGGCTCAAGATGAAACCTAGTTAGGTAGAAATAATTTTTGAAACAGCAATATCCTACTCTTACAAATCTGTGTGGCTCTGGGGTGATATGGGTTAACCCAGACATATGTTGCTACAGGGGATGAAGTTGAACACCTCCCAGCAATAGTTCAGAACAAAATAATTCCAGAGGCAGACAACTCTCTTCATCCTATGTTTGAAATATTTTAATCAGAAGGTACCACTACTATTTCTTCCGTAACCTCTACATGAATTCATGATCTACAAGTGCTTACTAAAAGGAAAAGCTGTAAAGAAGGCAAATCGAGGCACTAATTTTGCCATTTATACAAAAACTACTTAGTTTTAATTATAGACAGAGTTGCCACAGGGCTGACATACTGCCTTTTTGAAAAACATACTCACTCTATTAGCACCATAATACAATTCAGTACTTGGGAAGTGTCCAAACCCAGCATATTACAGAAAATAGCAAATTCTCTCACTGCCTGAAAAATCTTAGAAAAAGCAGAAGTTGAATTTTAAAAGTTATGTATACTACATTATGAATTCCCTGTTTGCACAATCTGTTTTAACTATACAAGGTTGAAAGTGACATTTATTACAATAGGGTTGCATGTAGCCATTTCCAGTGACACCCAACTGGGCTAGTGATATGCAAACAGACAAAAAGACTATACTAGCTTTGAAGAGTTGATGTTTAACCTTGTTTAAACAGAGGTACGCTGCTGTAAAAATAGAGATGCTGCACCATTTGATCTTGGAAACATAAAGCAAGAAGCCAAACCAAGTAACAATCAGTAGACACAGATGTCATTGTACTAGAAAAAACTTTTCTCTGCTATGGAGTTCCAGCAATTCAAGTGTTACGGTTAAATAAAAAAAAAAACAAAAAAAAACAAACCAAACCCCAAAACAATCACCATCCTCAAAGCCTGAAAAAACCCCCAAAGACCCTACTCCAGATGAGTTACTTAACACACAGTTTTGTGCTAATGATTCCAATAAGCATACTTAGAGTGAAAGATGGGGAAGACTTTCCAAACATGAGCATGTATTATGTGAAAAGCTGAGTACTGTATGAATTAAAGAGGGTTGGGAAGTTAAAGATTGGACTTTATGCCATCTTCAACCATTTGGCATTTCCAAAAATACACCACAGATATAGTTCCATGCAAAAAGCCTTAGCTGTTTGTTTGTTTGTTTTCTTTTTTCACTTATATTGTTAAAATAATTTCTGTCAAGATCTAGCAGAATACAATAATAGGCTTGCCATCTTCAATCCCAACTTTCTTCTTATTCCCTTGAAAAAGTTTGAGATATGGCACATGACAGCATGTACTCTATTTTACTTTAGACTGAAGGTGAGGCTAAACAATATTTTTTAGGTCTTGAATATTGCTAATAAAATTGGAATTCCCACAATCCTATATTACAAAGCTATTCTTGGTAACTGCAATGGGATAAGAATTTGACCAGTAATCGTGGGAAAGCCCACTCTTTTGGGATATTTCCTATATAGCTTATTTTAAATTTATTAAAGAATAATTAATATGATTAATATTAATTAAATATATTTAATATATTAACATGTTTATTTATGCAAGCATAATATACCCATAATTTGACATACAATTAAATCTACCAACCTACAGATAATGGGGAAAAAAATTGCAGAAAGACAAAGTACTTCTTTCTACTGGGCCATGCAAGTCCTATCGGAATCCATTTTTAGAAGATGTAGCTGTCAATACATTCTCCACCACCAAACAAAAAACTTCCAATAAGCCAGAATGAAAATGTGCATCTCATATTGCAGGCAAGCACCATCTTCAGCAACGTGTACCTAAATCTAGCTACTCAAAACTTGGGATATGAAACCATACATTAGTTTAGTCATTTGTAACCAACAGGAAAATTGCACTAGGATACTATGATTCTAAATACACAGTATTGTTAAATAAATAAATAAATAAAAATTGCACATGTCATTTAGCAGCCAGAACACAAATAGCTGCAGCAATTTTTTCCCCATTCCACATGGTTAAGCGGTACTAGTAAAAAGTATTTCATTTGCAAATATTACTGTAAACACACATGGTCAATTTCATATTCCTTCCAAACTGTTTACTTAAAATATGTTAATGGCAGTGCAACACAAATCCTTTAGTAGATGCTTTATGGTTAAATAATGAGGCAGTATTTATTATATTGTTTGCTTATGAAAGCATTGCCTGCTTTCATGCCAAATCTTTCACAGTCAGTGGGACCTGCTAAATATTCCCTATTTCTGAAAAGCAGTTCACCAACCTAGGATCCCAACAGAAGGTATTCTAAAATGACACTTAAATCCAGGATAAAATCTCACTAAACCCAGCATGCCAATGCTCAATACTTTTCGTTGTATTTTTCAAAAAGCTGCTAGTCTGTTTTGAGCCAAATGTGTTGAGAAAGGAGCATTTATGAAATTTTTCAATTCTCTGTTTGGATTTAGGCTACTGCTCTCAGCTTACATTGTCCAATGAACTCTTTGTACATCAGAAACCCTTTGTAGATCAGAACCTAAATTTACCATAAAGACTCTCTTAACAAGAAATCTTTTGACTATATGCCCACGACAGCATGCCAAAAATGGAGTACAAATCTACGTATTCTTTTTTCCTCTCAAGAAAACTGGAATTTAGTCATTGACTTCACCAGTTCAAACACAGGCCCCCAGACATAAAAGTCACTCAGTCATGAGATGCTCTGCCTTTCAAACAAGACATAAATGGAAGTACAATTTAAACAACTCAGGTCATGCATGAATTAAGTGGGAAAATTCACTGTGAAAAATGGGTCCCCAGATTAGGGCTTTTAATGTCTAATCTCTTAAAGTTAAATTCTGAAGAAGAATAAGAATTTAGCAGGTTAGATGAGAATTGTCACATCATGTCTGAGAAGCTATCAGTAGATAGTTATTATGACATGCTTGGTTGTTATTTAGTACTTATTAGTGGTGCATCTGAAGTTTTGTTAGAAAAAGATTTAGATATATTAGATTTTCTCTCTACCTACACATGAAGGGGATGTTTTTGACACTTTTTAGCACTATAAACTTTCAAAATCTGTCCCAAGGTGCTTTTTTCCAGTCTTGTATTTTGTACAAAGACTGAACATGGTCATTTTTGTTAAGCACAGATATTAGACAACTACTGTTCCCCTGATAAGAATTACCTTAAGAAAACAGTTGAGGGAAGGGACATGTCTCCACCCACTGTTCTGAGCAACTCAGGAAGAAAGGTGAAACAGCCATCACCTGCATCAATTCTGCACATGTTCCCTTTTAATTCAATGTCACTGGGTATAAGCACTTTCGTTGCAGATACCAGGTTGTGCTATCCTTCAGACAACACTTCCAGGATAAGGCTGCTTTTGAGAGCTAGGTGCTCAGCTATTTTAAGGGCAGAAATTTTTTTCTTTGCTTGAGAGTACACTAAGAAATGGTCTTGCTGCAAGTGATTGAAAGTAACTAAACTTAAGAGCAAACCCTGTATCTCACAGCTCTGTCCAACTTCCACTTACCAGCTTAATCATATTTACTTTGTGCAAGCTCACTGGCATGGAAATAACAGCATACCTGTGCTGTAGGTTAACAACATAAGGATCATCTTCAATGCTGTCTGCAGCTAAAGAGTTAATTGTGTGTGGATGTCAATCATCATCAGTCAGTCAATCATGTAACTAATTCCTTCAGGGGTCACAGTTGCAACAAGGACAGCAGTTGACAGGAGAGCTGACAGACTGAGAATCCTACCACCTAGGTAACAGTTTATGCATACCAAGTCACTCTTTACACAAACAGATGGCATATTCCATTCAGCAAAGGGTAAGCCCTTGGGTGTTTTTGACATTTTAACCAAAACAATCCTTTGAAGAACAGGAAGGAAAAAAGGTCTCCATTTTTGTACTGCCATTGCATAAAATTTACCACAGCAAACTGATTTTGTATTCCTTCTTCTCATTCCTCCCTCCACCACATGTGTCTTTTGCCAACAATAAAATAGGAACAAAATGAATGCAATTGATTTTTTAAGATATTATTCTTTTAATTGACATACCAGTTTATGCAAGCATACACACAAGTGGCCTGCATCCTGTCACTTCTTTAGAAGAGGTAATTATCTTTGCCTGGCTATAATGTATTTGTTATTGCTTTGAAGACAATTCTTATGTAGACAGACTCCCATCTGCTTCTATAAGGATGAAAATTTCTGCTTAAGAGTCTGTCTTATCACAAAATGAGCCTAAAAGATGCTAACATGTTTTCTTAGTAGAACCAGATAGCTCCAAAATATTTTCCTTCACTTTCTAAGCAAAAAAACCCCAGTGGTCTGCTGCTAAGTCAGTAAGAATTGGAAAGGGATACTAATGACAGAAACTTTGAAAAATAAATAGCAACAAACCCTTTGAAGACCCAGCACGAAAGCAAGAAGTGCATATAACAGAGGGAAATAAATGCTCTTGTATATACTTAGGAAGTCATCAACAGAAGACTGATAGCCATTACCTGCATCACTGAATTAAATTCTTTCCTTCCCTGCTAACTTTAAGGCACCCATATGAAAGTGAGGTGGAATAAGCATTTACTGTACACATACCATGAAATACTTTCCAGCAGTCCAGTAACCCTCTTCAACAACTGCTGTAATGCCCAAACCCACAAACTAAAGCAGTATAGGAAAGGAGAAGGAGAACTTAAAGGGTATGACCACTGGCTTAATCCCTGTAGTAGTCAGGCTGCTGTCCTAGGAAAGGGAACACATGCTTCACAAACCAGCTAGAGGTAGTTCACAGATTCCCAATACTCCCTAGAAATTTCATGCATAGGAAAATCCTTTCCAGATTTTAATCTATCCATTTTTCCAATTCTGAGTACAGAAGGAAGGTAGTTGGGTTTTTTTAGTGGTTTGGTTTTGGTGTTATTTTTTTTTTTTTTCCTAATGGAAGCTGCTGCCCAACACTAACAGTAGCCTACCTCAGATACTTCAGAGAAAAGTGTAAAAATCTGCAGAAGCCAATATATGTCTTTAGGGAAGGAGAAGTCCTACTCTGCTTCTGCAGTTGACTATTAGAAGCTCAAAACAAGTGACTAACATAAAGATGGTGCCAAAAATGCAATCAACAAGCAAAGGTTAAGTTCCTTTTTCTGGTTTTTATACCATTAGCTTCATTTCAAGACTATTTCAAACTGCTTTTGTTGGCTGCAGAGACAGTGATTTCAGAAATAGCTCAAATCATTCATTAGCTTCATATTGTGCCACTATTGAAGAAAAATGCTTTAAATTGACTTGGATTGCTCCTCACATTTTCAGCACAGCCATCAGATTAATTATAGCTACATTATGGTTTTTTCCTATTCTTTTTTTTGCTGCTAGTTACCAGCTAGAGATAAAAGCTCATATTGCATTAGTGGACTTGCTGCCTTCGGAGATCTATAGACAAATTTTACGCCAGTTGCAGCAACAGGACTGCAATGTAATGTGAGCTAAAGGCAATTGTATGATCCAGTTATTGGCTTAGTTCTCTAATATTGTAATCCTGTCACCTTAAAATGAGGTTTTTATAGTGTTCTGCAAATCAAGCTGTGACCTGCAAGTTGTTACACCTTCTATTAAGGTTATGCATATGAGGCAGACAAAGAGTTAACAAATGCTGAATGACATGTATAAGCAGGTAGTAGATATAAACATGAAAAAAGTATAAGGTGCAGTTAAAAGTGATCTGCTGCATAAATGGGCTACTAGTCTCCATGAGACGAGCAATGATTCATATAGGGATTGGTAATATCGAAAGTTAATGTTCAGAAAGATTTAGAGGCTTTACTTCTAATTGTTTTAACTTAAAGGACCCAAACAGTGAAAACAAACTCTAGAGAAAACAGAAGAAAAACACTAAAGTTCCAAAGTGAAATAACACTTCACAAATTAAGTGCAAATTATGAACCATAGTTGCTAACAAAAATGAAAAAGTCAACACATTGAACTATAGTATCTGTTTTCATCAGACAGCTTGGGGATTTTCTCCTGGAAATTCAGCAAAGAGGATCCCACACAAAAAGAAGATTTTTGATTGATGGAATTATTTTTTCCTATTGTATAATTTTGTTCTGATTTGGATCCAGACCAGACATTTTTTAAAATTTCCCATGAACCGGAAACTCTCTGAACTCTGCAGCTGTTAAGTGAAATTGATGATCTCATCAGTTTCACTGCTTGTACCCGCAACAAATTGACAAAAGGGTCGAATTTACTGAGCAGCTGCAGAAGGTTCCCATGGACAGTTTCCCCAGAAGATTGCCTCAGACCAGGAACACAATATTTCTCAGTTTTGTGGCCACAGGGTGGACCCTGCAGGTCACTGCCCCAGGGTCAGTGATATGACAATTAACAGATAAATGAACAGCAGAGTCCCTTCAGCTGCTTTAATAATAATAATAATAATAATAATAATAAAAAAACTTCGAAGCTTTTGACACTCAAAGTAGAGAAATAGAATTGAGAAAACTGCTGTCTATTCCAAGAGAAAGATCAAATCTCCACATAAGGATGCTCTTCATTACTTCCAGTCATGCCTCCTTGGAGGATAATTGGCCAATCTCATCTCTAAAATAGCACAAAGAACTGCTGACGGATGTATAGCAAATATTGTTCCGCCTTTCCAAAAATATTTCAAAAAGAATCCCTTCCCTAAAGAATGTTCTGAGAAATTATTTAAGCATGTCCCTAGTTTAAAGCACATCCTTAATATTTTTCCAAGAATAGTCTGCTTTTCTTACTCAACTCACATCTGTATTGCTGTTGCATCTGTGTAACATGCACCTTTAAGAAGGAGGAAGAATGTTTTTCCAGAGACATATTTCACTGATATAGCATATCTTACATAAAGCATAAAACCCCATTTTTTTTTTCAATACAGACTTTTACATTCCTTTTTTCAACTCTTTCTACCACATTCACCCTTTTCCACTTCTAATGCAGTTTTTTCTTTCTGTGGTACCTGGGGTACACTCTCCTGGAAGGGGGTATGAGGGAGTGTGTGTGGGGTGGGGGGTGTGTGTATTTTTGC
>JANXJC010000078.1:21087569-21102378 GCA_027564655.1 Leptodon cayanensis
TCAGGATTATAAAACAGGAATGCTCAAATATCCATCAACAAGTACTGTAACAACTGTCACATAGGTAAAGTAAGTGTCTTGGCAGAAAACATAAACTAGTAGTAAACCAAAAGAGCTGTGCAATCACATATTTTTCTTTTTGATTTGTTTTGAAAAAACAATCAGTTCCTCAAGTCTCTAACTCAAGATTATGGATTGACCCTTGAAGGGCCCTGGCAGAACTCCAGTGCAGTATTCGGGAGATACACCAGTTTCCACCAAGGATGAAAACATTTCATATCCATCTGCTTGTTAGCCATTTACTAATCTGCTATCTACATTTCCAAACAAAACAAAAAAGTAATGGTGCAAAATTAAAAAAAAGAATAACAATGCAGGAATCTTACCAATGTCTGGCTACAATTACCAAATGCAGCATACACTTAAGAGGTAAGAGTCAGTAGTACTGAAGTTCTCTGAGAAAAGAATTAAGAAAAGACTTCTCCCCGTACCTAGCTTGCAGTGAATCATGCGTAGTCTTTGGAAGCCTTATTCAAGACAGAAGGCTAAACTAAAATATATTCTAAGGTGCTACCCTAAGGAATTGCTTTTGTTCAAAATTGCAGGTATACAAAAAGTGACAATCTTGTAAATTACCACCCGTCCCCCCCGCAAAAGCTTTACGTCTTTTAATGCATAACATTTCTTTACATTAAATTTTTAACTAAATAGCAGCTTGCTTTCAAATCTTTGAAGTTTGCAAAAAGTCTTCACATTTACAAATTTTGGGTGTGGGGGAAGGACGGAGCAGAGGAAGACAAAAAGCTATACAGTGATGTCTGTAGTAAATTCACACCCAGCACTAAACATAAAAGGGGAAGACAGTTAAACTACTACAAAGAAGAAGTGCAGCTGAAACCTAAAAGAAGCTTTCATAACTACAAGAATTTTATTTGCTTTCCAGAATGGGATGAGAAATCAAGAAAAAAAAAAAAAAAAGAAAACAAGAGAATAAAAAAACCAACTTCTTCTGGATTCATTTTGATATACTAACCTTGCCAATAAAAATGTTTAAACCTCAGTTACAACTCCCTGGGGAATGGCAGCTATTATCCCCTATTGAGTTGGTGCTTACCATACAGAGCCTGAACAATTCATACAGAAAAATAAACCATAACATTCCTGTTTATTATTACTTTAGCTGAGAGGTGCTGACATTAAACAGTTCTGCACTGCTGCTATAAATCAGCATGCCGTGGATGTTCTCAGCATGGGACTAGGGCTCCCTGGTAACAGCTCTCATCAAGGCAACCAGCTGTCAGAATTCTTCAAATTAAACTGTTACTACTGTAGTATTCATTAGTCAGTTACTGACTATTAAGATATTTTTATATCTGAGCCATTGACATTGGATATTACTTTATAATATGCAAGTTATATATAAACATGATTAAGTGATTCATGTGGGGCTGACGGCTTCTATTATAGCTTGATCTCCCCTTTGTAGGGACTACAGTGTTGGAGATAACATCCTGGTCTGTACTAAAATTAATTTTCCATTTAAAAGTCTTGTGTTTCTGCTGTGATTGATAGGTTGTTTCCTTAAGCACCAGCATTTGTGTTGCAGAGGTATAACACAATACAAAAGGGATGTGTAATACTTTGTTTTGACCATGATATAGAGTGATAAAAATTGGTAATTTTAATTGCATTTCTCTCCATGCTAGACTTCTGGTCATTTTGTTTAGGTTAAGAATCATGTAACTGTGGTTGCAAGAAAGATGAGATTCAAAAGCTTTTAATACATGCTTTAGTTGTTTAATTACTTGGTATAGCAATATACCTCATTTAAATACGAGCATTCTTAACATTTCAGCAACTTTTTTTTTTTTTTGGCTAAAATATTAATTAAAAATTACTGAAGTTTCCAACACGCAAAAGTCTTTCATCTAGGGTATTTCTCTTACTTCCAAATAAAGATGTTCAATTTTATTTTTTTCCTGCCTTACTCTACATTCACATGTTTGGGGACTACTTTCCATGGTGGTAATCCTTCTTGCATCTCAGACATCCCCTTTGTTTTCTGCATTCTTTGGATAAGTCTACTTTAGCTAAAATATTGTTTTGATCCTGTTTCAAACTGTGTTCCCCATTTCATGCTATGTGGACATTTGTGAGGCATTGCAGAATTTACAACATCACTACTGTAGGGTTTTGTTGCCTTGACAGAGCTTCTTTAAGCTAGGAAAAGTCAATTTTCCAAGCATTACTCTATGCTGGCAAGCACAGAAAAACTTTGTACAGGCCTACTTCTAAAAGTCTGTATGTATCTAACCAGAAAGCTTTCACCATTAATTCATCTCCAGAAACTAGCAATGAGTTGTAAGTGCAGCAGTAACTAAGGCAGTATGGTATATGTATTTCCCTGTGATGCAAAACACATCAAAGCCTTTCCTACCCAGAAGCATATCACAAACTCACATACCAACACTCTGATAAAAACTTTCAGAATTTCCTATTAATACAGCTAGAGATCATAGAAAAAGTGTCCTACTATGGGTTGCGCTACAGTGAAAATAACAGCAGAATCTCAGCCAGCATCTCATCTCCTGGGTGTACATAACCCTTAGTTCCACGAACTGCTTCACATGCCCCTGGAAAAAATGCACTCAGTGGTTGGTTCAGGGCATCCAGAAGAGCCATCATCCTCCTCTCCCCCATTAGCTGCAAACATACACCAAAGCTTCAGAAGAAGCAAAAAACTGGGATATGTTGTGGTCACATTTTCTCTGGTGGAAAACTAGAGTAGTTTTACTAAAATTAATAGAATTACTAAGATCAGAAAACAAACAATAGTCCTGAAAATTCTTGCAGTGAAAGCAACTCAGAGAAAATATCTTTTCAGAATGCCATAAAAAGGAAGGTGCACACCATTCTTGGGTTACCTGAAAGAACTCTATATAGCTCTGTGGCAGTGAAAGCCCTTCAGTACATATGACAGTAAAGATTTTTGTGCCTTAACCATGCTTTGATATGAGGTTAACCATAGAACCAATCAATGAGAAGAGATTCTTATGTCCTCCTCTTATGTGCTCCATTTTGACCGTTAAACATTGGAAGTAGTTAAAAAAGAGATTGGGAAAATCATCCCAGAGAAAGAGAAAGTCGAGATACTTTATACATAACAAAACCCCCACACAGAGTAAAGTTATGGCACTTAATAGTTGTATAAAGGAGTTCCCTATTCCATACAGAGTTTAGCTTTCTGAACATCTCTGAAAATGGGTTGAGAGAAGTGGTGCTTAATCACTATTGGGGCAGAGTAATGAAGCTTTTCTCCTGCAGTTATGCTGGTGTATGCCAGTCCAGACTGGCATGCTGCCATCTGTTCTTACCTTATTAAGGCACTTTTATAGCTATCTACTTAGTTATCTAATTTGGTTTTCCATTTGTAGTAGCTTCACATAAAACTAGGGCTGTGTAATTATATCTAAATCTATTGTCCACAGGCATTGTTAATCTTTTAAAAAAATATTACTCCTTTAAATTCACACAGACCTTACAAACTTATCAGTCTTCAGTTGTTTCTAAACACTGTCAAAATGCCCTTGAATTTTTTTCTAAGGCTATGGGTAGTGAAAACTTCTATTACTACACTTAAGTTTCAGCAGCACACCAAGTAGGTTATAAAAATGCTTTTTAGATCATTTACAAGAGATGGAGATCTGAAGCCTCAGACTGGAAGAAAAAATCTAACATGCAGGGTAAAAAGATGTATCTGGCTAGTTTGGACTCAGAATAGCAGTTTGCCCCACTGGGAGTAAGTGTACTGCCAGCAAGCCACACATGCATGATGAATGAGACAGTAAAAATGTGCTTATGGAAGTGTGATGACAGTTCTGTGTCCATAAGACATCCATCCCCAAGGTGCACTTGTGCATCTGTTATATATTTTGGTATTGTTTCTTCTTCAGCTTCAAGTTATTTAAGAAGGTGAGAATCTATGCCCAAAAGGCCATAAAGAGAGAAAAGTTAGCAGAGGCCATAAGGCAACAAAATGAGTGGCCTGAAAGATTTATCATCAGGAAGAGCAGAGAATATTGTAAATACTCTAGAAGACTCTGCAGCAGATGAAGGCAGTTCTGCCATTCACTCTCCCATTACATCAAGGGTGAATTATGTTTTCCTCCTTATTGTGCATCCCCTCCAACTCAGTGCCCAGTCTGTTCTTCTCACAGAGCAGATTTTCTGAAGCACAGCAGCCTCCTCTCCAATACTGAGTTTTCTTTCTCACCATTTCCAAGACTGGCAAAAAGTAAATAGATAATAGGTTTTCTGCAAGAACTGTGAAGTCCATATTTCCTCAGCTAGAAGAGGCAGGTGCAAATGGGAGTAGAAGGGAAAGAAAAAAGGCAGCAAAAAAAACCCCTAACAACCAAATCACAAAAGAAAGTGTTTGAAAACCCTACATGTTATTATGCAGCATGCTGTTTATACAAACTCCTAAATTTTACTGACAAAGCTTGAGCCTAAAAGGTTACAACATTCAATGCTGTCCTACTCTTACCTCAGCATGACCTGTTCTTTGCACACAAATGAGCGAGTCTCTAACCCAGTGGTTGGGTTAGCTACTTTCTGTTTTCTGCTTTGAAGATAGCAAACACACAAAGCACAACAACCAGGACCATGCTGTAAAGTTTATCTGAAGCAACTGGAAAGAAGCCCTGGTCTCCAGAGCTTAAACAAAGTGCTACAAGAAATGAAAATTTAGATCAAATGATACAGATGAAAGGAGTTCAGAAAGACAGAGAACATGACAACATAAATGTCCCAGCTAAATGACACTCTGGATACACGGAATGTTTTGCAACATGAAGAACGGGAAGTTCAGTATACATTGTTAACCAAGAGACATGCTTTGAAGCTGTGTAGTACGCTATAAACAATGCTAAAGAGCCGTATCCTGCCATGAAGCCGATTTGCATGCAGGACTGTTCAGAAGCACATATTTACAGGAATTCAAAAGCTAGATATATCGTTACCTCAAACCAGATGCCAGCTTAAGGTAACATTGAACTCATGTACATGATGGGGAGTTGCACAAGGAAAAAGATTTGATGCAGCCACATGTGACCCAGATATGACAGCTCTCTTCCACCTTAATTGTTATTCCTTGCCTCAGCAGTAAGCGTAGCAAAGTTTCTGTGGCTCCATTGGATCATGCTTATGCTGAAAAAGTTTCACCAGCTTGATCAGGACTAAGCTAAATGGTCAGTGCTATATGAGATAATTGTGCTGTGCTAAGTAGTCCTATCCATTAAGTCAGTGTGTAAACGAGTCAGCTGTTGTTCAGTCTTCTTCATGCTAAATAAAAGCAGCAGTGGCAAAATAACTTTCCTCTCTACAGCCTAGAAGGAGAAACTATTTAGGACTGATATTCAAACATTTAACTTTACAGGAGATGAAAAAAGAAAAAAAAAAAAAAGTGGATGCATTTTGGCAGCTTTTGTGCTAGATGTGAGCTCCAAGGTGTTTGCAAGTAGCCAATACTGCTTTAGGACAGCTTACATACTGTAGCTGCCAAAAGAGAAACCCAGAATTTTTACACATATTTATTTGCATACGGGAAATTAAAATCAAATATAGGTTAAGAACATCCATTATTCTCACTACAGCTGCTTCAATGTCTTAATACATGCCACACTGCCAGTTAATAGGACAAGAAATTGACAACTCTTTTATGCCACATTCACTCTCCCCTTCTTATATTTGGCAGGACTTCTCCTCTCCTGGAAAGCAAGCCATAATATGCTATTGTTGTGCAGAAGCTGAAAATACAATTATCAGCCTTTAACTTCATCAGTTAAGAGCAGGCAGCAGAAAACACTCAATACTGCTAACTGGGAGACGTAGAGCAAAGAATGATTCAACCAGCAAAATGATTGGTCTGATCTGATGTTTTCAGGAGCAACCAGAAGAACTCTCAATGTTAAAAAAGATCCTGTTGGCACGTGCCTTCTAATGATTTGTTTACTGACCTAAAATAGTCTTCAGAACTGGACAGACTGTGGCCTGTTGCAGAAATCAGGTATTTTCAGTGAAACTATATACTCAGTCAAAACAAGTGTGAAACTATTGCATGTATTTAAACCAACTTCAATATTATTCCTGACTTAAGTGTCTGATATTGACCAGTGTGACAGAAAGACATGTTTTTAGGGCAGTAGGATTTTATGTGCAGGTGTTACATATTCATTTCACAGCAAGTAAAATTTACAAAAGCTATCTGTGTCAAAAATACAGAGATACAGAGATAGTACAGTAACTGAATTCAGTGCATATTCACAACTTACATCTAAAATGCTCCACGTTAGATATTAACTCTGCAAAAATGTGGCCTAACTATTATAGAAAGGCCCACAAGAAGACCATCTCTCCATTTCTATAAGCTATGAAACATGTAGATGGCAATAGCTTTCAGGAAACTAAATAACAGTTTTGCAACAATGAAGTGTTAGAGCAGGTCATGTTGAGAAAAAACATGCTTTAGATAAATTAACACCAGTTCCTCTGGTCACTGCTGGACCCTGGCAGCCAGATGTCTGAAGTTACAGACCCTCAGAGGGCTACCTGGCTTGGGAAGAAAGAATGAGATTACTACAAGAAGTGAGCAACTGGTCTTTACGAAACAAAAAAATGTTTTTATCTCTACAAAAAAACCCAACAAACAAAACCCAAAACAGGCTTTGTATGATATGTAAAGTACATAGGAATGAAAAATCTTCTTTTAAGCCTATAAGAGGTTTAATGGAGATACAAGGGCAATGTAGGATGACTGTGGTTGATTGCCTGGATGGAATGGTACATTTTGAAGCCTGGCCCGTTTTTTTTTCTTCAAACCACAATCTTCCAACTAGGATCTTCTGGAGAAGGCAGCCAGTAGGAACTGGACTAACTTGTAATCATGTTGCTAAGCCAAATACAGAACATGACCTTAATGCCTGAACACAGCATTCTGCATGTCTTTTCCATGCAAAAGTCAGAAAAAGAACAAGAAATGAGATTCTTCCCAAAGAAGTGAGGAAATAGTCTCAGTCTTGGATATTAGCAAGTTCGAGCAAAATGTATTTATGTTGTAACTTGGGTTTCAGTATTTAAGGGGTTTTAGCATAGCATACAAGTATTTAATCTCATTTATTCATCCAAGAAAACATCAAAATATTTTACCTAAACCAGACAAGACAGAGTTTTGCAGTTTTACTATGTCAGCAAATTCTCTCTCTTAGGAACTAGAAAAGTTTTTCTCCTCACTCTTAGACTGGACTAGGAGGTAAGGTTTTCCCCTACTTTCCTTACAGTTCCTCCTAGAGCCACTCAGCAAGTTAGTATAACAGTCATGTTAGTAACAAAAAATTATACATACAGAGCACTTTCTTATCAAAAGATACCCATTCTAAAGCCACGTTAAGAAAAGTGATTGTCAAGGAAACTCTGTTTTGCTATCTTTTTCACCTATGTGTAAGGGGAGATTTGGTGGATCCCAGTGATACATTCACCATTATGTCGAATCAAAAGTGACTCTGTGATGGAACAGTTTACCGGGAAAAAAATGGCTTGTGCTGGATAAGTTATTGACTGAGATTTCTCAAAACAGCTTACATGATGAAGTTGCTGCTGTATCTGCAACTCACTCCTGGTGCCTCATCTTTTTTAAGGTATACTCAGCACAGATTTTCTAAGTTTAAGCTTTCTCATAGTGGTCAATGTTCTGTGTGAATCAGATTTCTGAAGATCAAAGCCATTTTTTTTAATATGAAAAAAGTGAAGTGCCTGACAAGAAAGTGCAAAGCAAAATCAACATTTTGTTTCAAAGAATTGGGTTGTTCATCCTCTCTCTGCTAAGATTTCCTTAACTTTAGGTACTCCTCTTTGCAACAATGTTAAGTAAAATATAGAAAACAAGGCTGCAGCATATTTTTTAACATGAGACTGTTTATTGCGTAGAAAACTTCTACTTTTATTTGAAAAATAATTTAGAAACAAATTGATGACAATGGTTGGTTTAGTTAATAACTATGTGGAAAAGATAATATATTCTGTGTTACTTTATTAGAGCTATTTAAACAGGAGTGGCAACATGCTGATCTCAGTCAAATCAGACCATGTTCCCTAGAGAATGTCCCAAAGTTAGAATTTCATCTAGACTTCTAACACTTCGCAAGGTTAAGGACCTGTTCTTTACCGTTTGTCACTTGGGATGTGTGACTACTCATTTTCAAAGAAACAGTTGTCTGCTTAAGGACATCTATATATGCTTGTTGTCTGTTTGCTTGTTTAAATGTGGGCATTCTCAGATGACTGCTTAGGACTATCTACTGAGCTCACAGTAAGTGAAATCCAGTTGAAGCTGAATGATTCCCAATTGAATCAGTTTAACCCAAAGCCATTTGTTCAGTTCTGGCTGACACAGGGTAACAGTCTTTCTTCCTCATGTAATGTTTGAGCAAAGGGGGTGGGGGCGAGAGGAAGAGAAGAAAGTCACAACCTTGTGAGCATTCTCAAAGTGTGAATGTACAATACTATTTTCATCAAACAGCTTATATTTAAAATATAAGGCAGTAACCACAGGGAAAGGAAAAAAACCCTGTAAAATCTCTGTGCTGTTTCCATGAAGATTGACTGTGACTTAGAATAGCTGGAGGTTATTAACACTGTAAATCTTTCTGAAAGAGATTTCAGTTGCATTCAGAAAAAACAGCATATTGTGGATCTGACATAAATTACAGACTTTCAGGCTATGTTAGAATAATTAAATCATTTATTATACCCAAAGTTATAAGACTGACCTTACAAGCCACCCCTGTCCCCCCAAAAAATCTCTAACCACTTGATCAAGTCCATCTAGTCCTCCAGTCTGGTAAACTGATTTTTCTCCTGCAATATTTTTAAGTTAGTGGAACATTTTTAATTAATCCGTGAGAATGAATAATTTCTGTGTGGAGAATTTTATGGATGAATCAAAATTAATCTACAGTATTCGTAATAATTGGAAAAACATTGTGACTCTTCACTATAAAAGAGCTTCTTATTTTTGCTAAGGCCCTTAACCTGACCATTCTTAGTATGAATTAACTTTGCACCTGTGCATCCATTGTCTATATTGTTACTCGCATACGAGATATAAGCTCCTCAAAGGCGTTAGAGGCGTGAATTAGACCCAAATGTTTTTAATGAATGCCACACTTTGTCATGTTGAATATTACAATAATGTACAAGTGAAGGAAGGCTAGAAAGGCTAGAAGCTCTGCATATAAATTATTTCTCTTGCATTAAAGTCACAATAAGTACTGTTACTTTAATGTAAAAATAACTAAATGGTGTGCTGGAGCCTGTGAGGTTAGAAGTGTGTAAAAATTATTTCAGACATGAGATCCTAAGACTCTCCCAACTACATTTTACACTTCCTCTGTATGATGCTTGGGATATAAACCCATAATATTTTTGCAGTTCCCCATGGGAGGAAAAAAAAAAGAGACATCCAAAGACATTATGATGTGCATAAGAGATATGGATAGGAAAATAAAGGTAAATTCAATTCAGGTTCTTCCCCTCCCCCACTCCCAACTGCTTCAGACTAAACTAGACTAACTCAAACACATAGTATCTAACTATAATTTTTTTTTTAAAAAACAACTAATTTCCAAACACTTTATTGTACCATAAAAGTTATGTAATTTGTATAAGAAAAGGATTTGAGGTTTGTAACTCAAAATCTTACAAAATATGTAAAATATCATTGTAGTGGTACTCGAACATCAGTTGGACTAATAAAATCAATATGCTTACACATTCCATTTTATTTACTAGTGAATAATAAATGAAACATCTATCCAGGGATGCCCTTATGACAGTTTCTAAAGGAGAAAAAACTTCAATTGTAAAGCTGAATTAGTAAAAACTTGAAATGTAGTTTAATGATTGACTGAAATGGTGCACAAATTGCCACAAGTATTCCATAGTAATAAGTTAAAATGCACTTAAAAAATACTGGTTAAAATCATACTGAAGTTTGATATTTTACTGCACTCTTCAGAACTTACAGAAATACCTGATTTTTGGTACACCTGTTATGCTTACTTCCTATTTTTAAGTTTTCACAAAGAAGACAAACTTGGAATGAAATCAGTACAGGGAAATGCACGTAAGGAGAGCTTATGCTGGGTTAACCAGTATGCACAAAAACGTTGACACAAAGAGACATTGGTAAAATTCAAAGTAGAAACAGCAAATAGTAAAATACTGTCTCTTAATCCCATGTAAGTCTTCTCCACACCACTGGGGAGGTAAAAAGAATACAACAAGGTTACAGATAAGAGAGAATTTTACACACTTCCATACACTATAATTATTGTATTTTGAAAGGTGTGACCTGACTTTACAAGCTGAGTACTGAGGAGTCATCAGCTGTGTAAACACTAGCCTTAACCTTTTGCTTGGACTCCCACAACTGTTGTTTCTTGTGTTTTAATTACCTGTGTATTTCTGTTCATTGATTTTCTAAATACAAAAGAGATACAAGGTCTAAACCGCAGGTCTTGTATTAAATACTTAATACTAATATTTTGGGCCTCTGCAAAACTTCTCAGTTCTCTTAACTGCCTGTGAATTTATTTTATTTTCCACCATGCTACAGTTAACTGTGAAATCTATCACACAGCAAAAATCTGGAAACTGTACATGAAAAACAATGAGGGACTTGATGTGTAACAGAGGTAATCACTGTGAATTATCGGAGTCGATAACGCTTCAAAAATCAATAAGAGAAAAATGTTACTCTTTTTAAGTGTCATATTACAACAATGTTTTGCTGAAAACTGTTGTCTGCATCCAATTTTGGAAGGCATCTGCTCATGTTTGCTTAAAACAAAAGGGTGGTTGACTTAATGAATTATTTACAGGCATGCAATATGGCAACAGTATCATTATGAACTCTCTTCTAAGATCTCCTCTGGCTACTCCTGGCAGGGTGTCAATTTGCTTGTTTTTATGGTAGGTGCATAAAATTAGGGAGCTATTCTCTGAAATGAGATTCTGCTGTTCTACTCGCTAAATGTTAGCAAAGTCAATGAACAAACCACATCATTGCTATATCTCTGCGAAAAGGCTTATTTCTTAATAAGAGAACAGTGTTCACAAACACAGTTTTAAACCAAAATTTTTGAAGTAGATGTGCAGCAATTTACCACAAATAGGTAGTTTCCTAAAACTACCAAGTTTTAGGGAGTAATCTTTATGGTAACAAGAGCTTGTCATTAGCTTTTAAGAGGAAGCTTTTAAACACAAGGATATTTTTTCATGAGCTTCCCTTATTCTGCAGCAGCATATTAAGGGCCTAACTGGCAATCACACCAGCATTACTGAATTACAGAAGCCAGAGGAAAACTATTTGCCTGCAAGGATCCAGAAGTATGAGGACTTTTTCTGAGCAGCAGTGGATACAACTTTCAAACTGGCTGGGCTATGGAAGCATCAAGACCTGAGGTCTACAAAGTTTAGAGAGGCCACCCCACCACTTTGTTCCAACAAATAAGGTAAGGAAAAAAGGGATTGATGAAAATATCCCAGACTTACATGAACCCACCAAGCAGTTACTAACAGATCATTATAAGAATAGAAAAGAAAAATCAAGTGGGGATTCCCCAAAGCTCTCCTCCCAGTCTCATAATATTTCGGTCATTAGTGACCTAGATAATAACGTAGGGTATAATTAGTACATCTGAAGATGACACCAGGCTAAAAGCTGTTGCAAGTGCTGGAGGGCAACTTTGGAATGCAAAATGATCTTGACAAACTGGACAAATAGCTAGGGGGGAGAAGGGGAGAAAGAAAGAAAAAAAAAGGATTACAGAACTTTATTCTTGTCCTTTGGTGAGAAAAATTGGTCACTCAAACGTGGGACAGGGAACAACTGCTCAGTGGCAGTATTACACAAAAGAATCTGCAGGTTATGCTTAATCATAAACAGAATGTGAATCCACAGTGTTATGTCACTGCAAGGAAGACACTTAAATTATCAGGATGCACAAACTATAGCAGGACTACAGACAAGTGAAGTAACACCTCTGCTCAGTGCTGCTACGGTCTTAACTCTGTTTACCTCACTCGATGAAAGACATTTTTCTAACCTGTCTCCAACTGGTCTGTAAGAGAAGACTAAAAAACATGGCTTACAAAGACTGAACTAACTGTATTACTTTATCCTGAGGAACAACAGACAAAGAAGAAGAGCTCAGACGTTCAAACCTTTGCATGCCAAAGTAGTTTTCATGCACATGAATAAATATAAATCAATATTCCATCTATCTAGTTAATTTCAACAAAATTGAATTTTTTTCAATTGAATTTTTTGAATTTTTTTTTTTACCACAAAATTTGTGGTAATTCTTGACTTAGTAGTTATCAGATTAGAAATAAACATGTATTATAACAGATGTATAATTGAGCTGCTTAGGCATTCATCTGAGGAGGCAAGAAGTTAGAGACTGCCAAAACCTAGTGTTTATATTATAGTTAGTACATTGTACATAGAAATTAAACACTGACTATCAAAAAGTTACTTTGCTCCTTTGATGGCAAAGCTGTTTGCTCAGAAATTCTAATACAGTATGACCCAGGAGACACTGCATCATCCCTCCTTAACAGCTGCTTTGCAGCAAAATACCTCACAGGTTGAAGAAAAAAAAAAAAAAAAAGGTAGGAGGGAGAAAAATATATGTGAAGAAGCCTCATCTATTTCATAAGCCTAAAGAGCATGGAAGCCATACTGCTTTCAAGTGCACCTGTTTGTAATTGGTTTAATAAACACTGTGGCTTTACAAATTACCTTTGTGTGTTCAGCTAGGGTGATAAATTGATGTTCCATATTAACACAGACCTCATTCAGCTCATTTGTGCTCAATGTCACTTGTTTTCTGACCCAAGCAGTATGCTTGTTTCTCTTTGCTTTAAGTCTTCTGGGAACTATAGTATTTCCAAAACAGGTCTAAAGTCACACGGAAAAGAATTCAGGGACGCTATCAACTCATTGTATAATTGGTTAATCTGGGCAGGTTCTGGGTGACATTGTGTTCTCTGTGCCGAGGTCTTTTGTCTGCAGGGAGACAAGGACAGGAAAGCCAGTACTTGTGTGTGTCTGGCATCCAGAGTGAACCATTTTCTCTGCATTTATTACACCCCAGTTATGTACTGTGAGAGAAACTGCAAGTGCGCTTCTCCTTTGGGGGACAAAAACCTGTCAACTTGACAAGTCTATGGCAGTTTGAATAATATATGAATAAATGAGTATTTTTCAGAGCTATAAGAGGGCTTTAACTGTTTTAAGAGAGGCAAAGCTGAGGAACTGCAGTGGAATATCCCAAAACACAGGAAGAGGCAACTGGTTAGTTCTTATTATAGACTTGAAGGAATGATCTTTAATGTTCATGTGCAGTGCTAACTCTACGAAACTCCTTATTCTGTTATTTTGAAAAAATAATTTCCTCTGAAATCTTCTTAGAGGAATTTCTTCCCTTATCTGATTCAAAAGGGAGACATTCAACCCCTAATATGTGCAACTCTAAAATTAACCAAATACAGGTTTTAACTGTGCTATATAGTATGTTTACCACTGCAGTATTTCCATTATGTTCAAGAAAACTGTTTGAAGATAAAGAGGCCAGAGGCTTTTTAGCTTCACAAAGTAGGGATGAGGCTAATGCTGTTATTTAGTTGTATTTCAGCACAAAGCAGGAAGCAGTGCAGAACACTTATAAACATAGTTTGCAATTTTAGCTAATCTCCCTGGCTCATAAAGACATGTTCCCATTTAGCATGGCTGATAGTGTCAGTTTGTGACAAGGGTAGGTAGACAGTAGGTTGGACTCAATTTATTAAGTGGAAATCTAGCTCATGCAGCCTTCAGCAGTTCCAGACTTTCTGCTTAGCTACAGACAGTGTAATCAGTCTTCCCCTTACAACAGCACTAAACTTGGTGTGGGAAAAATACATTGTATTTATGAAGAGAGAGGGAGAAGGAATAAAGAGAACTGTTTAAGAACAACAAATTAAATTATCTTTATAGGTAGAGTACAGTCCTGCACTTCCTGTGCTGTTTTTGTCTTAAAGGCATTCCTTGATCTATCTTCAGCAAGGAATTGTACTCTTCTAGCAGTGTGCTTGTCTGCACTGCCGGGGTCCCAGGATGACCATCAAGCACAGGCAATATGAACATCTGGGTGTATCTGACAGGGGTAAGTACAGAGGTATATGACAGGGCATTAACTACTTAGTAGGTTGATATCATTGCCTTCCCAGGGTTCAGCAAGGCTTTGCAGTCCCAGAGATGCCACTGCCTTCCTATAATGACTGCCGTACTCCCTTTGTGCTCCTGGCAGCTATACTTCAGCAGTGTTTCTAGCCAATGCTTCTGCTGCCATTATCTATCTGCTCACATATATGGCAGTATATCAGAGAACAAGCCTTGAACTCTCAGAGTGTTTGGTCAAGGTTATGCTGTTTGTTGATGAATATGCTTTCATAACTTGGTCTTCATCCAAGCTTTTATATGAGGCTGGATATAATGTATCCTGTGGCTCTGAACCATCTCCTGTATGTTTTCACTTCACAGCACAATGTCTGTCCATAAGCTGTTTTTTCTCCCCCTTCCCCTCCACCCCCCCGGGGCTCCCCGCGGCCCCCCCAGACCTCCCGGTGCCCCTCCAGGCGCCCAGCTCCCCCGCACTCCCCGGGCCCCCCGCCTCCCCGGCGGCTCAGACCGTTAGACGCCAGGGCC
>JANXJC010000078.1:21102478-21113462 GCA_027564655.1 Leptodon cayanensis
CCAGCTCACCCCTAGTTTATATACCGGGCATGACGTCAAACAGTATGGAATACCCCTTTGGCCAGTTGAGTCAGCTGCCCTGGCTGTGTCCCCTCCCAACAACTTGTGCCCCTCCAGCCTTCTCGCTGGCTGGGCATCAGAAGCTGAAAACCCCTTGACTTAGTCTAAACACTACTCAGCAACAACTGACAACATCAGTGTGTTATCCACATTCTTCTCATCCTAAATCCAAAACATAACACTACACCAGCTACTAGGAAGAAAATTAACTCTATCCCAGCCAAAACCAGGCCAGTGATTTGTAAGCAGTGGTTAACAGAATGATGCACTTGGAATTGCAACCTTGCTTTCTCAAGCTTTCATTGTAGCAACATGGTCCTGCAGCCTACTGATATATCTTTGTTTAAAACACCTTTAATAGTTCAGATGATAAGGGAAACCCTTACAATCCATTCCCAATAGAGATCTTCATTAGAGATTTTTTTCATAATCTTTGGTATTGCACAGAGTTTACAAGTTGGCGGGGGATGGTGGAGAGGTGTGTTTGGCCATTTCTCGAAAAAGCTATTTTCCAGTAGAAGTAAACTAATTGTTTTGGAAAACTTAAATCTATCAATAAGTATTAGAAATAAATTTAATAGAAAACTGTGTATAGTATACACATTTCAGTTTTAAATAAAACATTCATTTTTAATTACGTGTGCTAAGAATATGTATTAGTATCCTTCCAAACAAATTCCAAGGAGACTGTGTATTTTATTAATTCTCAAACCCAAATTTGTGGTATATTTAAAAACTAAAACACTTTTATATAATTGTCTACATGAAAGGGGATGGTTATAAGTGGAAAATAAATAGCAAAGGATATTTTTCTTTCTAATGTAAACATCTGGCAGTAATCCTTGCTTACACAATTAATGGGCATTTAATTGGCAATGATCAGTTTATTGCAGCAATATGAAGTGAATGTTTCCCCAGGAACAAACAGCTGTTGCAAGAATTTCACAGCAATTTAGCAAACACCAGGTGATAGCTGTATCTAGAATGAAGTATTCTGTCTCCAAGCGAATACAGTAGCAGTGAATCAGAGACAGATATAAAAAGGGGACTGCTAGATTTATCTGATTTTCTTTTTTTATCAGCCTCTGTAATATTGTTTCTAAATCAACCTCAGTAAAATAACTTAATAATTAAATGAAATCCAATGGTATCCTGAAGGGGCCTTTGAAGAGAAGTCTCCATTTGAACCCTGAAGGCATTAAAAATAAGACTAATTCTGAGACTTTATTTTAAAATTGTATTGTTTTACTAGAAATTCAAGTATTTAAAAAAACTCTGCACTTAGAATAGTTGTGTCTTGTTACAGGCCGCTATTTGAATCCAGTGGACAGGGACTGCTCACACAAACTTGTATCATTCAGTGTTTGTAAGTTAGATCACACAACAGTAATTTTTCCTTATTTTCTTCATTTCTATCACTTGTATGGATGTTCTAAGACCACAGTTTGATTCATCTTGAGTAAAAGAAAAAAACACACACAGAAAAAATTGGCTTCATTCACAAATTACTGACAATTAAGTAAAAATATAATTATTTCTACCAGCTGTCTAAAATTAAATGTATTACTTTTTAATTTGTGTTGCTTGTGAGCAGCTTTTCCATTATGGCTTAAATAAAGTTTTTCATCTTTCATTATGTTCTCTCATTACTAATTTAATATAATGATAATAGCTATGCGAACTTTGTGTTACTCTGCTTTTGGCATAGATTAAATTGCACATTTTATATGTAGTATGCAGGCCAGTACTCTGATTTTTTGAAAGCCTGGCTTCATTGGTGAGAAAAGTAATTTGACTTCAGCAAAATGCCTTATTTACTATCCTATTTTGTATTAGCCTATGCCACAGTCTGCAAACAATACACCAAAATGAGCAAAGAATCAAGGGACAGTTTATAGAACAATGCTTTCATTTTTTTTTATGTTCACATTCTGCAATAATTCATCTCCATGACAAAAGCAGACAATCAATCATCTTCTGTTGTGCTTTTCTCCATTAAAATTACTATTCTTGATATAACAAAAGGAAGCTGCCTAAGTAAAAGGAACATTCCTACATGTTTAAATCAATACATTGATCAGGCTCAACAAACAACTCCTTAAATCATTAATATGACAATGCAGTTTTTGGATTAATTCATACATATTAATATCAAATTACACCATTGTTGTTTATAATCTTCTAGAAAATATGCAACAATGCATATTAAAGGGATGTTTTATTATATTCCATTAGCCAAACATTGCATCTCGTTATTTTGCCTCGTCAATAACGTGTAATTTTCAATGTGAAAAGTGAATATTCTCTAACGTATTAAACCAAATATTGTCATTCTTTATAATTACTTAAAAGTAGATGCTTTAACTGCTGGCCAGGTTTTTGTGCACAAGCAAATCTCCTAGAGAAGTCATTAAGAATGTGCCTCAGGAGTTTGGTGACAAGTAGTAAGACACTAAAAAACGTTAACTTGATCTCAAGCAACTAAAGTCATATAGCAATAATATATTTAATATATTTAGATGGTTGCTTAAAGTTGTAAACATACTAGTTATAAATTACTAACAATGATAATGTTTTCATTTTTTTTGTGTGAAGTTACAAAGTCAATAATTATTTATAAAATTGTGTTGTTTCAAGAGCCAGTCATGAACTTCACTTTTGTACGGTGCCTACCAGCAAATAAAAGGACAATCTCTACAAGCTTGCAATCCCACTAATGAAAGAAATGATAGAAACTGCCAAGCATATTAGATGTGAAAGGAAATGGTCTCAGGACACTAGTAACTTGTTAACAGGAACTTCTTTTTAGATATTACTGCATATGAAAATTTTAAGGAAGGATTTAAGCAAGAAGAGTGAAGTGGATTCACAAGTATAATACATATATATTGGTTTTATGTAGCAATTAATTATCTATGACATAAGTTATTGCTTTGCTTCTTCTGTCTTCCTTGGCTAGGGAGAAAGATTGTTGTTTTGTCTACTGACTTCACCTCATAAGAGAGAAGATATGATGGATATTTAGAGAAAATATTAAAGTAGAATTGTTTTAAAGTTAGTCTTAGTGGCTGCCTTGATTCCATCAGAAGGTGCTGTGAATTTTTTTCTGAATGTAACCATCAAAACAAGAATGTCCTTCCGACTCTGCATCTGAATTTTTCACTGTGAAATTACAGAAAAACACTTGGATTAAAATGTGAATAGTTTATATATAACACAGTAAAGTAACAGGATTAAGTTAAGCTAATAATACCGCATGTCATTAACTAGCACAAAATTCAGATGACTTTAGAACCCCTGAAGATTTCTTTAATTGTATTTTCTTTTTTTTCTGAATTAATGAGGCAAGGCCATAACATGTTTCAAGAAAATGAAGTCTTTTGTTACAGGAATGCAAAACCAGTGGTATGGCATCTAAGATACTAGACAATATGGGTGGTTGTAAGAATATTTTCATCACATTATAAATGAACATCACAATAGGTTAGGCAACCATTATCTAATTAAATTTTCTTAATATCTTCTTCTTGTTAAACACTTCCTAGGCATTATTTGATTGTGAACATTCAATATCTATTTTCATTCATAATACAGAATGTCAATAGGAAGCGGTTTTGACTTTTGGCAAATGTAGTTCTGTTAAAAAAAAAAATTCCCTTATTCTTTCCTTAACTGTTGTCTACTAACATTGTGTAAGCAAATTAGTTGGTTATATACAATAACAAACTAAACATGATGGGTTACTTGTGAACTGGAAAGTTTTCTATGTTGTCCTGGTTTCAGCTGGGATAGAGTTAATTTTCTTCCCAGTAGGTGGTATAGTGTTATGTTTTGGGTTCAGGATGAGAACCTTAAACCTTATAACTGCAAGACATTTGAAGTACAGTCAGGTCACTTACTGATATTAGTACATTTACTGTTCCTGATTAAGGAACTCTTGACTGCATGGACATATAAACTAGCTTTTTCTTTAATAAAAGAGTGAGATGGCTTTGATCTTTGATAAGATCACAAAAACCTTGCCTGGAACACTTGCTTTTGCACAGAGGAATGGGAAAAAAATGCTACTCACAACTGTCCTGGTTTCAGCTAGGATAGAGTTAATTTTCTTCCTAGTAGCTGGTGTAGTGCTATGCTTTGGATTTAGGATGAGAAGAATGTGGATAATACACTGATGTTGTCAGTTGTTGCTGAGTAGTGTTTAGACTAAGTCAAGGGGTTTTCAGCTTCTGATGCCCAGCCAGGCTGGAGGGGTACAAGAAGTTGGGAGGGGACACAGCCAGGACAGCTGACTCAACTGGCCAAAGGGGTATTCCATACTGTTTGACGTCATGCCCGGTATATAAACTAGGGGTGAGCTGGCCTGGTGGGATCGCTGCTCGGGAACTGACTGGGCATTGTTTGTTGAGTGGTGAGCAATTGCATTGTGCATCACTGGTTTTGTATATTCCAATTCTTTTATTATTATTATTGTCATTTTATTACTGTTATTATTATCATTATTATTTTCTTCTTTTCTGTCCTGTGCAACTGTCTTTATATCAACACGTGATTTTTTCTTTCTGATTCTCTCCCCCATCCCACTGGGTGCGGGGGGAGGAGTGAGTGAGCAGCTGTGTGGTACTTAGTTGCTGGCTGGTGTGAAACCTTGACATGTGTATAAGAAGCTTTACCTTCAGTTTTCCAGGATTCCCTGTCCCCAGCCCATGGTCCTTGCAATGATAACCTATGTCTCCTCTTCTTAGTATCTACTCAGTTCCCTTCATTTGATCTTTCAGGAAGCCTCTTTCCTTACAAGGGTTTCCAGAGCCATTTATAATAAAAATACGTAGCTAAATTAATGGATTAAACAGTGATTACAAGAATTGAAACCAAGCAATATCATGCAGCAGTATCCACTGAGTCACTGTGAATGCTGAAGGTTATGTACAGTTGTCTATTGCTTGTGAGTCATATTATATACCCAGTAATTAGGGAAGAAAGATGCATCTTACGTTTTATGGCAGTGAATTCCAAGATGTCCAATAACTTCTCTACAAACTGCAAAGAAAAAGCATATGTAGTCTCTATGGCAGTTTGATTGATACAATTATATTGGAAGAACTATGAGAATAAATCAGTGAACTGCTCATTTTTTGACCAAAGCTATCTGGAGTCTAGTTTCAAGTGTTTCACAGCAAGGGAAAGACAGGTAAAGCTCTGCTGTTAGTTGCGTGGTTTAGCATCAGCCAACTAACCAGCCAGTACATGCTTAAGTCCAAACTGGTTTGGAAAGGATGCCTGACAGGATGGATGAATGGTAAAGGGTGATACAGAGAAAGAGACCTATGGCCATAGTAAAACAGAGCTTCATTTGTTAAAACTCTGGAAAGTACTTAAAAATCCTTCTGCCATTCTTGCAAAATGTGTTTGGTATCTGATTAGGGTCAAAACGTGCTTGCTTTATACTATAGGCCTGTTAATGCTAAGTTTTCTAAAATTATTGCCACCTCTGAAGAGTCGCGACTATTTTCAGTATTCTTTATTTTCCACTGGAAAAAAAAGACATTTGATGTTTTGAAGAAGCTGAATGGCCTGAATGTTATGGCAGAAGGAAACATTAAAATATCAAAGCCAATGTTTTCTTAACTAAACTTAAATCTTGCATGCTGCTGTCTCAGGTACTTAATGTTGTGACATGTGAGTTGTGGCACCAGTGTAGTGGCTCCAGAGGACACAGGCATTTTCGGAGATGAGGTGGAGGCAGTACCTCTGCATGAGCCTGGCTCAGCAAGTGTGATGCATGCTGGTCCCTGTTTGCTGGTGGGAGCTGCCTGCACCTTGCAGACCCCTCCATCACTACTGCCACTAGACTCAACCCTGGTGCAAGCCACTGTCTTGAGTCAGGAAATTTCGCTTAACCTACTGTCAAATGAACTTCTGGGCACCGATTTAGGTGTTGAGGTAAAAACAGACATAAGCATTTACACCCACCCACTGAGGTGAAAGCCTGTCTTCCCCTATCCCGCTCTCAGGTCCCCTTGTTTTCACAGGTTGCAGGGTCCTCCACGGCCACAGTTCCTCAGGGGTGTTCCTAGCCTGGTACAGGTTCTGAATGGCTGCAGTACCTTGGGGGTGTCCCTGTCCTGGCATGTGTGTCCCATGGCCACAGTCTCTCGGGGGCACCCATACCCCTTTGGCACATTATGACCTCCCCAGAATGCATCTTCAGCCCCACCAGCTGGGGCCTTTCTTAAACACATCTTATCAGGGTCTGCCTGTGCTTCTCCAGCTGACACAGTCATGGCTCAGGATGGGTTTTCTTTTCAGTGCTGTTTCCATCAGCGTCAGTGGTGGCTGCATCCAGCTGCCATGGGCCCACATGGGTCCATGCCCTCCTCCCACACCACGCACTGCTGCAGCTCCCACCACTTAAAGCTTGTCGATCCTATTGGTACAAGCCTTGAGGTAGCCCATCCTGCCTCATACCAGGAGAAAAAAGAAAAAACATGGCTGATTTAATCCCTCAGCTGCTCTGTTCTCTTCCGCTTTTCTCGTGTTTCCTGGGTGACCCTGTAATGGCGGCTGAGGGCCTCCCTGGCTAATGGTCCCTGTGTGCAATACAACTTCCCACGCAAATGAATAAATAGAACTGTGCTTCCTTATCTCACACAGGTATTTTGAAGATGGGTGCACTCCTGGGGATCTCTGACATAAGCACAGGTCAGTATGGGGAGGATGGCTGGGTGCTGCTGCCCATCCCCATGGGAGGAGGCAGGGATCCCCAGCATGAGAGTCCCTTGTGCAAATCCTAAAACTGATGTAAACCCAGGGGGTTTGCAAACTGAAAGCAGCCCCAACAAATGCTGTCAAATTTATATCTACCATTAATCATGCCATTAGTTGTTTCTCAGAAGTCTTCAGGAAAGTGCACTGGAGGGGCTGTCATAGCCCCAAGCTGTCTTTTGTCAGGGCATCTGTCTTTACATCTTTATTTTGACATGATGTGGATAAAATTGCTAATAGCAGCTAATGGTTTGACCGTTGTTTTTATATTTATTAAACTTGCAAGCTCAGAAGCTGCAATACAATCAGGTCCCAAAGAGGTGGAAATAGATGAGGACACATTATTGTCAAGAAAAAAATGCAAAGGGAAATAACTATTATCATGTATGTGAAGAAAGTAAGTTATTAAATAAAGCACAAGAAAATTGCAAAGCAAAGTTTTGTGTGCTTTACATATACTTCTGTACGGAACTATGTGATAATTTAAAAAATAGTTAAATTATGCATCTCTAGATAGTAATGCCCCTCAGTTGACCTGATAATTGCTTGTAGATGTCATTTAAAGGGGCAGGTACTGTGAAGTCAATTGAAAAGGAAAAGAAGTTCAGAGTATTTGTGTGACACAGATGAAGCTGGAGAAAACATGAATCTGGTTGTGGCACATGACTGAGAATGAAAGATTGTAAAGGAGGGTTGCAATAAAAGAGAGGTGGTGGGAAATAAGGGAGAACAAGTATCAGAGAGGAAATTGTAGACATTAAAGAGTGCAGGTAAAAGAAGTTATAACAATTAGTGTGGAAGAACATCTGGCACCACTTAGGAAGTTTCTGTAAAGAAAGCATTACATACCAAATATATTGTAAGCTAAGTGTCATAAAAATTTTTAAAAGTCATCTACCTCTTGAATTAATCACAAGTCACTTATTATGAATGTTTGATCTCAGTTTCTAAATGTGTAAGAATGGTTTCATTAAAATTGATCTCAGAAACAGTATGATATTATTTCTATTCTTTAGTTGGATATTTGTGAGAAAATACTTTCCGAAACACATGCATAAAAAAAATCATTTTCACAAAGCTTTCCAGACTGAAATTAGCTTTCTACAAATATTTTACCAGAAATATCTACTATACAAGTATATGCACAGTCTGCTTGCAAAGGAGGTCAGGTCTGTGTCATGCCTTTTTGAAATGCAGATACAAGAATACCCAAATAATAAATCAGTTCTTGTAATTTTGAAAATCTGAAATAGTCACAGAAATAATAAATCACTTCAGTGTAAAAGGCCCATAGATGTTACCAGAATGCCTTCTATGCCATTGTTTCAATGTGAACTATTATTTCCTATATTTTCTATGATTCCAGGCCATGATAAAAGCAAAAAGGAAATGAAAGATGAGGCTGATAGATAAGGCCACAGATCCTCAAAGTTTGGTTTTTTAAGAAAGAAGGAAGCTCAATTTTATGGACAAAATTGTATGATGCCAGAAATGTTTTGGCACCATAATTATTTTATAATCACTACTGCATTTCTAAAATTTCTTGTAATCCCTTTTGTTATCTTGGGTCATTATATGATATAACATATAATCTATGAAATAAACTATGAAACAAATACCAATTCAATACAAATTGTCCTATTCTGGTGTTTGGAGAGAAATAAAGGAGAGAGAGAAAGGGCCCAAGAAAGGGATTGCTGGTATGACAGAAGCTTCCATATTATTATTCCCAGAGATCATTGAACGTAAAAGTATCTGCAACTTAAAACGCAGTGCCAGAGCTTTTAAATAATAAGAACTGTCCAGACATTAGTCCAGCAGATATGATATAGGTTGTCATGATTTTATTATTTTCCTAATTAACTTTATAACAATAATAATTTTGTCAGATTCCAAGATCTTGTTTCACATAATTATTCTCTAAACATGTCTTTTAATAAGGCTAGTCACAGAAACAGATAGTATTCACTTAATACATCAGATTTAGCTTCCTGTACCAGAGTAAATATGCCACACAAACAGTAACTATTAGTACATAATTACAAAAGTTTATTGTAGAACAGTGTATGTCATGCATTCTGCTACTATAGTGATGAAGGCCATATCAAGAGAGAGAAATAACTGTTCAGACATCCTCAGAAGTTGACAAATTAAAAAAAATAATCCTTAAAGTTGTAAAAATAAATTTAGTCTTTGACAATATTCAAAACACAGAAGCTCCTGCCACTGAGCAAATATACTGTACATACTAAACCAGTGTCAAGGAATGGAGCTACACTGCCTGGAGTCCTGCTGAGAATGTGTTACATTAATCAGCTCTGTAGCCAAAATGCCATGCAGTGCTGTTGCAAGTTAGTCTTGGGATAAATAGAAATGTGGTCTTGTAAATGGCACTGATTAAAGAAGTGCTCTTGCTATGTAGAATATATTGCTTTTCAGGGAAATAGAGTGGTCAGATGTGACATCAGGCTTTAGCCCCTCTCAGGAACACCTCAGTCAACAGTGAGAAAAATTCTTTACAATGATATAGTACAAACATTATTCCCCATGGTTTACAGCCAGGCTGCTCATGTAAAATATTTTTTGAATATAAAAAGAGTATAAAGCTTCTTCCTAAGAATGCTGAAGTATTAATATTAATGGAATATTTCATTTAAATGTCAAAAATAATTAATATCATGTTGAAATTGTCTATTGAGGTAAAGAAACACAAATGAAGCAATTGACTTAGATACCCGTTTTCTGTCCTGTAACCAAACGTTGATACTCTCAAAGGAATCATTGTAGCAAATGGTGTAAGAAAAATCAATATGTCCAAATCAGAGACAAGGCTGGTACCCAGAGACTGATGAAATATCTTTATATCAATAACGTCTCACAATAGCTTCCAATAAATACAGGATTATTCTGATGAATTCATCAGGTAATATCAAGGCTTTATCTAGGCTTCAATGGTCAAGAACAGGGTAGATGACAGTATTTCATCATAAAAATTATAGTTTCTACTCTGTTCAGAAAAGGTTTTCACCAGCCCACAGGTATTAGTAGAACTAAATAGAAGAGCATAACCTTGAAGTTGGGGCTGTGGAGGAAGGGAGAGACTGATGAAAAGAACGTCTGTCTTACCAGAAAGTAAAAATAAGGTCTTGCTCTCGTGATGTAAAGATATGAATTTTTGACATCCTGCTCCATCCGTCTTGTGGGTGCTGGTCTCTTCTGTCAGGTGGCTGGTGATAAGATGAGAGGAAATGGCCTCAAGTTCTGGCAAGGGAGATTTAGGTTGGATATTAGGAAAAATTTCTTTACTGAGAGGGTTATCAGATATTGGAATGGGCTGCCCAGGGAAGTGGTTGAGTCACCATCCCTGGAGGTATTAAAAAAGCGCGTAGACAAGGTACTCCAGAGCATGGTTTAGTGGGCATGGATGACTGTTGGACTTGATGACCTTGAAGGTCTTTTCCGACCTAAATGATTCTATGATTCTAAGATTCCTGATAATATGGAACAGCAAAACACCTTTCCATTTCTCCCAGGAAGAAAAAAGTGTTCTTTCTCAATTTCAGGTCAACAGTTCATAAAAATTCACAGTGGACCAGGCATTGTGAAACAGAAACTAGCCATGTCAGTCTTTGGTCAGGTTTCATTAGAACAGGCTCCATTGCACCTCTCCATTTTGGAGGATCAAAAGACAGGAATAGTCAAGTTTTGAAGATTCTGCTCAGTGGAAGGATTCCACTGCACTCTATTATATATGGTACTGCTCATACAACTTACAGCTGAGGTCAGTTACTTCACTGACAATTTCTTCATGTTTTGGAGATCAGAAAAGTAAATTGGGACAACTTGGTCTGAGTCTGCTAGTGAAAACTACTAGGAACTTTTTGATCCACAAACTGGTGAAGGATTTGTATCCTAACAATTTTGTGGTGAATTAGCAGTAAGACAGCTTTGCTCCTTCAAGATTTCCAGCTTTGCAGATTCAAGAGATTCAAATACTTGAAGAAAAATATAGTTACATTTATTTTAACTTTAACTAATCTCACCCGCCACCAAGTGAGCTGTGGTTCTGTCTCAAAAGAATATGAAGTAATGCTTTTCACCAGCACTGCCAACAACCCTGAACATTGTTTTGCCTAAGTAAAGGATAAAAGTTCTGGTC
>JANXJC010000078.1:21113590-21123997 GCA_027564655.1 Leptodon cayanensis
AAAGCTGTCTGGGCATGGTCCTGGGCAACCTGTTCTAGCTGACTCTGCTTGAGCAGGGAGGTTGGACGCAATGACCTCGAGAGGTCCATTCCAACTTCAACTGTTGTGTGATTCTGTAACTTCAGGGAGTGGGTCACTCAAAGGAATACCTATGTGATAAAGACCATGCAGCTACTGCATACAAAAGAGCCCATGTGGACAAGACATGCCGGCAAAATGCTGGCACTTCTATCAGGACAGATGGATCAGCAAGTTGTGACCAGCTGTGTGATAATACAACAAACTAACCACGGGTGGAACAGGACTACTGTAGACAAGTTGTGTAATGTCTATCAGTCAGAGGGGGGGGGTTCTGTTAGGTTTTTTAAAAGATGTTTTGTGTATTTTATCTCTTCCATTCTGTGCTATGAAGGCTGGTACATTATACAAAAATGTTAAAGATGACAGGAGAAATACATAACCCGTAAGAGAAGGGTAGGGGTGGGAGCAAGATTTTTCAGTGATGATGAGTTGCACAGTGTTGTAGCTTTTACCTCCCTCTTCAACTTCTTAATTTCTCCTAAAAAGGTTACATGTATTAGCTTTCTTTTTATGATTTTGTTTACCCATTTGTTTATGTGGAATTTGACAAAGCACCATGATGCTCATGACTATAAATCAATCAATAAAAATTGGCCTCAGTAGATCAGTATTTAAAAAAAAAAAAGAATTAAGCCCTTTTTCAGTTCACAGTATCATAATGCATATCATACTTTGATACAGCAGTGTGTAATCACAAAGAAAAACCTTGATTGTTTTGTATTTCTGATTTCACTGCAGTTTCTCATGTCATTAGTATGCCCCACTTACGGCAGGAATTTGAGATGGAAGATATATGTTCATCCCCTCTTCCTCTAGCAAGCAAAACTGAAAAAATGCTACAGTATTAATAAATGTATTTGTGCTTCAAATTCTTCTCTTCATGGAACTGAGAATTTTGAACATCAAAAAAATAATTGCATTGTTCCCTCAGATTAGGTCTGTGTCTTTGAAATACACTGTGTTAGAATGTTAATTGAGTTTGACATAAGCATGGATATAAAATGCATCATGCCACTCAACTTACCAGCAGTGAAACTGATTACCAATTATAATCATTCTCTGCATGGTGACAGCATACCAAGATGGAGATGTTGAATATTTCAGTTTGCAATATTATCTAGGTTGTTTGAAGTACTGACTACGTGTCCTGAAACCAATAGAGGTAATTGGTATGCATGTAAGAGCTGGCAGGCTGAGCACATCACTTATTTATAGAGCCTTTTGATGTAACTCTGTGGAAAAAAAATGTTAATAAAACATGGTTCAAAGGAAAATTTACACTCACCATTATAATATGACATAAAGTACAAATTATTGTACCTAAATAACTGTTTTCTAGTGAATAGTGTTCCCTTTTCCTTTTTTTGAACTAGTCCACTGAAACCCAACAGAAGGGGGGAGGGGAACACAAAGAACAAGAAGGCTATTAACTCTTTTCATTTTGTGATGCAGCTATCTGGAAATTAAGATACATACACGAGACAGAGAGTGGAAAATCACTGGATATGTCATTGCTTTCATAACCTTCTAATTTGCTCCACAAATTGGTTTATGGTCCTCTTAGGGCACGTTCATCAACAAACTCCATGTCAGCAATTGATGTGAAGCTTGAAATGGACCAGAAAACAGGATACAGGAAGTAACACAGTGACCTTAGTTGAAAGGCAGCGAGCCAGTTAAATTAACCTTCACATAAGTCCTTCTACTGCAAGGACAACAGCAATCCTAAGTTCTCTTCAAACAGGAAGACAAATGTAAAATCTTAAGATAATACTTACAGAATGCTTTGTTTTTGACAGAACTGGTTGTAAACCTTATGGGACGTATGCAGAATCAAACTTTGTATCAGAGGCAAGAAAAACAAAGCTTCTGGTCACCAGATAAGAAGTGAAAAGAGACACAATATTAGACATGCTGGTAAAAACCAGTTTCATTACACTCTGAATTTATTTTCTATGGCGTGAGGGAAATCTTTAAAACTGGAGACAAAGGGGGAAAAAGGAGGTTAGAGACACCAGGCTACCTCATGGGTATTAGGGTACTATATATAATATTTGCTAAGAAATCCCCCTTAATCTTGTCATTAATGACTGAATTGTTATGTTCATGCCCCCATGGTGGCAAATTAAAGTTGACCAAGCACTGACCACTGTCATTTCCATAAAGCTGACCATCTGCCTTTCCTGCTGTTAAATGCTTCACTGTGCGACTTCAGTGCTCTGGGCATGTATTTTTAAGGAACTGTTATCATTTCATGTAAGCTCAATAGCAAATTAGTGATGCCTCTTGGTCTTTAATTTTTACCCTGTGATGCCTGTCCATCATGGCAATGAAAACTCCACACAAGTCCAGAGATTATTCAGTAATGTCTCCCAAAAGTCTCTTAGCACCTCACTGATCTTGCCTTACAGAGAGGCAGATGCCAGTAAAAATAATTAATAGCTAAACAGTGAATGAATTCCTAATAGAGAGGTCCATACCCAAGTAGTCTCATTAATGCATGTTAAAGCTTTTGGGTTTATGTGGCATGGAAGGCTACATTTGTCCATCAAATATACTTGTTGATCTTATGGCTTGTCTACAGAGCTGCAATCATAAAGATCTTCCTGTTTTCATCTTGGCTCTAAGGACTGCCTGGGATCACTTTTCAGCTCCACTTTAAGAATTAAAGTGGTTGAAATGAAATGCTTATTTACAAGCACATCCTCTTAAGACCATAATTTTGCTGAAGCAATATTTAATTACTTATAACATATTTGCATGATTATAGCATGAAGAGAAATATGGCAGTGAAATGTGGGTAAGGCCAAATTCCCTGCAAGCTGACTGCTATCAAGATTGTAAATCCTGAAGAAAACACCATGGATTTGAGGTGGGCAGGAAAAAAATAAATTCTGCTGAACAGTATATGTTGCTGTTGGGCTAACCAAATTCATGTTTTATTCATAAAACACATAATATAATGCTTGAATGTAGAGCATTATTTCCCTGGCGCCAAAGTCCTCAATAGATGTCAAGACACAGGAGGAAGGAAGAACACAAGATTGCACATACTCCTTCCCCCCTGAGAAGCTTTTTAGAAATGTATTGTGGGATCAAGTGAAGCCTAGGCACATTGCCAATAAAAGAAATTCACACAACATGGGGAGTTAGGGCCTCTTAACGGTGTAAGCATACCGCATCCTTCAGACAAGTGAGTAATCAGCCTGTTTGCACCTGAACTACATCTGTATAACCTGCTTTGGCAAGGAAAGCTCTAGTCAGCTGACTTAGAGGTCAACTTTTTCCAAAGGCTCTTGAGAAAGGTGGCTCTGCAGGAGATGGGTACCGGTCAATCAACAGGACCTAGATGTGCATACCAGCAGCTACTGCAGGGGTTAGTTTTAGAGGGGAGACTTAGTCCAGGGGTGGAGCATTGAAGTTAGACCATTGCTTACTTCTGCATCTGTAATTGGGGCACTCAAAACTTACAAGTTATAGCACTGTTTTGTTAATAACTGAAGTAAAATCTTTAAATTCAGAGGCAAAACTCCCATTGATCTCTGTGAGAAGGGAAATTGGATACTCTGCTAGTACCTGTAATGATACTCATTTGGTACAGGTACTGTAACTCATTAGTATTCATTAGTAACAGGTACACCTAGCACCTGTTAACCTCCCCCATCCCCACCCCCACAGAGCTTTGATGTACTGTGATGTAAAAATTACTGTTGCAGTTTTAAGTTGTTTTAATACTCTTCAAACAACATGAAGACTTACTTTTCATGGCATCAGCTGGGGTGAGATCATGTCCCATTTGCTCTCAATGAGTTCACTCAGCCAACTTTTTTCCCCCAGTCTGGCTGTCTATTTGTCACTGAGACCCTAACTCAAGTCCATCACAGTGGTTTCATCACCACTACCTGCTCAAAGCATACTCTTGTGTCAGCCTCTGGAGCCCACCACAGCTGGCTCCGGGTGCAGAGGCAGAGCGGTCGACCTCTGCCTGAGATCTAGAACCAGTCTAGTCCAGTGCAGCCTTTTCACGGGTGCCAGGTTTCAAGGCTGGAACTATTCCTTGAGTATCATCAAGGATGCAGCTGTCAGGAGGGGAAAATTAGGTTGATTTACCCTCAGAGAATGCTACACTAATTCAGGAAATGCACACAAAGGACATGAGAAACAAACATCAATTAGAAGAAGAAACATGAAAAATATCTTTCAGCATCTGCCCTGCCCTTTATTATTATTCCGAGTGCATTCAACCAATCATCCTCTCAGTCTGCTTCATTATTAGCAAATTATAAATTAAATACTGAGTATTTTTATCTTCCTGTTAGCAATGCTGAATCTCATTTCCTTGGCAGGAAGATTTCCATGACTGGCACAATGGGAAATATCCTGTGGTGGTCACCTCATTCACGAAAAATGTCTTTCAAAGAATGTAAAGCACAATTTGGTCCTTTTTAATTTGTAGAAAAAGAAAGATGTTAATGAAATGACAGCAGCATCTTTATTAGGGCATCAAGTTTTGAGCTGAATATTGAAAAAAACAACAAACTATTTAGTGAAGAGCCAAACAAACTCTTTTGTTTAAGGTTCGAAGTGTGATGACTACAGTTATTAACATATTAATATTGAAGAACATTATGGTTTCAGAGGCTACATATTATGTGGGAAAGAAGCAGGTTTCTCAGTGACTATTTCGCTCCCATTTCTAGGTGATACAGAATATACATAACGTACCAAGAAATCAGAGATTATGTCTGCAAAGCTTCTGAAGAGAGGAGTGGCTGTGAGCAAGACGTGTTCTTGATCTTTCCGTGGGCTCTGCACGCAGCCGCTCTGCAGCCTGCACGAGGAGGGCCTGTGCCAAGGGGCTGTCAGCAGGGCGGCACTTTTAGGCTTGCTGCCTGTGTAGGCAGGAAATTTATTTTCTTCCCTTTCATGTGAACTTCTAATGCCCTGGAAAACACAATGCAGACAGAGCGGGAAAGCTGAAGAAATTTCTCTCTGTACAAATGTATCTAATTAGTGGACACCAGCCACTCTCCACCCCATATCCAGCTGGGTCCTTCATCTACTTCAAGTGTTTTTTCTTTATAGGGGATCGAGAAAGGAGAGTCTGTGTCAGAAAAAGAGAGAAGCAAACACAAAAGGGCAATAATGCACAATTTTCAGAACTTTATTCACCTTTTGAGTGAGCACGCTCAGACTAGCAACTAGTTTCTGTTGGATAGCAGCTCCCTGTATGGACTCCTTACCTCTGACGTCCTAACTGACAAAAAAACTTCGTAAGAAAAACCCTCTGGTAGCCCTCATCTTCTGAAAGATCAGCTCATTTTTCTATTGTATTATGGATTATATTCACCTTGAGAAGCAATGTAAGTAAATTTCTGAGTATGCTTTTAGATTTAGGTGTTGCTGTTGTAATGTTTTCTCTGCTGACTACATAGATCTGCACAAGGGTTGTTTTGCAACCAAGATGTTATAACAAAACAGGCAAAACAAAGCAGGCAATCTGCACCCCTGAGTAAGCAATTTAACCACAGATAAGAAAATGATGGATTCTAGTCTATCTTATTCCATAAACTGAAAATAAAAAAAATAATGAAGTGATCTGTAATAAAAAAGAAACAAATTACAAATATTACACTATTGATTTTGAAGGACTGTAATTTTAGAGAGGTGCTTTCAATTCTGTCAGCATTATGGATCCTGAAAATGAATGGAGTCTGTTTCAGGAACACTGCCTTCCAAAAAACCACTTCTCATTATTTGCACTGTTTTGAATAAAAACTAAGGTAGCACAAATGTTTAAACAGATGGCTCAATGATATGCCTTTTTTCTTTACTAATCATAGTTATTGAAGCAACCACTTTATTTTTTATTGTGTTTTAAATGGGCATAGAAAATTTGAGTCTAATAATGACCTTTGTACATCATGCTGTAAATTGATTTTGATGACCTTTCACTCTCAGATAATTAGGCTTCATGCACATTCATCTTGTTCTCACTGCACTGAGACAGCCTACTGCAATTGGCCCTGCAAATTCCCCCCTTTCCAGCACGTTGTCTCTTATTCTCCATCACTGATTTGCTGCTGTTGGAGAACTTAGTGTTTTTTGTGTAAAAATTGCAATTGCAATTTAGCTTCCCCTTAAATGTTAACACTTGTGCAATGCCAGATTTGGGGTGAAAAAGGTGACAATAGCTTTCTTTCTTTTCATAATGGAAGGTTCAAAAAAATCAGTGGCCAAATAGTCTTCTACTCATTGCCATGCCTACCTCAGGTTTATTTTCCCCTCAAAACTAAATCTAATTTGGATGGTTTGGTGATTCAGCTTAACTTCTCATTCAGTCCTCCACAAACTCCATGGATACAACATCATAATTACTGTAGAAAATACTGTGATATCCTAGAAGAGACTGATTTCCAGCATGGAAAAAGCCCCAAATGTAATCACTGAGGGGCAAAATCACAGCATACAGACAGAACACATGAGCATAGCTGTCTCTAATGGACTGTTTTTCCTTAGGCACCAGCTGCTCTAAAAGTAAATGTCTTATAGGGAAGTGCACCTGTTGGACCAAGACATACACTATGAGTATATCTTCAACATATTCTGTGAGTGGTCAGAAATTTTCTGAATGTGGACTGGTAAAGATCACATACATAAAAAGCAGACATCCTGAAAGTTGAAATATAGTAAGTCTTTCAGTAGAAAATGCTAAAGTAATTAAAAGCCTCGTATCAGGCTGTAGGCAATTACTTAATCTTAAACACATTATTCTAAGCAGGATTCTTTCTGTCTTTTGACAACAAAAGTAGGTCCTATGTTTCATGTCCAACAAACTAATACAGGTAACATAATAGGATAAGAGTTGTTTCTAGACTAACAAAAATCAACAAGTCAATTCTGCATCAGTAAGGGACTGTATGGACAAATTACCCAAAGAATCTATATTGCTTCTTTGTATGTTTACATTACAGATTTGAATAGAGGACAAGGGTATGTAGTGCCAGAGTTCTGCAACCAAAGATGAAGGCAAAGCCTTTTAATCCAACCTGTCAAAGCAATTTGCTATGCATGTGCAAAAGAAGGGAAAAAAAAAAAAAGAGACAGAAAAGTAATCAAATAATTAAGGAATACTGTTATTTTGTAAAAGGGTAGCAAGTTTCAGCTCCCTGTAAAGAAACACAGAATTGTTTCTGTTGACATGCTCTGATGTCAACCCAGGCGAGTTCTATTAACTTCAGTCCAACAAGATAAGAATATCTGTGTATTTCTGTGAGGAAAAGGAAACTAGAACAGGATATGAAGTTCTCAGAGAGTAAGAAGAACCTTAAAAACAGCCAAGCTTAACAGAACATTCATGCTGAGCTATTTTTATTTTTAATGTTATTGTTATGTTGGTCAGCAATGCAAACTCCAAGAGAGGAAAAAATCTGGAACATAGCCAGAATGTGTTTACTATCTTATGAGCAGGATGGAAAAGAGCTTTCTATGTTTCTTGCTGCATAAGATCCACAAGGGCAAGGACTTTGTGTTCTCCTTTATTCTGTACAGCTCTCAGCACAATGTCAGTTCTTAATAAATAATAAATAAAATAATGACTTGGAGAACATATAAAAAGATGAGTGGGGAGGACATACTAAATTATTCATAAATGTTCCCAACAATGTCACTTTCCAATTAAAGTGTCATCCTATCGTCTGTGTGGGTGAGACAACAACCTTCATCTCACACAAATGTGACAGCACTAAGAGCAAAAGGATTTTGTCATATATTAGTACCTAGGATACGATAAAACATTTAGAACAAATTTTCAAGAGTGGAGTTTTTCTATAATTGTCTTGCCTACACCACTGAAATTCTAGTCTTTTTTTTTTTTTTATGAAATATATGGACTACAATTTGACAAAGATTTTATTTAAGTTTGAATAAAAAGGCTGCTACTTAATAGCTCCCTTTTTGAGCAAGTCATGATAATCAGAAATAATGTCAAAATTAATAATAGCTACCTCCCAACCAGTTCCCCTCTACTGCAAATCTGCTGACCTAGGTTATAAGGGACTGCTTCTGTCCTGCCTTGGTCAACCAGGAGCAGTGTGGATACTCATGTCAGGTTGTGCAGTCTAGTTTATGTCCTTACCATTCAAGGCTGGCTATATTCACACTGTATGTTAGATGAAGCAAAGCATGAGTTTTCCCCCCAATTGTTGTACTATATGGTGCTGACCTCCCTGATGCCACTGTCATGACTCCCTTGCCTCAGACATGACCACTAATACCAGCATAACCTATACAGCAAGGCGTGTACTCTGCATCTCTCCCTCTGTTCAGTGCTTTCCATGGTTCCTAAAAAGACAGTGAGAAATAGGGTGAGAAGGGAGGAAAAGCAGGTGAAACATGTATCTGTTCTTCCAACCCTGAAGAAATTGTTCAGAGCTGTATGTTATTGCTCTTCTCCAGTGGTTCTATTCTGAGTCATGCAGCATTTAGTGTGGTTCTCATAATTGCAGCACTGGGAGCCATGAAGCAGTATTACAATAAACAGTGAGATTCACTGCAATGAATAATAAGTTTCTAGCTATCAGAGCCACAAAATTTGAAACATTAAACTCTGGAAGTCTCAAATGCAGAAAACAAAACAGAGCAGCTTGAAATGCATGTTGTTGAATTTCATGATTGCTAAACACATCTTACCTGCAGATGTAGCTTGGGCTGTCAGTATTTAGGGAAGATTTCCAAGGCTGGATGACTGTAGACAAAACTATCTTTCTTCTTCTTTCCCACTTGGTTGGGAGATTTGGACTCCGGTATGATACTTCCTAACAGTAATGCTGTGCTCATTTGAATGTACTCACCCCCATTACGAAAATATCTCGTCTGTATAGAATTTATTAGTTTATTATATAGACAAGTAAATATAGGTCTACATACCCAGGTGAGGAAATATTGTTAATATTAGTTTGATTTAATTGATAACAGGCACAAAACAAACTGTTGGCAAATTTCAGGGACCTGATTTTTTATTTATTTTACAGCTGAAACTAATGATGGGATTTGAGCATGTGGGAGGTGAAGATAAAATGTTATGGAGAGCACCAGTTTGCAGCATATTTCGTGGATCCTCTTTTTTATTTACAGCTAGACTGATGCACAAAGCCTTTGAGCTGGGTTAGAGCATACTCCACAATCATTTCATTCACTTTCATGTCAACAAGCTTTGGCTTGATAAATTAAAACAGAAAAATGCTGGGTAAAGCACTGCAGACCCACACGATTCATTTTTGCAGCAATTTTCTCAAGACTACCTCAAGAATGACCTGCTATCTTCCTCCTCTTCTTATCATTTTCCCATCTGGAAAATTCTGAGCCATGTGGTACACTGGGGAGTAAGTGGTCTGAGACTGCTGCATTCAAAGGACATTAACAATCATAACTCTTAAAATCACCACCCGCCTGCAGACAAGGTTAACAGTAGTCTATAGAATAGGTAGGGAGGTCAGTAGTTAACTTTTACTAGAATAAATACCATGTGAATTGTTTGATTTTCTTTGTTACCTCAGACATAAAACAAGAATTGCAGGTTTTAGAGGCTGCTACTGAAGATTAGTGTTGAAAACATGGAACTTTAAACCTTTTAGACCTTAATAGCCAGTGAAAGACATCCTTTGTGTATATATCTTTTGGATTACTTTATTAATTTTCTTCCCCTAAAACTGAAATACAACTGTATTTTCAAATAGCCTGGCAAGTCTGATTAATTTAGCAATTATCTTGGTAGTCTAGCCCAAGGTTTTAAAATCCAAAAATTTGGAGAATTAGTTTTCAATAGAAAGGAACAAATCTGAGAAAGACACTAATTGCTAACAACATCAACTCTATGTCAGTCAGTGCAGTGCCATAAATGAAAAACCAAAACTAAAACCAAAACCAAAACCAAAATAGGTATTAAAAATAATATCAAATTTCAAAGTCTAAATTTCCTAATTAGTCTTTGCTCTCTAAATGAAATTCAGAAAGGTTCTGTAAAAAGAACAGAAAATGCTGGAGTTAGATAAAGTTGGGTAAAAAGCAAAACAATGCTATCAATATAGACAAATGCCTACAGTGACAGATCATCTAGAAAAATAAGAAACAAACAAAAGAATAAACGTCTATAAAAGAGAGACATTAATCAGCAGCTAAGAGGGAATTGGTAATAATTATAGTGAATCAATAAAAGAAGGAAAAAAATAGTTCATCTTAATGGTAAAAACATACACTACATATTACTGAGTGATAATAACTGTTATTATTTGCAAAGTTAGTAAAACCACTGTTTATACTTCCAGT
>JANXJC010000078.1:21127797-21148026 GCA_027564655.1 Leptodon cayanensis
CAAATAAGGCAAATATTACTAAATTCAAAAGATAAAGCAACCTCCCAGCTGCATCACAACAATCTGAGATTTACCATTTTGACTGCTTGTTATTTATTTTCACTTGCTTTTTTATAATGTGTTGTCTGCATCTTACAAAGTTAGAGAAAAGGAATATGATTATTCATTGGGACTGGGAAAAAAGGTGTGGTACAAAAGGAAAACTAACTGGAATCTTTGTTGCAATATACAACTGAACTAAAGTGCAATATTTCTGTATTGCTTGCATTAGTTAAATTCACTTTCTTTCTATTTTGCTTCTTCTTTCTTTGCCTCTGCATTGAGGGATTTGGCTGGAATGGAAGTACCAAGGAATTGAGCTGTTCTCACCTTCTTTCAATGGGACTCTTTTGTCATGGAAATTTAAGTAAGCTTTGAACTTTTTGAAAATTTGGAGGCTTATTTCAAACCAAAGCTCCTTGCAACTTAACTGCTTCTGGTAATGACAGAAAAGTAATTCAGTAGCTGATATGGCATCTCTTAGTCAAGGTTACACAAGCTGGACAACAATCTGCAAAAGGAAGTTGTCAAACTTACAGTAAAATTCACACTATATGGGGATATGGACCCCTGGAGCCTGCCTTTAACCACTGCCATGCTCAACACTGACCAATGATGTTTCTGGAGCTCTGTACACACTTACAAATGTGACCTGTCTTTACCCGGCAGAGGAGCCGTGCCACCTGCACAATGTCTTTGCGGAATCCCTTTCATAGCAGATGGGAGGAATTCAGGGGCTTGGCCAGAGTATAATGTTATCCAGCTAGCCCTGCCTGGCAAACTATTTCTGCAGCAACTATTTCGGCAACAATTCTGAATTTAAAACAGCCCTCATAATAGGCAGGAAGACCTGATCACAAATTCATTGTCCTGAAATTCGACAGGGTATTTGATGTCATCCCTAGCATTTAAGTAGGTCATTTTTCCAGAACAAGAGATTCAAGGCAGCTGGGTCCAGCCTCATGGTTCACATTCAGTGGATTGCTTTTAACTAAGTTGTAGCCTCTCATCTTGAACTGACATTACATATCACTCATCACTATCTGTCAGAAGTTATATCAGTATCTGTAGCAGCTGTTGCATCTTCTGGATGAAAAGTCTTAATGTTTACCTTTAAAATGTCAATCCTTCTGCAGTCTCAGCATTCACAGACCTGTTCATCAGTTTGTTCTCAGCTGCCCTGGAGATGTGTTCAGAATAAATGAAGCAAGCAGGACAATTTAAATACAAGGAAGAAGCTGTAGTCAAAGGCACCTGCAGGTTTCACTTCACAGGCCAGTTCTCAAAGGGATCCTTCCTGCAGTGATAGCACTTGACTGTGATGTACTATTTGCATCTTGTGTGGAAAGTACTGCCATAATTTTGATAACAGACCTTCTCTGCTGAGATTTAAAGACAGCAGAATTTCTTCACTTAGGTGACTGCAAAGAGGCAGCAGATCAAAACAGTGGCATGGCTGTTGCAGTTGATACTCTATCCAGCAGTAACAGCTCTATTCAGACAGCACTATGCACAATCCATGGTGTAAATTAGGAAATCATTCTAATCATCAGTGAAGGCTGTCAAGACGCCTGACTGCCATCTCTAGAGAGTAGAGATGTAAGGAAGGAATGGTTAGGCTGTGGTGCTCTATGGCCTGCAGAAAATTTCTGGGTGAGCCTGAGAAAATCAACATCCCTACTGCCTCAAATGCTGCTGAAACAGTTTCCTTCAAATAAAGCCAACATGCTTTTCTGATGTTTTGCCCTCAGACTGTATTGCACACTTCTGAATAAGAAAACCTAGTAGTTTGGATGTGCTACTGAATAAATTACAGGCTGACTTGGCCTGCATCTGGCTGTTGCCACAATGTTTGTGACTTGATCACGAAAGGGTGCAGCAGATAATCATCATTACTCTTAGCCTCAGTGGATTAACTACTTATTAGTGATTTGGAATTCATCATCATTCTCTGATAACAGTTCTATATCTGATTTATGTTATTCCTAGAAAATACATAAAACATTTGCTTACTTTGGTGATGTAGCTAGCAGAGCAAATATTGCATTTTATTATCCAAAATAAGGTTCTAGGCCTCCTTATTTGTTGAAGTACTAAACATGTCATGAGAACACAAAAGTCCTACAAACAGTGACTTTCACAGCATATCCACAGAAAGATCCATGGCATCAGAGTTTCTAAAACCACGTGGATATTTGAAGGAAATCCTTGGATGCAGAACCTGTCTCTGTTCTATAGCCTCTCTGCTATGACAGCATGTTTCAGGGCTCCCAGAGGGACCGATAATAAGAAGTGAAAAGTTTTAGCTATGAATCACTTCTGATATTAACCGTGTGTTGTCCATGCCTGCTGTAGTGGCTTCTAGGGGCTATCTGCATGTAGTAACACAAACACACACATGCTGTCTACCTATCTATCTGTCTATCTATCTACTTCTCTATCTACCTCTTTATCTGTCTATTTGCTATATGTACAGAGGAAAGCGAAAGACCTTAGAAGCTCTACTCTATCTTAGCAATTAGTACCCTACTCCACAGCTGGACAAAGCAAATAAATACTGAGTCCTGGAGGCTGCCTGCCATGGCAACTGTAACCACAGTCCTTCCCACCTGGGTCAGAAACCTTTTGGACAGGAAGCTTCTGTTTCCACTGTGTCCTTTGTGCCTCTCCTCTCGCTGAGTGGGAACACAGCCTCTGAGACTGCCAATCCAGCACCTACTGAAATACAGCATTCACTGAAAAACGGAAAGAAAAAACGTTTTCCCTTGATCTACAATCCATGCTCTGCCCTTCCTCTGCACTGTTCATACATATGCACCACATAAAAAAGCCACATCTAGAACAAGTTCCTTTCTGTTGTTCATATGTGCGAGCATGGGTTTGATCATCCAAAAGAACGAGCAGGTGGGACACAGCCAGGATCTCATTTATTAAAATCACACAGTTTTTTTATTCACTGCCCTCATTGACCCTTTTCTTGGAACATTTTTGCAAAGTCCTTGTGCCTTTGTTGTTACACCGCTGTGAGTTTTTAAGACTATTTAGAAGTGGGATACTCACAGGCGAAAAGCAGACAGTTTCTGTCTGCCTCTTTATCACAGCCAGATCAGGAAATGGTGATGAACTTCCACACTTGCACGTTCTCTTCCATCAGAGCTGGAATCATTGGGGAACAGTTGCACATTGTAAATGTTTTCCATCAGTAGGCACCTATGACTATAATCATTCATCCTAAACTGTGGATTTATGATAAGGTATTATAATGCAAACTGTGACTGAAATTTGATTTTGCTGTTGCAGAAAGAGAGGGAAAAATGGATTTTCTAAGGCAGACTGATAATTAAACTCGGGAGCACTGGCAGAACAGCTGAATGTAATGGATAAGTAGTTGCTATCCTGCAATTATATATTAGAGTATTAGCGATCTCAGAAGTGGTTTGCTGTTCCATCAATGAATCCATCTGGATCATTGAATTAAAAAAAATAATCTAATTTCATTATGAGTCTTGGGGGCTATTGTATGATGTCTGCTTTTGCCTCTGTGTTAACAGCCTACCTAATTTTCCTCACTCTCTAAAATGAGATGTGGTTTCAAAGGAGAAGCTTTTCAACATTTACATAAGCACACATAACATGCTTCAAAGCAGGTGAGGTAACTTCACTCCACAGAGAAGCTCAGTAGTGCCCAATACACAATATGTCACTTTAAAAGTACATTTGAAAAAGTACATGAAAAAAAGAACAGTTGTGCTGCTCCAGAGTCATTGTTAAGCCATGTTTATGGGCATTTCACTGACACAAAGGAATTTTTGTTCCACTAAAAGAGGAAGTTAACTTAATTAATGATGGAATCCTCCTGGGAAAGCAAAAAACCCTGTAAAAGATTTTGAAATAAAATTTTCACATTTCACAATCCAAAGCACATATCTAGAGATAGGAGCTACAGAAATTACAAATGTATCTAGATGGTGAATATGTAAATGTATTTGGTATGTGTGATATCAATGTCCTTTTCATGCACAGACTTGCATCTAAAAAACGACAATTCAGAAACTGAAGAAAACATCCATTTGTCAGTATGAAAAAATAGGAAGGGACTTTCTTGGTTTTAAACAATTGAGAGAAAGAGAGGAAAAAACACAAAACCCAGCCCTAATTTTTTAAACCCTGACATTTTAGCAAGCTAGGACTGAGACTCTTTTGTAGTAGATTCCTAATTTGTTCATTTTACACTGTCTGAGTAACTAGATCAAAAAGCAGTGTCAAATGCCCAAAGCAGTGTTTGTCAGCAGTTCTTTTTTATTTCAAAGCATCTGAATAGAGGAAGGCTAGTACTGTATTTCCAAACAGACATAGGAAGGCTCTTGTTGGCAGCCCCTTGCTGCAGAATGAATACACGCCATGAGTATAGACCATTTGTCTGCTGATTACAGCAGACCCCGGGGGAGCTGATGTTAGCTCTCATTTTCACCTCTCTTTCTCTCACAGTGTCTCCTTGCTGTGGCAATCCCGCCTCCCCTCCTCCTCCCTGCGTTCATTTCTCACAGCTTTAAGTCGATCTGACTTGGCAGTGGTATATTTAAGACTGTTTTCCAAATTAAAATCAGACTAGGATGTTTGAAATGTGTTGACTTGCCTTGAAGGTTAACACAAAGAAGAAAAAAGGAGAAGCTATTCTCATTTGGAATTCAGCACTGATCATAATGAATGTACTTGGTATTCATGTGAATCTCACATGTATTTCCTTAAGATTGCCACGGTAATTTAACACTGGTACTAAAAACACTGGGGGGAGAGGGGCACTTAAAATAAAATGTCATGGAATAAAAAAAAAAGGATATACATTGTCTTTCTGCACCAACTCTACAGTTTGCCTCTTGTTTTAATACTTGATTTATAAGCTTTCTCTCCCATCCCCCACTCATTTCCATAGAATTTTCTCAGAGAAAAGATGAGAAATATTCTTTTACTGTGCTAAATATGTAGCTTTATGATTCAGTACTCCCAGGGGCAGTGGTGATGTATGTGCTATCAAATTACACGGATTTTACACACCTGTTTTCTCTGATATCCAATAAGAAATGTGTACTTACTGCAGTAACCTTGCATTACTCATGCTACACTTTGGAGAGACCGAGCACTCTGCACCAAGCACATTCAGTAGCCTGCTGTCTCATTTTTTTTCCCTTACAGTATTTTAAAGGGGAAAATACGTGTTATGCTCAAGCAAATAATTTTCTGAGATTCCTGATTCATTTTTAAAATAGGGTAAGTGGCCATATCTCAGTGACAATGGACTTCAGAGCAACACATAGCTACACCAGTTGAGAATCATTTCTTCTGATGTAAATTTTACCATTTTTCCACTTTTCTCTCTTTGTGCACACCCTGATTTTACTTGACAGTTTTCTCCTTTTTCATTAGATTGCTGTTGCTGGAGCAACACAATGAACAACAGCTTTTAAGATTTAATTGTGGAAAACTCTATGTATATTCCCATATTGCTCTTATAATCATTCTAAAGTCCAAGGGTGTTTCACTCTACCCTTCAGTGATTTACACACTTACAACTTCGCTCATCCAAACCTTTATCAGAGAACACTGTTTTTGTGCCCTAAAATCAGGAGTTGGTTCCTGCTTCTCAGGGGAACAAATGAGTCACAGAGAGTGAGCAAAGGTAGGGTGGGTGCATGAGGGAGTAAGGAGGTGTAGGATGTAAACAAGTTTCTCTGCTGTTAAGCAGAATCTCAGCTTTCAGTTTTTTTTCAAGCCTTCCTGTTTCTAAGGGAAAAGCTTAAAAATGAAACTCTTTCTGCCTACTTCAATTACCCTAGAAAAACATGCAGAGAGCCTGATATCATGTAAGACATACAGGATCCATTCACCTGCACAGAGAAGCAGTTCCCTTAAAGGAAGACCCTAATTCCCTCTCTAATCAGAGAAAAGATGCTGGACATCTTGGAAGCTCCCTGATGGAGAATCTGTCCTCTTCAGTTAAGGATTTTGGGAGCTTAAGCTGATCACAGCAGATCTCTTTCTGATGCACTCCAGAAACATGTCTCTCCACTGATTTTTACAGAATTCTTGTTAGGAAGACTGCCTCATTAGGGACCTACACAGTGCTTGGATGCATGAGATAGAAGGACTGAACTCTACACTTGTGACCAAAATAGAGAAAACACTTTAAATTGTTGACTATTTCATTGTTCATCAGTACAGGCATGAGAGGAGACAAAGTATCATGTTATGATACACATTCTGCTCTGCATAACTCATGATGGATTTGGCCAAATAAGCCATTTGTACTGCATGGGGAAACAGCCAGGGGAATTATCTTTGTTATGAGACTTGAACCATTGTGTACCTGCATGCATTTTACATACACAAGTAAATGCTTTAGATGATATTTTTTTTTTTTAACATGGAAATCTGTTCTAAAATACAACATAATTACAGCCAGTCTGGTTGTGGTGACTTGGGGAATAGGTCTTGATTTAGAACAAATTATTTTTTCAGCATGATTTTACAAGCCCCAACTGTATTTTAGCAGCCACTGAAGTTAAAGGCACGTTGATATATTTTTCCTAGTAGACACCTAACTAAAGGGAGTGAGGAAAGGTGAAATAGTTGAAAATGAAATAGACCCCCACATCATGAAAGAGGGATACAGCAATATGTTACTCTCTCAGTTGTTCCCTTCAACTCAAAGCAAACTGAAATGAAGGGACTAAGGTGGTAAAAACATTGCATAAAGCCTGGCTTCACATATTTCTTGTTCAGAGTGGAAGGTTCGGTGACCGTTGTTGTAGTAATACAGGAGCTTAAGTGAGCAGACATCATTATGTATGAAAAAATATAGGACTCCTGACAAAGGCCTGCTTACCCTATACTGAAGTCTTGGAAATATCTATGATCTGAATATACATTTTTACCTTGGCTTCCTTATTTGTCTATGCAGACTTTGGAATTAAATTACTCTTCTGCTGTGACTATTGCACTATGAAATGGAATATTCCTTTGAAGACTATATTATAAATGCTATTCTTTACTATATTCATAGAGATATTTCATGAAGAGCATGTCAACTGAAGCTTTACTAATAGAATAGACATAATAAAAATTAATTGCTCACTTATAGGCTAATTTTTTTAATTTTTACCTACACTGAGACTGTAATCTTATTGACATTTCCCCTAAGCTATTAACACTGAGAGTAGTACTCCCCTTTCCTTGTCCTCCACATCCTCTTGTCAGATCATTTTCAACATGGTACTTTTTTGTAAGGATATGTGATGAACAAGAGTTTTTTTAGGTAGGAAAAAGTGACTAGGCAAATGCTGAAGCTGGCACTGCCAATGAGAGAAATGTCCCTGGAAACACAACAGAATAACACAGAATTTCAGTGAGTCAGCTTACATTCTTCTTTCAGACAACAGTAAATGGCAACGAATGGCCTCCTCACTTTCAAGGTGATATCAGGACATTTTTGTTTTTCCTTGCCTTTGTTATGGAAAAAACATCCTTGCACTTCTTCACTTACTATATTTCATATGATCTATGATAGTTTTCAGCTGAGGACTGATAACTTGTTAAAACATGCTAGCTTGATCACTTGATATAAAGTTATATGATCAAAAGCACTACTTTACCCCACATTACTACTGCAAGTTAGTCTGAAAATGCTCTTTCAGATGCAGGAAGATGTAGAAGGCAGTACCCATCTAGTTACTCAGAATTAAATAACTTCTAAGAGAAAAGAGGAAAAGACTAAGATACAGAAGAAGATGTCAAAAATGTTGTGCTGAACTGGAAATTTTCAATCTTTATAAAATATATCTTTGATTTAATGAAATTGGGAGGAGAAAAGAGAAAGCAACACTAAAAATAAATCAATAAGAGTAATTTGCTAACTAAAGAGATTGAAAAGGGGTTACTTGACCCTACAGATGTATATGAATGTGCTTAACTTTTTATTTAAGCTCAGGGATCTGAGTAGGAATATGCTTAGGTTTGGACTGGAAGATGAATAATGTAGGAGCATAACATAGTTACGAGAAGAGAATGATACATTTCACTACTGAAAGACTTCTTTTATCCACTTTCCTTATATTTACATATAAAGCTGGTGGTAAAACTGGGCCTTGAAGTCTCATTGTGGCAAAAATCTAAGTACCTGCTCAGCTTTAGGATTTCCAGCTGTCCTTTGGACATCATCAGGTCTGTCTTATTTCAAAACATGCATGTGTTCAACACATTCGAGAATCGGAGCCTTAGAAAGAGGTAGCATCTTTTCTGCCAGTGTAACCTTGTTAAATTTTAAAGATTAAATTACTAATTTTAACAACTAGGTGCCCATTCTGTTCTCCAGAACAGAATTGTTGCAATCTGACATGACACCTTGAGCTCTGGTGTCTTGGCATTCATTTGCTACCTTACAAAGCAATGGCACCCCATGGTAAGCAGCACTGTGTTAAAATATATGTTTTGGGGAGGCAACATCAGATTGCCAGATCAGTGTCAGTATCCTTAGTTTAGGAAGTTTTAAAACACCTCACTGATAGGGAAAATGTAACGTGCATTGCTTTACTGATTTATAGAGAACAATTCTAAATTTCAGGTCTTTAGCCAACCTTTTCGTGAACATCCTGCCTGCTAGACAGGTAAATCCAGCTGAAAACTCCCCATAAGATGTCCTGGTGTCCTATGTGTTATTCATTAGTTTTGGCCAGAGGAAAAACTACCTTACCCCAAGAGAAGTATAGTTTTCAATATATATATATTAATTTAAGAGAGAAATAAATAAAAAATGGAACTGTAAGATTGCATAAATTCTTGTTTCAGCCTGCCAGATACTAAAAATTGAAAGAATGTTTTCCACAAACAAACTTTGCATCTGTAAGTCTCTAAAGTCCTACAGCACACAACTCCCAGTTTAAGTTGGATGAGTCAGAAAAGATGGCAGCTGCATTAAGGAAGATGGAGCCATAACTACAGGGGAACTGCTAGGAATGTCAACATTTTCCAGAGAAAATTTTTAATGAAATTATTAACCAGATGTATTTAACAGCAAATTCCAACTCCACCAACAATCAGAATTACTAACAATTCTAGGTGGCTTTGGAATTACCTGTTTTAACCAATCCTTACTTTAGGCCTTAAGCTATTATCAGAATACACACAAATAAGAGTATAAATATGAATCATACTTTTATATTAATTCATTACTACTTTTACCATACTATTTTAAATTATTCCAGTCTATACAAAAGAATGAAGACTATTAGTCTGCATAAAAATAACTGGTTTTGAAAAAGAAAAATGTTCTTGGTGAATTAAATTTCCAGTCCAGAATATTTGGACATACAGAAGAGACTTAGCCTTGAGTAAAGGTTTAACATGGCTCCTGAATTTCCAGGAAAGGGGTCTGCAAGAGCAGCTCTTGAAAACCTGTAATATTTACTATCTAGTTTAATGATCCAAAAGTCTGTGCTGAATCAGAGGCAGAAATGTTAAAGTAATTACCCTGGAAAGTCAATTTAATGAATGCACAATATGTGAAAGCATTATTTCTGTAATCTTTTCTATTGCCCAATTTATCATTTTTATTGTTCATTTACCTATGTTATATAGTTCTGGTATGAATTATATTCTCTAATATTCGTTTTTCTTCAATATGACTTGTTAGATAGCTAATGAAAAGGTCTTTTTTAAAGAGAGAGACCTTTGTACTTGAGAAAACTTTGAAATATAATACGTCTAAACATAAATCCATTCCCATCTCATGTTTTTTTTTTTTTTAATTCCCATGCTTCTTACTATAATTATCAGAAATATTTGTTTGAACAAAGACTTTAATCCCCACTATTTAATTTCAACTTTCCGTTTGATTTGAAATTATGGCAATATTACTGAATTTGTGGCTTCCAGTATCCATTCTCAGGCCTTGATTCTGCAAAAAATTATCTGCATCCATAAATTTATTCACACCAGTAATTCGTCAACTACTTAGCTGAAACACAACATGAGATTTGTGATAATGCACACAAACAAGATAGCTGACAACATCTAGTTCCAACACAACATGTTTGTATGATATAAATGCAGTATTCTTTCCTAAATTCAGGAGTAAAAAGAATTAGCTGGTGGAGAAAATGTGCCTCATTAAGACTATAGGAAACAGCAAAGAAAATCCATCTCTAAGTATGCTATGACTCAGAAATTGCATTTGGAAGAAGATTGTTGAAAGAATCTGCAGAACCTTGAATGTTTGGGAATGACTGTAACTTCTGAGCTTACATTTTTCCGTGATAATATTCTCCCTAGTATTTATAAAAAAGCTCCCCCTTAGAAACCTTGAACTGGAATAGTAACTTTTATGTTAGGCACCATAGTAAAGAAGAACATAATTCTGCATATTTGCATTTTAAAAGTTTATTCAGTTACTCAGTCTGAAATGGATTGATGAGTAGATACCAAGAGGTAAGTAGGCAAGGTGCAACTTTTAAGAAGACAGTGTTGGAAAATAAATTAAGTAAAATGGAATACTAGTCAAACAACAACCAGGAGAAAATGGGAAGAAAAAAGATGAAGGTGACGAATGTTTGACATCCGCAGGGTTCCTTTGCTCCCACGGAGTGGCTGAAGCGTGGCCAAACACTGGCTTTATGGCCAGTATAAAGGCCTTCTGGTAACTAGCATGACCTCTACCTCCCAGAAGGAAATCAGGGCATACTTACAAATATTCTGTATCCCAGTGCTGCAACCTCTCCCCAGGAGGACCCTCCGCATCCACAAGAAAAGAAGGGAGATTAATTGGCACCCGGTCAGAGAATTAGGGACTGTCTGGCATATTCTTAAGAGGGAGAGAGATTAGGTCTTATTCCTACAAGCTAATACTGGTAATTTTAAGTCCAGGTTGAGGGCAGTAATAGTGACTGCGGAATCTGAAGCTATGCCAGGAGGAAGGATTTAATACAATGAGCATAGAAGGCACTTCATGAGATGGAGAGGAACAATTTTGTACAGATATGTACAATTGCTGATGTATTGGGTCTGGCTGAGATGGAGTTAATTGTCCGCATAGCAGCCCTCATAGTGCTGTGCTCTGCATTGGTAACTAGAAAGGTGCTGATAACACACCAGTGTTTTGGCTACTGCTGAGCAGTGCTCCCACCGCATCAAATCTGCCCCTCCAACAACCCCGCCTCGCCACCAAAGGCCGGTGGGCTGGGGGTGGGCAAGATCTTGGGAGGGAACACAGCCAGGACAGCTGACCCAAACTGACCAAAGGAATATTCTATACCATATGATGTCAGCTCAGATACAGAAACTAAGTAAAGGGAGGCCGGAAGGGGGGGTGGGGGTGGTATTAGTTATTTTATGTTTGTCTTCCAGAGCAGCCACTATGAGTACTGAAGCCCTGCTTCCCAGGAAGTGGCCAGACATTGCCTGCTGATGGGAAGTAGAGAGTAAAATCTTTTATTTTACTTTGCTTTCACTCAGCGGCCTTTGTTTTTGCTTTATTAAACTGTCCTTATCTCGACCCACAAGCTTTTTGTTACATTTTCTCTCCCCTGTCCAGCTGAGGGGGAGGAGTGATAGATTGGCTTTGGTGGGCACCTGGCGTCCAGCCAGGATCAACCCACCACAGCTGATTTTGGCATTTCTTGGCAAGATGAATTCTCTTGAATACAAACCTAGCCCAATATTAGCTTTACAAAAGGACATCCTGGTGAGTGAAATACTGTCGGTATAAAAAACCATCAAGACAATTTATCCCTGTTGTTGCAGCTAAGGCATGCTTCAGGCCTTAGTTATCTGCTCCATCTACATGGCACCCTTATGCAGCTCACATGCAAAAGAAAGCCAAATTTAAACCTTAAAAACATTGGTCTTGCCAGTAAACATTCTACAGGGAACAAAAATTCACAATCCAGATATGCGAAGGGTTCATTCACACACACACGGGACAAATAAGGGCTTAGCAGGAATTGGTTTACAATCCTTGTGGACTCCTGTAGAGCTAATAAGTCAAGAAATACCACTTGAATAGAATCATATGATAATCACATGATTATATTTTTTGATACATTGCATAGTGCTTAAGTATAAAAGTAAAAATGCATTTAGAGCTTAGGCTGTCCTTTATTGTATCAAATTAAATCGGATTTAATGCCTAGTTGTGTGTCATGCAGATCAGATCCATTTGTACAAGACTGTACAGTGTGGAGCTGGTTCAAATGAATGAATAGCTTTCTCATTACTTCACCCTATTCTGCTGTCTCTTTTCCTGTCCTTTGTAATGTAATGGAGGACAGCTGTGGTAGTGAAGTGAATATTAACTAACCTCAGCGCCTCAGCAGATTGTGACTTTAATCCCTGCAAATACCACTAAAATCAAAATTTAATTACAGTCAGCGTAGCTCTGTTAATGCCTGAAAAATATTTAACAATTAGCGGTTGGCTTAATTAAGCAAACTGCCTTTCACAAAGCAACCTGAAAAGTTTTTCCCCGTATTTTATCCCTCAGACTAATTAGTCTGATGTAAGCTTACAGCACTTCATTTACTGTTACTGAGTCTGCTGCGTTACTGATCTAGTTTCTGGGCTTAATAGTCTTTAATGGAGGAGATGTTAAAAATAAAAATAGAGATTAATTGAGCACTACTACCCCTTAAAAACAAAAAATGCTTTCTAGTAAGCCAGGAAGTTTCATTAGTTATTTACTCATATGCAGTTACATAGTTAAAGTTGTCTTATCTATGACCATATTATTTACATGGGTTCAGTATGTTTTGAATAACGTGTAAATTAGGGTACAGCCATGTCTATCAGAGGACAATGCCTTGCACATCCAGACCATAAAAAGATTATTATATCCAAGCTTAGTGAAAAGATTCAGCTCTGCGTGGCCTCATTCAGGTATTTGTTTTGAAAATCTCTGCTAAAAAGTGAGAACTACAAGGTAAAAGGTGGCTCACAGCTGACTTTGACAATTAAGTCTCGTTATTTCAATTAACATGACATTGCTTTGATCTTGCTTGTTTGTGCTTTTATGGTACAAGATCCATTGCTCTTGTTTCTGTGGATTTTACTAAAGCTGCATTCCTGAATACCTATAATTACAGATAGGGTCTGTTTGTTTTCTGAAAATACAAGCATTGCAAGAAATTCCTGTAAGCTGTGGTTTGAATTACAACATTGCCACCTGGTAACCTTGAAAAAATATTGTTCAACTGTTGAAAGAGCAAGATACATTACTTCAATATTTGAAATATTGTTTTGATGTTTTGATGGCACATTTCTCCATACTATACTGGCTAGCATAGATTCATTTAACAGTGGTGACAGATATTTGCCTGAGGATAGTTAACTATACACATTTTCAACTTCTCAAGATAAAGTCTTGCAGTTCTTTACCTCTACTGCTAATGAGTACAAAATTAATCCATAAATATGTGAAGTGTATAAATATGTTTTGGAGGAGTGAGTATAATCAGCTTAACAAGAAACTGTGAATCTCCTCAATAAAGACCACTGTCCACACAGAGAACAGATTTTTAAATCCTTAAAAAGTTACAATTCATACTGCCCCACGTAACACTTGAAAATTCATAACATTCAGTTTGAATCTACTGCTGAACCTTTTGAAAAAAGTTTATCATGTACATAAGTATATCACATTCAGATTATTTAGAAAAGTAGAGAATGTAGCTTTACTGCTGAACTAGCTAGATAGTAAGTAAAATGTGTTTGAGAAATGAGATTGCCTTAATCCAGGTATACAAAACTGAAATACAAAACTGATTAAGACTATTTTAAATCAGAATGGTTTATCCCTTTCACATGCCTGTCTGTCACTGGGATTTATAGGAACATGGTCTAGCTGTCTGCTTTCTTTCTACAAAGGATAGATATTATGCAGTATAGCTGAATTATTTGTTTCAATCAAATACCTGTATTTTGCTCCATACATATAGGGTTTTTTCTATTTTGAAGCAGCTGATTCAGTAAAAGCTCTCTTTTGTGCCAAAGACAAAAGAAATAAGAATTAAATCAATGAGAAACAGAATGTCTGAAAGAAAATGATGCATAGTTTGGTACAATTCAATATAATTGGCAACCTTTGCTTCTGGGCTCATGGTTGATTGAGGATAGAGATTAAATTACCATTCATAATGCTGGAGAGGTGGTCCATTCAAGTCATGGCTTAAATGCTGAATGTTGACTGAAAAATGTAGAGAAGCACCTGGCAACTGTATAAATCCTTTTCTGGGAGTAATTTAACTTATTATGAAGGAGACAAAAAAAGCTACATTGCAAAGCTGAAAGAGGTGTAAAATTTCTTTCGACTATCGTGAAAAAAAAAAAGTGTTTTCAAATGCTTTGTGTGACATTTAGATGAACTTCAAATGCTTCTGTCTACATCACCATGTAAAGTAACTAACTCTCTGTGAATGTACACCTGCATTACTGTTAAGCTAATGTTCTTTCACCATCAAATTCCATTCTTCCAGTATGTTTGCTCATTGAAGAATGCATAACAATTGTCCTTAATGATAGAAATAATCCACTTATAATGGTCTATTATATATCTTTTTTCCAAAAGCAATAATGCTTTTGGGGTTTTTTGTCAAATGCTGAAGAATTTCATAATGGTATAATATACTTAAATGGTCTTTGAATTTCACTCTACAAGAGCAACATGTGTTAAAAAACAAGCAAAGCTTGATCTAATTTTATTCACCTCAGATCCAGTGCTACAACTTTTACAAGAGCTATCTTCTACTGTTTTCACAAAAGGATCATGGTACAAGCTCTAGGCTTTACCTTCTGCTAGGAAACATGCTTGTAAACCTCAGGATTAGAGCTTAGAAGGAAGTTCATGAACTAGGGTTTTTTTTCCTGTTTTCCCCTCTCTTGAGCTGTAATTATTGCAAAGCTGCAGAAATTTCGAAGCTGAGGACAAAAAAACTTGCTTGTATCTGTGTGTATATGTACTTGTGTAAGTGTTTAAAGGTGAAATCCTATCTATTGTAGCACTCATGATACTCTTGCTAAATTTAAAGGGAAGCATGTGTATGTCTGAGGAAGAATGGTCATCTCTTCTTTATGCTCGCTGGCATATTTATATGGAGTCTATGGCCAGAAGGACAACTTGGCATGGCTCTATTAACTCATTACACTAAAATACAAAGCAGGGAATCTCTGCCACATTAATGTGCTAGAGTACTCTCATACAGATGACCATAAATGGCTCCTTCCTGACCTTCATGGAAAGGGAAGTACCCAGAAAAAGCTGGAAAGTAGAAGGGCTTCACTGGGGTTAAACAAGAATGCCTTGGGATCCATTTGGATGGAGCTCTATAAAACTCATGAGGATGTAGCTGGTTTGGTATCCAGGATATATCTTTGATCCCTGGTCAAATTTTCAGACTTGCAGTGCTCCAGCTTCTGCTGGGATTGATGTGTATACGTTCACAGGTTGTGCAACTGCTACTCTAATTTATTTTAACCCTCAACCCTGCTTGCAATACTATTTCCTGAATGAGGAAAGGAAAGCCATATAACTCTTTAGATTTGAGTTTAAATAAAATCAAGCCAACCAACCTCCCTCTGCAACATCTCCCTTCTCCTATCTTGCAGTTCTTCCCCAGCTGAACAAATTCCTTAGCTGTTCATAAACTTCTAGGTTACAGTTTAGTAAAAACTGCGCCAGAATATAACAAAAGTTTTCCACTTCTTTATCTTTTCAATTAACAGTCAGCTCTAAATCCTGCATTCCTTTTCTAACAGGTATGATTTCTTCCACAACATTACAGTAAAGGAAGAAACACCCTGGATCTTAAACAGGCCTGAAATAATATAGCACATGTTGACAAAAATTAGTTCATCTATGTCTGAGTCCGAGGTCAATTTTGTTACAGCAAACACATAAATCACTCAATTTGGTTCTCTTTTTACATGTTTGTTTTATTGTTATTTCTCTGGCATTTGCCAGTTGGCCAAGTGAGTCTTTGGCTCACACATATGTATGCTAACACAAGTGCTTGAAAAAAAATTCTGAATCTTTGCAAGTTGATAAATATATCTGAATAATACTAATGAATAATATTTTGAAATCTCAGTAAAACCAGCTGCAAAGATCAATGATGATAAATATAATTTTAAATGCATGCTCAGCACAAAAAAAAGAGACCAAAGGAAGACCCCAAATGTCACAAAACTAAAAAAAAGTTGGCAGCCTTCAACTTTCTTACAGAAAGGTAGGCTGTAATAATATGTATTTACACATTCACTTTGTATCTTAGAATTAAATCTGTCCAATCATGCAATCCACAGATGTAATAGGAGGTTGTGATAACTTTTGCAGAACATTAAGTAGCTGTTAGGAAAGCTTCCAAACCTACTCAGCAAATTAATAGGTCTAGGAAACTCATATTGGATTTGGTTTATATTTGCTTGCTGTGATCACTTCTTACGAATATATCAGGCTTTTGCAAATGGTACGAATCAGTTTAATATATAGCAGAATGAGTTTAATGCTACAACAACAGCGTTATATATCAGAAGTATTACAGTAGGTCATACTGAAAGTCACAGCTTTTTCCATCACTCTTTGTATTTGCAAGCAGAGTCAAAATCACGTTTTTTTCCCCAAGTTTGGCATGTTTGAAAAAGTCATTGTTCATGAATGTTTCCCTTGTTTCCTAGTGACATTGTTACCAGTCAAAACTAAACTATTTCTCTTGTGCTGCATAACTGTATCATTATGCATTATTTCTTGCACATTTTTCTCTGTAATTCTGAGAGCTCTGTTTCATAAATGGGATACCAATAAAATGTTTGCATTAGCTGACATCATACTTCTGGCCTTTATGACAAAAATTCCCTTTACCCATTATAAAGTTGGTTATTAAGAAAAATAAGGAGTAAACATTTTATTATATATAAATTGTATTTACTTGTGGCACAGAGTGACCTTAAAAAACGTGGACTATGTATTAAGTTATGGAATAAATAATATCATGATCCCTGTGGAAAACCCTTTTGAAGTTAATTCCCTGATAGCATCTGAAAACACAGTGAAACTGTAAGTGGTAAAATATGTTATTACACCAGTGTTTAGAATGTGTCATGTCCCCGTTATTATCAAAACTTTCAGGGGTCATAATGTGGTGTCTACGACATGTTCTTGGGATCAAAATGTAATTTTTTAACGCAACACTTTACTCTCAGCCAAAATTAACTTGAATGCGTTTAGGAGGGTGCAGCCTCCTAGGAGATGTTTCTGCAAGAGGAAAGTTAAGGAAGGGAAATTAAAGAAAGCTATAACAGAATTAAAGCTTACTGTAGCTAATTCTGCTTCATGTGATATCAGAAAGGGCTCAAAAACATACATCATAGACAGGATGGAATGAAAAAGGGTGGAATGAATAGTCCTGACTAACAAGACCTAGTCAATTTCTGCTTGAATGAGAACTGCACATTTCTTTGAAATGATAATTTGGTATACTCCATTGATTTCTGAGCCTTTCAATTTTTCTCCAAGCAGAGGTACAGAAAGGCAAATAAGGTTATTCCAGTATCATTTTTGGTACTGTGGGCAAACTGGAATCTTATGAAGTCTATCTTCACAAATCAACAAATCTCCCACTGTACTTTCCAATGTCATTTCCAAACAATTATTGTGTAAATAAAGTATTTGAATTTATAAATTTCATGTCTCTGCTGTTTTGACAAGTTTAGGACTATTGAGAAGTAATTATTCAAAAGTCAAAGAAATAACAGCCAGTATCATTATACTTTTCCCCCTTAACAGCTGACCATATGTAATACCAGCTTATATCTATTGTATTTGGTCAGGTTGTTTTTCACGGTTACAAATCATCCCATGTTAGTTCTTTCAACACTAGAGTGAGAGCATAAACTCTACCAGGAAAACCAAACTGTATCAGTTTTAGACTCAGCTTAGAGGTGGTCATATTGATATATTCCATTTTGTATTAGTATGGAAGTACAACCAAAATATAACATGCTGGAACATAAACATAGAGCTCACATAACCTCTGTGCACTCATGATGAAATGTGTAACTACACTTTGCATTAAAGATGCTGTAATTTTTAGTTTTAATTCAGAAACTTCATTCACATCATGCAAACGAAGCGTTATATCAATGTGACATATGTTGCTGTGGTTTAGACTGCTGCATCTTGGATGTGATTAGTCTATTTGCATAAGTCCCACTAAATGTGCTTGTGTCATGGAACAGTTATGTGGGAAATGGCTGCCTTGAATGTGGGAGACAAGCTCTCCTGTTTCCAAAACGTAGGGTCTAAGGCAATAAGAGAGGGACAGGAAAGAACAAGATGCAAAGGCACATCCTTTGCATTTGCACTTCGCAGCTCCTGGATGTAGAAACTGGGCATTAATAATGTAAAGGGGCAGAAGACACTTTAATAAATCAAGGTCTCAGAAGTTTCAGTCTCTGGGCTGTACAGTCTGGTATCTTTTCCTCCACAGATTTCCCAGGCCTAAACCATTCTGGGCTCAGGCTTTGGATGCATTATGTGAATTACATCTTTTTGACGAATTTCTCTAGCATATTGACGTTGGGCAGGATCCAATGAATGAAACATTATATGAAACCAAGAGACTGATATGGACAGCGGGTAGCAGAGTCTATGTGATCCTAAGACACAGATACAGACATCTGCCAACAAGGTTAAAGAAGAGAAAGGAATACCTTTATGTTGATGCTAAGAACTTCATCCAGGAAGATGGACATCTGGGCTCTTCAGATGTCAAGCTGTACTCATCACTAGGACACATACATGACTAGGGAGTAATTTGAATGCTGTGCAGTTGTTTTCCACATTAAAAAAAAACTTCAACAGCAGAAGTAACAACTATACCAACGTCAACAGGACTTTTACTACTAAGTAATAAAAGTAATGAGGAATTTGGGTTTGGATCACAAAGAATACAAATCCTAATTACACTCAGTCCATATTTCATGTAGGGAGAACTGTATTTCCTTGTACTTTATTCTAACTGCCTTTTGTCAAGCTATTTTGTCAGATTTTGCATCAACTGCACAGTGTTAAGGTGCAACCAGCTGCTGGGTATGGAAGCACAGTTCTGGAACTGTGAAATGCTTCAGGCAACTGGAATCATGGACTAGTACAGACTACCCAAGCATTAAGTCCAGTGGTCTGCAGGCTCCTTCCTGAAATGCCCTAAGAATGTGCATCTTGCTTGCTCTCCACATGTAAAAACTTTCCTTGACATGATATTTAGATCATCAAACAAAAATCTACAAGGGATCAACACCAAGAATGACCAGAATGTGCCTGGCAAAGGAAATGAGAAAAAATAACACCATTTTCCTAAATCCCCAGGATAACCAAAATACCACTAGATAAATTTCCTATGTGAGGCAGAAAGTAGGTGAAGCATTGTGCTTCAAAGAAAGCTGGAGAAATCCCAAAGGGCCCAACAATTCCATCTGTGAAAAGATTCCTCCTTGTCTTGAAATCTCACTCAAACGGTGAGAGATTTTTCACACTCTTACGAATACCAATACACTGTCTCCATCCAAGATCAATTTCTGATGCAAAAGAGGAAAAACATATCCTCCTGGAAACAAAACTCTGTATCCAGAAATGTGAGGTATGTAGGGAGGGGAGAGAGTAAGAGAAAGAGAAAAAGAAAATGAGAAGGAGAGAATTCCTTTTTTGCTGCCATGGGAACCAGAAAAATCTATAGAGTAAATACGTCTCAAAGACAATCATCTGCGATCAAGTTTCTTTTCAAAATGCTTTAGGGATACCCTCAAATCTGTCCATCCAGTGGAAAACAAGTGCCAAAATATCCTCAGAGTGATTTTAGCAGCCCTCTAGTATCCTGGGAGTTTCCAGGTTCCACATGGAAAGCGTGAGGATCTCCTCTGGTTTTAGGCACTTAGGTTGAAGGATCTGATTTTTTCCATGCACCACAAGACAATTCAAAGATGACTCTTATTGTGGCATAGATTCATTTCCACAGAACTTTCAGAGTCTGTTTTGAAACTATTATGGTTCTACTTTCCTGTGTGAAAGGAAAGTAACCATCTGTAATGGTTTCTATCCGGCTTTCCCACCGAATGCTCAAACCTTACAGTTTGCAGCCTCTGTTCCCCCCACCCCCT
>JANXJC010000078.1:21157665-21188756 GCA_027564655.1 Leptodon cayanensis
CCCACAGCAGTAAATAATGTTCTTTTCTACTAGTATTACTATTTTGCTGTTTCGCAGATAGGACACAGCAGCAAACTGAGCAGCAGTTGTGTGAATGTTGTTTAAAAAAACAAAATAAACAACAAACCTCTAAGCTTGTAATCTGACTGCCCTATAAACCTGCTCATCATCGCAAGCCTGAATGCACACATAAGGCTTACAGTGAAATGTGAGCCTATAAAATACGTGGAGGAAACAAACTTTGCTGACCTAGAACATGGGAAATACAATCTGTCCCATGCACAGCTGTTGAAATTATAAAGAGAACCAATGCTAAACCTCTGATGTGCCCAGGATACTGGAGCTGAATTTTTTATTTTATCCTTTGTATGTGTTAAAAGTAATAAATAAGCAATTAAAAAAGGAACAATAGATTAACAGAGAGGGGGAAAGGTCGCACAGTAATTTGTTTTCCTTCCTGAAAAGCATAACTACTTGCGTATATGATATACAAATTAATTCCTTTTTCATTCTAATGTGATGGTCCCTATTGTTTTGTGATTCATTTACTTCTCACACCTTTCCTTTTTGACTATGAGAAAACTAACACCAGACAGCTTCATTAAATAAGACTGTTACAACAAAAGCTCAAGTACTCAAATTCATGATAAGAGTCCCAAAATAAACAGAGTCATCATATGAAAACAGCCCCAATGGGAGTGGAACTGACATTGGAGCTCTAAATGAAATGAGGATAAAAACATACTTGTGATACAAATATGTCTAACTTCAAAAAAAATTGGCTATGCAGATGCATTTTGCAACACAGAGTGACCTCTAATTATAAGTACTTTTCTTCCCCTCCCTGAATTTGAATGCCTTAATGTTCACACTGAGGGGAACATGGAACATATGTCTACTTGCATATATATGCAACATATACATGTTGTTATGATTTTATCTCCTGAGTGTGATTCAATGCGATTTACTTCCATGTGTATATGAGTCCCTTTCTCTCTTGTTCTCTTTCTTTCAGTCACACAAAGAAATGAAGCCCCAGTGAACTCAGTCACCAGGTGGCTTTTGCTTTACTTAATAGCAACAGCTACAGAACCTTATTTGGTTTGGGTTTTCTCAAATGTTGGACTAGTCAAACAGAGAAAAAATAAACACTAGTCAAACAGAAAAAAAAATAAAACAGCACATTCAATTTCTCTCTCAGTACGAAAGGGACGTGCAAAGAACCAGTATGTTTCTAATCAGGCAGTAATAGGTACAGTGCAAAACATATTTACAACACTTCAAAAATCTTAAGAAGAAAGCACTCCAGTGGAAATATAGTCTTTTTGCTGGGTCTTTTGGTGCATAATTGTCAATATGTTAGTGGGAAGAAGTAGTCTGACCCAACGGGCATCTGTTTACAGTAAGGCAACCAAATAATGCATGTTTACGAAAGATGTAGAGCTTGTTTTTGGAGAAAAGAATAAATACTATTCCACTGCCACCAAAGCAGAGTGGTGTGTACAGTTAGTAAAGCTTTTCTTAGTTGCAAAATTAGTGTCAAATTGCTAAGGCCGTAAACTAAATCAGCACAAGTTCTCTCATTAATTTGATGGGTGAAGGTAGGATTTTCAAACAGCAGGCTTCTCATTCTAGTTTTTATTTTAATCAGCTAAATAATGAGATGGGGGTAGAATTGCTTAACCAGGCCAAGGGAAGAAGAAAGAAGAATCATCTTAAAACACCAATCCTGGATTTAATATCCTACAACAAAACACTAAGCAGGTCAGCTTCATGGTTCAGCAATTCCTAAAAGCCCTGTCTACTTCTCAACAGCTTATCGGCGGCCAGTGTGTAAGATGTCCCAATGAGATCTGATTTACAGCACTAAAGGGTTTTGCTGCAAAAATGAAGTGCAAGACTGGTACACTGCTTTCTGTACATTCTGTCTGTGCACACATATACTAAAAAAACCCCCAAACCCTTAGAAACTAATTTGGCCCACATGATAAGGATCTCTTGCATTTTTCATTGACATAAACAGGTCATAATGCCTGGAAAAGCTTATGTAGAACTCAGCAGCAATCTGGTTTGTTTTTTCTGGGTCAAAGTCAGAGTTTATCTTGTTAAGCTATCTAATTGAACACAGCCCATGTAATACAACAGGACTAAGTGCACTAAATGAGGAGTCAGTGGGAAGGGGGGGGGTGGTTTTTTTCTGTGTTTTGCTGGAAGGGTGCAGCTTCCTGGAAGTGCCTAAATTACCTTTGAAATAGCTATTTTTGTGGCTGGAGAAAAAAAGATGTTCAACTTCTGTAATACATTTTCTGTACACACACACACACTGTCCAAGGTTAGTTTAGCATGTTGTGATTGTGAGGTGGTATTTCACCTTAAGCAAAATGAACATGTCCTGATCTCCATTTGCCTGGGGTACATCTGAAATAATTTTAATGTCAGATGAACAATGGCAGATTTACATTGAGGTAACCAAGATCAAAATCAGACCCCAAATGTCAAGTGAGTTAAAGCCACAAACAGCATGATTTAAACCACAGTTGCACAAACCAGGCCTTATGCAGATCTCAGTAAAGTAAATTATATATAATAACACTTACAGTTTCCTAGTACCATTAGATTTGCCTTTTTACATAAATGCTAAAGTTATGATAAAAAACAGAGCTATGTCAGTTCTTTTCAGTCTCAGCACATTTGCTATTAGCATAAGAAATGCTGCTTATGGCAGAGGCAGCCGTGCTTGAAATTTCTGAATTAATGGATTTGATTTCCTCTTGAGACAAACCATCAGCCTTGCAGTAATGGAAATAGATATAGTTGGTAAAACAAATAAAAAGCTGGCATGCAGATAAAATGGGTTTCAGTTTAAAATAGTAATGTTGTAATTGAAGTGAACAATTACAGGGTTGCTTCCAGGCACAAAAGAAATACCACGAAAATGAAGTAATGTTTTTGTTAAGTATAGTCATTTCATGAAAATGTAGAGCTGCAGATGTCATTGTCTGGAAAAAGGAAAACTATAGTTATTCTCCTTAGCTGAGATCCTCTGATAACATTTTGCTAATTTTAATAATAATTACTAATATTAAACCTAAATTTCACATCGTGGGAGGGGAAAGAGAGGAGACCAAAAGCTTTACAACTGGTACTAAGCCAAAAAGCCTTCCTTGCCTTTCAAGGGATTTCAGTTATCAAGGGTCAGAAGCCTGCAGTAAGAATTTTTGGAGGGCAGGGGGAGGGAAATAATTTTCTGTTGGTAGAAGAAAGCTCTCTTGTCTGCATCCTTTGTCAAGGCTACAACATTGGAAAGCCCGGGGCAGGAAGGGAGGAATGCTAGCCATGCTGGGTAATCACCAACGGGAAACTACAAGGTTCCCCTGGGGGAACAGGGGAGGAACATGCTCAGCATCAGATCTCTTTACCAAAGACATTTTCTCTAACTGGGTCGCGCTTCTGACGGGCTTTCAGCTATATACACTGCTGGGGAGAAGCAGGAACTTTCAGCTTATGAGAGCCTTTCATGTTAACGTGTAAAAGTAAAAGTAATGAAGCACACCGAACGCCATCAATGTAAGTGTCACCTCAAATCTGAGAGTGCATTCATTAACTTCACCGCAACAAAATGCTCTGCTGTGTCCTATATTTCCTCTTGCTTTGTATGCATGACAGAAAATGTTCTCATTGCAATTCTTTGTAGAGATCTATTAATTAACAGATCACGATTAGTGACTTGACAGTCAGTAAAGCATACAGCTCTTCTTGCAACGGGGAAGCCACAGGACAGCACCTGGCACAGCAAATGCTGTCCACTCATTACATTTCTATCACCAAGAGTTTGCATTTACACCACCATGCTGCACCACGCAAGGCATGGCCAATGGCTCCACAGCTATGTGGCCAATGCACGGTTAACATGTTTCATAGCTGCACTGGCTTTGTGGTTCCAGGAGCAAGTTTTTAGTTATTTTCAGTCTCCTATCCTATTGGTGGGGATACTGGTGGTGAGGCATAAGGCGCTGGTGGACAGGCACAGTCTGGGCTGCAGGCCAGCCACCCAGGGTCCAGCAGGCAGCCTTCTGCAGGTCTGGGTCACTTGCCAAGGGCTGCAACTGCATCTTCTCCAGGAGCCTTTCACGAGGAGACTCTAAATGCCATGATTTGTTGTAATTCGTTGTTTAATTATATCAGCTTCCAGTGTCCTGCATGGTATTTCACACACCCAGGCGAAGCTCCTACATATAAATGAATTTTCTACTGTAACTACTGTATCAGGCATGTCCGTACTGCAAGATATAATAGCAGCCTATTTACATATGTCACTTTAAAGTGCTCACTCTGAAATTTTACTGCTTTCTTCACACTCTTGCTCTTACATAAATACACCTACGCAGGTGGATTTCTGAATCATCAAGTGTTTCTCTTCCATTAGGAGACATTTTTTGAAACAAATTAATGCCAAATGCATCATGGTTTAAATGTGTTTATTACTTTATTTGGTGTTTTAAAAGCTCTTCTGATATGTTTTAAGCAAGATGATGTGCATCCATGGAATTCAATATACACTTAATCTGTGGAGGAAATAAATGTCTAACATGAAGATTTAAATCTTTATTTTCCTCCCTTGACATGGTGGCTGGTGACACATAAATGTAGGGTTTTTTTTCCCTTTGACAGAGTAATAAAAATCTCATTATCTCTGAATAGGCAGCAATTTTGTTATCTAATCTTTTTACCAAAAGGTTAGTTAATTAATCAGAAACAAATCCTGATTATTATTTCAATAGAATTAGAAAGACAAATCACCAGAGTACGGCTAAATAGGGCAGGCCTGTGGTTTAACCTGCCTCATTTACATCCAAGTACAATGATTGTCAGGAGCTCGCAGTGAGCAAACAGCCCCGAGAACATAAGCCAGCAGATGGTTTTCTCTCGTCGCTAGCCTTTCCTCTCCTCTAATGCCTCTGATCCCATTACCTCACTGAATCCGTTACCAGGGTAACTGTTAAATTGCTGTGAAAGGCATGGTAATAAAGTAACCTGTCACACTGGCAATAAAAGCAGCAGAATTTTCCTGTTCACTGAACTTTTCAGCTCATCAATACTCACTTTATGGAGAAATTCACCACTACACACAGGTCAGCTGCAGGAATTGTTCCGTGAGGCTTTTGAAAAGCAAACCAAAGTTCATGTAAACATGGGAAAGGTATAATTAAAGACTGGATTCAGAAATGCACACAGAGCTAATGCTTTGCTATTTACTGTAGAAGGTTAGTAGGAGCTTAGAGATATTCAGGTTGCTTCCTTTTTTTCAGCATGGTCTATAAATAACCTTTACTGCAGGCAGGAAGGTGATTAATCCAAAATCATTTTGATAGTGTTTAAAAACATAACCTCCGTTGCATCAGGCTGCTTACCTTTAGCAGCTGTACTCTGACCTATTTTCTAAAGTGGATTTTGTTATCACAGAATAATCTGATGCCAGAAGGATTCATTTAGAAGTGTTTTCTAGCATTTTTCTACGTGCCATTGTTTTACAGACTTTTGAAGCAAGTTTGATATCTTTAACACGTTTTTGCAATATGTCGCTGTTTCCATTAATAAAACCTTACTGAATGTAATCCTAGAGAGAAAAAAAGCATACAGCCACTGTGCCAGTCCTCCCATCTGAAAACAATTTTCCCAGTTTTCTAATGTAATATATCCTACTGTAATTTTGATCCAAAAAAAGAAGAGCATGATTTCTTTTTCTTTTTTTTTTTTTTCCTAGAAATACAAGGTAAGAGGTTTTTCCATAGGGCACATGAAGTGTTTGCCACTGATCAGAGCTGAATTTGAAAATGTCATGTGGAAAAACCCTCCTGACTTCAATTAGGCTCACAAGAAAGTGTAAGAACATGAATGAAAAAGAGAGTGCATATCTAATCCTTGTTATTAGCCATTTGCAGAATCTACACTTTCAGCTCCATTTGGTAATGCCATTAATTATACAGCAATAACCTTGGAATATACTGGAGTTTACTTGTTGAGATAACTTCTCTTCCAGTCTCCTTTTTTTAAACTTGCAGATGCTTACAGCTTATTATGAAAAATTGAAAGCATTTTTTTGACCGACAGCAAGCGTGAACTACAGTGTTTATTGCAGCTGCAGGCCGTAAAAGAGAGGTGTCTTTAAACAGGACCCATGTTATATAGTCCTGAGAGTATGGATTAAAGTAAGACTTCTTGCAGATAAACCTTTGCTGCACACTGTCTTCAACTTTTATATAACCCTGTTCAAGACAACACTCTTTTTCAGACTGCTGTGGTAGGGTCTGATTTTACCCTCCTGAATGAAGCCACGTTTGCTGCTTTCCTAAAACTTCTCAGAACTCTGGGAGTTGTTTGGGGACAAAAGATGTGAAAGATTATGTCCTGTTAGATATTTTCACTGCATTCAGTGACCTTTTTTACGATGTCAGATTTTAGTTCCTTACACAGGCCAGGGTTCTTCCAAATGCTGGAAATCTTCATGGCAAGTTTGTATGAAGAAAAAGCTAAAACCATAAACTCCCAGTCTTCAGCAGATATACATGTATTAACCTGCATAAAATAAAAGAATTTGTGCTGTCTCTAAACTAGAGTTAAACTGGACCATTTCTGAGATTCAGGAAACTCTAAATCTCTCTGGTATCTGGTGTGTATAGCACCTTCAGTTATAGATAAAAGTGGAAATATATCTTCAAATAAGCCAAAATTCTTGCTGTTTCCAGGGGACTAGTAAAGGAAGCAATGTTCCCATGAGTTCTGCAGAACGATTTGCAGGTGTAAGAAGTCCCAGTATGATAGCCTGGGCAGTCTTCACTCCATACTCTTTTATGTTTAAATAGAGCAAATGTCAGGATAGGTGATATGCACCTAATTTCAATGAAAGAATCGAGTTTTTAATAGCTGCCATTGTTTTAATTTAAAATTTACTTTAAACTGTGTGCATACTGGATTGTTCACGATTACACTTTGGCAGAATGCAAACATAAATGAGATGTTGACATGGATAAATTCCTTCCTTTGAAAACGTGTATGAATATTCATGAGCAACATTTGTTAGCTCATTTTCCCAGCTCTGGTTCGAATGCACAGAGCAGGGTTTCTGTGCTCTGCGTGAGCCTGTATGAAAAAGCCTTACTGCCACAAAGATTCTGGTGGTGTAAAGAGGCACAGTCTTCGGATGGCAGTTCTCTACTCCAATTTGATTTCACCATTCCTGTAGCTGCAATTACATATTCAAAAAAAATCAAGAGTTCACACTGGGCTGAATTACAGCTGACTCCATTTATATTGGAACACCTTGGATTTGCCTCACTGAAAACTGTAAAGTTATGACATCAGAAAATAAAAAATGGTGTCAGAAGAGAATTAGAGCTGCTGTCTTTGAAAGAGAAAGAAAGAGGAGTAATTGTGTCCCTCCTTCCACCAGATGCTGTGTCCTTATTATTGTCCTCATCAATAGCACGTTGTGACTAGACTGGCAATCCAGAGCGTAGCCCTTTTCTCCTTGGATTAAATTCATCCCTGTGCAGTGGAGCATCACCCAGCCTCGGCACCATGTAGAATCCATGTGCAGTTCTGCTTCCAGTCCTTTTGTGCTGCGCAGTCCTTGCACAGGCTTTGCACAGGTATGGATTGTACCTTTCAGCATTAATTCCAAAAGATAAGTGGCTGTGAAAATACCATAGGCTTAGATCCACGAGGCACTGCTGCAGATTTTCCAGCCTCACCAACTAAAGTTATTTTCTGGATGCCATGGTTAGCCATCAAATCAGAACAGGTTGCTCTGCAAAAAATAGCCAAACATTTCCTGTATCTGGTGAGGTCCAGACACACCACCTTCGACATTTTCATCCCACTCCTAGGTTGGTGACAGATTTAGGCCTCATATTCATCTGACCAAAATTTCTGCCCTGCCTCTTCCAGTTTTTGATGTCTATTTTGGCTCTTTTGTCTGTTTGGAACAGAAATATTTTCCTTACTCCATTTCTATCTCTGAACATTTCTCACTGTCATAGCTGCCAGTAATGAAGTTCAAGGGAGAAAAAGGAGCATAGAAACAAATTTAAAACATATTGAACTACACTTTTATTGCATATTTCATAGTGGGCCAAACTCTACTGAGAACCAGATCCAGGGAGAAAAAACAATGCCAACTTTGCCACAGATTTCAATGGAGTTCTATTGATTTACATCAGTCAAGTAACAAAACTGCAGCTATTTATCTTGGTGCAGTGAAAGAATTGGGAAGGACATCTGTCTCTCAGGGTTACTATATGGCTTATTTGATCTTACCTATATGTATGATTGATCCTGCTAGCTTATATTTTATGCATCTCTTATCCTGTGACAGTGGAATAGTGTAAAAGTGCATCTTCCTTTGTTTTCTTTTTTGACGTTTTACACCATGCTCCCTGTATTGTCCTTTTTTCATTCTCAAATTAAAAATTTACAGCTCTCATATCCAGCATGGGCAATTATGTATGAACATCAATCCAATCACTTACCCTGAAATAAAGGTTTATGATGCAAGCAGTTTTTTGTAGTCCTTCACATTGCCAGAGACTGGGGTGGGGATGGGAGGGGGGACAAAAAAACCCCACATCAACCCTGCATTTTTGATGTCGCTGCTGTTTTGTGCTGTGATTTCATGCTCCCTGAAGAAACAAGATGCATCAAGCAGTGCCTAAAACACATCCTCTTCAAACATTGGGAATGATTATTTCAGCAAGTTTTAGCTTTCAGCAGCAACATATGTAGTGGCAGCTGTGCAGTAACGCTTTGAGACCATGGGTACTTTGGAACCCAGTAAGAAAACTGTGACTCGCATGTAAAGAGCAGGAAAAAAGGATTTTTCCTCATTCAAAATTGTGCTGAGACTTCAGAAGCTTAAAGGACTAACAAAGCAGCTTACTTCAACCACTTGGATCCAATGATCTGCCCTCGAAAATTTTTAATAGATTTTTTTGAAATATATGTGAAAAAATATGACCAATAAAAATCTTCCACAATTTTAGCTGACTGGTTTCCATCAAAGTTTCACACCAAAATAGTGTAAGTGTCTTTGATCCCCGGCTAACCTCTTTTCCTCTCCAGCTCTTCAATTCATAATTATCTGTATTATTTTGCTTTCTATATGTTATCAACAGAAAATTCGTGGTCACAGCCTGAAGATCAAAGATGAAGTTTAATCTTCAGATTGTGCTGCTCATGCTCATAAACCACTCAAGCACCACTCTTGCTCTCTGTGACAGCGGCAGAATCCTTGGTTCAATTATAGGTTACAGTCAATGGGGATCACGCTTTAATCTGTGTACAAACAAAAGGATAAAACAGAAACATGTACCCATTCTAAGGATGATACTTTATTACAGTGCGACATCAGGCAGCATCGCAATAATACATGCTGGTTTCAGAAAATGGATGAGATTAAATTGTCTGCTTGGTTATGTCTGCCTGTTATGTACATACTGGCACATGTACTGCTCTGCTTCTCTGTCATTTATCTGGCTCACAAAGACTCTGATCCACTACATGTTGCGTGATTGCACAAATTTCAGTGAGTCTGAAGGATTCCCAGCATTATGCAGGATTAGACCATTATTCTAAACATGATAGGATTTTTCAAATACTACTTGGATATGAGATATTATACAGGAGAGTAATTCCATTCAAATAAACAACATTTTTACTCAAGTGTTAGCATGTTTGCATATCAGGATGTTTGGAATCAGTTCCCATGTTTGCCACTGCCTTTTTAACACTCAGTGTTAAGTGCTTCTTCCAAGGTCAATTTAAAGGAAAGGTAGCTTTGCAGATAGCTGGCTGGTCCATGGTGATGTCAGCCTTCCACCACGTCAGAGTAGGGCTCCTTTATGAATCATGCTGGCATTCCCCAAGCTCCATTATTATTATTCCAGTTTTGGAAAACACTTAAACACATGCTTAATTTCAAGACGCATGTTTCAAATATCATGGGATTTTGGCATTTGCTTAAGTACTTTCACAAATTGATCAACTGAATGGCGAGGGACTGCAGCAAGGAGAGAGGCTATTTCTGGGAGTAACAACAGTTTTTCCCTGGATAAATTTTAGCCCACCCATATCACTCCCTCCTCCTTCCTGCTTTCCACCCATCCAAGTGCGGTAGTTTGAGTGCTGCGACAGCATTTGGGTGGTGGCAGGCACAGGGGCAGAAGGAGCAGGCAGGGGTCTCTGTGCCTCCTCCCCTTCCCACTCACTTCAGCCAGCTTCTGCTCCTGCCCCTCTGCTACTAAGTGCAGCATCTTGGCCTCTTACACAGCTGTTTTCCTGTCAAAAGAGCTTGGCTCGTTTCACTGTGCCAGAGAAAAGTATATTTACATTGTTGAGCCTCTTTCTTTCTTTCTTTCTTTCTTTCTTTCTTCTTTCTTTCTTTCTTTCTTTCTTTCTTTCTCTCTTTCTCTCTTTTTTTTTTTTTTAATATGCAGGTTTATTGTATCAAGTGATGCAAAATAACTTGGCATAACTGCGTGGCATAATGAAAATTAGAACAACCTCTTTTGGGAAGGAGGGCAAAGTGTCTTGGTACCAAGTGAGAGCAAATAGCAGCTCATTCAATGCTCATATCATCTATAAACCATCAGTAACCTTTGTCAACTATGGGAATCATTTTAACACACCTCAATAAAAAATTGTATTACTTTGATATCTAATGTGATTAAGGTTCTAAGCTTGTACTTTATTAAATCTCTGTGGCTCCTTCTTGTCATTTCCTTTGAATAGCAGTTATAAAAACAAATGTAAATTTAAGTAAATTAATTTAAAATATACTGGAATGAATTATCAGAGAAGAAATAGGGAATATCCCCTGAATAATGATGTTTTACTCAGGAACAAGGACCTTTCACACGCTGCACTTCCAAAGGAGCTCCTATAGTTCTCTCAGGTTACAGACATTTCACACACCAGGGGAAGGCTGAATGGAAAGGTATGTGAAAAAACAAATGGTTTGCTTCCCACTGGTGTAGTTAGAGAAGGTCTTGAGGGCTTCCTTACAGTGGGCGCCGGTTAAAAGTCAACGTTTGTCAACAGGTACCACACAGTTACCGCAGCTGTTTCCTGCAAAGCTCTGGTGCTTCAGACACAGCTTGGTGACAGCTCTTGGCAAATGCTGACTTTTAAGTGGCGACCAGTATAATTACAGCATTCATGAAAGTGAGAGATGAACAGTGCTGACTGAAAAGGAGCCAGGTATCATATTGTGTGGGCTAGTGCCATGCCTGCTTTCCTACACCGTGCTGCCAACGCCGCCTGGTCCTGAGCAGTGGGGTGCCTGCTATCCCAGCCCTGCACCACTCCCGAGCTGGAGCCATCAATTTTTTTTTTTTTAAACTTTACAATGGGTTTTATAATGAGATGATTTTGAAAGGACAAGGATGAGAGGTCACCAAGCATGTTTCCATGCTTAACATAAAAGCGAAACTCATCTAATCTGCTCTCGTTGTTCTGTACACTTTTTTCTCTGGTCTGATGGAGATCAAGAAATTAGGAGGCTCACAAAGATGGCACGAATCTGGGTGGATATAGGTCAGGCTACGCATGTCATAAAGCGACTCGTTTTACAATAGCATCCGTTTGTCAGATGTATTCTGTTCTTAAGAGCAGAATTTAATTCACTTTATGAGCTAAAATTCACATATAAGCTAAAATTCTTATATAGGAGGGACTTTGTCGTATGAGCTTAAATTTTACACTAACATTCATAAAAAATAGTTGCATTGAAAAGAGTCCTATTTAATTTGCAAAGACAAGTTCTGGATGCCAGATTCAATGTTATTCATGCATTCATGTTATCCTTGTGTGTTCATCATCTGTTGTGAATGTTTCTATGGTCCACAGGAAAAAAAAGGACACCGGTTTGCTAATGAAGACTATCCTCTGTGCTAAGGGGCTTAATTAAAGCTACACAGACCGGCTGAATTGTAGCACTTCATTCTTTCACCGTGCTGTGAATGTAGCATGTTACAGTCTGTCATCATACTAATGTTCAATATGTGAGTAGTTGTTCATCTGAATAGTTTCATTGAAATCAATGGGCCTAACTCACATGAGTAAGGTCTTACAAGGCTGGAATATATTTATATTCATACCGAAACCATGACTTCCTTGTTCACTGCTACTTAGTTTGCCTTATTAATCTGCTGGCATCATCCCTCAGCTTCACTGAGGCATATCCAAAGCAGAGAAATGAAGCACTTTCTGTAATTTTTGGGGACTCCAAACAGTCACTTAAATGCAAATAGTGAAAGTCTGCTGAACCAAAGACAATTATCTGAGAAGCAAACTCATTGTTTCATCTATAAGTCATTATTTCTGTGGCGGTAGAGAAAATGAAAACTAAAATATTTATGACTCCTAATACCATGCATTTCAGTGTATTCCTACTTGCCTTATTGCATGTTATACCTTCCCACATCTAGCGAGGCAAACCTGCATAAGAAAAACAGTGCTTACTCAGGATTGCTGCTGTATGAGTTTATAGATAACCAGAACAGGTTTCCTTTCTGCACAGATTGTATTGTTCATTCACGTTTAGCTGCCTTTGACAGGTGCTTGGCATGGGGAAAGGGTGGGATTTTGTTCTAAATATTCATTTTTTCTATGATTTATCCAAGGTGCTGCGTGAAGTACAATTTTGCCCCATGGTTCTACATTCAATGGATACATATGAACACACAACACATGTTAACTTGTTTTATCTATGCCAAGTATGTATTGCGTGTGCAAAAGGACATGTACTATCATGGAAGTTGGAGCTATAGTCCTTGGATATATGTTGTCATCAGATCCTTAGTTCTTTTATATGAGCATAATACAGCCAAATACAGCCAACAGGGAATTCCCCTAGCATAAGGCCAACCCCTGCGTAGTCAAAAGGCACCATGACAGCCAGTGTGCCACCACCTGTGAGACCATTAACAGTAAAGGAGGAAATACAGTCACCATACAGTACAATTAACCTAAGCATCATCTTTTGAAAACTTTGGCTGTGGCACTCTTGTTTACCTCAGAGAAAAAAGAAAATTATCAGAATCACCTTTTTCGACACAATTTCAGTACTTAAGATCACTTTGAGATGACTGGACAGAGTAGCAGCAAAATGATGGGAGGTAATTTTGTTTTAGATTTGTGTGGTCTACTTGTCCTGGTTAATTATTTCTTTGTCTCCTCTTTTTTTCACAAAAAAGGAGAAAAATGAAAGCGACAAGACAATAAAAAGGAGAGCGAAATAGCTGACATGAAGTAGGACAAGAAATATAGATATAGGGATATCCAGGTCCTCTTCAGATGAGCTTATGAAAAATGGGACTGCTTAGGTAAATATACACACACAATTATTTTGTTGTTATGTTATACTTCCAGTGCTGTAACAATATTTTAACTTTATGTTTATATTTTATGACATTATTATTATTCAAATTTGTAAATTTGAAAAAAAAACCACCCCACCCCACAGCTCTCCACCAAAAATAAACAGTGTCTATTCCAACAGTGCCTGTAACCAATTATGCCAATTTAGTAGGATACAAGAATAAAATTAGGCAAAAAAGGAGGACAGAATAAAAATAATCAGTGTAAAAATCACTGGGGAAAAACCCTAGAGTATAGTCAAGCAGGAGAGGGAATTTAAGACTTAGAGATTTTATACATGGTTTTAAGCTTTGCTTAAAATGGTTACTCTGACAGCATGTCTGAAAAAAATGATATACTATGTTTCTGCTGTTTTGCTGACAAAGAACTAAAAGTTAATTCCATAGTACCTGAATTTGATCTCTGTGGAAAGTTCCAAGAGCAAAGCTTCTGTTCAGGAGACTCGTGTATCCTTCCACATTTTGCTGTCCTGGGAAAATAATAATAATAATAAAAAGCTTCTTGTAGCAGCAATACAGCAATCATGCTGGGTCATGAAACTAATTATGTTTTGTGATGGTGGAAATTCTCCATTTCTGTGTGAAGGGGCACTGCTGCATGATAGATGAGTGTTGGAAAGGCAGTACATTGTGCTCTTTCATCTCTGTCACTGCATATTTATTCTGACTGCTCCTAAATTATTCATTTTCTTTAAGCAATCAATATTAATAATCTGATTTGCTCCTTGGCATTTTTAGTCACACTTCTGTTTAACTGACTGTAAATAAAGGTCACTTGGAGGCTTCCTGCTGCTGTTCTGAAGGTCCTTGCTTAATTAATTCCCAACACTTTTTTTTCCCTGTGACTCTGATTAGCAGTTGCAATCAAGTTCAGCAATTAGCTGCCTCCTTGCGCAGTGATTTGCTCACTCCACCTCCCTGTATAAAGCTACATTTGGTCTCTACTGTACAAAGGCATAAGGAGGAATTAAAATTCATTTGTTTTGTGTTCCCTGACCGTGCAGAACAGATCAGATTTGTTACTGCTTGCACATAATGCTTGCCCATCTACATCATACCTACTAATGATCCCTGATACCCCCAACAGACATGATAAATGTAATGAACAGCCTCACCAACAAACCGCTTGTGATATGCCTAATCTCAGCCTCTTATATCAACAGCTACAGCTCATCAAATCATTCTTAGTTGTTTGAGAGCTCCTATGATTTAGCTTACATCAAATTACTTTTAAAAAAGGGATCTGTTTTATATTCAATGGATTTATCTTAGTCTGCCTGGGGCCTAGGGACAAGCCCCAGATTTAAAGACCTTTGGATGTCTGATTCCAGTTCACAAGAAGACACAGATCTTACCTGTGCTAGAGCTTGAGAAATGATAATCTTGGTGAAACTTTTTTTGTCTTTGATTCCTAGAACCATGGAAAAGTTGTTGGAAATTCCAGTACTGTGTTAATTATTAAGAGAGACTCCAGTTAGGAGGGATGTCTAATTTGCAGTTGAAAGTTAAAGAGGAAACAATCTCCTCCAGGTACTCTTCAGCAAGTATGTATTTGAAAAGCAAGGAAAAAGAGATAAAGAATTACAGTAAACATTACAGCAATATCATGAGCATTTTTTACAGGCCTCCCCAATTAGTCTCAGTGTTCTCCATTCCTATTATTGCATCCTGGGTAACAATTTCCAGGCAATCCCATTTAAGAAGTATTTCTGAAAAAAAAAACCCAAACCCAAACCTCAAACAATTTTAGTTTCAGGCTTGTTTATAAATTCATTGATTTAAATGCTTCTAATTCAAACTGATTCCATATGGATATTAATTCCACAAAACTGTTTCCATTGTCTGAGCAGAAAACTACAATGTGTGCACAAGAGAAATCCTTCTTTGGCTGAAGTCTGTTTCAATGTATTCACAGTTGTTCTGTGAATCTACAGGCACATTTTACAAAGGTGATAGAGCTGCACCTGTGAGGAAGTCTGTCATGTCAGTACTTGTATCCACAATGTTTTCTGTTAGTATTATTATTTTGTGCATCCCAGTTCTTGACAAGTAAGTGAACAGTAGGAATGACAAAACACCACCAGAATGGAATGAATATCTCCGAATACATCTTTAAGACATAGCCAGACTCTAGAAGAAGAAAATGATAGGTCTAAATTCCCACATATTGGGCATAAGGATTTAAACTGTCACCCACCTTTCACAACTTACTACAAAAAGTGTCTTCATATTTCATTTCGGCCTTGGAGTTCTTGGAGCTTAGGGGAGTTTTGTATTGGTGAGTTTAAGTGCCCTGAAAAAGAGATGGATTAGAATTTAACCTGGTTACTCTGTACTTACAATTTATTAAACATATAAAAGCAGTTCCTTAAATGACAGCCCATTTCTGCCATCAGTACCTGCAGAGCCCCTCTTCTGACAGCAGCAAGCCAAAGCATGCATGCCCTGAACAAGCAAATTTTCTTTTTCCTTTCTGTTCTGCCAAGTGTGTTCATTTAATCTCACAGGGGATCTGACAGCTTTCCCCAGCTCCTAAAGTAATGCTTTAGCACTCGTTGAAAAGTGCTTTAAGCAAAAGGCAGCAAAGCTGACTGGTGTTTGCATGCAGAGACGGGCAACCGGGGCACTAAGCACAGTCAGTCTGCTTCCTCAATGTGTAATGCACAAAATTAAGGCTAGAAGCAACAGTTAAGTCACTCCTGGACTTATCATTTAATGAACATAAATACACAAAATAGGCCATTTGTTGGCATGATGATATGTTGTGAATCATTATATAAAACATCCGGTGCTTTGAAATATAGGCACGTACACACAGCGAAGCACTTGTAGCTGCAGTGGTTAGGGCTGTAAAAACTCACACACCCAAAATAGATCACTCATTTCTAGGGTGGCAACTTTCCACATTTGATCTCATACCAAAAATGAACATCTTGGAACAGTTTAAAAAAATTCCTTTCAGCTATTTGAGGTTTATGACAACAAAATGTATTATTGTCATTGAAGAAACAAAACAAAACAAAACTTTTCCTGCAGAAATAAATTGTGAAATCTATTAATGATGAGTATATGCCTAAGGATATATGAAAGGGATGCAAAGCTATTGTTACAGAGCCACAAATCTTTGAAGACCTGCTGTGGTGAGTTACTCTTCAGTCAAAAATGTATGTGATGTACACGGCTTTCCTTCACCAGCTCCCTCCTGTAGTTGTTCTAAAGTTACATATGCAGAGAACGTGATAACTAGTTCTTGCTTGTTTAGTGTGTGTTGCATGAGATCACATATCATTACTGTTTTCTCTATAGGACATAAAGTATCCATCAGATTTGGAGCAAAGCACTCACAGTAGAGAAACATGCTGTCTATGTAACCTTGGAAAAAAGATTTAGCTCCTCACATTTGTGTAATAGCATTTATAATTACTCATTGGGGAGGTATTATTTATGAAAGCCTTCCTGAATGTAATGCGTTGCAAACATGTAAAGGATTAAATAGATATTTGTTGCCTTGTGCTTGGAGGAACAAAGCAAGCCGTACAGGGAGAACTTTTTTCCTCCTGGTCCAGGTTTTGCTTCCTTCCTCTGAGCCCAGTGTGCACAGCAGTGGATGAGGCTGAGGAAGCAGAGGAAAAACAGAAGTGATGGGTGGTCTGGAAGACACTGTCTGCACCATATCCTTTCTTCATAAACATAACAGTTATTCAGGAGGATGGCTTACTGGAATGACACTTGAGATCTTTACTTTCTGTTGGGCATTCACATCCCATTGAGATGTGAATTGACCCTTACTCTCATTCTCCGTGTGCCTTGAGGACAGTTTTATACCGTTTATTGTGAATTTTTCCACAACGTATTCCATGACAGAACTTTATACCTATCTTCTGATACTCTATGCAGTTTATGGAGTAGATGGTGCAAGAGCAGCAAACTACCTGCATTTGCTAAACATTTGTCCTTTCTGTTAAATCCTTGAGGCAGCTGACTGTTCCTCTCCACAGAAGCAATGGCAGTTCTGTGATACTTTGTATCTTAGTCATGTTTGGAATGAAAAACCTTAAATATTGCATTTGAACATGCTATATGGGAGATGTTGTCTCACAGGATATTGATTTAATCTAATGATAGTGAATAGTAATGACCGTTGCTTAACTAAAACAGCATTACCATGAACTTATCTGGTAACGAATAGATTAATAGCGATTAAGCTGGTACTTTTAACATGGATAATCTTTTAATAAAAAAGTCACAAAGTGAAGATGAAAGAGATTTTTTTATTGTTGTTAAAAAGGTTCTAGATTGTTTTGTTCTGGCGTTATTGATCAAAGGCAATTGAGTTCTTGGACTGACCTGATACCTACCTTGAAAATGAAATTAAGAAGCTGTAATAACATTATTTGCAAACTGTAAATCTTCAAAGTCCGTGTATACCTTGTAACTTACTCTGATTTTCTCCCTCTTTTGTACCCAATTGTTCCTGTAAAAAATGCTTTAAGAAATTAAGTGCAAAAAGAAACTATGTTCATGTAACATTAAGTTTACATAGTGAATTACTCAAATGTCAAGAAATGCCAAAATTAAGGATGAATGCACAACTATAAGACTGTCCTGTGTGTGTGGATTATAATAGTTTTCAGCTACATGATCACACAGAACAATGTAAGTTATATGCCAGGCAAAAAGGCTATGAAAGTCATCTGAATGAATGTTTCTCCTATCCTGGGCTATGAATAATATTTGATTAAAGACATAAGGAAAATAAAACTACTTGGGCCCTAAAAAAAAAAAAAAGAGGAAGCTTGACTTCTCAGGGAATTCCCCTGAGAGAACCCAGATGACTGTGGCCTAATATCTTTGCTTCTGTCTGTTACTACTGATGAAGTAATGGTAGTTGTGAGCAAAGTAGAGTTTGTAATTTCTTCCATCATTCTCCTTCCTGTACAAGAAATACCCAGGGCATGTATTAATTCATTATCTGTGATCCCTCCCCCTCCATCCTGTAATGGAGGAGTAGTCTGAACTGCACTGGAAATCTGATTAGTTGCAAATTTGGGGATCACAAAGAAATGTCCCTTTCTGAGGAAGAGCCTAGTAAGGGTACCTAATGGGTTCTTTTCCTTTCTTACAAAATCCTGAAAGCTTTGTTTTGTCTTAATGAGGAACAAGAACAGATTCTTCTTTTAGTTTTACAGATGGCATTGTAAAGTCACTGTACAGTGTGGATGAAGAGTTCAGATAACCCATCTCCTAACAGTGGGTAACCCAAGAGATCTCTCTTTGGGTCTATTAGCTGGCAAGAAAGAGACACCTAAAGTCTGCACAGCCTGAAATATTTGAAGGATAATCCACACAAAATATCACTATTTCCAAACCCTTCTGACATTTGGATCAGGATGGAGCAGTGATTTGTCTTCAGCTGATACTGCATACAGCAGATATTTAAAATAATGATAGTAAGAAAATCAACACCATGTAATAGTTCTGCTAAAGTAAATGCAGCAAAAATATAGCTGACCTAATGTATCTAATAAATTTGAAGCAAAAAAAAATGGAGAGGGGGTGAGAGAAAAGAGTTTGGGAATGGCAGGAATATTGATTCTTGGTAAAGGTAGGAGGGATGAAAACTTGTCATTAAAAGTCTCTTTATTATTCTTGTGTATGCATGGATTGAGAAAAACACATTATAATATTCTGTGCAAGAATCTTGTGGAACTGTTGCAATGTAACTATGATAAAACACATGGTTCTTAGCACAGTTAAAACCTTCATAGGTGGTCTCACAGCACCAGGGCACTCTTAACAAGTTGTGCGAAGTATTAGTGCAAAAGTTACAGGAATATAGTTTTTCCTGGAGAACAGAGGAAGCTAATTCTGTTCATAACAGTTTCAATGACTATACTAAGATCTCTCTGATTCATTGATTTTGGAATAAATGCAGATCAGGAAATACGCATTCACAGAATCACAGAATGGTTGAGATTGGAAGGGACATCTGGATGTCACCTGGTCCAACACCCATGCTCAAGTGGGTCTACCTAGACCCGGTTGCCTAGGACCATGTCCAGATGGCTGTTGAGTATCTCTAAGGATGAAGACTCCACCACCTCCCTAGGCAACCTGAGCCAGTGCTCGGTCACCCTCACAGTGAGCAAGTGTTTCCTGACGTTCAGAAGGAACCTCCTGTATTTCAATCCGTGCCCATTGCCTCTGATCCTCCCACTGGGCACCACTGAAAAGAGCTTGGCTCCGTCCTCTTGGCACTGTCCTTTTAAGTATAAATATACATTGATGAATGCCCCTTGAACCTTCTTTTCTCAGGCTGAACAGTCCCAGGTCTCTCAGTCTTTTCTCATACGAGTGATTCTCCGGTCCCTTCATCATCTTTGTGGCCCATCACTGGACTGTCTCCAGTATGTTCATGCCTGTCTTTTACTGGGGAACCCAGTACTGGACACAGTACTCCAGGTGTGGCTTCACCAGTGCTGAATAGAGGGGAAGGATCACCTCCCTCTACCTGCTGGCAAAGCTCCACCTAATGCAGCCCAGGACACCACTAGTCTTCTTTGCAGCAAGACCACATTGCTGGCCCACGTTCAACTTTGTGTCCACCAGGACCTCCAGGGCATTTTCTGCCAAGCTGCTTTCCAGGTGGGTGGCCCCCAGCATATGCTGGTGCCTGGAGTTGTTCCTCCCCATGTGCAGGACTTTTCACTTCCCCTTGTTGAACTTCATGAGGTTCCTGTCAGCCCCTTTATCCAGCCTGTTGAGGCTACCTGGATGGTAGCACAACCCTGTAGCTTATTAGCGCCTCCTCCAAGTTTGGTGTCATTCATTTTTATTCTTGTTTAGTTAGAAAAAGTTTGTCTCTCAGTTGAATTTTCAGATGGACAAAGTGCAACATGTTTTCTGCATATGAACTCTTCAGGAGCTGTGTAACACTGGAGGCATCCAGATGTCCCTTAGTGGAAACCCACCAAGTCTTCTCCCCCAGGGAGTATGTATACAGCCCTATTTGAACCCAGCCCTAGCCAACTTCAGGTATCATTAGGTACTAAAGCACTTCAGTCACTCAAAACTACACCACAGTTCTCAGAGGAGATAAAATAACTCAGATTATACCATGAGTGACATAGGGTCAGGTGCAGACAGTTTAAGGAAATACCTGGAAGTGCAAGCAACTCTCTGCTTTAATGTTGAAGATACAGATGAGAGATGGGAAAGCTCAGCTGACGATCTGTTTTGCTCTTCCCATTCCACTGCTGTCAGCAAATACTTCTGCTTGGCATGTTAGATGTGCTGGCAGCCGGGATTACCCTGCTGACCCAGATGTCCCTTCCTAGAGTTTTCATGAGACACATGTTTATCAGACCCTGGCAAGCTCCTGTGTCTCAGAAATGTAAGGACAAGGAATAATCTCTGAAGCCCCACGGCAGAGCAAGGCAAATGCAGTGAACAGATGGCAAGAGGGAGGAGTCTCCTGACCTGTAAATAAAATTGTTAAAAAGAAATGTATGCTTTAGAAATAAGCTAGCAAGAAGCAACCATGATTCAACCCAGAAGAAAAGGTATTTGAGTTGAATGTCCTACACAGCAAGAGATGCCATTTACATACATAACAAAAACATTTGGAATACTAGAAGGAAATCTTAAGAAGGCTAAGAGAAAAGTTCTGAAGCCAGGACATATTCACACATGGAAGAATTTCCATGTTTCACATTAATGTTGCTAGATTGTCTTGATTTCTGATGATAACTTTACAGCTCCAGGAAATGCATATGCCACAATATACTGTTTCTCCTGGTCAGTCTCAATTACTTTCTTCTATTTGTCAATATCCAAATAAATCCAATTTCAGTGACAGACTCTAAGAAGGAAACATCAACTTGAAGAGTATGAATAAAAATTGCATAGCTACAAAAGTAGATAATCTGTGAATGACAAATAAACCCCAAAGACTTCCCACTTTATCCTCACTAGTGAGAATGAAATTGTTCCCTAACTGCAGTATTTAATCTATTCTTTGTGTTAATTTTACAAGACATCATAAAAATTATGTGACAAAGCTCTTCACTTAAAGTTTTTACAACTGTATCCCACCTTATAGACATATGCCTATTGCTAAATCTTTGATACTCCATTTGCAAAAAGAAATTAGTATCCATTATTATGAAAACATTCATTCAAAAATCCATATAGAGGTTTTGTTTAAATCTTTTTTAGTTAGTTGATAAATATTTTCCTTTTTTCGTCAATGCATGACATTAGGATGGCTAGCATGAAGATTGTTCATTTTAATTCGACCATGACACATTTAATGAGCAGGTACAGAGGAAGTTTCCCCAATGACTGGCCACATAGACTGCTTGCAGAACCAAAACCTCCCTCAAGAACATGTCTTGTAGTGAGAGCCTGGCTGGTCCTCAACAGAAAGAATCATAGCCCTTCTCACTTTCCTGACTATTTTAAAGATGATAAACAAGGATTTTCACTTAATTCTTATGCTCGATCAAGCATTCATGGCTTTTATATCTGTAAAAGTACTTTAAAAATTCAATGTTTGTTTCATGAAGGTTTGAATCAAGTTTTTGTCATCTGACATCTCTGAAGGTGTAGGTGCCAAGCATCTAGGAGACTGATGATTGTTGGCCACTAAAGCTCCCTTTGTAGATAATGCACCTTATAATGAATTTTAATAAGTATTTTCTGCTTTGTGATGTAGATAGCTTAGTTCTTTAGCATGTGGGTTTTAGGGAGATAAATGGCAAAGTACTTTTTTTTCCACTCCTGTGAAGGAAACAACATTTTAAAAGTAGATGAGGTGTGAAGTAGTATTCCAGTGCTCTGTATCCACTCTTGGCTTTCATCTACATAGGCAGTTTGGATTGTGAGAAAATATATAAATCTTATTGTGACAAGTAAGAACTACTGCAAGGGCTTTTTAACTTAATTATTAAAGTTAAAGCATTTGAAGTCTGATAAAGGCAATCTGTATACAAAAGGAAAAATAGTCAGGGAAGTTCAAACTTTAAAATTAAGGAAAAAAATGGAAAAGGTGGGCAGCCCAACCTGCTTGACCAGTACAGTCCATTTTCATATTTCAGAGACATCTGTAGAAAGTAGGAAGACAAGGTTAACCCCCCCTCCCAAAGTTGTTTCTTTTCAGGATTTTGGCTTTTAGAATGGTTGATCTTTGTTATGGGGTGGAAAATCTTTTATATTCGGTTTTGTCTTCTTTTTTACTAAGTAGGTGATAATAGTCTGCCTCCTTCAGTGGCCTGCATGGAGGCTGTCCTATGTCCTCCAGTCCACTCACAGCTCCTAATTTTCACCTTCCATTCATCTTGTTCATGCTAATTTCAACCCCCACTATAACAAATGGTCAAGCAACATTACTACCTTCATGCTCTTCATCCTTCCTGGTAAATGACAGCAGCCATTCTCCTGACCATTCCGTGGACTCTTGTCTGATTCTCTATGCTCTTCTCACAGAAGACAACTGATTCAAAGCCTAATGAAGCTCAGGGAAAATCAGTAATGGCATTAATAGCTGTAGAAGGTGACAAAAGCTTGTGCTATCTCTTTTGTCCCGATGATTTCTGTCTTTCTCTCTTCACCTGTAACCCTCCATTTAAACACAAAGCACTCAATTAAACTTGTATGTCTTCCAAATAATCTAAAAATAAACAGCGTTTCTCAGGCCTTTTTTCCTCCTGTCCTCTCAGTTCACACTTTGCTTTTCATTTTTATTTCATTGACCATACAAATGCTCTTAAATCTGGTTCTTATATTAAAGAACTATGTCATCCTCTCTACCTTTTTTCTCACACTCTGACCTTCTTTATATCCCAAAGATAGATGTAGTGTACCCCCCAAAAACCAGTAATGTTCTCATTATCTTTCTGACCATGCCTATCCTGTCTACAACTCTGCTTATCAACTTTTTCACTCTCCACATTCAATTTACATACCTTAATTTTGCCTTCAAAATGGAGATCCCTTGATTTGCACAGCTTTTCTGTGCTGCCTTTGTCTCCTCCTGTCATTCTCTTGTACTTCATCCAGTCTGTTTAGCATCAGATTCTTCCCTCACTCAGGCAAGTTTGTATGACCCAGCTCTCTTCTTTTTCAAATCATTCAACAAAATATTTTGCTCTGAAATCTTTCGTTTCCTATAAGGTTTTCTAATAATGTAAAGACAGATGAATTAGGAAAAAAAAAAAAGGTACAGGCCATGGAACAACAAACCACACGGATCACCTACCACCTAAAATAATATCTATAAACTGGATACTTGATTTAGATTGATGTAGATGTTGCTTGGAGCAGAACTTCACTGAGTGCATAAACTAATAATTAAGATATTTCTGTAATCAGACTTCAGTTGCTGGAATGAGATATGTACTTTGATTTATTATCTGTAGAAAGAAATTGCCTAAACTGTAAATAGCTGGTGATGCTTTCTGTCCAGAATTTGAACTTTGTGTTTGACTTAGTACCTGAGAGAGAAGTATTAAGCTACAGTACTGATTTTGATTTGAAGTCAAATGCTGAAAATTCTTCATGATGTTGTTAACAGCAGGGAGCTTCTTTTGTGAAGAACTAAATTAGAAGCTTTCAAATCTTTTAGCACTGACAGACTAGGTGACCTCAGCAAATGATTAAGTTTTTATTCTACCGCTGATTCATTAATAGTTGTCCTTCCTTTCTGGGTCCATTATTCATAACAAAAATACTTCTGTATAAAAGGGAACTTTACCTTTTACAATTAGCCTTCTCTTCCTGCTTGCTTCATTCCCTGTTGCCACTGTCTAAGCCACAGAAATACAATTACAATATTGAATAACTGGAATTTATGAGACAGTTTAGTTTTGGGAAGTGAATTTGTTGTTTGTGATGTAGGGACCTGTCTGAGTGGCTGAAAGCTAGATACCTGTGGTGTGAATGATAGACAACCTTTCCCAAGCGACTTTGCTAATGGGAATATTGCCAGTTGTGCTGCACTGTGTGTTGTCTGACATTGGTTACTCATTCTTAACAGTTTACCTTTTGATCTACATGCCACGTGTACTTAACATCCAGCATACCACAGAAATGAAAATCGGGCACTGTGTGTTAATCTGCAGCTGAATCTAACAACCATTTTGATGCTGTCATAAAACTGCAGATCCTTTTGTAGCTTAAAATACATCAGATAGCATCTCTTAAGCTGTTATGTTAATGTTTTGTATTTATGTATATGCATTACCTAAAAGATGCAAAGTTCTCAAATCGAAAATAGAGAGTCTACAATACCTAGTCTGTAGTGCATCTACACCATCTATTTATAAGCAAGGTTTGAACCGATGAACTTGCCTTATGCTGTGCCTCCCGAACAGATGCCAGAGATATTCAGTCCAGTTATAGAGATATCATAAATCTCTATGCTGTATATTCAGTGTTCATCTAAGTCGGTAGTACTCAATAGTGTGGCATGGGGGGGGTGGGGAATCCTAGATTTAATGCCTGGGTGGAGCGAGGGATGTTCTGGATATATGACCACTATGAAGATGGAATTTTAAGCCATTTTGTCCAACGGAAGAAGTTACACAATCTACTTAATACTAATTTTTTATATTTTTCAGGCTAGGCATGTGTTATAGACAGGTCTGAATGGCAAATTAATTTTACTTTAGTCTTTTGTGATTGACTTGGTCTCCTGGGTCTATAAATCAAGACAACTGATGTTTAAAGTTTGCTTGTTTAAAGTTCAGTCATGCCCAAGGTTTTGGCTTCGATGAGCATTTTAGCTGTAGAGCTCTGCACCAATGGGGAACACAAGAGGCAAGAAACATTTTGTTATTTTCTTTTTTCCTTGGGGAAAATAAGTTGGGGAAAGGATTGTAATCCTCCAGTGATTTGGTGAAATGGATGGGTGGTACAGAACCTGAAAAGAGTCTGGAACATGAAATCTCCTCTAACCAAAATGTTACTGAGTTAGTTCTGGTGCTCTGTGGAAAGTAAAGGGAGGAAAAAAGGGACACAGAACAAGAATTGTGCTGGTTGGAAAAAGCAATAACACTTCAGAAACTCATAATGAAGCATTATTGTGTGTTAACAGTGGTACTTGCTGAGTGTTGAGTGAACAGTGTTCCAGCATCTGCCAGGAACCAGTTCTTGTCCTACTGATCTCAGAGCAACACGTCCCTCTGCAGGAGTGGATTCATTTTCCATTTATGTTTACTTGCTGTAATCCCATATGGGGGAATGTGCAAACATGGGCATTGTCCTTAGGAAAATGCAGAAAGGATGCGGGAGAGGGGAAATAAGAGGGACTATAGTACGTTTGGGATTGCGTAAGATCTATTAAGGAACTGTGATAGGTAGAAGTCATGCCTGTTTACAGTTCATGTGCCTGAAGGAAGAAAATACAGTTAAAACATTGCAGAGCAGTTTAACCAGTAGAGAAATAGATGAATTTTTCTGTTATACTTGCACATTTCCCTTGCACTGCCACTTGTAGAGGTCTTTAAAAATCTTTGCTTGGATGTCTTTGCTAAAGTCTCTGCTTTAATCTTCAGAGAAATCTTAGAAACCTCAAAGCCACTCCTTCCTGCTTAGTCCAGACACAGGTGGTTCTTCAATGGCTTACCTCCTGACTCAAGCAAAGGTATCAGTTCTAGGTATTAAGACTTCATTAACGTATTGGAGTGGACTTGCCCCATTTTTGGCACTGAAAAGCAGTTTATCCAGCAGTATGATCAGAAGGAAACACAAACGCACCTGTCCTTTGTCTGAGGATTTTCATTCCTTTATTTCTTCTAGGAGGTGTCTTCATATTATTGTCTCAAAGTCCAGTATTTCACAAGCCAGTTTGATCTCCTTGCCTTAGATGTTTCTTAGCAGTGACAGCACATTAACTTTTAATATCTGTACTTTTAATAAGTAGTGCTTATTTACCTGTGTCACTTCTCTTTCTTAGTATCTGTCTATTTCTATTCCATAATCACAACCTATTTTTAATATTCAGAATGCAAGCTGGTCTGGACTTGATGAGGTACGTAAGCCATAAAATTCATGCATCATATGTAATTTGTTAATGATTCAAAACTTGCCTTTCCAAATATATTTTTAATTTTTACTCAGTGTTAACATTTCTGTGAACATTCTCTTGGAAAAATTGTTTGCCTGAATACTTAAGGAAGTGGAAATAGCATGAAAACTACTGAGAACAATTAAATTGCATAAATAAAGAGTCCCATAAAATATTTTGAGGCAATTACTCTAAACCTGCTGTAATTATAAGGTTAAAAAGCACAATACAAGTTCTGCTGATACTCTGCAAGTCCATTTCTCAAAGGAGGGTAGTTTCAAAGCAGCTCTGCCCAGATTTACTGGGCTGCTCCGTGGAACCTACTTCAAGGCACTAATCGATTAAACCTATGCTGTTTAATATTAAACAGCATCCCTTCTGTCCTAACCCGCTTTTGCTTTTCTGTCTGCTCATGAGTGGCAGAATGTTATAGAGAAAGAGAGTAGCATGAATTTTATGGAGACAGTCCTTCAGTTGAGCTAAATGGATACTGAATTAAATAATACAAAATCTTACTTTGCTTCTTCAGCAGGGTGGGGATATGAATCCTATGGAGTAATGCCCGTCATTAACAAAACATATTAAAACCAAGACAAGTTTTTATATTCTGGTTTTTTTTTTTTTCCTCAGCCTTGGTCCTCTAATAGGCATTTTGATGACTAAGACTAGTATCTCCTAGCTGTCCTATGATATTCCCATAGGTACTCCAAGGCCAGACTTACTCGAAAAATGCCAAGTTATTTGGAGTGTACATATTCAGTGTATTTTCTACAGCATTAAGAACAGTTCATCATACATTTATCTTTGCTAGAAAAGTAATAATAAAAGTCCTCTAGTAATGTGCATTGATATTACTAGCAGCGGGACTAGTTTTCGTTCATCTAGGCAGGCACCAGCAATCCTAGAATATTGCTTGGATCTGCCAGGAGAGGGCACGTGTTATCCAGAGCAGGCAATGTCTCCCACTGCTGTCCTGCCTGCTGCCATACACCACTGGGTAACTCCAGGGCCAGGGCAATTTCAGGCACTAGCCCAAAGAAAGGCTTGACGTCTTTCCAGTTTCTAAGTTAGGTTGCTTGCTCTTATGGGCTGACATTCCTCATGGCAGTTTGCCCCCAAAATGTTAAGTGACTACCCTAAAAGAGAAGCCTTAAGATTAGCTGCAAGAGTTTTTAATCTTGATCCTACTCTATCTTAACAGGGTTCCCAAGAGATCTAATTTCATTTGTGTTGTGTGGGGGTAATGGCTTGACAGGTACAGGGATATTAATAAATAATTCTTAATTATAAGGTGTATTGAATTGCTAAAAGAGGAGATAATATCTCTTTATGACAATATTGTGCATAACACAGCTAGCCTACCAAATGAAAAGGGATAAAATAATAATTTGCACAGTCAGATGTTTTGAAGCCACAGAGACAGGTAACAAGATTTGAACATCATTGATTCATATGTGAGTGGAACCAGAGTACAGGCAGTGAGATCAGCAAAATAACCTGCTGGTGTGTCAATTAAATCTCTCTGGTAAACAATCCAAACAAGTGAAATTCTGCTTTAGGCGTTTGCTGCCTGTTTCTATAGCACTAGCTTATTCACTGCTAGACAATTCTAGTGGTTAAATAGTATTTGGGGGTTTTGTATCTTCAAAGTACTGTCTATCAAATAAGTTTTTGCAAGGACTGTTGCATTAAATTTCTGAACTACCCCAATTTTAGACAGTCAGAATAAACAGTTAGCAAGCAAAGTTTTAAATGACAAGGGAAAAATAGAACAGAAGTTCATAGTTTTCAAACGTTTACCTGCTTGGACCACTATGTCTTGGACACTGCCTAAGATGGACATATATTACATACAGTGAAAAAACACGTTATTTAACACAAAAAATCATTATGTGAATTTTTTTTTCCCTAATCTCTATTCAGTCATTTTGTTTTTAAAAATAGATATGAGGGTTTGAAATTGTTATTGAATGCCCCAAAAAGTGCTAGGTGAATTTTATGGGTTTTTGTTGTTTGGTTTTATTTGTAGCACCTCTGATGCCTAGTCATGGACTAGCACTGCATTTAGGTCTTAGAGACAGGGATTTATAACCAACTGTTTAATATTTTGAAGTTACCATGAAGGCTAGGAGTTGAGATCCAAACTTGATCTCTCTGTGTCAGCTTAATTAAACTTAGTTCTTCTGTATTTACAGAAGTGGAAGGACTCACTTAGTTCAACATGGAGACATATCACAGGGGAGCGCCTTATATTAGTTTCATCCATGGTGAAGTGTGCAGGAGTCAGGGATATGTTTAAAACTTTGTTTCTATTGCCTTATGGAAGTCCCAGGTGATGTCTGAGATTGCAGCGCACCAATTTGTTCCTTGTCCTGGGGAACATCCAGAAGAAATTATCAAAAGTTGGTTGCAGGCAAAACAGCTTTAGAAGACCCATCTGAAGTGTAAAATACCGTAAAGACTAAGACAGTCTTAGCTTGTAAAAAAATAAATAAAAATAAAAAGTAGTTTTACATTACATCACATTGAAATGTAGGACCATATGGCTTAGTTCTGTTTAGTTTGCTAAAAATACAATATACTCCAAAATGTGCCCCAAGTTTCTCTTTGAAAACTCTGTGCTTCTTGGGTTGTCATGGGAGCTTATGACACAATACTGAGAAGTTGATTAGGAAGAAAAAAAGAGGGAGCTCTGGGCTCAATGTTGGTGAGGTAGAATGGAGGAAGGATAAATCCGAAGTCACTTTGCCAATTTCTCCATGAGAAAACTAGTATAATGCAGTAGAGGAAATATGCAGGAAACTAATACCTTCCATATTCAAGTGTTCAGAAGCATCCCCCAAATTTGTAATTTGCAATCCATTGTGGATTGTATAATTCCATGCCTTTCCTCACAAAAGAGATCTTTTAACTGAAAGATTCCATGTTCAGGGATCTGATTGCAAACCACTGTATTGCACCATGTTGCAAGGAGTTCAGAAAACTCTTCCTATGCAGTTCTGTAGTATTTCGGCTGTACTATAGCTGCTTCTGCTGTGATAGAGCATCTAGAATGATTATCCAGGATAGCAGCCTACATTCCTTCTGTGTGTAACTTTATCCTGAGAAAGTACTACATACTGTAAGTTTGTCTCAGTACTTTTCCTTGGCATCAGCTATTGGCCACTGTTAGAGAGTAGGAGTCCGGAGTCCTGGAATAGCTGAAATATCTAAGGCCAGTCTTATACTTCAGGAGACTTGCACTAATCTTGAATTTGTTCCAACTTCTACATATTTTTAGATATTGTAGCATGAAATTTCACACCTCGCAAACTGTGGCTTCAGGGCAGTAGCACTCATGTGGCCAGATTTCCCAGCTCCACTAGGACTAATGGCATGACTACAGCATGCAATTCTGCATCCATTCCTTTCTCATTATTTAATAAAACATGTTAACTGTCATAGCTTTGGTCTTCAAAGTAAGTTTTGACACAGTCTATACATTTATTTATAAATTTCAAGTACGAAGGGGAATAGTTCTCGGTGTAATGAGAATCTTCGCTAGTACCTGTTGTCCTGGGCAGTATTTGTATTAATAAAGAGTGGAGAAATTTAAGTCCAAGGGCTGGTGATGGTGAGCGATTCTGAGTAAACTGGTATAGCAAACTGAAAGGAAAACACCACACTTAGAGTGACAATTTTAGCTTTGTTCATGTGTTTCTGGATAAAGAGGATTTTTTTAATGATCTGATTCCTCTCTCAGTTGGACTCAGAAGAGCAGTTCTACATAGGGAAGGAATAATGTGAAGGTTACACAATTTTACAGTAGATGTAAAAACTTAGTAGGGCTATGGCAGGGGCATGAAATTTCAGGGTTATGACTGGGTAACTTATCTTACTAGATTTGATTCAGGATGAACACCGTACTGAGTTTACCTCATTTGATTTAACTGCATCCTCTTTAATGAAATGGAAACATAAAATGATCAGATATTTACTTAGGGATATTTTTCTCTAAATCATGAAAAAGTATTCCTCTAGCCCCTAAAATTAGCTTAAATATTTACATTTAACTGTGATTTTAAAAAGTCTCACAGTTTCAGGTACAGCTTCACAGTTTCGGTTACTTTTATTTTACTCCAGCATTCCACTTCCGTAACTGAGAGAGTGACTGTATCTGATCCTACCTTTAGTAACAACTGTCTTGTTTATGTATGTGGGTAGCTGTTTGTCACTGCTGTTGTTTCCATCAAACCCTTATGTGTACATTGGACACAGACACGCAAAAATAGGGTCATTTTTATTGAGACTTATTGCAAAACAGTTTCATAACATGAAGTACTGGTGGTATATCAACAGAGGGGAAATATTGCGGCTGACTTAATTGTGAAGAGTAACACACCAGACTATTCTTCGTACACTCGCTCTATGGTGAATTTTATTATTGCTTCAGTGGCCTTTCAAGATAGGAATGAAACTGTCACTTTTTTTTTCAAAAAGTTAAACCTCAGACCAAAAAAACCCCAAGGAACACCTTCCCCCCGCCCCCATTCCCAAAACAAAACCCAACAAAACAACCCCCACAACCCAACCCACCCCAGTTTCTGTACTGG
>JANXJC010000078.1:21201376-21213300 GCA_027564655.1 Leptodon cayanensis
ACAACTATGGCGTGCTTGATAGGAAACATCTTGTTAAACTTAATGGTGGTCCAAAAAACTTTTTTTTCCTGTGTATTAGCATTCATTTTAAAATGCCTTCCACTAGTCTAAAATATGGCATCAAAATGAATAAACACAGAGTTAGGATTGTTAGGATTTGGGGTTTGGTTTGGCTTGGCTTGGTTTTGTGTTAAATATATTGGCATAGGATTCAGGGCAAGTATATTAAAAACACCATTAACACAATTAATTGATAAGATACATAATTACAATGCTAACTACATCACGAATTATAAACATGCCCATCTGAAAATTCACTGCAGACACTATCATATTTAGAAATGAAATTCTAACCTAAACAAATACATTTTGACAAACTCCATGGGTTGCCAACCCAGTGGTTTGTGTAAACCTTGGAGTGATTTGCTTTCATATTGAAACACCTGGTTTCAAGTTGTAGTGTGAATGTTTTGCACAGTGTAACTCAAAAACTGCAAACCACAAGAACTCGTGACTAATATGCAGCACATAAGCGACAAAAACAAAACAGTAGTATAAATGCAATGCAACAAATCAAGACCAGATGTAACACGTAATAAATCAATCAAAAATGCCAAAAATTTACTAAATATAGTGAATTTAATTAAAGCCTCTGCTGTGTCTCTGGACAATTCAACTATAAACATTAGCATAGGCCTCCTGCTTTTTTTCCCCTGCTTTTTTTAAGCTGTACCTTGGCCTGCTTTTCTCTCCTCATTCAAACAAAATCCATGAAAACTGACAGAAGAACACAGAGCAAATACTATGGAAGAGGGTGCCGTGTCCCAGCCATATCCAGTAGGTGGAAAACACTGATTCTCAAAAGGGGAGCATAAAGTCAGACTAGCTGATCTCATCCCCTGGAGATAATCAGTAGAAGTTATCTGTTAAGTAATATTTATATTTATGTTTTTTCCTCCTCTGTCTCCACGTATTGTTCAGAAGGCACTCTCCAGGTCTGATCCACACTACATACTCTTGCTGGTGCACACCTGCCAGTCCCAAGCAGGACCGATGCATAGACCCACTCAGCTGCATGGCTTCGGTGAAACCCCTGTCATGGATGCAACAGAGCTGAAAGAGGAGAGCTTTTGCCAAGTAAGCACCCATTGTTTACAAACCCATGGGAACATGCCCTCAGAAAAACACGGTAATGCTCATCGTGTCTACTCCTCCAGCAGGCACACACAGCTTGGGGCTGTGCATGTGGTTGATGGCTCTGCAGCATGGTCAATGAGATGCAGCTTATAGCAAGTCAGTGTGTCTCCGTGGAGCTGCTGTGCCAAACCACCGTCACCACCTACTCCGGCTAGCGTGTCGCGCTGTGCAGAACACCTCCAGGAGCATGTATTCCCAGAAGTGAAGAACGGTGCATTCCTTTACAATAACAAAATGTGAAAATGTCTCCACTTTATAGATTCATCCACCTGAAAGGGCAGCCAAGTTTTCAGACTCTCTCCTAGGAAAAGTTGACGGAAAATAAGTCAATTTCCGTTTTTAAAGCTCAAATCTGGCTTCCAGACAGACACCACAATAATAAACCACTGTGGGATATTTTTGCTAAAAAACCCCATGTTATCTGTCCAAAAAATTATTTCTGATCCCATGAGCAGCATTTCACCTACTAGTTACCACTGCGTATGCTTGACTACAAGTTAAGAAGATGGTGCTTCCTGCATTAAGCACTTTTGCCTTGAGTTATTGACACATTTTAAATTATTCTGCTTTATGTCCATCCTTAATAGAACAGAAATCTTCTACAAAAGATCTTTATTAACTGACTGCCTCAGGTGCTGTGCAGAGATTCATGATTTAACAGCTCCTCCAGAAAGACAGGTGTATAGCTCGTTTAATAGGCTTGTTCAACCCTTTGGCATCTGTGAGGTCTAAGCGGATTGTGGAGGTTTGTTTGTCTGGCTATCTTTTTACACAGCTTTCCAAATAATTGTCATAAATATTCCTACTTCCTTAACGCAATTAATGAAATGTAGTAAATACCTAGTCTACCACTTCTATTGATTAAACAGTTGCTTAGGTAACATGTAATCATTGCCATCCAGTGCTACGTGCTGTTCTTCTGGTTTCACAAAAAGAATGGAGATACATCTAAAAGGAAAACAAAAGAAAAACTCATATAAGTCACACAAGAATTTCTTTTGTCACTGCTAATGATTTTTCTTTCTGTCATGAGTTTTCTGATGACAAGTTTGATAGGAAACATATGGATTCATTATTGCTGAAAATCAACCTCACTTCAGACAATCATTTATTTGCATTCTAGAAAAAGCTATTTATGCAGAAAAATTACACTCTGGGAGTTTTAATAGCCATCTTGCAATCCTTGTAATGGTAAACTGGATCCTGCAGTAAAAACAGTCAACACAGGAGTGTTTCAGGAGCAGAATGAATGGAGATTACTCACACAAGCAGGGCTGGCAGTTATCAGACCTGCTTTTTTTTTTTCTTTTCACAAGCTAAGCAAAATCAAATAGCTATTAAGTAGACTAAATGTTTTCATTTATAATAGGAAACACTTAAAAGAATAATAGTTTCCCCATTAAAAAAAAAAAGTATGGTAACAGCACAAGGTTCATGAAAAACAAAAAAAATATCCTGTGAAAAGCTATTAAAATATTAAATATTCATGCTTTCAAGGCTTCATCTATTTCACATCCTCTTAACTATTTTAGCATGATTTTATGAATATTTAATGCTATAAAAACATTCTTTTTGTGATCCTGTTGAAATATTCAGCATGAAGAAAAATGTCATTTACACCATATGATTAATGTCCAAGATTCCTAAATCAACAAGCCCAGAGACCAGGCAACATGGGAAAAGCGAGTTGCAGTCTAGAGTGTGAAATGAGGTTGTTGGGTCCTTGAGAACAGAAGCACTGGAGATAGATACCCAGTAAGGATGCTGGCTGTATTACATTTAAAACCAAAAGGAGGCATGTGTTGTGGTACTCTGTGGGGGAAGATGTATGTGCAGTGTGATGCAGTGTTGCAGTGGCAGAAGTGCAAGGGTGTGGATGTGCTAGCTGAGCTGAACAAGAATGAACAATAGTAAAACAAATAACCCTTCATGCAAAGGCAGACGCAACCCAAAGCAAACAAATGGAGTGGAATTAGAGCTTTGAGTGAAATATGCTTTTTTAAAAAGACCATTCCTCTCTGGAGATGGACATTGCCTCCCTCCTCACACTTCTGTAGCATTTACCTTCCTGGAAAGTAGAGTGTGTTACATGCAGCTGTTGACACCAGCAGACAACACCAAATGCCCCCAATTTTTTCATTATTTATGAAACGTTTGCTGGGTGCAGTCAGTGGCTTCATGATGAAAAAGTTCCAGCAATGAGGCCCTGCCAGATTTTTGGCAGAGACACATCCAAACACATAAAAACAAGTTTAAACACTATCATTTATGCATAATTCTTTCTTGGCATGTGTCCTCAGTTACCACAATTTGCAGCCAGAAAACACTTACTTCTACTTTTTTTCACTCTGAAATAATCTGGCCAAAAGTGTATTTAATTCTCCTCCTCCCCCAGAAGAGAAACAGCTTTGTCAAGGGCTGGGCTGTATGTGTGTTTGAGATACCAAGGTTTCCATTTACCACACAGCTGCACCAACTCGGAGCAGCCTGGTCCGCTGCCAGACGCCTGGAGCCACAGCCCCGCAGTTGCCCACAAACGTCACGGGTGGCCAGGTCTCGATTTCTCAGTTAGACCCAGCCTGGGCTCTGCTCTGGCCACTGATCCACTCCTTCTGCAGGAAATCCTGTAAAGCATGTTCAGAATAGCAAGGGATGGCGTGCCAAGAAATGGAGTCAGTGCAGACGGGGGAGGTGCACAGCACAGAGCCGTGAACACTGTGCAAAGGTGCACTTCAGAGCTGATTTATGGCTGGAAAGCCCTCTTGGTGCAAATAGTTCGTAAAGCATATGACCTAAGTACTTGCCCACAGGGCCACAATAACATTTATGTAGCATAAATTAATGTGCTTCAACCGCTAATTCAATCTGGCTAGCTAATTCCTCTGGTTTTGGCAGAGTCTGACCTCTGCAACAAAGTACTGTGCTTGTGGTGATGACTCACAGTTCTGGCTGCATTGCGTTTTAGAGTCACACGCACCCTTACGAACAAAGAGTGTTATTCGTTGAGCAGCCGTAAAAATATACCTCCAGAATACGTTTGGATCACTGCTAATTGAAACTTCCTTTTTATAGGTGCCTGATCAAAACCAGCTGTGGAAGTCAAGCAGGAACAGATTTATATATTACATTAGAAACCTGACAAATTCAGAGAGAAACAGCTGAGTGAATGCCTATGATCCACTGGAAGGACACATACAAACACACAATGGTTTGAGACTTCCCCAGAGGAAAGTCCTTCACTGGATGTGGATTTTTTTGCAAGCGTTTTTCTTTTCTGGTTCCTTCTTCAGTCAAAGGCTATAATTAAGTAGTGCCCCAAATTCAGAGAGACTTTAGGAGTGCTTTTAATGATGCCACAACCAGAGAATAAAAAGGTGAAGCAGATCTATGAGGCCAACATCCTTTTCTGTGCCTCTCTTCACAAAGTATGATCAGTAACATGCCGATCTATAGAAAATCAGCTGTGAGATGTAGCTGGCCAAACATAAATGTTGGAGGGAAAAAGCAAGTGGCTAGCAGTCCCATGATCTGTAACTTCCCCAGCAATCAAGATCACCTGGTATTAGACTGCTAATTCTGTTCAGGTCATGAAGTCTTACTGAACTCTTAACACTGAATCCATTCTCTTTCACCTATGACTGGTCAGATGACAGTCTCCCACCCTTTCAGATGCAGTTGTGCCTACAGCAACTGCTCATGGAGATCCACATATTCATAATCTTCATGGCTGATTACTGCAGCTCATTATGCCTGTGAATAAAGCCATATGCTTTGGAAAAATTCCAGGTGCACCAAGCCATAGCAGCCTGTCTGCTTAGCAGCCTATCGCTGTGAATACCTGAGCTCCTCTGTCTGCAGACAGGCTCCCCCTTAGACACCAAATCCAGTTCCAGATTCTTCTCATGACTTTCAAAGTCACGAGTGTGACCTCCTGTGATGGCCTAAACCCCAACCTGTTCCAAAAGAGTGGGCAGCAAGAGACTCTAAATGCCAGTTCAGACAGCTTTATTACTAATGTGCTATTTGTGAGCTTCACAAAAAAACCTATACAGCATACATTGTGAGACTATCAGAAAGGTAACAGTTCCTATGACTTAAAATGTTTTCACTTTTACAAACACATGAAAATGTCAAAATGCAAATTATCTTGTGAGAAGAGAGAAATTAAATGGAAGAGTTCAGTCACCGTATTGTGGAAAATTTACATATCCCAGTGTTATCTCTTTCAAACAATCAGTCAGTGGCACCCAACCCTATGTTTAGCATGCATTCCCAGGGCTAAAGAAAAGCATAGGATTTGTTGGTTCAGGTGAAAATAAGGCTGCATCAGGAAAGAAAAAAAAGAGGTGTTCTCAAAATATGCTGTGATTGTTCTGTTGCATTAGTAATCTCAGAAACCTCAGGTATAACCGGAGCAAAAAGGACTCACAATATTCTCTCTAAACGCAACAACCTAAGCTGTTGGATTAGTTACAGCGATGAAGAAAGAGCCTAAACGCATCCTTGAGTGGCAGCTAGAACAAGACTGTGGCAGGCAAAATTATTGTTTTTTCTGATTAGAGAAACTAATTTAGTTCAGAAAAACTGAATACTCTTGGGTACCTAAAATCTTCCTCAGGTGAGAAACAGAATAGGGTATACATTTTGGGGTGTCATCTTTTGAGTTATGCTTCCAATGCTGTAATCGAGATTGTAACCTGCTGTTCCACTAAAATGACACTAGACTTGTTCTAATGTTGATTTAAGTAAATCAGAGGAGTTGAAAAAATTGCCCATTGAAAGGCATAGACCCAAATAAAGCAGTGTTGAAGAAGAAAATCTCCTTGGTTGCTTGCAACATAACTTAGTCCTAAGTCCTATAGTGCATAGTGGCAGGGGTCTATTTCTCATGAAACTTTACTCCGAGGCTGATAGCACCTTCTAAGAGGTTTTGGAAAATATTCTACCCCACTTGTGTTTATCCCGTGGCTCTCAAGAGGGCTAGGGAGTAATCAGTTTCTCCACAGATGGAGAGCACCTGTCATGACTTTTGGTCTTGCTCTTTGCTCCTGCCCAGTTTTTGTTCCAGTACATGAAAATTTCTATAGGCAGAAATTTTACACAGACTGGCTTTTTACTTCAAAGAGTTTAAACTAACTAATAAACTAAACAATTAAAAACAAAATTAATTTCTCTAAATTAGCTTATCTCAGTGAATTACTAACACACCCACTCACTTATGAACATAAGCACAAACAAATAACCAGTTAACCAAGAAACTAATCAAACTATTTGTACCACATCCTCAAAAAGAAACAGAGGTGAAGAAAATAATACTTCATAACAGTTGTCGTCATAATGATATTGATCACCAAGGGATTATACATTTTGTCAATGTGATTGAGGAGAAGATGGTATGTATTATATTCCCATTTATGGGACAATAAACATTTTATGACCATTATGTGTTTTTAGTCACTTGAGGCAAGTCTGTGAATGTAACCTGGCTGTATGTAAAAGACTGTACAATGAAAAATTGCTCTGGTAAATACTGTGAAAGATCCTAAGGCAAAGTATGGGAGATTTCTACCCTTTGCACTTCCTAATGCTATACAAATGCAGTTTTGTGTTTTAGAGCATTTCCTGTTGTGATGCTAGTAAAAGAATTGGTTTTAGTTTGCTGAGGCTATGTAATTGTTTAGGCAATCAAAGGTTTGTAGCTTCTAGATACGTTTGCTACAATGCACTTGCATGAGGAAATGCTCCTGGAGAGGTCTGGGAGCCATCATTTAAACAAAATTATGTTCTTCAATAGTTATTGTATTATGCCAGGATTTAACAAACAGTCTCAATATCTTATTTGTTTCTGGATACAGCTTTGCAGACAGAGCTAGTTTTATTATGTGGATGGATTTATGTTTTCACTTACACCAGCAGGAGTAGTACCATCCAGCCCAAGTGAGAGTTTCTTGTATCCCTAATTCTTCATTCAAGGTCTGCCACTGTGTTACGCTTACTCATTCTTAAGCCACTGCTACAATGACATGATGTGGCCCACTCGCATCTGCTAGAAATTATGACTTCTGCCATTTCCAACATCTTACCAATCAGCACACAAGGTCAAAGGCTTTCAAATGCAGTCCAAAGCTGTCTCTGATTCTCATACCGTTTCTTGAATAGAAAGGAGTGGCAAAGGTAATTGATGGTTACATTTCATAACTTCTACTCCTTTCCCATAAAAACCCATATCTATGGATTTTTTTAGTTGATTTATTATACTCATTAACACTGGATTTCTTTAGGGAATATTAAGCGTAACTTTTTGAATGCAGAAGCAGACATTCTTAGAAGGAAATCAAGAAATTATCAAATTGCAGGTGTAATAGTCAATGTTATTATGGAGACTGCAAATTTCATGATATCCCTAATTAGTTCCATGTAAATATTGCACGAATGATGCACAATGTAGTTCTTGTTTGAAAATAAACATGTCCTCAGGCAGGAGAATGAATGTTGAATTTTCATGGCTACAGTGACTATACATTTCTAACACCAGACATAGCAACTAGTGAGTGAAGTATTCACTATGACAGATTAAAATATGACACCTTAAACCCTTAAAGACATGGATTTTAAAACGCGTGATAAGAGTGTGTCAATTTCTAAAAGCCATTTTTACCTTATACCATTAAGAAATGTACAAATTAAGTTGGTTTGTAAGGCTTTTAAAAATCTTTACACATTATTTTAATGGCGTGTCAGGCTTGAGAGTGAAAAGTGTCAGACTGATTTGATAAGAAAGATATCAGAAGTGCATTTATTGAGAAATGTATATAGAATTATTTTATTTTATTTTGTTTTGTTTTATTAATTTTATTTCATGCTAGGAGGGAAGAGGTAAAAGCGGGGTAGAGAGGACTTGTGTAAGCTGTGTAAATTACTTTGATTTTGTGCTACAATTCGGTGATGCTGCGCTCACATAAAACATACATATGTTGAAGGGGAGGATTTTATGCACTTAATGTACTTATTTGCCACCTCTTGATCTGACTAGAGCTTTTCTAGTTTCATAACCCTAACATGCCAGCCTCTTAGGTAAAAAAATGAAGGAAGAATCAAAATGCAGTCCTTGAAGTTTCAGTGAAGCAAATGGAAGAAAATCTATTATAAAGGGTCACCACTTCTTACATCTTACATTACTCCCATATAATGCAGAGGGGTAGGTTCTCATTTAGGAAATAACAGATCTTTTTACTTACAAAGTAAGTTGCCTGCAACCCTGGGGACAAGAACAGTTGAGAAAAAAGAATAAAATCAAAAACTTTGTCTGGAACAGACTGAAGGCTGGAGATCCACTGCTTTTAAAGGGTTTCCAGCAGAATGTTAAACAACCTGAAATGCCCAAGGTAGGGAATCAAAGATACAATCCTAAAGCATATGCTGCCCAGAGCTACTTCCACACCTGATGGACCAAAGCAAGACTTACTCAGGTCCCCTTTCATCAGTTTGGCCTCACATCTTGCCATTTGGCCAGAGGGCTAGGTAGCCTATTAGCAAATAACTTGGGAGTTATTGAGAGCTCTTTTAGTGATTTGGGGTTTGTGGGGCAAGGCTGAGCAATGTGGCATTATTCCTACATGCTTCACTGAGGTGCAGCATACACCTCAGTAGCTCTGTGGTGCCAGAAGGCATCCTGGACTCATCACTTGTGCTCAAGTGATGCTACAGAGAAAGATTCCTCCCTTCTTGGCATAGATGAGTTACGGGACTTTTTCATCCCTTACATTTCCCCTTAAGTAGTTTGATAAGAGCTGGTAGATTTGTTGGACAAATATACATGAGATCTACTCATTTGTATCCACTTCAGTAGTTTAGTTGAATACCTGCTAACGGTACTGGAAGGCTAGACTGACACCTTTTCCCTTTTTTTTTTTAACAGTACTGAGAAACAGCTGAACCAGGCTGAGAAAGGCAAAGGACAAATGTTGCATTTTGAACTGTCAGTGAAAAGCCATCTGAAGTACTGCCTCTCACAGAGCATGGGTCTATTTTTTTCAGTAGCATGGCAATTTTACCTGTCAGTTTCCCTCCCCACCTGCTTCACTACAAGCAGATCTAAAGGTACCTTCACAGAGGTAGATGGCACTTGAAAGCAAATCTGCCAGAATGAAGAGCCCAGTTGGGCAAACAAGCCACGACCAAGACATCGTAAGTCAACCATGTCAAATAAACAGGAGAACTACCAGCATGGACATACCAAGTCAACGTGGACCCAGCAGAATGTCACTGTTAGTCTTCTTATACAGCCTCTGCCTCCTCTTGAATGTCTAGAGGATAGAATAGGAAATATAGTGAGCGTTTGGCAGGTGGAAAATCCCTGGAGAATGCCACCTGCACAGAGCAGCAGGTCTTTTTCCTTCATGCCATATGCTTTTTGTCCCCTCCTCCAGCCAAACCACCCAACCAGGCAGCCTGCTATAATGTTGAAGAAGCAATTCCCTGGTAAAAATAGTCCTGAAAATGGACTTCAAGTAACATAAAAACTGATCATGCTAAGATGGTATAGTTTATAGATATTATCCCTTACAGTAACCTCAGGAAATTCATTATTCTCATGTGGTTCTGAAAGACAAAATCTTCATCCCCACATTACTGTATTTTTAAAGAAATTCCTTCCCACTCCAAACTAAATTAAATTATGTCTAAGTTAAATCCTGTAGTCTTTTCAGTGTTCTCACCTCATTCTTTAATTAACAGAAACCTTTTAATTTTAACCTTATTAGTGAGCGATGAAAACAAAGACCCTCAGCAACTTTATTGCCACTCTATATATTGAGATCTTAAAATTCTTTTTCTGCCAGCACTTGGTGAGGGCTAGAAGCACCCACCTTTCTTCTAGAAGAGCACATCACATGCTTACATGTGTGTCCATAGGAAGGACTGCAACCAGCCAGGTTCCTGGCCCTGCTTATCAGCCAAAGTCCCCATACATGAGCTCCAGCATCCCCACCTCCCTCTGGAGCAAGGCTCAAGCACAAACATCAGACTTCGCAGAAAGGACATCTGAGGCTGCTTACATCTCTCTGCTTTCTCTGGGGTCAGTGAGAAGACTGTCACCTGGGACAGTGTTTTCTGATCACCGTTTTGCCTGACTTAAAGCAGGGACTTAGGTGCACAGCTGCCCAGGATATCGTCCATGCCTTCAAGCTGTTGGCTCAATGTGATATACTGATGGAGTTTTCTTTTATCACAATCAATGAACACTGCACAAGATGCCCATGCTTCCTCAAGGTTCTTCATGTCTTCTGTGAATGTCATCAGAGAGAGTAAGGGAGGTGCATGTCACCTTTTTGCAGATATGACCATATTTGGGATAGAAAAATCGAAATTAGCAAACATTAGTAACACACATTTAAATCAGAAAGTAAAATGTATTTTCCTAATAAAATGAAAGAACTGACAGATTCTTATGCATAATTTGAAAATTATTACTTTAAAACTCTCATTTAAATTATTTATTAAGATACATATGTTTACGTCTCAACTTCATGATCATCAATAAGCAGTAAAAATGTTACTCTTTCTATTAAAAGATCCTTCTTTTGGGGAAAGACTTCTGCCATTTTTGTGACATAATTTATTTCTCATAAATTCCTTTTATCTACTGTGTTTCCAAAATCTGTTTGAAGTTCAGACAGCTCTAGACAGATGAAGTCACTGGTATGTATTTAAAAAAAAAACCACCTTTGAAATATAAACAACAGTCTGCATGATTCAACAAGGGAGTCTCTAAAGAGGAAATACAATTCCTCTGTGTTCTCCTGCATTATACTTTTATCTGCCTTTGTGACCAGTTCTGAAGTTTGCACCTTTGACTTTGGGCAACAGAAATAATATGGCCCATATTGCTCAATAAATCTTCTTTGTGAAATGTAAACAATACAACTACTTTAGAAAAAAGATGCCTTTATAGGTGATGTCCAGGATTCTGGAAACATTTAGGTCATATTGGATATTTTTGGAGGTTTGCTATAGGTCTTTATTATCCATTCTAACATAGAATTACCTCATTATCATAATGAATGCTATAGCTATTTAATGTAGCCTATCCTGTATTGCAGCATCTTGTGAAGATTCATGTAGAAATTATTAGCATTATTTTTATTTATTAACAATAAATCTACCCATAACAAACAGTTTGTAGCTTACCTCTCTATATCACACTGATCTCTTCTTCCAGCAAAGGATATCAGCCATGCATTCCTACCAACCAAATGAAGAGTGAACATGGTGGTTTAGGTCACAGGGAAGCAACGGAGGTGCTACTTTCCTCAGTACACGGTGCTCCAAGAGAAGCTGTGTAATTTATGGCAGAGATAACGACAAAAGTAGTGTGATTTCCTACTGGCTGGCCAAGTCGATTCAAGACAAATGACCCTTCAAAATCCCATTGTAAATCTCTTCCTCACACAGGTTCTCTGAAGAAACATTAACTCATCATGGTCCTCCTTCACTCAGAGAGTCTACTTATTGCTATCAATGTTGAGCTTCCTGACCCCCTTTCAGGGTGATCAGCCTCATCCCAAGCTGCACATGCGGACTCCTTTCTTGATGCTCTTGTTCTCCTCTGCCAGCATCATTGTTCTTCTGCAGCTTCTGCTGTGTTTTCCTTTATAGAATCATAGAATCATAGAATCATTCAGGTTGGAAAAGACCTTCAAGATCATCGAGTCCAACCATCATCTGTG
>JANXJC010000078.1:21213400-21225369 GCA_027564655.1 Leptodon cayanensis
GCACCCCCTGCCTGCGCGAACTGCCGCGCCACGCCCTTTCTGACGCGCCACGCCCTGTTTGCCCGTCCTGGTCGCCGTTGACTGAATCAGATTTTAGATGCATAATTGCAACTTGTATGACTGCAATAAAGCTTTAGTGGGTTTTCTGACTTTTTGAAAGGCAGAACATATCCCTGAAGTGTTTGCACTCCTTTATTTGTGTAAGGAAACAAAACCTAAGTAGTGGGCTGCAGGCCCAGATTGAGAAGATGCAACAACCAAACTTTCTTGTGTGTTAAATCAGAGGTCTCACACTGGAACTGTTTTGCTTCATAAGGATGCTCTGATTAGAGAAAACAGTTTGACCTCATGCACTGAGAATGTTGCTGAAGTTCAAGAATTCATGAGTTAATGATAACTTCTAGCTTACCATCCTGCCTGGAAGAAATCATAACACCACTTTGCATTTCCCTGTCCTTTGCTAAAATACTGGGGTAAGATTCTTGTGATTTTTAAGCTAGGTTTGTGACAATGTTTCTCCACCAGCACTAGCAACCATATTATTTTTCCAGTGTTTAGAGATAGGTGAATGAAACCTGCTAAAAATTATTGGAGGAAGCATTTTAACAACAAAATAACATGGTAATATTAATAAGAGCTATACTCAAGCATGAATGGGAGAAGGTACCTTACATCCTCCCTGCCTTCAGGACATTTTCAACTAGCCTTCCCTGCTGCGTGGAATGACAGAGAGGCCTTCCTATTCATTTTTGCGTCTTAAAGTATCCAGGTACAACACCTATTCCACGCTAGAGTTTATAGCCATGAGAAAAAATCTATTTGGAAAAACATGAAGGGGAAATGTGCAAATATTTGATTCATTATGTTAGAGCTGGTATAATGGGATGAGTTGTGTTGGTCTCATTTAGAAAGAGAACTTCTTTTCTCCAAGCCAGCTGGAATAATAAAGGCAATTGTGGGACAGTTTAAATGAAACTGAGCTATTTTATGTGGATTTTTATTTCTATTTCTAATGCTTATTAGTCACAGGAATAATATCCCCCTGGAAAAAAAATAATTACCCCCTCCCCCCGCCAAAAAAAACAACCCAAACAACAACAAAAAAAAAACCAAGCAAAAGAAACGCTTGCATATCATCTGTAGTCCTGACAAAAATGTCACAAAGGCTAAATGCTGCAGCTCAGGAGAAAGGATGTGCTTAAAGAAGTTGTTTACGTTTACGTGTTTGAAGCATTTATAGCTTTTTTCTTTTGTCACTGAAAACCAAGGAGACAAAAGATACTATATATCTCTGTTGTATTTTTCCTGACTATAATGTGGGTAATTATAATTAGTGAGCTTTTGCTTTTTATGTAACAGTGTAATATACTGTTTAAAATGAGTGTTGTTCAGATCAAATACAAAGTATGGCAAAACCGAACCGTGTCAACATATTCACATACTATCACAGGCATAGGCAGTTTCCAGAAATGTTTTTGCCATACAAAAAATTTACCTTTACTGCAAAAGGATTGAGTAGTCTTCTACAGATGAGACACTGACTTTTTCTCTCGCTTCCAAATGGTGCAGTTTCAAGGGCATGATGCAACATAGAGCATTTGATATCTGTTAAAAGATGAATGTCATTACAGTATGAACCAAAATTAAAAGGAACATAGATTTGTGTGTGGTTGTAAATTTGGAATTCAGCCAGTTTCATTAAAAATATATTTAAAGTTCATAAACCTACACATCCTTTCAGATGAGTTAGGGATGATTTATGATCCTGTATCAAAACTCATCTTAATATTTTAATGCAAAACATGACAAATGATTTTATTGTTTTGCATTCATTGAAAATGACAAATATTTTTTGACAAAGACCAGTAAGTTTTTTCTCTTTGCAGCTAAAGTCTTTACGAAATTTTTTTATCAAAAAATTGAGTATTTGTTCTCCTAAGTTATTTATAGAGTAATTTCTGTAAGTAGTTATTATCTTGTAAATGGTTTATAAAATATGTTGTGTGTTCAATATATAAAATCAGAGGTGTTTTGATTATTGTCTCTTGGACATACTGTTAGCGCAGATGATTTAATCTTCCTGACTGAATGAACATGATTCTTAAAATTTATTTGTACTTTGCATACTCACTGCTTTGAAATCAAAGCTAGTCTTCAGCAGTATTTATTAGTTTTTATTTTACGTCTTACTATTTTCTTTAAAATACTTTCCAGTAATTGTTTATACTTAAATTAAAAAAAAAAAAAAGAAGAAGAAGAAGGAAAAAAAAAAGTAAATATGTAGAATGAATTCCTGGAAAAATTCTAATGGACACAGGTTTGTTTAAGCATCCCCCCCATAACTTAGAGATGCTACTGCAATTTCATGTGAAACAAAACCAAAGAAAATCTACTTTTAAGAGATGAAAGTACTATCTTTCTCATATTTCTGTATTAGATGACATCCAAATGGTTTAAAAGGTTGTTTCTAATGTTAATCCAACCAGTCTAGGAGTCAGCTATTGACTCCGTTGTTTTTTTTTCCAAAATTTCCTCAATTCATCTGAACTAGAGATATCATTAGAATAACTTTGTATATGGTGATTTTGCTAACACTTCTTCCTGGATCAAATTAAGCTTGAAAGTATGAAGATGTACAAAGAAAGTATATACAGCCAACAAACATGCATAAAAGGATGAACAATTTCTCATGCAAAGAATATTATGATGATATAGCCATGCAAATAGAGAAAGAATGTAAAATCTGTTCTGTATATGAGGATGAATGTGAAATAATGATCAGAGAAAGAAATAAAGTTATTAAAGTGCAGATGAGGTTTTGGTGATTTCCCTGGTTAGCATATATTTTGTAGATGTGATAAGGCAATCACAAAGACGTCCTTTAAAAATTACATTATTGTATTAAACAGGATGGGCAACACCTTTAAGATGGCTTTTTAATATTTTTTTTAGTAAAGAAACAAATATCTGTACAGAAGGAATAACAAAACCAATGCAAAGGGTCTAAAAATCAAGACTCCCTTTGCACTGAGCAATCTTCATTAATGTGATGTGTTTATTGATGGTGCTGAATAAAAAAGAATCGTCTCTGAACCCAATTTCCCTGAAGGTCAAGGCTTTATTTTATCTCCATTACAAAATTACAGGTCTGACATTAGATTCAAACAAAAAGATGTTGTTCTTATACCTTTGGGACTATTCACAGTGAAGGTTTTTGTTTCAGCCTATTTCTAATATTTATGTATTCTACATTATAAACATGCCAAACTCTTAGGAAAAGTAGACCTCTTGACTCTGTGCAACTTAATCTTTCCAGAGAAGCAGAAAGACATATCCAAGTTCCTTTGAACGAACTGTTAGTTTGTAAATTACTGACGTGAGAATTTGTGTAGTTCTACTTTATATTGAATTAACAGACAACATTAAAAAAGAATCATTTTCGTTCTTGAAGATGTTAGGTTATAACATTTGAAATTGTTACTTTATGGATAATTTTTATCATTCATCTTACTATAGCCATGTGGGTTTTTTACAAATTCTAATCTAATTAAAAAAAAAAAAAGTTTTATGTAATTTGGGGTACAAAACACCATTAGTCTATAAAATGGTTTTAGATTTTAAAAAATTAGGAAGATAATGATGAATTCTGTCAAGAATTAAGTAGAAAATTGGAGAGCTATAGAATTTGAACTTTAGGGGTTTTAACTTTAATCTTTGGAACCCAGTTAAAGGCTTATTTGTGTCCATTCAAAATCTTACAGAATTTGCAAAGGAAAGGCCAACAAAATGGATACTTGGGAAGATATATCTTTAAAGAAAAAACCTGCTTTCAGATCTTGAAGAAGATAGTGCAGTAACATAGCTTAGGGCTCTCTAAAGGACCCAGGTGTAAAGAAGATCCAGCAAAATGAAGTAAGGAGTAGGAGCGTGGACATATTAGGTTAGGAACACCCAATGTTAGAAGTGAAAGACATGACTGTGAAAAGCATGAAGTCTTTCAGACTCAAGGCAAACTCCAAGATCAAACAACCAGACCAGGACTCTACAACTGAAGACAGTACCAAAAAAATCATCTGCACCAGAGCACAGGTGCACACATACGCACTGGGCATACCTCGCCAAGGGACACTGTCCCCATTCAGACCTCCCCACCACGCCCAGCCTCACACCAGAAGCAGCTTTGGACCTGTGTGTTGTTCAGGACCCAGCTGCAGGGGAGACCTCCTTGCTCATGCAGCACCACCAAACTGAGACCTCCTGAGGTCTGGTGTTGGGACTCATGTGGACTTCATCAAGTCCATCCTGCAAAACAGCAGAAGGCTGGCTGCTGTGGACCTGGGAGGGAGCAGTCTTGATTTTGGAAACTGTTTCCAACCTGCATAAGGATCAAACCCTGCTGTCCTCCTGAAAGGAGTGGATTAAAGAAATTAATCTAATGCATGTGATGGCGATGGGCTACATTGGACAGATTAGACTATACCACAATATAAAGATTTTGTTGGTTTAGATGTGGGATTTACAGTGAAGGAGAGGCACATTTTTCTACGGCACAAAAAGGCAAAAAAAACCCAAATAAATGCAGTTAATTTTGAAAATATGCTTAATACTAAATCTGAACAGTAATTTTGTATAGGAGAGTCACCTCATTAGGAGATATAATATGTTGATAGATTTTTTTCACTTGATCACGTAGGAATATTTAAATCTCAAATATATAATATATTCTGAAACAAAAATAACTTCCAAATCACATGCCAATACATCTTAACAGAACTCTAAAAAACACCACAGTACTGGAACAGTGAAAATCAACTGGGCAAGCTGCAAATACCAAACTGAAACTGAGCAAGACCTTAACAATTTGTTTCCACTTGGCTAAAACCTCCACTGGAAAGTGTTAGTGCACATGTCAAGTAAACAAATGCTAGCTGACAGGATATGAAAGTAAATCTGCTTCATAATGATCATTGCCTCACCAGAGAGCAAGAATGAAATAATTTCTTGCTTTAATTTTCCATCAAAATAAGTAAAGGATCAAATCTCTTCCACCTTTCTCAAACCAAGTTTGCTTTCAATTTAAACTTATTTTTACATTACTGCATTTCTTACAGCAGTGCACAACCTTGTTTGCTTAAAATGTAATTAGTACAGGGAAAGTGCTTTGCTAATGGCACTATCTTCCTTGTTCTTTGGTATACTATTTCCTGCAGCTTAAACCTACCTAATCTAGATATTTCTCCTTAAACCGGTCTAATGCAGTTGTAAATTCAAAATGACTGAACAATCACAGCAGAGCTTGGTTCATGTTTAGATAATAGATTTGGTGTTAACACTTATTTTTCAATACTAAAGTCAATAACATTGTCCCAAGTTTAAGAACTGTGTCATTAAAGTTAGAGTGCTTGATCAAGATTCAGGATTTTTACTTCAACATTGAAGATTTTTATCAAATTAATTGTTTATAACCAAGAATCATAACTGTTGTGAGAAAATGTCTATTTGTGAAAAGGTAGCCAACAGAACTTGACAGAAATGCACTCCAATATAAAATTCTTGAGATTAATCTGAAATCTTACCAATCCTACACTAAGGGCTGAACATTGTAGGTTTCAAGTAAGACAAAGGTACTGCATATGGATTATGATACCTGCATTTTGTATAGAGAATTGGAATGATGTTATTAAACTACAACATCTATCTGTGTAATGATCTTCTAAAAGTATGGAGATTCATATGATTATCTTTATTTAAAATAAAACAGAATTATTAAGCATTATACTAGAGTGTAACTGAATGAACTTACAATACTTAGCAGATTTCATTTTGCATACATTTATATAGATGACCATACACACATAGGTATGTGCTTATAGACACAAAATATGATGGCTGGTGAGGCTCCTACAGATCAGTTTTGAATTGGTGAGTCCAATTAGCAGCATCATTGTCTGTATTTGCAGCAGCTTTGACTTTAATTTAATAATATCTCCTAATTCACTCCCTAAGAGGGGGGCCATGGCTAATGAAACTAAAAATAGGAATGAAGATAGGCCATTTTGTGTACACCCTAACAGAATCTTTCTTATGCAGTAAGTTACCCCAGCAACCCAGTCTGTGGAGTTTTCCAGTTGAGTGGTTGTTCTGCATGGTGCTTGGGTGTAGGCACTGCCCAAGCAGGGAAGGTTCTCAGCAGGTAGCTCTGCAGCTTTGTTTGCAACTTGGGGGCAGGGCTGGTTCCTGGTCCCTATCCGTCACTACAGTTTTACCTGGTGAGGTCAGTTCTGTATTGCCTGTCAAAACTTAAATACCGCAGAGGATTCATCTGACTAAAACTGCTTGGTGAAATGGAAAAACAAGGTTATTATAATTTGCATTTCATGCAAGTTTTGTACACAGAGAGCACCAAAGGAACCAAAGGAAGTGAAACAAAATCAGAACAAAAGTATCATAAATGTAAGTGTAAGAAGTATTACCTCTTGCTTTATGGAAGAAATCTTCCAGTGATTGGGAAGGAAATCAACAAAGCTGAAAAGTAACTGAAAGTCTGGAAAAATCTACATGTTATCTTCCAGGGTATCAGAAGCAGTGGCTTGGGATATGCATGTATCATATAGTACTTCCTTAAAGGCTGGAGGATAGAAGATGGAGTACAGGATGCTAATGCAGTAAGTTTTAAGAAACATTCCACATGTCAAGTAAATTTAACCCCTACATTAAGCCCTCCATATTTTCTCTGAAATATTGCAGAAAGTGTAATACAATATTCAAGGACAGTGATTAAGTAAAAATCTGTTTCTTAAAATATAAAAATAATACAAGAAAACCAGGAAAAATGTCTACAAGATCACCCAGTCATTGAATGAATTTAACCCCTATCAGCAAAGACTCTTTTTGCAAAAATGGAAAAGTGGTAGCATTCAACTGAGTGGAAACAACAGGCAATGCAACACCAGAAATGGGGTCAGATAAATATCATGGGCAGACTTAGACCAAGAATGATGAATGATGTTTAGGGCAAATCAGAACATGATGGTCTGAAAAAAAATGGAATTCAGAGATAAAAGCTATGACTTAAGGCTGAAAGCAAATACTATGTCAAGGCAGTCTAAAGCCTGTTCTCAAAACCCACCATTGTTCAGGAAATCCTCAGTACTAATGCGCTGAAAATCAGGCCCGATCTGAGGAGATGAAAAACTGGCTGTTAAAGTCAGTTTTGAAAATCCTGCTCCAAACCTTTTACTGTTTTTCTGAGGTGATGACCTAAAAGATTCCAAACACTAAAATAAAAATAAGAGATTTAGATACTTTACACATGCAGTTTTGCAAAATGGGATCTAGCACAGATGATAGAATTACCTGATGAGGTTCAATTATAACCACTGGAATATCATAGTAGAGACACGTGCAATTTCTATTTTTCAAGACAGCACTGACTTCCTCATTTAAGGTTCTCTGAAGCACATTACAGTCAGTCTCTATTATATCTAACTAGAGCTGACAACTGTAGCAGTAAAGATACCCACATACTCTAGTCACAGGGGTTTTTGTGTGTAAGGACAATTTTCAAGCAATCAGAAGTTTAACAGAACAGATGTCTGAATTTCTGTGGTATATTGAAGATCATAGGTGTTATTCACTGAGGAGATACAATTCATATCTCACCCATTTTTGCCAATTTTACTTGTAAATTGCTGTAGCCAATTTGGAGTGCCAACCACCTCCACTTCCAAAGGAAAATCTCTGCAAAATGGCAGAAGAGTTTTTTGTTTCCTGTGCTATTATATAAAGCATAACAATAACATGATAAAATGAAATGAAGCCATGTGACCAGAGATGATAGAAAAGCAAAATGAAAACTCAGTTCTGCTTGAGTAAAACTTAGGCCTGAAAGATCAGTTTCCAGGCAAAACGAAGTGTAAAATAGTAGGCATAAATGAAAACTACCATAAACAGTATAAACATGTTAGTACAACTTTCTGCAAGGACTGCTGTGAGGATTGTTATTTCTAATACAATGAACCAACTGGTGCAAGCATTGGTATGGGATCACATCATGGCATCACATTGTGTTTCATGGACTTCTGTGCTGATAATACTCTACAGCTTTTGACACACAGGCAGTGCAGTCCTAATAAGTTATCAAAATCCTAATATCTCTCTATATAAGGTATAGTAATACCTATATCCTGCAATCCTAATAAGGTATCAAAACTTGCTAGAGTCCATCTATACTGGCATCTTGCATGAGAAAATCTGCAATGTTGCTAATAAGAGCTAAAACAATCTTTGAGCACAATTGCATTCAGTGCTGAATTTAATCTGATCATGTTAAGCTGCAGCTTTCCCAACAAAGAAGAACAATATTGTGTGCATTATTACATTGTCTATGTATCTTGGTTTGTAAGAATAAAATGGGAAAACAAGCCACAGTCCCTGGCTGTACACCCTCTTAAGTTCAAACCAGAAAAGAAAACCAAAATTAGCAACAGACTTTACCACATGCCAGCTGATGACTTCAAGCTTGAAAGAGTTTAAGAAAATTACCAGCACTAGCCAGTTTAAACGCTCTAGCAGAAATTTAATACTCTCCATCCTCTCTCCAAATTGCACAAAAAATCTTGTTTCAAAAACAAATAGCTATGATACAGCATTTGTGTATTAACAGAGAACAAGCTTAAATTACAACATGTACTATAAAATTAACAAGTAAAGAAAATTATCAATAGAGTTGTATGTTAGACAAATTTACTCCATATGAATTGCAGAAGTCTTAAATGTTCAATTAGCAATGAGTAACTCTCTAATGATTATGATATCATGCCATAAACTAGCTAATGGGTCCTAATGAGTGAAAAAGTTCACTGGAGATATATACATATGAAGAAAATCAATGGAGACTGTGGCACCTAAATGAGTTTTGGAGTACTGCTTTCCAGAAATGTGATACTACTAGGAGGAAATCACATTTTTTAAATAGTTACCAGGGGTTTTTTAGCCATTTACCTGCTTTACGAATGTTCTGGTCCTGCAGGTCTCCCTGAGGAGGAGTGGGGGAGCGGGGCCGGTGTCACTGAAGAGTTGGGGATGAGCCACTGAGTAAGCTGGAAGCATGCAGAATCATGACCACACTCATCCAGCAGAGCCCTGCCAATGGGAGACTGCTCCCTTCCTTTGACCCTCATACAGCCCTCTGGAACAGGGCACGGCTTTTCTCCTCCCTAGGGTGCTTGATGGCATTTAACAAACCAAACCATGAAAATTGCAACAGGATTGATCTGGTCGTGTCCAGAAGTGGTTATGCATTCATTGCTCCATCGATAGGAGGAAAAGGGCATTGCTACAGGCCCTACTTAACAGCAGTAGTCACATTAAAAAGGTCATCTGATGACCTGTTCTGACATCATTACCTGCTTTAAATAGAAAAAATATCCATTCAGCCCCTCCGAACACCTCTAAATGGAAACACTTCAGCTTTCCCAGGGGTTCATTTAGTTGCAGTTCAACACAGACAGTGGGGACAGGATGCTTGAAGACCAGCACCCAGTGTTAGGCAGCCTCACTTAGTACTGTCCTTCTATTCTCGAAAAAGATTCCAGCATTTTGTTCGATGGGACTTCCCAACGTTGTGTTACACAGCTACTTTTAAGCATGAGTTTGAAATGAGGATGTGGTCACTCTGTCACCTTTAAGGAGGGCAGACGCGTATGCCTGAAGTGCTCAAGAGTTTTTATCCCTTGCTTCAGAGGAACTCCTGTAAATATACAAATGCCTTATTCCTCCCTCTTAAACATCTGTTTAAGATTATTTGTTGTGTATGCACACTATCCCCCATTTTCCAAAAGTCACAACTCTCCAGAATAATATACTTAGAAATAGGCCTTTAAAAATATTCTGAGAAAATTTCTCCCTGAACCCAGCATAATTTTCATCAAGCAGCACTCTATTATTTCTCTAAGTATTAGAGAAAGGCAAACAGATGCTCACACTCTATCTTATGGTCTGAGAAAATGCTGAACCCGTTGGTAGATGTAGTAACAAATCCAGCTTTAAATAAGTGGAACATCCCAAATAATCGTGTTAAACTTCTTGTTTATTCTGGTAGGCAATAACAGGATTTAAACACAGAGTGCTGCTGAACTGTAAAACATACTTCAGTGCCAGGGGAGGAAAATGTCATTACTACTCAACGCAAATCAACGGAGATTATTTAATTAGGATCGCTTCATCCTTTAAGCAAATAAAAGAACCCGAGTCTGTTTCCTTCTGCCTTACTTGTTTCTGCCTCCCACCATCAATTCTTTGAATCATTTTGATCAAAAGCGTGGTTTAAATCCACATCATATGCTTTCACAACACCTACTTTACACTTATTAGCCATTTCTGAACTTCTAAACAAATAGGGGGCAATAATTTCTGACCACATCTTCCAGAAATAGGTTCTTTGTTAGCATTTAATCTTGCTTTCTCTCCTTTCCTATCTTCCCTACGGTCAATTATCTTGTTTTCTGCCCTGTTATTTCTTTTTCTAATCACAGCATTTTACAGTCTTGCTCTCAAGGCTATATTCTACACTGTTAAGATCTTATTATATCTTCACACTGCAGATATAAGAGCTTTTCAGAGTAGGTGCTGTGTCTCAGCCATTACAGTAAATTCAACACCTACTACTTTGTACCTTTTGTCCTGTAAATGCTTTGTCTTAAAATAGCAGTAATCATCACAGGTTTTTTATTCTTTAATGTCTTATGACTAACACAATAACTAATTATTATGACAATGTAGGTAAAGTATTTGCGACAGTATCAGATATGCTTTATTACAGGCAAAGCTACTTATGTATTAATGATTATCAGAAAATACTCACTGGACCTTCAAAGGAATACTATCTCAATACACAGACACAGGATTCCTGTAAGTCTTTTCATTTTTGCGTTATTGTAATTATTTATTTTCCTCTTACTCTTTTGCTTTCATGCTTAAGTTCTGATCAATTCTGAGTAGTTGCTTTCATAATACTCTTTTCTCTCCTTTTCTTCTCTAGAAAGGAAGACAAATAATCCCAGAGGCCAAAATTTCTTTTCATGTTTTCTACATCACAGAATCAAAAAAGACCATTGCTTTGGTATGTATGAACACCTCTGTTGTACATCTGGGTTGAAGAACACAACAGAATTTGGGTTGGGAAAAAAAGACAAGTATTTTGTGCCGTATTACTAAAACATTCAGTATGATTTTACCTAAAGGGTGCTTTTTCTTAAGCATTGAAGTAACAGCACAGGCACTACCACCAGTTAGTACCATTATTTCCAGGTCCAGGAAATTATGAATACAGTGAAGCTTATCTTCTTTAGTAATATGCAGTGCTATGTACATGACATCCAAGAACCTGCTGAAAAGGGAAATGAAGTCAACACACTTATGTAAACAGATTTTTTTAAAGTAAAAAAAATCAAAACAGCAGGGATGAAAATATTCTAATACATCAGAAGAATTGAACATTGTGGAGGTAAAAAAAAAGAAAAAAAAAAGTGTTTCGTTCACGCCCAGAGCTTTTCTTAATTAATTTTTTCCCCATTGACCTAGAGTGGGGGTCCATGCTTCCAAAAATATTTTAGGAATAATTGCAAAGAAAAGTAATAATTTACAGAATTACTGTGCTATTTTTAAAAATAAATTGTTGCACCATTTCCCTGCAATCATTTTTTTCAAAACAGTGTATAATAACATAAATTAAGTTAATATGGCAAAGATGTTGGTTTTGCGGCTACATGGTACGCAATCACACATGCTAGGTTTATTTTGTAGGTGGTTGGTAAAGACTTTTATAGCCAAGATAAAAAGTATAGCCCAGATTTATATGGGCAAAAATTCTTATTCACTCAGAATAAGTCTTCTTGAACAATAACTGTCTACAAATGGATGGTGACCTGTACCACCAGGATTAGCAGGCTGAAGACACCCTTACTTTT
>JANXJC010000078.1:21250792-21261456 GCA_027564655.1 Leptodon cayanensis
TAGAGCCTTTGAAAGAAAGCCCCTTTCATGCCTTACAAGTACATAGTCAAAATGAGTAATTGGATGAAGAGCAGATGTCAAAACTAGAAACACCAAAGTCGTGGCAGCAGGCGGAGAACAAAAGAGGTAGAGGTATTTTTAAAAGCACCAGCCACTTTTCAGACGGCCACCTGCTAAGAAAGCTCCTGTCCCCTGATAGTTGAGACAATCCACACAAAGACTCCTGACCGGTTTCTGAAACAAAAACTAACAAAGGATGCAGAACTGCCATTAGCCATCCCTGATTGGAAGCAGATTGTGGCCCAGCTCTACTCTTCCCCCCGTTGGATCTTGCGTCTTCTGCTGTGAGTCAGCCCCTCTTGACTCCTTCTCTTCAGGGCAGCTTTCATGAACACTGGGAGACCCGCGCTTGTTCCCAGTACTCTGCCTGCTGCACTGAGACCAGTTTTCAGTCCTTCTCGAATCCCTACAGTTTTTTCAGTGGAAGCTGGGAACCTTGCACGGCGAATTTAAGCTACTGCCAGCAATCTTGCTTTTCACGTTTACCTTTGATGCAATTCTATGCCTATCGATACCTGCGGATTAAAGGTTGAAAACAGCTACAAAGGTGCATTTCAGACTCCTGTGCTCTCAACAGAGCACCCACCTCCCGCCAGACTTAAAAATGTTTGGTTCAAAAATTTGGAAGCCAGCAAACGCGTGAGTTGAGCCTGGCTACTCAGTTACTGCTCTGGAGGCAAACAAAAGGAAGGAAGTGAACAAACCAGGGGGAGGGGGAGACCGATTAAGTTACCAGAGACTCTGACCCTGAAGGCTCAAGAAGTAAAGTCAGGGAAAGCAGAGGCACTAGTTAGTTGGAAATTCCTTTTAATTCCTTTAATCCCTTAGGTCAATTTAAAGGGAAATGATCTGACCATTCTGCATCTGCCAGTGATTGAAGGCAAATAAGGAGCATTGTGTGATTTCCAGTTCAAGAAGTGTATAGTACACACAGCTTTTATGAAAGCAAATACAGCAAATCTCAATTGACCTAGGTTGACTAATAAACCCTGAGATGCCTCTAACATATGGGAAGCTGATGCTGGTACAGACTCCCCAGAATAAAAAAAAAAAAGAAAGAGAAAGAGAAAGAAAAAGAAAAAAAAAAACACCCAAACCCTTCAAGTCTCTAAAGTGAAGGAGGGAAAAAAGGGACATAATTTATTGCAAAGAATGTTTTTGGCTGAAACGCTGTAGTGCCCAAATCATCCTCAATATTTAGTCTGCTATTATGTAGATAGAAAAAAGCTTAAAATCACACGTTACTGGGCCTCTCAGATTAAGCCTTCTGGTACATGTCTGTAACTGGAAACAGTCTTCCAAGGCTTGTTTATGTAATGACACCATACAATAAGAGCCTGGCTACAGAGGAAAGCTTTATTGGACCCTCTAATAAATATTATTAGTGTGTAGCACTGGAAATGATCCCATTTGGGCTTGTAATGTGCAGTGATTAAGGGCTAGACTGTGCCTGTAAAGCAATAGCTTGGCCGTGGGTGTCGATTAACACACAAGGGAATGCTTTCCAGAGACACCACTCAATGCCCATCCTCTCCAGACTCATTTCTCTATCATTCCCCTTACATCCCCACAGGCGCTGTGCATGGCAGGCCCACAGTGACGAACCTCCCCCTTCCCCACTCTGCCCAGACCGAGAAGGTTCATTTCCTAGGGCTTGGGGCTCAGGAAATCTCCAACTGAGACTAACCTTTATTGAAAGGGTCAGAGGAAAGACTTTTCTTGCCTCCTCACTATCTAAATCTGTATCAGCACATGGAAAATAAAATGCATAGTTGCAAGCTAACAAACACTGCAGAGCAAGGATCAGCCAGTTGCTGGAATACACATCTGGGCTTATGCGATCCTTGTAAATTGTTTTTTTTTTAATGCTTGATAAATAGTAATAAACCGAGCTCATTTCAGAAAAGATTTGACTGCTCCAAGTTGACAGTTTCAGCTCAGTCCCCTAAAAACTTCTGAAATACACCAGGTCTGACTGCAAAAGATCTGCTTCCCCCTCCTGCCTGACCATCTCCTTGTTACTAGCTACATTTTCAGCCTGAGAAAATAGGCAGTCTTTTTCCCTTGACTGTATTTAGTTACAAAAGAGTCTTCCTTCCACATTTATGTATGTGCACTTCGCTCTCCCATAGCACATTATGGAGCATCATCATTCACATGCATGAGCTCTGCACGCTGAGTGAGGCTGGACAGAGTTTGGCTGTGTTGCACAGCAGAAGAAATTTGAAAACTTTTTACATTTTAGTTAATCAATAATAACTTTCTCTACTTTCTCTATTTTCTGTTGGTATGGCTCTTATAACGTTTAACAATTTAAAGAAAGAGGAATTCTATAACAGAGCTGTTCTGCAACAATATTGCCTGGTCCCATCTTCTAAATACATAATTTCTAATTCTTTAAGCCAAGTGTTGAATTCTTAAGAACTCATTTAGTTACTCCTGGGATAAACTTCTCCATTCCTTTCTTGCAAATTGAATGATTGTGGCAATAGAGTAAAAGTAACAGAAATAATAACACTAATAATAGGAAACGGATTTGCAATGTTAATTTTAAATGTTGCATTCCCAAACCTGCTGAATTATTTTTCCTGGGATTCCAAAAGCTGTACTAGTTCTTGGCAATGCTCAAAACTATTCCCTTACTCCTTCATGCTGCTTTGTTTCCTACAAATCTGCTGACAACATCTTTCTAAGCTGTTCCAAAGGAAACAAAACAGCATGTCTGTAAAGTTAAGCCTCTTTTAAAACTGCCTTTTAAGTGTACAGCAAGATGATGTGCAGGAAGATATACCTCTGAAATCATGTTGAAGCAAAGGAGTTCACATTCAAAGGGAAAAAAAACATAGAACTGCACAAAACTAATAGGAAAAAACTGTAATTTGCAATCAGAAAGTTCTAAGGGCAAATAATGCTCCACAATGAGATGCTATATTGTTGTTGAGGTCAAAAGCATAATATAACTATCAGGGAAAAAAAAATGAGATCTTTCTGTACTAGAAGGATCTTAATGTTAAACTTTTTTCTTCAACAAACAAAATTCACCTCTTTGCAAAGCACCTGCATAAACGTGTTTATTTGAAGGTTACTTATGGTAATATCCTGGTCATATCAATTACAAGAGATAACTTACCAACATGGGAATAAAAATTTAAAGATATACTTAGTACAGACTTATGCCTAGAAATGTAGGAAAATGTGTTTTCAGGAAGTACTTACTGAAAGGAGTGTGAATATGTAAAGGAAAAAAATGAAGCTTGAAATATCCCACTGTCTTGGCTCTCTCCCTCTCTCCCTTTCTCTCTCTTTGTGCTTGGAAGCACTGAACATGGGGTCAGCAACGAGCCAGCTCCTGCAGGTGCATGAAATTAGAAACTAAGTATGTGGAGGGGGAGAGGAAAAAAAAGAAATAAGAAAGAAAACAACAATTATGGCAGCATACCAAATTCCTCTTTCACAAGCAGATGGACACAGAAGAGGATGTGGTTTGCAACTGGACATTCTTTAGATGACAACGGGAAAAACCTGAAATTGCAACAGACCTCAATACAAAGCCAAGCAAAGCAAAAGCAACTGGAAGAGCTATTACAGACAGCAAAGACTGCAATGTGCTCCTTTGTTATTTAAGTCGGTTGATAACAAAAATGGTGTGGCAGATGTAAAATTCAAAAAGCACACAAATAGCTTTACTATTGCCAAAATTCAATCCTGAAAGATATCTTTAAAAAAACAGGATGAAGAGCCTGGAAAAATGTCTGAAAAAGCAGTGTGGCATGACTGACTCATGCAGTTACCAAGCTACTCTTCACCTGTATTTTGTGATTGAAGTAGTCATTAGAAGTCAAAGAATACTGTTAAGGAGGAAACATGACTGTCTAGGCTTAGCTTGTTTGTAACCTTGGCCATGTGACCTAGCAAGGTTCTAACTTTATCCTTTTAATTCTATTCTGGATTTTAAAATTTGCCCACTAAACTGAAGACCTCTGCATCATTGCTTTTGTGCATCATCTCTCTTACAGCAAACCAATTTGAAAATTCTGGGATTTTTGTAAAGGGGAATATTTTCCCACCCTTGATTATTTGTGTGTCTCCTCCTTGAAGCTTGCACAATTTATCTACATGTTTCTTGAAAAGCAGGCAGCTGGACACAAATACCTGCTACATACCCTTTTTACTCATAAAAGGTATTTGCAAGCTCTGCTTCCTGTGAAAAACTACTTGTCCTTTTCATATTCAGTTTCAATTATATTCTTAAATGTCTGACTACATGTATGTGCAGATGTTCATCTTCCTAGGAGCACAGGTAATTTAATCAATTTATAATACTCATCCGCTTCTGCCAAACAGTTGTGTCAACTGCATACTTTAACAGTCATGGTTGGGAAACATCTGCCCAGCCGTAAACAAAACACTGAAAAAAGAAAAAAAATAAGTAATATCGTGCCATGATCAAAACTCTGTTCCAAAAAAAATGGGAGAAAGAATCTCCTCATTTTTTTATTACTTTCCTTTAATTATTTATTCATTCTTTACTAATTATTGATAAGACATTACCAAAGATTCTATTATTTTGTTTGATAGACCCATAATTATACACAACATCAAATGCACCTTTAAAAACAGTGGTTATCTTCAAATGATTTAGACCTGATGATTTAACTGTTTAGCATCCTTCAGAGTTACTTATAGAATGGTGAAGAAATATCATTGCCACTTCCACCATCAGATGTACAATACCCGGTTACAATATAAGAACTTTTACTGAACACTTCCTCTACTTTACTACTGACAATCCCATCATTTCCATGTGATAATGACGAAATACAATTTTTAGGCTTCACTTTGATCCTTGTAACCATAAAACACAGAGTTTGATTTTATTTCAACTTTTGTTCCAATCAATTTTTTTACACTTCCCTCTAGTTTATGTGTATTTTAACTACTTTTTATAGTTGTTTGAATATTTAATGATCAACTCTAACAGATACTTTTACTTACCTCCTATTTGTTTGTATCTTAAACGGTCCTGCTCTTTGTTTCAATGCCAGAAATGCAGTTTGGGAGCATCTAGTATGATATTTCTGTAACAGGATCCCGCTGTCATTCATATTTTTCCTCTTTAAGACACACAGATATTTTATTTAAAAAAAAAACCCTGGCATTCAGTCATCATTTTGTTTGCACAACAGCCATGCAGCAATATTTAAACAAGTACTATTTTTAAAAATCCATGATCTCTATCTGCTAAGCTGAAGACTAAGTTCCCATGTGTTGAATGCAACTACTTTTACGTTAGCAAATTGTCATCAATGACTTTTACACCCTTTTGCGACGCTTCTATTCTGGCAGCATGAGACCCTAGATGTCAATCAGATTGAATATTTCATAGTAATGCAGGCTGATTTCTTCCTTCCTTCCCTTTTCTTATCTAGATAGGCAATTCAAATGCTGCCATCTTGTTCTTGAGTGTAATTTGGTGGCTTGTGCCATACCTCCTGATATCTGTTCTCCAGTGCTTTGTCACAGATTTGCTCCATAGCTGTACCGTATCACCTGTGACAAAGCAAAAAATGCTACTTCTGACAGATATCTGTTGACTTTCCCTTCTTGCCAATCCAGTCAGAGTGGCCAGAGCTGCTGGTCCCTGTCCTGCAGACCTCTCCACCATGCTTCAGAAACAACAGGATGAACTTTTTCTGAGAACATGTAGGTCATTCAGAATTCATCTACTACAGTAGCTCATTTTCAGTTTCATTTCTTCCTAGTTTCATGTCTTCTTGACCTAGAAAAATTGGTTTCTCTTCCAACAATTATGGAGGATTATATAACCTAACTAAAACCTTTCTTCCCACAGAATACCCTAAAAAATCAAACCCTTCTACTTGACATCTTATAACCAGTCTCTAGTTCACTTCCTTTGACATCTGAACATGAAAGATCTCAATTATAGTAACTTGGACTTCCTTTTGCTTCTGCATCCTACAGTATCATACATTGTCTGTGATTTGTAATTTTATTAAGAAGGAGTGAAACTTCATCTGGCTCAAGACTGAACTATCCATTTTGTTTAACATTTTAAGCTATGTTGAAATGAAAAATACCATAATAAGTCTTTTAATGAAAAACTTTGTTGTAGTATTTTAAAAAAAATATTGGCACTTTTGAAGTAAATGGTTTCATTTGGAAAATGTTGAAGTGTCTAAACCTTAAATTAAAAAGTCTTCTTCTTGATCCAGGAGTTGTCTTAACTGAATTCAACCTTAATAATTAACTAATTTAAGTATTCCATCCCTACTCCCCTATATCATTATTAACCGGAGAAAAATTCACACGCATTCTAATTCTGTATACCTAATACCAAAGAAAAATATTGGCAAAAATTAGTAGCTAAAAAACCACAGCAACAGATGCCTTGCAGCATAAAGACGCTTGCAGCTGGGTACATCTTTTTGCTGAAACCTATAGCCAAATTTTGATTGCCAGCAAGCAGTAAGAACAGGATTTGCAGAAGTCAGCATTGTAACCAAATATACTGGGATCATGGCTGTGAAGAGAATGTGGTACCAGCCATGGCATAGCATGTCCATTCTCATATTTGCTTGCTACTGCCAGGAAACAGATAAGAAATTGAATAAAAATAAGAAAAAATGCTGAAAGTACAATATTGTCCTTGGGGTACTTTATGACTTCTGTGTTTTGACTTCACTCCTGATGCTCATCGCTACAAAAGCAAATCAAGTGATTATCAAGTTTTACAAATCTCCCCAATATACAGCTGTCCTACTTACCATAGCACTGATTGCAGTCACATCTTGACATTTCACGATGTGAACAAACCAGTTATCATGTATTGGCAGTGAGGAGCTACTGAGGAACAACTACTAGAAAACAGTCTTTGCTCTTTAGTGAAGGACTCTTGCATCAACAAAACATGAATATATCCAAACTGAAAAAGAATATCTTACAATAGTGTTTGCATGTAAAAAAGATTTTGCAGTGTGCCCAAGGACAGATAATTATTTGCACAAAGATTAATGACAAATTTTTAGAGACACCCTCCAAAATGGTTATTCAATAGCATATGCTACTGAAGTGAATGTGATATAACAAAGGACCTGAATGCTAACAATACTGCCAAGAATGCCTCTAAACAGATCAAAAGTGACAATGAGCTCAGAGCAAGGGTGAAGGAGTCAGAGACTCAGATGGTATTTTCATTAATCCTTCCATCAAGGGTCAAAGGATCAGATGAGGACAGATTCATCCTACAGATGAAAGTAGGGCTGCACAGATGGTTCACCAGGAGGGCTTTAGTTTCCTTGACTTTGGGAAGATGCTCCATAAGCCGTTGGTAGAGGGTGGTTTCTATGTCATGAAAAGAGTTTACACATCTTTGCATGACTTTCACTAGCTTTACAGAAGAGACTTTTCAGCTGTGACTCTTCAGCTGGGAACAAGAAAGTGCAACAATCTGGGTAAAGTCCCTTAAAGCAAGAAGGATAAAGTTATTTGTAGCAGTGTCATAGAAAGGAAGTAAGTTCAGTGAACTGACTCACTGTTATAGGTTTGTGATTTCTGTGCACTGGTACAAGAAGATTGGGAAAAATCAAGAAGAGACATGTGTATTAGTTCAAGATGAAAGTTGTGATTTAACTGACATAACAGACATTTGTTAGGAAGAGTGAAGTGATTCAAAGGCAAGATTTAGATTGATATGTGTCTCAAGAAGCAAGTAAGTCCTAGCTTTGGGGGAACACAGACCTTCTGACAGTCTCTGATAATGGTTAAGGCAGAACATGACGGTCAAATAATCAACATGTTTAGGTGAATGAACTGCAGGATTTCAAAAAAGTCATAGAAATTAAGGCAATTATGAAAGAAAAGATTACAGATTATCTGAAAAGTTAAAGGCTTTTAACCATGTAATTGTGATGTTTTTCACCATTCTGGGTTGTCAGGGAAGCATCATCATCTGGGATCTTCAAGAAATCACAGAGGACAGAAAAAGCACCAGTAAACTGGCAAAGGCACATCTGGGCAATTTAGAAAGGAAAAGAAGTTACAGAAAGTTTTAGTGCAGACATGTAGGTTCAGTTTTGAGCAAAAAATGTTGAACCAGACAGATATTTTGCCAAGATAATCAGAAAATACCATTTAAAAAAAAAAAGCATAAAGAAAGAGAGATGAACAACAGTCAGCAAGGATTTGCCAGGAATAAATTATGTAAGACCAATCTAATATCTTTCTGTGACAGAATAACATACCTTATGGATACAGCAGAAGCAGAAAATGTCATCTTTTTAATTAAGTAAGGCCTTTGACTCTGTCTCATATAACATGCTCATAAGCAAGCTAGCAAACCATGTAGAGATGAAATTGCTTAAGGTAGATGTAAAAATTATTAAAAAGCTGTATTCAGACAGCAGTTGTTGTTCTCTGTCTCAAAGAAGGAGTTTACCAAAGCTGGAGGTCTGGTCCTGTATCATCAATGTTTTTATTAGTGATTTAGATGAGAAAGCATGCTTATTAAATTTACAGTATATGTAGCAATGTGGTAGGGCCTGCAAACATTTTTAAAGGCAGAATTGAAGTTCAGAAGGATCCTCACAAACTGAATAAAAGAAAAAGAGGGATGTAAAAAAGCAAGGAAGCTTTAAAAGGGTGAAGTAGAAAGAGTCAGCTGAATAAACAGAGAATGAAAAGCCTGCTGGGCAGCAGTCCTACCGGCTAGTCTGAAGGCTATAGCAAAATTGTAAGGTGAACTTCAGTCAATAACATTGCAAAAAAAGCCAAGCATAATTTGGGGATACACGACAGGACTATAATTTGTATCTGCAGAATTAATCCCTCACTTTCTACCTCTGTGGCATTACTAATGCACAGTGTAACATGATCACTTTTAGGCAACACAGATTCACAGAACAATTTAGGCTGGAAAGGACTTCTCAAGGTCATCTAGTCAAACACTCTACTCAAAGCAACACTAGCTTCCAAGCTAGGTCAGATTGTTTAAGATCCTTATCAGATGAGTTTTGAAAACCTCCAAGGATGGAGGCTTTACAGCCTCTCAGAGCCCCTGTTTCAGTGTTTGACCACTCTCACTCCTGGTATTCAGTTAAAATTTCAATTGTTGCAGCCTGTGACCATTGTCTCACATCCTTTCCCTGGACATCTTAGAAGAATTTGGCTCTGTCTTCTCTGTACAGTGTTAGGTCATTGAAGACAGCAACTAGTTCCCTCCAGCCTTCTGTTCTCCAGGCTAAACAAACCCAGCTCCCTCAGCCTCCCCTTACCGGTGTGTGTGTATGTTGGCAGGGGGTGAGGGAGTGAGGTGGGTGGTGGAAGCAAACAAATCCACAAAAAGACCTTAAAGGAAAAATGTTAACCTTATGTTAAACCTTAAAGGTTTAACATAAATGTTAAACCTTAAAGGAGAGCAACTGATAATAATCAGATGTCTACAAAAAGTGACCTGTGCGGAAAGATTAAAAGAACTGGCATTGCTTAGCTCAAAGAAGATAAAACTGATAGGGGAACATGGTAGCAGTGTTCAAATACATAAGAGGGAGAGAAAGGGAGAGGAGAATACCTTGTTCTCCACATAAATGGCAGTTAGAACAGGAGGCAATGGACTTAAATTGCATAAAGGAGCATAAGATTAAATTAGGAAAAATTTCCTAAGGGCAAGGAAGGTGAAGTACTAGAACAGATTGCCTGGGGAGATTGTCAAATATTCATCACTGGAGAGTTTTTGAAACAGATTGGTATAGTTTGTCCTGACATGGGGCACTGAACAGACTAGTATTGAAGTCCTATTTTCTATGCCTTTGTATATACAGCTGACTGAAGAACAGTTTTGCAATCTAGAAATATGGCAACTGAACAAGAATAAAGGATCCTAAATCTGATAAAAAACATTAATCAAAGCAAGTGTGTGGTGGCTTCAAGGCAGGCACTAGAAATAATTTGAGGGGAAATAAACCATCAAGGTTTACTTTCTATCTTTATAAAAAATACAGTACATTTATGATAAAGGTCTCACTGCCATCATTCTGTCAGAACTGGCAGATACTGTAGGAGGCGCTGCATCTACTTCCTCAATGCACTGATGCTATTGAGATGAAATGAGTGTACAGGAGAGTATCATATATATGTGTGTGTGCATGTCAGAGAGGGAGAAAGATTTTACTGAGAACAGAAACTCTTTCAGGAAAGATGCCAAATCCATTCTGGAGTAGAAGTCTGTAACTGGAATGCTACAGACTCTGTACAGGGGCCAAACATGATGAAAGACATCAGCCAACTAGGGAGCAATTAAGATTCATGTGGGAGACTGTGAAAAAAGCAGAAAGTCACGTCACCCTGTCATAATACCACCCCAACCAACTGAAGAGAAAAACAATCCCCTGCAAAAGTAAGAGTTAAACTTGCTGACATTTATTAAAGCTATAAGAGGCTTTAATAGGTTAGTACATTACATGCATATATTGCAGATGTGTAAGACTTACATCTACCTCCAGAAATATTGTAAATGGCAGAGGTGGAAGGAATAACAAGACCAAAAAAAAAACCAAAAACCAGGCAGGTGGAGAGGGAGAGACTGGGGC
>JANXJC010000078.1:21267289-21290714 GCA_027564655.1 Leptodon cayanensis
GAATACAGAGCACTGACTCTTCAGCATATTTGCACTTAAGGATTGTTTTGAACTTAGATAACAAGGCATAAGATTCTGGTCAATGTAATGCCTTTAGACATGTGTGCAACTTCCGTGAAAATGAATGAAAACAAAGCACAGACATCTAAAGCTAAAACTAGGTTTTAAAGGCCAGATGTAAACATCACTGAAGTCAGTGGAAGTCTTGATTTAAATGAGCTTTGAATCAATGCCAAGAGTTTATGTTGTAAATGTTTCTTCAAGCATTGTTTGGGGTGCAAAATAAGGATTTCCATACTATTTTTTTAATAAACAATTACAAAGGTAAACTGAGAAAGTATTGTTATTGAGATGGAAGCAGTTTTGCACAGAATTTCCTTTCCTTTAAGGAAAATACAGGTTTGGTTCTGCAGAAAACGTCATTTCATTAGTTTCAAATACCTGTTATACACAAAACACTATCTGATGGCTGAAGAAACTGAGCCAAGAACACAGATCAAGGAGAGATGTGTTGAAGCTGTTATTTCACAGACTCACAAAATGGTAAGTGGAGAAACGCCAAAACCACAAAGCTGCAATCAGGCTATGAACTTCTCTGAAATTCAAGGTCACTTCACCTGGGAGCTTCAACTAAGCCCAGCCCTGCAAGTAGCTCATTTGTTTCTCACACAACATTTGGAGGTCTAGTCCAAGCAATTTGCTGTTTTAGGAACCTAATAGTAAGTACAATACATGTTGATCCTTGTGTGCCAGCAGGGCTGGAGCACAGTGACCAAAAGTCTGTGGCTACCCCTGCACATCTTGTGTGTCTGTGGATGGTTGCGATTACATGTGTCAGCACAGCTGCGTATACTTTTTTTAAATACTTTCCTGTCTGCTGCCAGTGACTGTAAATTTAATGAGAGCACCTGCTGCCCTCTTGCCTAGTTGATTCATAGTGATTTGCCTGAACTAAAGGAAATTTCAAAAAAGCCTCTGTTCTTCAGTAATAAATTACCAGTCTATATCATGGCCTAAAGGGCCTTTGATTCATGTAATATTACACTTATACTAAGCTCTGCTGGCAGCAGGGACATTTAGTTTCCCTAAGTAGACTGAGGGGAAGGGGAAAGAGGCAGGAGCGAAAGGAGAGGAAAGGAAGGGTAGTGTCTGGTGAGATTAAATAAAATGAGAAGATCAATTGCCTGAATATTGACAGCTGAGGGAGGTCTTTGTCCTTGACCTCTTACCCTGAGATATTTATTCACTAAGACTAAAAGCACTGGCTACTAAGAATTCACAATCTCCATTGACAAGGTAGAATGTGGGGCATTTTAAAATCTTTTTCTCAAACAAAAATGTAATGACTTCTTTTTTCGAAATTTTGGATTTAGCTCACATTTATCAATAAAATGAATGTCATTCTAGTTATATAGTAATGTTGTAAACTGAAAGCAGTAATGCCTGCACCAATTACCATTTTATGCATTTCCTTAAAACTGAAAAAATAAATCAAGAAGCTTCTGAGAAAATAATTCTGGAATAAAGAATTTATTGGGGTGCAGGAAGAAAGGCAGGCAGCTAAAGTGAATATAAAATAAAGAACATTGCAAAAGGAAATAGGACAATTGTACTCCCCCAGAAAAGCAGGTAATGCAAATGAAAAGTTACAGTCACATTAAAAAAACCTGAATATCAAAATATAAGCAGTATCAAAAAAAGATTTATGTGAAAGTAGAAACTGTGGAAGTGCAAAGCATTACAAATAGAATATTATACATCCCACAGTTTCTGACTCCCTCAAAATTGTAGGGGGGGTTGGGAGGTTCTGAGTTCCACAATTTGAATGACTAATTTATGTCAGTTGCATAAGGCATTTTGTTACATAACTGGTAGGTAATCTACAGCTCCTGTACTCCTTACTCACACCAAGTAGTATCTCCACATCTGGTAATTAAATAAATGTGCATATGCCTTAACTTTAAACATATGCAGAAGGATTTTCAGGACTGACTGGAGCCCATCTGAGTGATCCGAAACACTGAGTATGGAACTATGTCAGGTACAGAAAGGTGGTAGAAACAGAGACAAATTAAAATAAAAATGTGTAAAAAGAAGCAGTAGGAATATCATTCAATGACTTGCTTTTAATTGCCTCAGGCTCATATTTTATGCACTACAGACATCTATCACAAAAAATAAATCCAAAGAAGCATTTTATCCTTTGAACAAATTGTTAATCCTAAATTAGATGATGTTACCTTGTATGCAGGTTGAAAGAGATCTGAGCATAAACTTCATGGCTGTTTCTGCATCTGTTTTCAAGCATCTTTCTGTAATAATAAGGTTTTAAAAGTTTTCCTTAATAAAAGTCAAGTTTCTCAGTTTATCATTATAAGAACCGAAAAATAGCATGAAACTCACAATTACATCACAAAAATTGGCAACACTACCACTTTTTTACCTTCTGCTGTTCATAGGTGTTTACATTACCATAATGCAGGAATAAAACATTACCAGTCTGGGCTGGTAACATGCCAAATCTACTTCGCACTCAGACCACAGAGGTGCAAATGTCTGTAGCAGAACATCGTCTCACTTTTCAGAACACTCAAACATCTCATTCTCTTGACACAGAATGGTGTGTGTTGTGTGCATACGCCGAATAAAATGGACACAAATATTGCGAGATTTTCAAGCTACTCTAAACCATGCCCTGCACCAGTCCCAAACTTAAGAGCCTGACGGTTTTTTTTTTTTTAAGAGGTCTGGGATTTTTCTTTTTAATGAGGCTTGCTGGAGGATTAGCTCTCTTTTCAAACCAGAACTGAGATGTCATTGGACATAACCATGGGAGGTTGAGAGAGTTCAGATATGTCCTATCATCACTGCCCTGAAGACTGTAATGAAATTACAGGAGTGGATGTGTAATGCGTAATTAGAAAGTGCAGTAAATGTAATCCAGTGCCCACAGATCCTATCATGCACAGCATCATAAGTATATGAGAGTCTAGACATTAAAAACTTCCTTTTACTTCAAGTAAAAGACTGAAAACTTCTCTTATTTGTTTCAAGTACCAATGCCAGATTTGACTGTCCTTGGCCCCTTTTTCATGAGCAAGTGAATTTTCATAGACATGACACCAGTTCCCTTTCCTTTGTGTTGCATCAATATGCTAACTGATTTTTATGGAATAATTTCTGAAGTAAACTGAGAATGCAAGTATCAACACTTGTCTCATAGACAGCAAAATGTGGCTATGAACATAAATAAAGAAGTTACCTACATTGACATTTGCACCCATTCATCCACTTATAACTACTACGTGTGGAGAGTAAACATCTGGACACACAGAGATGAAATGTTAGGCAGATCAGATCTTGGCGTAGATATCACCTCCCACAAAACATGTGGCACAGCTTGATAAAAAGTGCTTTGCCCTCTTCTCTTTACACTGACCTCTTCTATTATATCACATCAGTGATAAATATCACATGCAACTGAATCCCTGGCTGAAAGTCAGTCCATATGCACCACAGTAACAAATATGTCTCCAGAGTGAATGTCCTACTGCGAGACTCCAGCGTTATGAGGATGATGACACAGGGACTGTTACAGAAAGAGTGAACATTTAAAGAAATTTAAATTTCTCTTTGCTGTCACTGCTGTTCCCCAGTTATGTTCATCATACAACATAGGCTTTACATAGTAGTATTTTGCAAAGCACTAAACTTCTGGCATTTTTCCTTTTAAATAAAACATATTGGAATAGCTGTCATAAAGTCACCGACCCCAGCCTAATCTGCTTTCTGTACACAGACAGTCATTTTTCATTGTTACTAGGTGACTAGATTTTATGTATATACTTTTTCTTCTTGAATGAATGAAGTCCCAAAAGACTGGGTAACCACACACTCTGTAATTCTGCCCAGATAACAGATTGCAGAATTTATAGGTTGGTTCTTGAGTGGTGCAAAGTCATACAGCGCATATAGAATTGGGCTGAAAACTTGACAGATTCTCAAGAGAGATCTAGTCTGGCTGACTGCATTAGAGAAACTCCCTTTAAATATGTAATAAACACATTCAGATCACATAAAAGGTATCTGAACCCATTAAAATTTTGCCTTGACTGCTGGATGAAGTCTGATTTCTGTTCTTTCCAGCCATAGGTTTCTATGATTTGTCCCCACTCTCAAAATTTTTCACCAGGAACTTGACTGACTTTCAGTCCTTTCCTAAGGTACTCAAAAACAGTGGTAGCTGTGTTGCATTTACACAACTGCCATCATTCTCTCAAACTGGAACTCTGGATAAGCATTAATTAGGTTATCAAATTAGAAACCAGAAACCAAGAATTAGTCACAGTACCTAAACAGTAAGCCAATTAATAGGAACTTAATACAAATAAACAAAAGAATACTAAGACAAATGATACACAAAAGCAAAACACTCATTAGGAAAACAGATTGTATCAACATCAGCATGTATTTACTACACATGGAAACACACAAAGGATATCCTTGTTGCAATACATTGCAAGGGTTACTTCCCTTTCAGAAGAAAATTGAAAGATCAGCTGCCCTTCCACAATATGCCTCTTCTACTAATATGTTAAATACAAACCTCACTTCCCAGTGGTTTCAAGAAGTAGAAACTATCCCTCTCTAAATGAATGAAAAGAACTAGCTTTTCAGATCAATCAATTAAAGTGAAAAAATATCTCAAAACACAGAAATTATGTCAAAGAGTTCAACTTCAAATATTTCAGCACAGGAACTCAGTCTTTAGAGGACTAAAACTGACTTAACATTTTTTGCCACACTGAATTTCCATGTGAAACCAACAGTCATGCATACATACACACACAAACATACACATATACACAAATTCTGTTTCTCTTTCTGATGGAAGCCACTCTCTTAGGATGTATGTTCTGTTTACATCACAAAGACTGATGTATAGAGCAGTTGTGCTCTGTAGAACCGGATATGTTCTGACTTCATTTTTCAAGGTACTTCACAGACACACAGGGGTATAAGTCCCAATTTGAAAAAAACTACAGTCAAAACAAAATTGGCCATACCTCCTTCCCCCTTGAACCACTACTGGCATCTCTCCAAAGCATACATTCCCAGTCTGAAAATTTATGCTGTAAGTTGCTGTGTAAACTGATCCTGTCATGTAAATTGTTGTAGTGTGTACTTCCTACATTTGTGGACTCTTTGCTCTTAGAGATGTAAGCAACACTTAGCCACCCTGAAGAAGTTGATAGCTGAAGGGCTCCTCAGCAGGCCAAAGAAAAGGAATATGGCATAGCTCTCTGCAAAGAAAATAACGCATCTACTGGAGAATCAAAAGTCCTCACTGATCCTTCAAGTTGGTAGTACAAGTCTTTATTCCATGTCCTTCCATCTTTTCTTACTATTTTCTGCCAGAATCAGAATATGCATGCACTACATGTCTAAAAGACAATTTATAAATTTAAACTTAAAAAAATTAAACTTCAAAATTTGAAAATTTATAAATTGTCTTTTAAATTTTCCCCTTTCAATTTTTTAAGCAATTTTCATAGACAAGAGTTTTGACCTAAACCAAAAGTTGCCTATTTAACAGGTCAAAATAGCCAACTAGTGTGGGTGGGTTTCTTGCTGTTAATTTTTCATCCCTTGCATTAATCACCAAACAATTTGGAACAGAATCTGCCAGGTACATAATATGATCAAACAGAATTGCTTGGGAAAAAATGATAGAGTGCTGTTTGCATCAGCAATCAAAGAGCTTTGACTTTTTCTAGTTGCCAAAGAATACCCTTCCAGAGGTGGCTACATTTTTAATGGACTTTGATTAATGGTTTGGGGTGAAGTAAATGCACTTTTGTGGGGCTTAGCTTACAAAGAATATCGAGTACTGGAGCTTTAAAAATAAAGCCCCTTTTCAGATAACTAAAATTGCTTCCTCGAAAGCCAGTGTTAGCATCTGGAAAATGTATCTGGTGCTGCTAAGATGTTTTGACATCAAGGAATTGCTACAAATTTTTCCACCTGCAGCATACGAGAGAACATTAGCATTGCTAACTTTGGAGTGCAGTTACAGCTTCCATCCATGTCTCTTTGGCATTCCAAAAATGTACATCTACAACAGAAAATCCCACACCACCACTCTTCCAAGAGCATGCCATCCTGACTGAAAGCTTTTTAAACAGACCCAGTGGTATCCCATGGAACAATTGGAATCCAAAGCATGTTTTCACAGTGTTACACGAAAACGTTTAGCTTGTGTAATGAACAACAATAGAAGCACCAATCAAAGAAAATCATGATTGTTAACAATGAGAAATAATGTCTCTTAGCAACCAAGTTTCAATTACTCTTTGTTTGCTAACAAGCACCAAGATATTTAAAGCTGGTAGCTTTATTCCAGTAAGTAACGCACTATCAAAGACCATGATAAAGAGCTCCTGTTTTAACCAGCTCTAGTTTCCAATCAAACATCTTGCAATTAATTTTATTAGTGTTTTAGAACTAATTTACTTTGAGTAAGCTGTAACTATGATTTGTTATTGTCATGCACTAAATGGAATTGTAATGTGCAATAATTATTTGTTTAAATAATAGAATCATTGGCATACAGATGTTAATCCAAGCAAGGAAAAAAATATTACCATTAATAATAAGATTAAACAAAATTGTTTCCAAGAATAGATCCCAGGAGAACCCTTCAGCTATTTTAGGTGAAGTAGGAATAATATTACTAATTAAGACGGAACACTGGTTGTCACAAAGATAGCTGCAAACACTGCTTCCTACTGAAACAATGAGACTTCACCTGATTGATAAAAATGACCTGAGTTCAATCCACTGTGCCTGTGGCTGTTACCAAGCCTCTGAAAATAGTTACCATAATTAGATGTCCTGCTTATTCTCTTACACACCCCCATGATCACCAAAGCACTGAAATGATATAATTTTTGAATGAAATATATACTATTGAATTTCTTGCTTCTTTCTCCCAAAAGAGGTTTTAACTGGACTTTCAGGCAGGTGTTCTTCCTGACAGAGGCTGGAGTGAGGCACAGGTAGCTCAGAGCTGAAACCAGCTGGTCCACTTACTCCATCTGCTATGCCTGTGCATGCTGTGGAAAGGAAGGGGTGCTAACTCTCCCATTTGTTCCTGAACAGCACAGGTTTTTATTCAGAAGTTAAATATTTGAGCAGCACTGTGTAAGGAATCAGAAGAATAGCAGAAGTCAGAGTAGGAGGAAGTGCTAGTATTGGATGGAGTGTGCAGGTTAAAACATTCAGCGTCCTCGGCTGGTGATGAGGGGGTGCAGCTCCCATTCTGGAGGAGGTGCAGGCCCTAAACTGTTCAATGCTTCCCGAACAAAGCCATGTCAGCAGGGGAAGTGTATCACACAGTATGAGTGCTGGTGAGGGCAAAGGGCAGGACCTGACGTCCCACACGACAGAGGCCATTGTACCATGGACATCCCAAGGCAGCCATCCCTGTGGGTACTGTAATGCCCCCATCCCGGCTGCTGGCCAACCAGTCTTTCTTCCCTGCCCCCCGCCCCAAAAATGGGTACCTCCTTTTTTCAGTTCTTCAGATAAATCCATATTTTAAAGCTTTCCTTCTGTTACCTGTAGACTTAATAATTTCTTTTGCTAATGTTTTAACACAGCATTGCGGCCCTGGGCTTTACTAGAACCACCAGACATTACAAGGCCCATAATAACAAGCTGCAGGAATCAGCAACACTGAAATTCAGCTTGTGCAGCTTGCATTTTTATACTACAAGAGTGGATTAGACCTTATTCTACCCTGAGAAAAACATAATTTAAGATGATCTCAGCCCAAAACTATTTGGATTGCAAACTCTTCTTGTCCCTAATGTATAAAGAAGTGGTTGTTTTGGGCTTTTTTTTTTCTTCAATAAGAACAAAATAAATAAATCCATAATACTTTGTGTATTGATTGATTTCTTCTTAAATTTTATTAAGCATCCCCTTCAAAATTACATTAAAAATACATTAAATGAATTTAGGTACCTGTATGCCTGCCCAACATAGAGCACAAGATGCCTTTGTGCTTCTTCCAATATACAACAGAAAGAAGCCATTATACAATCAGTGGTAGTATATATCTCTTTTAATTGCTCTGTTCACATGCCGCAGTCAATCTGGAGTTAACAATTCTAACCTTCATTTAATCTTTTGTTTCAGAGGAAGTTAAGAAGGTTCTTTAATAACACCAATTAAAGACATTGTTTGGCCCCCAAGGACTGTGGAGGGACTGAAATGCCCTTAGTACAGGCTGTCTAACAGCAGACAGCTAGAGAATATTTTATGAGTAATGCTGACTCACACAACCCATATTGAATGGTGTTAGTACCATGGACCTATTGTTGTAAGCTGTTTGCTGTAGCAAGCCAAAATTTTGTGAGAGTGTTTCATGGGAGTTGTTCCTACATGAAACGTGAGGAAAGAGTAAGGTCTCCGACCATGCAATGAACCCAACCAAGGACTGACTGGAGACCAGGTATCTCCAATCCATTTTCTGCGCCACCCTCAGATATGATCAAATTCATGATGTAAATTCAGACTCTTGCTGTTTCTCACCTAGAGAAGTTACAACATAATTATTTCCAGATTTGAAAGGAAAGAGTAATTCTCCCTTCCTACTCAGAAATTACACTGATCTAAGGTTTAGCTCACCGAGTAGTCAATTCTGTATTAATACAATCTCATACCTCATATCTGCCGTTTGTCGTCCAGAGTAATACGCTTTAGGAAAGCATAAAGACTGCTTATTCAGTTTAATGGGATTTTGGATCAGACATTGAAGAGCTAAAGATCCCCACTATCCAAATCACACTGATCATACTCTGCTCTTCCAGCTGACTCGTGTTGCATTATTTTTGCTTTAACCCACCTTCAATGTCTTTCAGCTGTTCTCTCAGCGCTATAATGGGTCTTGAACTTTTGACAGTAAATGAGATGTGCCAAGGTAGGAGTAATTACTTTATTGACGTCACTTCAATTTTCAACCCACTTTTAACCAAGCTTCTACTGCTTGAAACAGTAGGTCATTTGTAGCACATCATGCAAATGTTAAAACTAATCTTTTGCATAATACATAAGAGCTCAGTTTGTGCATTAACTAATTTATCTGACTACACAGGAGCTATGAATGCTGATTTTTATTAAGCTCTTCATTAAGTCAAAATGCAGCTGAACCGTGTGCACATACATATATTTATATAGTCACAAATATTACTTCAAAGGTAGAAACAATCGCTTGATACATGGTCTTTGTCAATTCCACTAGTAAATGAGGACTCTTTTCACAAGAGATAAGCATAATCTGGAAGAAAATGGATTCTCCCTTTGCAATGAATAGATAAATAAATGAAGACATGAATATCCTTTCAAGAGCTTCTGAAATTATGTTTGTATAAGATGAAAACTATGTATATAGACTGTCAGCTATCATACAGCCTTTCCCTCGATTAAGTCACTGCAAATTAATTGGATTAAATCTCATCCATCTCACCTGTTGGGTTTTTTTAGCATGGGGGAAGTAGAGGAAATTATGAAGGACTTCTTTTTATTTTAAATGTTTTCATTTAGATTTCCAGGAAAAAAAACCAAACCAAACCAAAACAAAACAAACACCACAATTTATTATTTAAATATAGAACATAAAGAATAGCAAAAATAAATTATGATTTCTATGTGCTGTATTATCAACAAATGCAGATATCACACTACGTACAGCTCTGCACTCAGTTATTTCATTGTTGGATAGCTACTCTTTGATCCTGATGGGGAGGGTGTTGCACGTTTAAGAACTAGTGATGCACTTAACAGCCAGCATAAGTAGGTGCAGGACTGTGCTGCACTGTGCTGTTCTGTGCTACACATACTGTGTGGCCTTTGGGTCTGTGCTGTGCTGCACAAATTCCCTGGCTGTGGCATAAACTCAGCCAACGCATTGCAAGAGAAAAGCCTGTAGGCAGCTCTCACTGGGTGCTGTTGATGGCACCACTGCATGGCCTTGGCTTTATCTAAAAGTGCAGCAAGAAGTTCTCATGAGAACATCCTTTAGGAATAGAGTTGTTTTCTTGTGTGAAAATCATATAACCAAATGGGAAAGCTTCTTTCAATGGATAGGATCTGCACAGTGTGCTGTGTGAAAGCCTATCTGGGCTCCAACAGATGCTGCACAAATGCAAGGTGCCCAGTAACTGAAGAAACATAAGATTTGCTGGGTATCTATGTTCCTCCTGCTATTAAAACAGTTATCTTATTAAGCCATTTGTTGCTGGACCTTTCTTATTGAGATCCAGAAAGAGTCCTGCACTGGCGCTCTCTCACCCCATTACTCCCACCACACAGTGCAGAACAGCGATGGTTGGAAAAGACCTCTTAGATCTTCCACTACATTACACTCTACTGGTAAGATACAGTTTACCAAGACCATATGCAAAAATACCCTCCAGATAATTGATGATATTGATTCCAGATATGATCAAAACCAGCTATCTCTCTAAATTGTAGCTATGACAAAAAAAAAAAAAAAATTAAGGAACACAACCAAAACAGTTACAGCAGCTGCTTTCCCATTCTGTTCAATCTCCTCCCCGTTCAGGTGAAATAAATTCACATTTTCCCTATTTGTTTCCTTCTGGGCAAGCACTGAGAGATTAATAACCACCTTCAGTCTCCCACTAAGATGTATATTGGCATTACAGTCACTTTGCCAAGAGCCTAAAAGGTCAACATGCTTTGAGAGAGGTAATAAGTGATGCTCCCTCCTTGTATTCAACAGCAGTATCTAACAGCCTGCAAAAGATGGGGAAAGAGGAGGAGGATGTCAGCTATCCTCCTGACTCCTGCGAATTCTTAGATGCAGTTCGTTAAAATTAATGACAAATCACCACGTGTTGTGCATAAGAACAGATCACTCTTCCATTATCCAGGTAAACAAAAAACATTGCATTGCTATTATGATACTGTCTGCACAAACAGCTCTGGGATTTGGCCACATGCACCACTTTATGGCAGAATGTTTATTAAATTATTAAAATTTATAGGTTGATAGCACTCTTAAACAATTTATTGTAGCTGTAAAAAATTTTTAAGTTTTGAAAACACAATAAAGTTGATTTAATAAACCCCTAATCTTATACACAACTTCCTCTAGACTTTTCTTCAATTATGCCTCATAAATTATCATTTATTGTATATTATAGAAACACTAAAAAATAAACACTTCATGAGAATTCCGTCAGATTCATTTATTTTGTTGAGTTAACCAAGAAGCATAACAAATTTACACATGACCTCTGAACTCTGAGCACAGGGCCTCAAATGCGTCCACCATCAAGAATATCCATCTGCCAAAGATAACAACTCAACGTTTTATTTAACTTGAGCCAAGAAGCTTGCCCTAATTAGTATGGGGCGGGGACATGACAAAACCCCCCCAGATTAGCACAATTCTTTCTCTTCTTTAAAAACACCATTGAAGTAAAAACAAAATTAACACTGGCTCCCTTTCTATGAGGTTTGTTTAGTAAGGATGTGTCACTAGAAGTAGACAGCTGTAACAAAATCTAAATGCAAATTGTTTGTACTCCATGAGTGAGAGATATCACTCCAGTGTCAGCAACAACTACATCACTTCAGTCAAATACCTGATTAAAAATATTGCCTTGATTTGTGGTGGTGATGTTTGCGGAATTGTTTGACGATTTGTTTTACTCTGCATGTACCACAGCGTTTAAAGTGCTCCAGTAGAAGCCATAGTGAGTTTTGCAAGGTTCAGAATATGCAGAATGTAACACGTCACTTCTACAGAGCTAGACTAGTCAGGAAATTGTCACAAATTAGCCATCCCCCAAAGGACCCTGTTAGGCCAAATGATTCTTAACAACGATGACCACTGCCTAGTAATGAATAGTGTTCATGATGAGTCTGGATGCTCTCATACAATTTCACAGTATTTAAGCTATTATACATTCACTTACTTTCACACTGGATCTGTCTTCTTCTTCAGTAATTTTTCCCCCCCATCTTATGTGTGTCAGTATATAACAACATAGGATATAATTCATCAACTCCTGCTCCTTGCAGTTACCTTGCTCTTTGTAGTAGTTACAAGCCATTCCTAGAGGACAGAAAAACACTAGTTTAATTCTCAGTGCTTCTGCTTCATATGCTGATTATAATTAACCTTGTGACTTTATTGACAGGGAATCTTTTAAACATCCCACTCCAGCAGAAATTATGGGATAACCTTGTGGTATCTATACCTATTCCCAACAAGATTAGACAGCATGGTAATTTTGCCAGGGGGCAGAAAGAGGTGATTAATAGTCATACAGTAGTGTTCTTAGTTGCAGTATTTCAAGCATGTGGTAACCTGTAAGTGCTTCAGCATCATACGTGTGCAGGTCACCTCATACGATAGTGTGACAGACCATGCACTTTGCTTAACTAGTACCCACAATTTAAAAAGTAAAGTTTGGCTCCAATGAGGCAGAAAAAAAGAAAACTTGAAAGTCTGTGACAGCCTCAAGTACATTTTAAAAACTAAATATGAAAAATAAAAATCACTACAGTACAAGATGCTTCTGAATTGCGACAGTCCTTTTTTCTACCAGATCAGCTAATTTCATTTCTCTGTTACCTAATCAGTGTTTATTAGAAGACATTTTGCTTCAAACCCTATTCCTGCTGAAGTCAACAAGAATTGGCTTCAACAGGGCCAGCAGGATTTTACACAGAAAAATGCATATGTGTTGTTGCCACACGATAAGACAAGGTAATGAAGTGACTGAGCATAAAGACCCTTCTTGTCTGCAGTATATTTACTATTACAAATATTCCAAGGTTCTATTGTCAGCATTGAAGACAAATGTCCTTTGTTAAAGTTTACAGCTACCATTTTTCTAATTTATGGGTGATGTTTACCCACCCTGCCCTTAGCTTCCTCAGAGGATCAGAATAAACAGCCTGTCTCCTTTAAAGAACAGCACAAGAATTGAACATAATCCGAGGTTTCACCATGCATTCTGCAGCATTCAGGTAGTCTTACTACAAAAGCCTGATTTTTCCCTATAATTGAAGTTATTATATTTCTTGCTGTTTTGTTCATGCCCAGTGGGGCATAATCCAGAATCTGGCAAAGCCAATAGATATGTTCACATTTACTTCTGTTTTTTTAATAAAGGTACTGGGCTTTCTCTAGAAAGTCCCTCTTGTCCTTCTTTGAGGGAGAGTGGGGAAAATGCACATCTCCTTTCTACCTACACAAATTCATACGCATTTCTGTATCACATAGACACATACAGATTAATATTAATTTTAAAAACTACAGAAAATATCTTGGTCAACAATTTATTTTCATTTGTCTTACATCAAAGAAAACATTAACTCACCCTTTCACAGAGAGAAACTCAAAAAATAGAACAAAAATGTGCACATGTACACAGATTTGGAAGCCATTAATATGCCAACTCCAAATTATACAGGTTTTGGGGACAGTAGAAATATTATCACCACTGTGAACAAGCAGTGCTATTAAGGTTGCACAGTAATTCCACTACACAGTCTGTTGGCTGCTACCTACAGTTTTAATATTCTTCAAAAAAGTGTCATCTTCTGTTGTGTTTTTTCCCCCTCACACCAGAACAGCATCACTGTAAATTGTAGTATTCCACAGGCTCTGTTCTTTTGAGGGGCACACTTTTGCTGCCATATACATTCCCAACAGCAATCTACAGAAACTGTGGCTGTGTCTACATGAGCAAACAGAGTAGCAAACAGCTCTGCAGGGCTGCAGTTGGTGACAAGAGCCTGAGACCTATACAACATGCATTTCAGGGTTTGTTTGTATGCTTGTTTGAACTTTTTTGTTTTTTTCCTTTTGGGTCTATTTCTCATGGGGTGTGGTTGGGGTGCATGATGTGGTCTTTCCAAGTGTATTCCATTTTAGTTTCGTTTAAAAGGAGTCCATCCTCAGCATTCTGTTTGCCATGAACCAAAGTACAGTTAAGTAGAGACAACTTGGAGATATGCTTCAAAAGCACACTCCTGATCAAAACTAAAAGATTGTGTAGGCACATCCAGTGTTTCCCCAGAGGAATTCTGAACCTGTCTTCTCTGATTTGCAAGGTCATTTTAGGGAACATTGCTGAATTGACATTAGTTATCTATTTATAAAGTCTTCCTTTGTAGGTTATGTTCCCTTTTAAGAAATGGTATTTACCTTTTGGGAGCTTATATATGGCATAAAAGCTGCCACCATTTTTTTATTTCCATGAAATACCACTCCAGGTTCTTACACTCTCTCAGAGTTTTCTTAAGTAATGGACCTATCCAGTTCTTCTTTAAGCTTTTGCCTTAGGGCAAAACCAAGTTATTATAGGAAACAAGTTTGGAGATGGTTGAATTCTTTCAAGTCTTTTCTACTCTCTGCTAAGAGATTTCCCTGGAACATGTCATACCTACTGAAATCATAGAATAAGTAGTATTTGGTCATATAATTAAAGAGTGTATCATAATACCTAGGAACATTGAAACCCTATTTATAGCAATTTTTCCTTAACATTTCAGTAGCTTACTTGCAATCTTAACATTCCTGTGATAGTACACACTTGCAGCTATGTTATGAAGGATGTATACGGTTATATTCCTGTTTTCCTCTGTTTCCCATACAAACGTACACCAAAAATACTTTTCTAACACAATTACTTTATTCAGGGAATACCAGATACATTATGTTTCAAGAAGTCCTACACACAGCGCAGACCTGCTTTTAGAATAACTCCTTTACTATTCCTTCATGGCTACAAGGAAAATGTCTTTGAGTCTATGAATATGAAAAACTCTCATTGTCACCTGTATTTATAGTGGTTGAAAATACTTTGAGGCAATAAAAATGCCCAGGCTAACCCTTGTTTCAAGTGGCAGCATGATAAAGCTGGAGCTTGCACAGGACTATGGGGGGATCTGGAGGGGGTCAGCCCTCCGTATCCAGCCCAGGCAGCAGAGCACATCACTCTGCACAAACCACAGGGACTCAGGCTCTTCTGAGGACTTTGCATCTTATCCTGCACAAGCACTGGAGCATTTCTGAGGGGGTTTGGGTTGGCTTTGACTGACATACAAGGATAAAGAGGCAAGGGAGGTTGGAGGCAACGAGCCTTCATTCTTCTTGTTCTGGCTGGAAATAGAGCACAAACATTGCTCTTCTTCAAAACCCAATAGATGACATCTGCCTTGGTAGAGTGAGTCTCCATATTGCCCACCAGTATGCACCTCGCACCTCACCCACCTCAGCCTTGTGGTTTTCACTTGTTGAAGATTCTAATGGGACTCGTAAAAATATAACACTGTATCTGACATACTAATGATTTAAAGTTTTGTAAACACAAGTATGACAATAAAAATAGTTGGACACATTGTGAAACTATGATTGCAGAAAGAAATTAGTTTCTATACAGTATAATTCCTTTCAATTTTAAATTTTAGTTATGGATATTAGCAGTTTATGCAACATGGTAAAACAAAGTAATAGATAAAACATTTAGTAATGCTAAGGGAAAATGTAATCTGATAGAAGAAATGTGCAATGTCTTCTTAATTGTTTAAAAATATTTTAAATTATTATAAATCAATCACATTTCAAATAAGACTCCTTCTTTGGAATGATTTTTCATAGTAATCAAATTCAGAATCACACTATAGCATTACAGGGAAGGAAATACCCACTCTATTTCTAGTGAATACAGTGAAATACTCCTGCAGGAAAAAGACTGAAGGCATTTTTCTCCTCTCTAAGAAACTACTAGTACCAACCATACTCTCCTAAGGAAGCAGTCAAGGTACCTATTAAAATCATGCTATAAACCTCTGCGACCTGGAAAAGATCTTTTGTAATCCAAATCTTGTCAATTTTCCTAAGTACATCAATAGGCATAACCAAAAAAGACTCTTCCCACAAACTTTTCCTTATACAAACAACATTTTTTACAGACTTAGTAATCCAGTCTTAGTTTCTTGCCAAATGTTTGTCTCCTGTCAGTCAGCAAGATATTTTAAAATCTTGAATGCATGAATATACCTAAAGTCTTTTTTTCCATTGGAAATGAGAAAACGAAAGTATTTTTAAATGTCCCATTTGAATTACTCTAGCATGAATAACAGCTGCTAAGACTTTGCCATTAGAGTGAAACACTCAGGCACCTTGATAATAAGGTTTGGTTTTTTTTAAAGGGAAGGAAAACAAAGGAAAAAAAATATCTCTAGCCTTTTCCTGAGAAAAGTGAAAACACTCACCTTCCTCTGTAGCTCAGAAGACCATTTTAGGATATAAGGGTATCACCTGTGCAGCACACACATCACAAGACAAATATGAATATATAAATAGTTGATCCCAGTCAAAAATCTGCATATGATTCAGTGAATGAAGTTTCTTCACATAAAACACTGTCAAAAAATTCCAAACAGCAAATAAGGAAAAAAACTCATTTGCAAATAATTTATGAATAAAATCAGAGTGTAAACACTTCAAATAAACTGTTGTGAAAATGGCTTGCTTGGGAGTGTAATTTAAGCCTTTACTACATTAGCAGTATTCAAACTATGGTAGTTTTATACACAGTGATTTTTGTTTGCAAAACATTTCTATTTGCACGCTCACTAAAACAGAATAAGAAATGCGTGTTCCCTTCACATTGGTGGTAATTTCCCTTCATTTACTTCTTCCTTTTCCCACCTACCATTGAATTCAGAGATGGCTGAGATGGGATGTTCCCAACCCATGCACATATTTTGCTAGCTTGAAATCTGAGCCCACTCCAAAAGCATTTTTCTCTCCAGTTAGTGCAGAGAATTCTGTCTAAGCTACCTAACTGCTTAGAAAATCCTCAAGTCAAAACAAGACAAAGCTTTAGGACTGTCTTCAGAAAAGCTGTAGATAGCTTAGACAAGATTTTTGCAATGTTTAAAATTGTCACAGGCTCAATATTTTGGGTTTTAAAATTATTATTAAGGTACTTTAACAGTAGTTAACATACAGTATTGCTTCTTTTTTTCTAGGAATATTAGGGCTCATGTTTATTGAGAAAAACTGCACCTACATCTATCCTCATCTCATGCTTGCAGAGAGATTTTCTTCCAACAGCTACATTTTGAATGTATTGAATAAACACTTGAAACTATTTTAAATATAGCTTTCCAGCCTATATTTTGAATAAAGATTACTAACTCTGTTGTTCATATTTTACTAGAGACTTTTCTAGCTGAGATTTATCAGCTCTAGGTAATGCTCTGTGATGAGAAACACCCTTCCAGGGTACAGTTGTAGCTCTGTAAAAGAACATAGCTAGTAAGTTGATCTTTTTTCTGCTATTTCTATCATCATTTTAATGAGAAGAATTTCAATTTATTAAGAAATACTTGGACAAGTCCTTCTGTATCTAATACTTTGTATATTGCAAATAGCAAATGCTATCAGAATACTTCTGGCGTAAACAGGTGCAAAAGTGTTGAACTGTCAGCAAAACTTGAAGCCTGAGAAAAGCTATGATCTATCTATCGCTTTTTTTGTAGTGCTGACCATATGCAATTGGTGGTTAATAGAGAAGTTTGTACATGCTTAAAAAAAAAAAAGATCAGTAGAAAAAGCAAAAAGAGCATTTTAGATTGGAAATGTTTGGACTTTTTTTATTCTAGATTATAACTGTTTTTATACATTTTTTATACTTTCCACAAACCAACAAAACCAACAACGCCTTCAACTCCTCTAAGAAATGCAAGCACACAGCCTCTCAACACATTTATAAATGGGCTGCATAGTGCATGAAGAAGCATGTTCAAATGCTATATGAATTACACTGAACTGCTAAAACTGCTGCCTGAACAGGAAAGAGAAGAAAATAGCCGCCCCAGGCCCAAGGTGAGCCGCCCAGGAGGGAAGAGATGATGTCCCCACCAGCACTACACACCCACTGGTGCTGCCCCTGTGGTAGCCCAGGACCATAAGGAGCCACTGGCTCTGCAACTCCTTTTCCCTCAGGGACCTCGTCTTTGCACCTGGCTATCACCTCAGCCCTGCAGTTGCATCTTCTCCTTGTCAGTTGTTTTTAACAGAGTGTATTTTCCATGCTTCTGTGGGACCGGGTTCGGTGGACAGCAGCCTCTGATGGACCAGGGTCACCAGTCCAGGGGGTTCACACTGCAGAGGAGACAGGCTTTTCTTTGCAACTGACCCCTTTGCCCATCTCCTTGGTCACCTCTCCACACACCCATAGCTCGCTCCTGCAAGTGCTGCCAGACCCCTTCCACACCTATATCTAGCTCCATATATTACTGTTTCAAGCTTTACATACATGCCTCTGTCAGACTAGAAGGCCTGTATCTGTAATCAGCACATCAGAAATTTCTTTCCTGCTGTGAAAGTACCTCAACTGAACCAGAAAAAACACAACAAAATAAAACCCATATTTATGAAACATTGCCTAGAAGCACCGGAGTGACCAGCCAGTGCCACAGTAGCACAATACCAAGCATGCAGAACACAGGGACGAATCTGGTGTTTCAGATGAAATCAAGCAGTAACTATAAAGGTGTCTGTACTTAACAATTAATTTCCTGCAGACTTGTTCACTGTTGCAAATTTTAGATCTTATATGGATTTTAAGTGTCCCTTCATCAGTCAAATAAGGCTGGAAAAAGAAACTGTAAGAAGTTGCATCAGAGTATAGGGCTTTGAGAGCAGCATCATGCATGGTATTCATCAGATCACTGCTCATAAAAGGTGTATCTTATTAATTCAGTACATCCTTACACTTCCAACACTGCTGTTTCTGCTACTCGGTATTGTTTTGTTACCATCTCTGTTCCTGCCCTTATTTCACTTTCTGAACAAGTAGTCAACTCTCACTGCTTGCCAGTCCTGCTCTCATGCTGTTCTTTGGTGTTTTATTTCCAAGCCTGGCCGTGTGCAAATTACGGTAGATCACTCTCACCAACTTGTGATTAGAGCCAAGAGGTGTTACTAGAACCAGGGACTTCAGGGGAACTTTCTGGAACCAGGGACTTTCTGGAAATTCTGAATTGTTATTCGCAACATAACAAAACAAGTGTTTAAACCTGAGCACAACCTTCAGCCTTGTAATGGGTTAAAAACATCAGAAATCGGTTTTGAGACAAAGTGATAATCCTGGCCATGAAGACCAAGGAGGACCAAGCACATCCTTGTGTTTCAGCTGTCAATTTATTACTGTTAAGATGGACCTTCAGTCTTGGACAAGAGAAAAAAATCAATATTAATCCACTCATACTTGTAATGGAAGGATGTGGTCACATAAAGTATCACTGGGTAGTGCAGGACTACAGCCTGAGTTTGAAGACAGATGCTATAGGTTTGCTATGGAAACAATAGACCATAACAACGTATCTGATATGGAAAAATCAATCACACTGCTACTAGCTGGAAACTGCTACGCTTTAAGGAAAGACTATAACGTACTTCAAGCAGTTGTTAAAGAGAAGAGGTTTCGTAATTATTTAATTGCTTTAGAGGTCAAACCAACTAAAATACCATTTGTCAGTATTTTCTCTGAGATTTGTTTTCAGAAAGGGGCAAGGGGAGGATAATGTTTTCTCAATGTTCTTCAGCTTGACTTAAATGGTGACATACAAAGATAATAACAAACAACACTGCCAGCCCAGATGCACTATGTTTTTAACAGCTAGAAACTATGTAAGGTTTCTATTTGCAAACTTGAAAAGTCTTTTCAAAGAATATGTGTTGCCAAATAACAAACAGTAGCTATGAAGTCTTATGGGTTCCAATGTACAATGGATGTCGATATCTGCAGTCTCTCTAGCTGCATTAGGCTTATTTGTTACCAAAGCTCCTATTGTTTAACGTCAATTGCCATTTCTTCTAAAAATAAAAAATAAACAAACAGCTCTTGTTACATGGCTGTGTAACCTAGCCGTTTCAATCACAGTAAGCCAAGTGTCAGTGACAACATTTACCTTAGACGACCTTTTCTGAGGGGCTGAAAATTCCTTCAAAAAAAGCAAGTGAATTACACTGTGTTTAAAAGCATACTTAATCAACTGTGTGAGATAAACAACAGACTTTAGTCCATTTCTTAGCTGTGCTTGCCAGACCATAGTACAAATAATAGTAATACTAATAGTGCTGGCATTAATAATCAACTTGATGAGAGTTTGCAGTGAGTGACACTGTTTAAGTAGGATGATTTGCAGAGAGTTCTATAAGAGTAGTGAGGCTGAATGACAAATTATGAAAAGTTAACAATAGCTGCCTATCTTACACCGGTTCTGGGAATGCGCTGAAGATGTCTGAGGATTGCCCAGCTTCTGTTTTCACTAACACAAAAAATTGTAATTCACAAAATCCACAGCTACTATTGAATATATTTTGATATGAAATGGGGTTTTTGCACAACATAAAAGCTTTTCCTGTGAAAATGTTTGCATATGCGTACATGTACAAAGTTGCCATTCTTTCTGACTCCTGAAAGTAGAGTACATCACACTATTAACGATTATACACCAAAAGCAATCTGAAAAAATTAATTATCCATGGTTTATCACTATCTATTAATTGTGTTCTTTCCATTTTTTTTTTCAAACAACCAGAGAGGAGAACACTGCCAGCTAACATAACGTGAGCAACCAGACAGAAACCATGAGTAGCAAGTAGTCAAAGCAAACAGATCACAGATCTTCCTCAGTATCCAGTGCATGTCTGCATCCTGCCAAGGGAACTTAAGCATTAAATTGTGAGTGGCATGATATTTTAAAAAGGAGCATAAAAGATAAACTACTTAAGGATCAACCCTTTAACATCTTCATTGCATTTCTCATCAACTGCAAAAAAAAAAGTTATAATTTCTGCATAATTACATGAAGCATTCAAACACATATGTGCATGTGTCTCATGGTATATATGTAGATATATGCTCCTGTGAGCACTGGGGTTTTCCCCAGCAAGCTCACTGACATTTTTCCCACTCTCACTTGTCTCAAATCTTTTCACTGGCTCTGTGAGTGAGTGTTTGAACTCAGACTGGATTTTTTTTTTTTTCTGGCATTAATGTGCACTCCTGGTGAAGTGCACTGTGCAAACATTGGAAACAATTAGTGCAAATGAACAACAATCAATCTCCAGTCCTCAGAAACATGTATCGTGTTATTTTTGTGAAGAGGGCTGAAAGAAAAATAGGATGCAGTATAGAGGCCAACTTTGTATTCTGAAAAAGGGGTCATTGCCACTGAAGTTAATGGGAACTGTGCATGCTTTTCCAAGAACAGAGTCTATATGCTCAAGTAGCTAATGCATCTGAAGCAATGAGGCTGACAGTCTTTCAAGTGGAATGGGATAACCACACTTCCTTTGAATAAATCAGTTAACCAAATGAACATCACCATTTAGGCCCCAGCTCTGAAGGGGAAAACAGGAACAGTACTTCTCTTTGAAATAATGACAAACTTTTTCCATGGCTCTAAGAAGTAAGAAGGCAAACGTTGAGCACTTCACTGTAAAGCTGTTCAAATATTATTGAATTGCATTCTTTATTATTTGGAGCAACTGTGCAGCATAAATATTTAAAAATAAGCATGGATTTTCCTGAACTGTTGTCAAGAATGGTCCTCCATCTTTTGGCATTAGTTGAATTTGGACCAGGCACTGAAACACATAAAGGTGTCAGCTTTTTATTTATTTATTACATTTCTTTTTTTACTTATTTATATTTGCTTGCTAGGCAGGTTTTTCCTCAAGCTCTTACAAGCTTTATTTATTATTCATTTTCATCCCAGGAAGAGAAACCTGAAATATTTATCCATAGGATATTATTTTTTATAAATACTTTACACAAGTGCCAGATATGTTAAATGGCTAAAGCCTTTCTGAAACAGCCAACATGATTATCTTCTCTGAAATCTCACTTTAAAAAAAGGTATTAATTAAAACATTTTACTCTAAGCCAGGCAAACAGTTAATAGGATGAAATGGTTACTTGGAGAGACACTGTGGACTGAACTTCTTTCATTTCAGCAGGTTTTTTTTTAATTTTGTTGAGTTTTATTCCAGGTCTAACAAAATTAATAATTTCTGGGAAATGCTAACCACAATGACAGACCTCACTATGCTGAATGTTTTACAAGGAAGCTGTTTCGAGCCATAAGCTGCCACCACTAGCAAACAACTGAAGGCCAGCAGTGTTTTTGTTAGACTCTGACAAGGGAATCAATAAAAAGACACGGAAAAGGTTCAATCAGAACAGACACCACTAATACGAATGGCCTTTTGGGACCCACGGAAGCGTGGAACTGCTTTTCCATGTTAATTTCTCCTCACTACCCTTGGGGTTATCACCTTCCTTGGCCCCTGTTAATTAAAAACTGCCTCCTGCTAAAGTTCTTTGGCAGGCATTCGCCTTGTGTCAACCCATTTTGTTGGCTGCCGAGAGAGGAGATGAAGGGAAGGAGAATTCAGAAACTGCTGCATGAAATGCTGCCAAAATCCTTCCTCACAACCGCCACTTGACACAAATGCACAGATTTCTCTCTCCATCCCTTCAGATACTGAGACAAACTTACACATGACATGCAAAAGACAGATTTTAAATATTCATTATGCAACTGTCTCTTTTTATGAGGATATGGATATAGAAGAAGCCCTGATTATGGCTGTGCGAATAACTGATTTTTCAGATGGACAGCCAAACAGGGGGGAAAAAAAAATATGCATTGGATACATTCAAATAAAGCTCACGTACTATTTTTTCATTTTCTATCTTAAAACAAAAAAGAAAAGCAAAAGCAATGAAATGGCAAAGTTTCTAAGAATGAGAGGGAACAGTAGTAGCTCTGTTTTACTTAATAGTTCAGTGATTAGAGCATTTGTCCTGGATGGGTTCAATCCCACCTCTGTCTGCAGGCATTTAGACCCTCTGTCCCAAGAGACCCCAAAGGGGAGAAGGCTTTCAGGCCATGGTGTAGCTGTTCTCTCCTTGTGTATAAATAATTAAATACTCATTAGACTGAGGACCCAGCCACCACTGCCGAGATTCATTTCTTCTTTCCAGCTCAGCAACTATTTATTTATTTTGTACAAAGGTGGAAGGTCTCCAACCAAAGCGACTTGGGGAGCCTTACCCAGAACACCCTATAATGCCACAGCTCAGGCACACATACGAGGGAAGGGAGTTATAAGCTCAGATCGAACTTCAAGGCAGAGAGAGGGGTGAAAACTCCACTCTGGAGGCTTCCAAGGGTGCACTGGATGAAGCTACGGCTGACTTGACCTAGCCTCGGCCACAGCCCAGATCTGTGCAGCAAGCTGAGAAAAATGACCTCCAGAGGCCCCTAGGATCTCTAGATCCCTACA
>JANXJC010000078.1:21321914-21339394 GCA_027564655.1 Leptodon cayanensis
AAAACCCCCACCCAAAAAAGCCCCACTCAACTAACAGGCTAAATTGAGGATTAAATTTAAGATGAATATCAAGAAAATCCTGTAAGAGAAAGATCTTTTGGGCTGAACTGGGAGATAGTATACCTCACTGAGGTCATTAGGAAATTGCTCCTAACTCCAGTACAGGCAAGACTAGACTCATGCCTCTGGACAGGAGACAGCTGGGATGCCGCTGCTTTAGACTTTTAAACCTGATATGCATGATACACTAGTAAACTTGCACTAGAAAAAAATGTTCATTGGTAAAGAGATTTGCCTAAATGGTTGATGATGTTTCTAGTTTTCTGTCTGTATGGCACACATTGGGGAATCTGGAACTAGAAAAACAACTCCCATGGCAACTTGTGTTTGGGAGGTAAGCAGCAAACCGACCTGCTATAAAGCCTCTTAAAGAAAGTTAATGGAAACCAAAGTGAAGAAAAAAATGGTGGACATTTTTCATGGAATCCATCAGTATCAAAAATGCACAATAACTTCACAGTTTTGTCCTGCAAATCTGATAGAGCTTGTTAACCCTAGCTTGACATTCAGGAAAGAGATGACTGCAAGATTAATAAAAAACACTGATGTCTGTAACTTAAATTATCAGTCTCTGCCCTGATGTCTATAAGCTTTTGGCTCCTCTACTAAATAGTGTTACGACTGATTCTAACAGCTTGTGCACATACCACAGAAACCTCTCATAATAAAAGATATTGTATTCACTGCATGTGACTGCTGCAGATCCCATCACAAGTCCATTTACAGATGTCTTCTCTGAGCAGCTGTAAAATCAGGTCAGCAGAGCACTTACGACTGGCTACATCAGTTAACATAGAACTTCAACTGCTTCTCCCTGCAATCAGATTTACTTGACTTCCTCACATAGGTGCAGCATTTGATAAGTAAGAGGTTTGGTGTTAACACAGCTTAAAATAGCCAGCCATGATTAACATCGGCTTGTCATTAAAAACAGAGTTACTGATTACTCTTAAAGGTAATGCTTTTAATACACTTGATCAAGATTAGGCCCATTAAAAACTGTCAGAATTTTCCCTCACTTCTGTGCAGCAGTGGACACTGCTAACTTACAAGATCTTTTCCTTTTCAAACCATTGAAATAGTGAGCAAAATATCTCTGTGTTTGATGACTGTGGCTGAAGCAATCAAAATGATAAATACTCACATTATCTGACCATGTTTACAAATGACTGTGATGGTCCTTTTTAACACTGAGAGGCCAGCATGTGTTGCAGTCACTGTTTGTGAATCTGTCTCCCCGATTAGTCAGTGCTCTGTGTAATAACCCTGATAGCACTGAACATATGTCGTGGGAAAATGCTGTCAAGCAAAAAGCTAAGCTAATCTCATCTATCTCTGTCACCTTTAATACATATACTTACTTTTTCAGCATTTTTTATAGGATAGTAGTAGATTTGAATCACAATACTTCTTCAAGCATTTTTATACCTGAATAAAATAATCTCTTGAATTTAAAATAGCATTAATGGAATCATTAGGAAATGACCAGTCTTGTTGCTCAATTTAAATTCAAGGCATAGACTAGCACAGATAATCGCTAGCCATACCTAATTAAACAAGGCACATGTAACTGAGGCACTGAGCAAGAAAGCAAAATGTAGCTTGCCACACATACCAATATCATTGTGTATGTACATATCCAAGCACAATCAGAGACTCTTGAAATTTAGTATATCTTGTCAGAAGAAATTCAGTGTTTGCATGTGAACACTAGGTCTTATTGCTTTTTTCTTGCAAATCTCACAGAACCTTTAATGATGTACTTATTGCTTACCTATCTGTAACCTAGGGATCACATGCAGAAGCAGCTAGAATGGAAACTTATAAAAGAATGTTATAGCACAGTTTTTTATTATTTTTGCATAGCTGCAGAATCCCAGGTATAATGTATACTTTATATAGAAAAATGACCTTATTTCAAGGCAAATAATGTTTTTTACACAGAAAAGGGTTTTCAGCAGTGCCCCTGCTAAAACATCTTCATAAATAATGTCACATGTCCTGATTTTATTACAAGAAAAAAGGACAATTATACAGTAACGCATCGGATACACAAGGTCGGTCGCGTGTAACAGCCACTGTCATGTTATATGGAATCATCCAGTAGGGTCAACATTCTTCTAAATTAATTACAGCCATCTAGCAATAACAATAAGTATAGTAGCCTACAATGTACTTTGCTCTGACTGTGGTGCCTGCATGGAAATGTTGCTGTTTCAGGTGGCTGTTATGCAATTCATTTCTGAACACACGGCTTATACTTTACTACCTTCTTATTATTCAAGTCATGCTTACAATTCATGAGAGGCTGAGCTAAGACCAACAGACCCATACTCAACACTGATTTTATAATGTAGCTCAAGCCAAATGTCAATAATGAGCGTATGAGGAAAAAATCTAACATCTTCTTTTCCTCTAGAAATGCTAAATTCTATAAGCAACTAAATGTACAGCAGATGTTAAATGTGATTAGAGTGCTTGCTCACTGCTAATGTTTGTCACTAATGAGAACCTTATAAAAAGTTAAGACACAAAACAAGTATGGGGAATTACTCATCTGTAAACATCTCTCCCCTCCCCCCAACACCAGAGGGATCACATTTGATAGAGTTCCTGCCTTGTTTCGCACTTTAAGTATGAGGGGCTTGAATAGGAATCTATCACTTACAATTTTCAAAATTATTATTAAAATAACCAAAACAGGCTTCTTCAATGAGTAAAACTTAAATTGACAAGTCAGGCTGCTGGCTGCCCTAAGATTTTGCAGAAAACATTCTAAGTATGCTGTGCAACAAACAAAAATATATTCATATCCCAAAATCCATATTAAAATTTGAGTAAAACTACTCAAACAGAAGTACCATCACCACTTTTTTTTTTTGATACTGGTAAGGCCAGAACTCGGTAAAAGCCTTACCATGCAGCCATCACCGGTCAGAGCTCTGTCTAAGCTTCCATGCCCTAAGCCTAAGCTGTGCTAGCGTATCCATATGACTTTTTGGTGTGAAACTGTCTCACACACACCCGGAGTGTAGACATGCTCTTATGGTGCATAGGGCATACTGCATATTGGAGATGACTCCTGCATGCAATGGTTAAGCATAAGTAGTGTTGTTCAGTGCGCTCAGAATACCCAGGCACACATACTTCAAGAAAATATGGGGAGGACTGGGGAAAAACTGCATCTGTGCTCACAAAGCCTACTCCGGATTTTGTTCTGAAATATATTCATGCACGTTTGTGCTTACATCCGAGAGCTTTCAATAAACCCCATGTTTCTCCAGCCACCTACCCAATTATACGAAACAAGCTGTACAGGTTTTTTTTTTCCAATGAAGGTAATTAGTTGGGAACTATGCACAGGCGTACTTATGTTGTTCTAATTCATCTGCTCCACTATGACAAAACCAGAATTCTTCTTCTATGCAGACAAAGCCATAAACACAATTTTAATAAATCTGCTGGAAAATCAAGCAGGAAAATTAGAAATTGTACAACATCATTAAGAGTAGTCCTTAGCCATTTTATATTTTTAGCCTTTTTTTTTTAATATGTAAAGAAACTAGGTAACTGAGGCCCACACAAGGGCAGCATAAAGTTAGTTTTAAACAACCTTACACAGTGCAGGCTCAGCCACAGAGACATGTTTTGTACATATTTTTGCAAAAATACAGAATTTGACTGTTACAGTGCTTTATCCTTCATTAGCAAAAAATGTCTGTGATGAATGTCATATGTAGCAAACAGAATGCTCTTTGAGGGAGGGTCTTCAGCCTAAATTAATTACTTAGAGAACCATCTTCATAAAGATGTTCTTGCTGCCTCCTGCCAACTTTAACGGCATATCTCAATCTGATTCCAGATAAATACACTGAACTGCTTCCCAGGCTTTACTGGTGTGTCTAAAATATAATTATTATTTTTTAAAAGTATGTTTTATATATATTTATATATGCATCTCAGAGATTTACTATAAGTTCAATGACTACAGCTAATGATTATTTCTTGCTTGCCAAGATAATTTCATAGGTCACCCATACCTAAGAAATCATTCTGACATTATCACATGCATAAATCCTCCACTAACCTTTGTATAGAAAATTAGATTTTTATTTTTAAAAGAAACATATTTAGGATAAAAATGTAATTGTTTTAACCAGCTTATTTTAGAAAAACCTGTAAAACAACACAAAGTTATATGTGAAGCTATATTCTCCTCTATAATATTTTGGAGTTACACATAATTTTAGAGTCCAGCATCAAAATGTCTTGTCACTATCACAGGGCTACAGTGATTCCCTGATCTCATACAGATGGGATTAGATTTTTCACAATTGCCCTACTCAACCTGTACATGTATTAAGTAATCTAAAGTGATTTACAAAAATGTGGGCCAATCTTCAAATCAAAATGTATGATTCTAAGTAAGAAATCCCTACAAATCTCTTCAAATGCTCAGAGATAGTCAACTATTTATACCAGCTTTCCCCACGGTGATGTCTAACAATGGATGCTAGTTGGAAATGGAATGTAGATCCATTCTTTGTGATCCTGTGATCAAAATACCTTGTAGAAGCACAATTTTAAGCACAAATCATCAATATCTTTTTAAAGTGTGCATTATATATGCCCCATTACCCAATTTAATTACATTAGTTAATTTTATAGATGAGCATATTTTTAATTGTCTCATTCTGTCATAAATTTTGCCTTAAGGAAGTAAAATAGTGGCTTTAATACCTTTGCACACTGAGAGCACTCTTTTTCTTCATGAATCCCATAGCATCTCTCTTCTTCACTGAAGGGAGGTGTTTGGTTTTATCACCACAGGAGGAAGAAGATGCCAATGCGTGCTTCTGACTGACCTTGAGATCAGAGCTTTCTTAATAGGTATTTGTTTTTAAGCAGAATAGGCTTTCTATTAGATTAAAGGTAACTGTCCAGGCTTTTAAATACAAATTGCTTAAGCAATACTTCCAGGATGACATTTCACAAATGTTCATGTAATCTTCAGAAACCTCAGTCACATCATCTCAAATCGGTGATGGTTTCTTTAATAATGCTTTTCTTATTGAAAAGGATGTTTACTGAGTGAAGAGTGTCCATGTTTATGTGAAAATAATACACTAGGATCTAGTAGCTACATGCAAAGCTCAAAGACAGACATTTTCTCCTTGGTGGTGGGGAAGGAGAAAGAGAGAAGAGAGGGAATATCTCTGCTTTTCCAAACTGTGCCACATTTTCCTTTCTCCTGTCCCCACCCCTATGTCTCTCTGTATTTTGACTTTAAGAACACCTTTGCACTTTTACATATCATACTCTTCCTTGGTGAAGGCTGTATAAGCCCAAAGCATTGCTTTTCAGGTTGGAAGGACGTTAAACCCTGGTTCATCCAAACAGTGAGTTTCTTAGCACTTTCTCTGAGACCCCAAACCCATGAGCCACCATGTACAGCCCAAGAACAGCTCACAAAGAGAACTAAAATATTTACTTTCCTTAACCCACCTTCTCCTAGTTTTCTTCCTTCCTCACTTATCAAGCATATATGATGATCTTCACTCACCTTCACTTCATTCCTTCTTACCAGGCATTACATTCAAGTTGTCAACGCATTGCAGCACCAAAAGGAAAGGAAAGGATTGCTTTTCTATTAGGCTGGACAGTCAAAGTGGAATGCAAATAAGAGGACAAAAGTCAATTCAATACTTGTGACATACACTATATGTAGTTTTGATTCAAATGACGTTTCACACTTAAATGTCAAAAATGATACTTCTGGGTTTTTTTTTCCCTTTCTTTTTTTACAAGGTTTTTAAAAGTCCCACAGATCTATGAAGATTATGAAATGTGACAATCATCTTAAGTCAAATGTAAGATATTTAAAATAAAGCTTAAAATAACTGTCCAACAAGTAAAAAATACAAAATGTGCTTATATTTGTATGCATGTTTTCCAACAACTGGCAACAGTTGTATCCAGGGAGTAAAGATGTTTCATTAGCATCAATGGAAAGCTTTACACACAGCTGGTCATTCAGTAAACACATGTTTTTTCCTTGCCCTCCACTTATATTTAACAACCCAAACAGCCCTCCTCCTGTACTGCCCCTTTACAATGGACAGGAAGACAGAATAACTCCTGTCATGTAAACAACCTTTATTCCTTTGAATTCAAACTACTCTTCAAACTATTTGCCCAACTCACCAACTTATTTAAGCTCAGATCAGTTACTCTGCCTGGGGTTACAGAAGGAAGTGTTGGCAAGTGAGTAAAAGACAGTAGGAAACGTCTTTGCTAAGGCATAAACCTTTGAAGTTTCTGATACACCATTGCTACCAGTTCTGCTTTCTTATCACACTCTTATGAAGACCTTCCTTGCTCTCGACATTTTCCAGACTGCAGTGTCTCCGCTACCCAAATAGTTTAAAAATTCACAAAAAATGTACTGAGCACAGAATAATTTGTAGATATTGATGTGTATGTTTACACTATAAGGAATACACATTTAAAATATATGTTAATGTTTACACTGCTCTGGATTCTACCAAAATACAATGGAAAATTGGATGACTGAGTCCCTGGTGCAAATTTTAGAGTTATCTTACACTGTCACAACAATTAGGAACGACTGATGTGTTGCATATGTCTGTGATTTTTAACTAGATTGTCCTCTTTTTCTTTCCTCTCTTACATTCTCAGAAGGTTTCTCCTGTTCCCCAGGCAGCTGGATCCAAGCTGAGTGTAAGTTATCTCAAATCTCACTCTGAATAAAGAAACACAAACCAGAATTCCCACAGAACAATTTCTTGGGGGGAAAATCTTTGTGGAGTGAAGGTAAGGGAACTTAATGGTCAGCATCTAACAGAGGATAGATTTCCACTTGCAGTAAGCTGTAAAATTAATTAGATCTTGACCATTTTTTTCCCCTGCAGCCTGCATAAAATGAGCATGGATGTGTTCATGCATTCTGCTATGACAGCCTAGATAGAAGAGTTTCTTTCCTTTCCTTCCCTGCACCAGACGTATCTTCATTAAAGCATGTTCTTTTCTAAACATGTTATTACTTTTTCAATCATGACAGAAACAGAGGTAGTGCTGTACAGCTCTATTTTGTGTTTAACAAACCATATAACCAGACCTGTTATTGTGTGTTTCTCTGTCTTTGAATCTATTCATGTGGAGGCATCCTTGAATTTAATATTAGAGAAGGAGAAGGTGTCTTTTGTATTTATTAAAGACAGTCATTTCCTTTGTCTTTTTCACACTGTTTTAACATGTTATTAATGCTCAATGGGGAATTCAGCCATACACAGCAGTGATTAGATTGCAAAACCTGAGATAAACCAAAGAACATACTCAAAAAGCTTCAGGCTAAGAAGCGACCCAAGGAAGACATAAGATTGCAGTTTGATGTGGTTATGCTGCAAGGGATTTAAGAGGAAATGCTCAGAAGTACCTTGCTAATACAAATCACATTTCAAAATTGCTGCCATTGTTTGCTCTAAGTACTTGTATTTACTAAAAGCTCCCCAGATCGTATTCATTACACTCCTGAAAGTTTAGGAGAAACAAAGGTTCTCTCCCTTGCTTATTTAGAAAAAATTTTACACATTAAGCACATTGTAGAAAGATTTTCCTTAATTTACAACATCAGCAGGAGAATAGGAAAAATTATGTTTCTATGCCCAGTATTAAACATTATTTTAAAATAATTCATAAACCTGCTCCTTGAAATCCTAGATAAAACTTGCAGATTAACAGTTTAGCTCTATGGCAAAGCAGGCTGGAAAGATTAAGGAAATTTCATTTAATTCTTGTAATTAAGGAGAACGGTTGACAGATAAGGAGTATCCAAAGAGTGTACAAATACTGTAACAGCTTTAAATTAATATCAAAACATCATTTTGCTCACATAAATTTCCCCTTGCATTAAAAACAGATAAAATGGTTTTATTAACTTATTTCACCGTAACTATTTAGAGAATACCTAAACCTTTTCGCAGACAGTTAAATCAGATGGAGCAATGTGAGCTAAAAAACACTAAAAAAAAAATTGGAAAGAGGAACTGTGATGTTTAAATATTGAACAACTTTATTTCTTTTAAAACATAAAAATATGTGGTTTCGCTTTTTGCACGAGACACTAAGTTAAATTAATTTAAAAGTTAATTAATTCAAGTTAAATTAATTTTTAAAAAAAGGTTTTGCTGTTGCTTCTGTTACTTCTAATGCACACCAAAGGAATAATTACGGTCTGTGCTTTTTAAAAGCCTCTTTAATTCAGCATTCATTACACATAAAGGGTACTACAGTCTTGGCTGATGGTGACTGCAATACAGATAGGTGTGATATTGCAAACAGACCTGTTGACCTCAAACTCCCAATGAAGTCAACAAAACTGAATGGGCAGGATAGTGCATTGAAACATAACGTTTTTCAAAGCCAAGGCCAGAGTTAAAATGCAGATGTTGGAAAATAAATGTACATGAATGAGTATGCATGCAGTTGGCTGTTGTTAATGGTGATATGTATGTAACAAGTGATTATGGATTATTTTGCTTGAAATGCAAAAAGGCAGAATGCAAGAGTAATCTCCAGACAACTCAAACCACTGTTTTTCCACCTTTACTTCACTAAAATTAAATGTCCTGTGCTTGAAAAAATGTCCTGTTTGCTCTAAAGAGCAAGTCATTTTATTGGTGGTACTTTGAAATGAAACATTGCCTCAAAAATGTTTCAGATTTTTTTCTTCCCCTCCACATTTTTTCAACCAAGCTTATTCACCTGAATTTGACACCGTTTGCATTAGCTTTGTCTGTCCCTTTGAACTTATAGAGTCTCATATGAAGGGGTTTACTCAGTCTTCCCAGTCATGATCATTAGTAATACAGTTACAACAGAATTATTTTCTAAAGTACTGAGGGCAGGGGAGGAGTTTCCTTGGTTGCTTTTTTTTCCCACTTTTTTCTTTTTTCTTTCTTGTTAGCATGATTGTCTGTGTGTAACAGCAGAAAGCTTTTCTGAAAGCACTCCCAGTTTTTGACCTGTCTTGAATCTGTCTCACTTGGCTACAGATGGCCTATCAAATCCATCAAGTCCTGATTGGAATAGATTACTAAATTGATGGAGTGCTGGGATTAGTCCCATCTGTCTGCAGGAAGCTCTGTAATCATGATGAGAGGTTATTGTTGCCTGGAAGCTGAAAAGCGGCAAACCATGCTGCACTAAAGGATCAACCAAGGCTTTCCATAAAGTAAAGGAGATGGAAAAGAAATCCTATTCTGCTGAATCCAGTGAACACCAGCAAGGTGCTGTAAATACGCTTGAAATACTGTTTCATTGAACATACATCTTTTTAAGATGATTTTCTGTGAGAAAGAAGTTTGAAGACAAACCAAATTTTGCCCTTTTGCTGTAAAAGGGCATCGTCACAGCTTAAGATAGTCAGAAATTTTGGTCCTGAATGCCTGCTTGAATACTAGTAGTCTGGAGGTTCAGGAGTTGAAATAGAATGAAAATAAAGATTAGCCCTATCTTACCCATCAAAGTCAAGTGTAACTAGGCCATAGAGACATTTGGTAAGGGATTAACCACATTTAATTATTTTCCTAATTTGAAATCTTGTTGCTTCTTAACTTAGATCTCTGAAAGTACCCAAAATATCATTGCAAGTAATTCTGACAGGAACCTTCTGTAGCATTTTTACAGTTTTCAACACATTTCATTTGTTCTTTGAATCAAACCCAAGCCCTTTGAAATGTTTTCACTGAAAAATAGGACTGCATTGAACTGTCCTGAGGTTTTCAAGAGAAGGACGTATGAAAGTAACTTTAAAAGTTTGTCTGCATAGAATATGAAAAACCCTAGTTCAAGTTTCTGCTGTACCTTCTCCACCAGAGAGATCTGGAAGGAAAAGTCATGCTCTTGCACTCAGCAGGAGGTGTTCAGAGCAAGGGTTCGTTCTAGGCTAAACTCTCAGGAATGGGCAAGTTTTCACAATGGGGTGCCAACAGCACTCACTCTCTTCCTTTCCTTCTGTCTCCACTTCAACACCCCCACCAGCAAGAGAGATCTGACAACCTTCTGACAAAAAGTCTTATGTAATTAAGTCTATGCCACTTCACCTCTCAGACACAAACAGTTAACTTAACAGCTCAGAACAAAAAATTGGTGGTTTGGGGTTTTTTATTGTTAGTTTAGTTTAGTTTCATAGTTTAGGGACTACTTTTCCCTAAACAGTTAATGGGTATCTTACTATTAGCTGGAGCAGGACTTGGTCTCTAGGAGATCAGATAGTAAGTTACTCTATTTGTACTTTAAATTTATCATTTCTGTACATTCAAATATAATGATATGATTTGTATGGGTAGCAGTGTAGATGTGTGTTATAAAGATTGTCTTTTTTTTAACATAAAGGTATATAAAGAAATGTTAAATTTTTTTTAGTAAGCTAAAAGCCAAAGACCTTTGTAAATCTGTCTTTGAGAGTACTTTAATGAGAAGACTCATTTTATGCCACTGCTTAGGAGGGATTGCCTCCATAAATTCTAATGCTGAATTTTAAAGAAAGTTAAGAAGAAAGAAGGAAAAAGATACACTCAACTTATTTGTTAAAGTGGAGTATTAATATATTCCCTCAGACTCCTCACACAAAATTTGAGCTTAAGATCAGATCTGCTATTATTATTATTTTCCACTTTCAACCACTTAGGTATTTTTATGAATGCAGCTAAATTTTCATGGGTTTATTTGTACACATTCATATTTGATACATGTAAGTTCGAAACAGGAAGTATAAGTGCCCTGCGTGCTATGCTTTTAACTCTTTCTTTAAATTTTCACTTAGAATAACCTTTCTCCATTTTGGAGCAAGGGATATAACACAGGGAAAAGAAGGACCCATGACTGATCACTGATGCTTTATACATGAGAGTGAGCAAAAACAATCCAAATAATATTTGCTGTCATACTAATAAAAAGTACACAGTGAAAAAAATTGTGGTTTAATCCTAATGGAGTGTATTGAAGTGCTGCCATATGTTGTGTAAAGACACTACTTAAATGGTGTCGCTTTTGTAATTGTCTCTCTTTTACCATTTGTCAAAGTTTTCTTACTAGGAAAAAATATGTGAGACCCACAGGAGAAAGAAAATTGTCTAGTAATATGATCTGTTAAGGAAAGTGCTACAAACTTTGGTAAACAAAGCAGCCTTATTCTTCCCTCTGAATTTGCCTGTTGTACTCAGGATGTCTCTACTGCTGCAGAATGCATGTAGGGTGGGGAGAAGGACCCTGAAAACAAAAGTGTAACTTCTGTTTGGAAATTGGGAATTGTCTGAATTGGGAAATTTAGAAACCCAGGCCCTAGGAAGGAAACTATGCACTTTGGCAGTGAGAGGTTGGACCAAGAGGAAGGCAGGGAATAATTCTTGAAACACACAAAAAGCCTGAGGCAGCAGAAAAAAAGGAAGGTCTAGCAATTAACCATTCAAACATCCCATTCTGTCCAGTTTTCCGAGTGATGGCAAGCCAAGCTTCCAAACCAGCATTATTGTCGCTGGAAATTAAAACCTGCAAGTAATATTTTCTTTCCCTTCCCCGTCTAGAAAACAGGAGTAATAAAAATTTTCTTCATTGAAGACAGTCAAAATTTTGATGTGTTTACATGTAATGTAAATTGGGTCATCTAAATACTGGAGTTTGCTGGATGCTGATGGTAACCTCTGGGTAGGGTCCCAAAGCCACTGTCTCCATCCTGTCCTCAGATCCTACCGCTCCACTCCACAGATCTTCCCACAGCCTCCCTGTCAGCCCTGATGCAATGGCTGTGGACTTCTACTCCTCAGTTATTTCAGATACTGGGTTCCAGCAATGATTGTGCTGATAATAAGAGATGAGCAAGAATTTCACAGCTTTCTGCCACACCAAAATCCCAAATGAAAAAGCCAGATAGTGAGTGCCAACAGCCCAGCCAGTGCACAGTCCTCCAGCAAGCTTAGCTTCTCCTTAGCTAACCAGGGTAAAGGATGGCCAAATCATACTCAGTGATTTTAGGTTCTTGTGGTCCCCACGGCAGCCAAGCAAGGAGAACACAAACAATACAGGTTTTCACAATTCAATAAAACATCTGTGATTACTTCAGGGCTTGATTGACTTAAAAGAAAACCAACCTCATATAGAGGAGTGAGTGAAAAAGAAGAAAAAAGGATATAGGTGGTAGCTAGGAGTCTATTCTTAGTTATCCCTGGATGAGTTACTTAAACTAATGGATTAATCAGGACCCTCCTCTCTTCTACTACGCTTAACAATGCAGGACATGATGCAGAACTGATGCTAATCACACCACATACTGTCCTTCTTAGTCCTATGAAAGCTGCACAGGTACTTACAGAAGCCCTTACCAGTTTTACAAATGGGATTGTACAAATATGCTCCCATTGTCTAGTTTACATGGCTTTTGTCTTACTGCTATGTTTGCTCTAGCAAACCTCTCCAATATCCTGAGAAATAGAGAGCCAACTAATCTAAGGAACAGAATTCTTATGTTTTAATTTCTTGCTGGTGATATACTAATTAATGATGTGGTTTTGCTTCCAGATTTCAAACTCTAAGATATTGAAACTGATAGTAAAAACCATGAACACATAGTGCTCCTATATTATGAAAGATTTCTGCCTTATAAGAATAAGACATATGTCATGTGCAGGCATTATTTTCCCTGTTTCTTTTAGTTAAAAATCTTTAGACATAATTTCCTAACATGATTTAGTGTATACACTATCTAACCACTTTATAAATGGGATCCTGCAAGTGTCTGGGATAAGAACAAAAAGGGAAGCAAAATGTCACATCCTAATTTTTTTGCAGATATCCTTAAATAATTCTTTAATGCCTGTGAAGGATCAAATATTGGTATATCCTTTCCTCCTACACCTACTTTCTAGCAATCTAATAACGTGTATTGTACTTTGTCTACTATGTGTACCTTTCATTTTGGGCAAAGCCTTTAATCCTCCACTTTTTATATAAAATGCCATAACCATACTGTAGGAGGTTAAGATTGATTGACAAGTGCATATAATTATGCCTTCAATAGTAGAGTATGTTTTACAGTTGGAAAAAATGCACAACCTTGAAAATAAAGAAGTTGTGCCCTTTCTCTGGGATAAAAGAATCATATCAAATTGGTTTGTTTCCTTGGCAGAATGAAATAAAAGACTTCTTTTAACAAAGAACACTTCCCAGAAGGCTGCTGGAGGAAGTGTCTTTGACTAGATAATACCGCACCAATGAGAAAATCAAACAAGGTTAAAGCAGAATATTAGGAAATGTTCCCCTTTTAACCTCATTCTGTATTCAGTAGTGTATGGAAAGGATAAAATAGGGGAAAGAAATGGCTAAGTATTTTTGCCAACATTTAGAAAAATGAAGGTTATTGTGAAAAGAGTAAGTTGGTAAATGGGAAATATGATGAATCCTACTGATCAAATATTCTCCACACCAGCTTCTGTTATTTTAATTCCAATAATTTTCATGGACAATACAATTTAAATTTAATCTTGATTCCCTTAGTCTGGATCAGTGGCCAGTTCAGTCTTATTCAAATGCCTTACAGCTGGTGAGGGTTCATAAAGAGGAGAAAGTGTTTGAAAGATACAGTGTAAATTCAGGTTTCCATGGCCTCTGGTTTAAACACCTAGTTTAACACTGACATAGCCATATGCCATAGCAGGCTATATTTTATCTTATGGGCATTTCTGGTAGGCAGAGACATTGCAGTTCAGAATATAAATGCTCAAGAATAACCATGCACCAGGAATAGACATCCACCCTGCCTCTTCAGGAGCAGCGGAAACCATTCACAGACACACACCAAGGCCTGCACTCCTGGACTTTGTGAGGAAAAGAACCTGGAAATGGGGAACAGAGCATATTCCCAGCCTCCAGACAGGAGAAGTAACGGTTCTTATGACCCTTCCGCTACTGGCACCCTCTACTGCTTTATCTCAGCCGCTCATGTAGCTCCTTAGCCTTCCTCTTCTTTGGAAACTTCTGCTACTGAGAAGAAGAGTTGCTGCTTTTGTGTAGGGAATTGCTGCACCCTTTTACCTAAGAGTAAATTTCAACCTAATAGTCAGATTAATGGCAAAACAGTTACAGAAATCGTATTTTGGGGAGTATAATGTGGTTATGCACAAGTTAAACCAGTTTTTGTTCTAGAGTTAACATTTGACCCGAGAGACTGTGAAATTCACTAGATGCAAGTGTTTTCATAAGTTTGAGGCAGAACAAACACCATGCCAGGTGGGCCTGCTATCCCTACCCCTGGGCAGATCCTCTGGGGCTGACCCCACTGTCCGTGTGGTAGGTATTCACCCTGTGTCCCGCAGTCTTTCTCCCTGTCAAGCTGTACTTGAGCACTGCCTGGCATATATCACAGCTCCCTCACTGCACCTCTAACACAGCAAGACGGTGTCTTCTGCAAGAGGGTTCTCTGCAGTGTATGAGCCCTTAAGTGTGGGCATTGTCATTGACTCCAAAGGAATATGTCTATATGGCCAAACTGAATCAGTGTCCATATGGAATATGGACAAACTGAATCGACTGCTAGACCAGCAAACAAAACGAAATACAATTTCCTTACAAACAAGTCCTGTTACATACATTTATTTTAATGTTAATTTTTCAGTGTTTTCCTTAAATAACATATTTCTTTTAATATCACTTAAATGAAATCTATAATCTTTTTGAAAAGGTTAAAAAAATTGTTTGCCTTTGAGTTTTCCTATGTAGTCATCAACATATCAGGCAGGAGAAACAAGATGCATGCACTATGTGGTGTGCTTTCAACCACAATGGCTGGGTAGAAAAGAAGTTTGTGTCACGTCAGGAAGCAAGTATGGAGCACAAAATGATTTACTAATAAACCTGGGGGGGAAAAATACAAAAGAAAAAGACTGTAACTACTATTTTTCTAACAATATTTACATTGGACTAATTCGAAATAACTCCTCTATATCCAATGTTTCAACATACATTACACTTAGATTTACGAAGACACTTAGTATATAGCAAATGTGATTCAACTAATTATTAAAAGTGTATTCATTAATATTTAACAATGCTTTGTAAGGTTGCCCTCCTACAGCTTTACCCAAGCTGAACAACCGTGGTTTTAATAATCCACTGGTCCATATGTAATTAACACAAATAACTGTCTTAATGTATTCAATTTAAATGTCAATTCAAGACTCATTTTAAAATACTACCTTCCAAACAATGTAACCTGACCATTAAAATGTTCTTATTCTGAAGATGATTTGTTCTTCCGAATGTTCATTGGGAAAACAGATAAAAAGGAGAACAGATCAATCCTTGAGAAGCTAAATCACTATTTACTTACCAGGCATTTTACTGTATATAGGGGGTATTATAATCCTGTCCGCATTTTTTTTACACACAACAGAACAAATACACATAATTTTATTTGAATCAAACTTAAAAAATAAAAAAATAAACAAGTAAATTCAGCTCCTGCACTCACTCTTATGATTTTAACACTTTGAATTTAATCTTATGTTTAAAAGGCAAAATGAAGACATACTCTTAGTGATGTCTTGGAAAACAAAAATGTGACAGAACTGTTCTTGTGTAAAATTTAGATTTTTACAATCCTGTCTCTTGCAGCTATCCTTGTTTCTATGAAAGACCATTTAAGCTTACATTCTAATCATTGCGATTAACAGTTGGAATAAGTTATGAGCAATAAAAGGAGTAAATTATATCCAGTCTGAAAGTAGAACTAATTATAAAGCAGTTGCTTGATTAAGGTGTTTATACTGAAGAGTATTAAAGGGATTAGTCTAAAGCTTTACATCCTGCAGCACAGAATTAATATGCAGGATTTAAACACTAAAATTAATTCAAGTGCACCAAACAATTATATGGAATAGGAACACTCGACCCAGCTAATGGCCACACCAGTCCAACAAGCTAATTTATATTCATGTACTTATTGACCTCCCTGCACATTCACAAAAGGACTGTTCTAATGCTAATGCATGCTTCCAAGACAGTCTCCATCTACTGCATCTAATCACAGCAGACTTTACTGAGAAGACAACAATGTACCTCACTGCTAATATTTTGCACCAATGAAATATTTCCTGAAGGACAGATGTGGCTCTTTTAGGTCTCTCTGTACACAGTGGTCTAAATTATGATCTCAGATACACCAATGAATCACTGCCGGTGGGAGAAGCCTCAGAATATGCAATTGAGAGAACAATTTATTACAGAGCATTCAAGCGTAATACAAAAAAAAAAAAAAAACAAACCAACAAGATACACTAGACAATATAGGGAACAGTGTACGGGATGCTGTGGACAGAAGAAAAAAGAGGTGGAGGAGGAGGTTTAAGAGATATATCTTTAGTGAGCAACTCCTACCTACACACACCAAAGCAAACTAAAGCGTTAAAATAAAATAGTATATGGTGCAAGGACACACTTAAAAATACAGGTTTTTTAAATGCCGCATCAAAAAATGGCTGCTTTAATAACAGCCCTCAGATGGATGTGTGACCTTGTGGAAAATGTTTCCAGTACTGAACTCATAAGCAAATTACGAAAAAGCATTGATTTCAGGAAGAACTTATGAAGCCCGATTGCAAGGTTCAGCTCCCCACCAATCAGAAGTAAGCTTTGTCAAACAAATGAAAAGACAAACAAAAAAACCTCTATTGAGATTGGTGTTATATAACCATCAAAAGGCAAAGACAGCAGTGGAAGAGACAAAAATAAATCCTACATCTACTTTACGGGTAATGTCTAAGTGAAGGACCAAAGTTTTAGGCTACAGAAGTAATAAATTGTACTATTGATCCTATTTGGAGGGGTCACTCAGTGTTGTGTCAGAGCAATGCTGTCACTCTGGGGACAAGACACCAGAAGAAGCTCTCCATTGATTCTCCCAGAACCTGGCCATGCCTAGAGCAGCCAGGCTAAGCAAGAATGCCACCCCCAAGCTCAGAAATTAACGAATGTCGACATGGTGAGACCATCTCAGCTAACACAATAAACCCCTCAGCACGACCTGGTTAGCATTGACTACATGCCATCTTGATCTCATGGGTAAGTGACAGTCTGCCAATAGAAAGAGAAACAAACATCCATAGGCCCCAAAATCTTTCACCTGATAAACAAAAATGTTTTAATCCTGACATTGCGCTTAACCATTTTATGTCTCTGCAATAAAATTTTGTGGTTTCAACAGCACCCAAAGAATCAAGTTTCAGGATTCTTCAGTCTGTTCTCCAATGAAAAATGCCTGGCCAGCACCTCTTTGCTTGATAGCTTTGGGTCATCTTCAGGTCAAATGTTTCAGATGACAAATCATGAGACAATTGAGCCTTCATTGC
>JANXJC010000078.1:21351133-21365686 GCA_027564655.1 Leptodon cayanensis
CTGAAACTGAAAGAGGGAGATTGAGATTGGATAAAAGGAAGAAATTTTTTATAAAGTGGGTGGTGAGACCCTGGAGCAGGTTGCCCAGAGAAGCTGTGGATGCCCCATGATTGAAAATGTTCCAAGACCAGGTTGGATGGGGCTGTAAGAAACATATCTAGTGAAAGATGTTCCTGCCCATGTCAGGCAGGTTGGACTAGATCATCTTTAAACGTTCCTTCCAACCCAAACAATTCTATGATTGTATGAACCACTTCATATTTATGTAAATATTTGGGGTTTGTAACTGCTGCTCTGACATGAACTATGTGCAGCCACCATTTGCATGTAAGTAGAGTATTGACTTAACTACATACTCCAGTTGGTTTTTACTTTAAATCACAGTTGAAATCATGTTTTACAATTCTATTTGTAGGAATCTCAGAAAAGTCTGAAATGAGATCTTGAAGAATGCTGCCTCTCATCTCAAGTATCAGGTACTGCATATCAGATAAAAACCCTCTGATGCAATGTTTTATCCCAGAGTTGATGCAATGTTTTGTCCCAGAGTTAATGCAATGTAAGTATTCCTTTATTTTAAGGATTATTCCCCATTTCTTCAGGTAAAAGTAGTAATTGTTTTCTATTGAAGTTCTTGAACACATGTAGGATTAGTGTAGCTTGCACTGTGTGAGTTATTTAGAATTGTAAGGTACAGTAATTTGATTTACTGCAGACAGGACTAGCTTTGATTCATATATGTCATCTCCCCTTGCAAGACTAAAGTAGTTAAAATTTGGATTGCATTAGTTCAACTTTTCCAGCTAACTCAATATAAAATGTTGTTTGTCATACAGTTAGAGTACCAAAAATGAAAGAGGAGGTTTTCTTCTCTTTTAAAGGTAACAAATGCAAGAATGTTATCTCAGAGCTTGTTTATCTGGTGATGTACATCTATTTCCCTTACTGAACACTTGCATGCACACAGAAACACGTGCTAATGAAATACATTAGAAATAGCTAATCATTACCCATTTCACCATCAAAAAGACAAATGTATGTGGTGATCCAACTAACTAGTTAGTGTCTCCCATCTTATTACTCTTCTCAGCAATAAAATTCTTCCTTTGCAGTCAGGCAAACTTTGGCTTTGATCTCCCTTTGAACCAACATCTACCTAATCTAAGAGTTGACAAACATAAATATCATTAAGTGTATTCATAAAATGGGAAGTCAGTGAGGATACTTGAGGTCTGTAGCATATACAATGACTCCAAACTATTCAAGAATGTAGCAGTCCAGGACACACAACCTCTGCTAGTAAGCATGCTTGAGAGTGACAGCATGCAAGAATTTAGCTACTACTTTCTGAGACATCATTTGCATTGATAGCTCATGCACAGGACTAGAGGGTGATGGCAGATCTGCAACAGAATCTCCCCATGCACAGGTCCGTAATGTTTTGGTTTCATCTGGTTCTGATCAAGACCTATAAGCAGCTATCAGACAAACATGAACATGAGTCCTATATAGATGTCCATGCTCTTCACAGACCACTATTTTCTATTGGTCAGCCTATTATCATCAATGGTAGGAGATGACCTTGTCGATGAACATCTGGATGAAGACAAAGAAAAAAGCAAGGTGGAGATGGTGCTGGTAGACAGAGAAAAAACCCAAACCTTAGCTTTGAAAAAATTCCCGGCTCCCCTAGGTCTCCTTTCACTGACAGACAGCATCCAGCTCAAAGTCTAAAAATGGTCTTAGGTTCATTCTCAACACTAGGCTTTTGCTTAGCAGCATGAGCATCATGCTACCTATGATTATCTAGAAAATTCAGCTCTTCCTGATGCCATAGATCACTGTACTTGAGACTGCTAGCTGCATCTTTGCAATGGGTCAAGGAGAAAGATTTAGTCATGGTAGGTGATTCGCTTTTTCATTCTTTCTCTTTCACTGAGGTTCAAGGGAATGGAGTTATGAGACTTACATCTACAACTACTTTTATTCACTCAGGACTTATCATCACCATAATCTTCTGCCAGCCTGTAATTTAATCTACAATTTTCTGAGTGATGAGCAATTAAAATACTCATTTTTTTACATACCTTTAAAATTCATAAAAGCCACAAGTTATAAGTATTAGCACCTGCAATATGGAGTTATGATGACCTTGATAAAATGCTGTGAAAATGAGTGAGTAATATCTGAAGGTTGAAAGATGAATTACTAGTCAGTTGCAGTCAATGAAGATATTTTAAATTCCCAAGTTGTGAACAGTGAAATAAAATGTGGCAAACAATGGTCAGGTAATAGTTTTGATAGCTCTTACTAAGTCTACATTCTCTAACTTGAAGCAGTTTATCCCAGAGGGTTTTTTTGATACAGAAAACAACACTTATCAATAAATCAGTGTTTAATATCTCAAGAGAAAAGATTTCACAACCAAGTATATATTTTACTAGGTAACAGACAATCTATAGAAAGAAATATAGTTCACTGGAAAATATTGATACTACCCTATCAAATGACCTACCCTGAATGCTCTACCTTAACTATATAAAACCAGAATATCCAATTATTTCAGAAAAAAAAAACAGCTGCAGTTCTCTTCACCAGGTTAGCCCAATGAAAATATTATTGACAGTATCATATGACTATATGACAGTAACAACCACAGACCAATTAGCAGTTATGCCACAAATCCTCAGACCTCCTAGTTCAAGATCACCACTATGTTCTAGGAGAATAGGAGTGCGAGTAAACTGGACAGTCACACCTCTGACATCATCATCTGAAAATAATACTGATAAAAAACCCTCACCATTCCACTTCAGAGAATAAGTTCTGACTAAAAATGCTGAAGACCAATGCTCACAAATACCCAAATGTCAAACTTCAGCTTTCCCATTAGAGACATAACAGCCAGCTAGGAAATTAAACACTGGGATTTCAGCATCTTTTTCATTCACACGTGCATACGTGAATTGGAACATGTTCCAATCAGATGTTTTGGGTTGGGGAAAAGGTAAAATTCTAACTAATATTTGAATACAATAATGAAAAGGATTTAATTTGTGTCGCTTTGACATCTTTTCTCTTCTTCCTCATGCAAAGGAGCAAGACAGTGTTTCTTACAGTCTTGCCACATTCTACATTCTGAATCGTGCAGAAAGGGTTATCACAGTCAAGCTGCACTTTCTTATATTTCTTCCTTCTATAACTCTTGTTTTTTATTATTGTAAACCCCTTGGTTTTTCTTTTGAAACTCTTTCTCTCCTCATTTTAGCCACCAACTCTCAATAGCACGCAGTGGGCATACACATCCCACAGCACTGGGGACCTGACTTTCAGCTCAGTAAGCACGAGGTCAGAAGTTTCAGCTCTAGTCAATGGTGGGAATGAGGCTTTTTGACAGGACAATGTAACATACCTCGGTTCCTGCTCCAAACATTGGTTTGACAAGAACCTAGGGAATGAGTCCTAAAGCTAGATGGTCTGAAAAACCTCAAAACATAGATTTCTCTTGTTCAGGTTATCTCTACGTTTAGGAATTAGTGTCTATACAGTTAATAAAAAATCAAACACCCCACATATTTGCACTTGATGTTACAAATACACTACCTGGAATATTTTACCATAGCAAGGAAAAGTTTACAGTGATCTTTTCTTCACATGGCTTTCTTCATCTGCATAAAGTTCTGAATAATCATTCCAAGATTAAGCTTTCCCTGGCCTAGTGCTGTCATGATGTAGTAAACCAAAATAGAAATAAAGTATTAAAACATATCAGTATCATCAGAAACAAAACAAAACAAAAAGATGGTTTTATTATAATAAAGTTGAATGTCATGGGAACTGTTGCTTTTGCCTGTGCAAAACTCTTGGGGAAAAAGATATGCTCATAGGTTAATGTTCCAGATTGCAGAAGTCTTCCTCAGAATTGGAACTGACTTGAAGGGAAAATGTCACTAATGTACAATACTTGTGATAACTTGTTTTCTGCAGCAATAACATACCATACTAGAGCTCAATTTTAAAACAGCTGATTTAGAGATACCTCTTTCTTTTGTAAGTCTGAAATGAAACACCAGAATCCCCACTACACTAAATTGGACCATTTAGGGCATTTTTTTTGTGAATCCATATTTCAGTATTTATTATCATCACACGTTTGGGGGATACATCAGTTAGACACAGTTCTGAGGCATTTAAAAAAAGTAAATTAAGGAGACTCACACATGCTTTTCACAGCTTTCCATCCACCATGCTCAAAAATATATTTAATCATAGATAGAAGAGTTGAAATGGAGTTGTAGTTTATCTGGGTTTGGATTGTCCCTGCTGAATTTCCTCAGATACTTTATCTGCCTAGCCTATTTTTTCAGTATCAGCAACCATAAGTCCTTCCATATTGACCTCAGAAGATTACAACAGATTTTAGCTGGCTCTCTCACTCTTTGTCTGATGGCAAGTACATTTTCCAGTGCAGATTTTCACATTCTGGCACTGTGTTTAAGAATTTCTCCCTCCTTCTCACCAGTAGCCTTGTGACACTCCTTAATCCATTTTTCCCCCCTGAGCTGCACGTTTTTTGTTCTGCTCCTCTTTCTTCAAATGTCAGTTCTCCAAGCCCTTTCACATCATGCCTGCCTGCTTTCAAATTACCTCCAGTTTATCAACATCTCTTTTAAATACTTTCTTTGTATAATGTGCATAAAGTATACTGTAGAAGCAAATTAAAGGAAAAAGAGGAATAGGAACTACCAATAGCCTTTAATGCTAATTTCTCCCTTCTAACATCCTTGCTAAGGATAGAAAATTCTGTAAAAAAAGCAGATCGAAAAGCTAGCAGCCAGATTCACAACTGTTCAGACATATAAAGGTAAGTTCTTAATATATATTTTACTTGAAGTCAAACTTAGAAACCTAATAAGGTGAGAGCAGGGGACACTAATATCCCCTCTGCAACTTCTGCTTGTCACCAACCACCAAGGCAGGGAAGCTGCAGTAGTCAGCAGCACAAACTTTCCCAAATTATAGTTCCAGGCTTCAAGGCCACCCTTATTGCATGTCCTGACCAAGCACATTCCCTCCATTATGTGGCCTCCTTTAGTCACTTGACAGTGCTTGATGTGCCCATGTCCCTGGCAAGTGTTTTCTTTTGTGGGGGCCCTTCCTTCTCTCCCCTCCAGAAAAGACTATTTAATCCAGCTACAATTAAGCAGAGATTTTCAGCACTATTTTTTTCCTTTATTGTAATTTTGGACTCACCAGTTAGGTGTCTCTGTGCTTATAAGCCCTGCAGAGCATACCCTCCCCCTCAGTGACAGCCAAGTTCAGCCAAAAGCATAGCTGTCACTGCCAGCTTTTTGCAAAAATAAAACTAATGTTTCCTCCCACACTTGGTTTTTCTGTAATTGCTGTAACTATCAAACTCTCACCCAAAAACAGGAGACCAAAATGTAATTGTCACTTCAGTATGAGGAATTTAAACCCATAGCACCCGTACACCCAGCTGGCTGTCCTAATAACCAGAATATGCTGGTTTATGCAGAAAAGGATGCAAGATTCATGAAGTCAGAGAGAGAAGAAACACAGGAAGATGCTTCACTCCACAGTGCAGGGATGAAGGCAGTTTGCTAGGATGAGAATCATGAATTTTTATCTCTCTTGCAGAAACAGATCATGATTTTGCATTAAAGAAACAGTACACAAAGCACATTGAATGTCCTGCCAGCATACCGTCTCCTCACTATGAAAAACCCTTGACCCTCTTTCTTCAAAGAAGCTGGAAGAGAAATCCACGCGGGTGCTGTAATACAATTTGTCTGCAAGCAGAAAGTGACTTCTATAACCAATTCCCCCTAAATGTTCTCACTCCAGACTGAGTCAAACTTGAGCTGTTGTGTTTCATTTGGGGCCCATTTTAAAAAAGCTTACGGGAAGAGTGAAAGTTGAAACAAGAAAATCACAACAGAATTTCCTTAGAATTTAAAAAGACCTAAACCTCTTGATAACATCAGTATATTTTCAGAAAAACTTCGGTGAGGTTGGCCTTGTTAACAATATCAGTTACATGTGTTAATGTCAGATACTTAAAATCAGTCCTTAGACATTATACTTTAGCCAACTTCTTTAGAAAATGAGGAAAAAGTGGCAAATATATGTTTATTCATTTAGAAGTGAAGGACACAATTCTGGCCTCCAGAGCATGGAGCTCACTTAAAATCAATAAATAAATAAAGGAGGTGCTCACAGAGTACATGTTGGCTTTTGTTCTTTGGTTTGAGTATACTAGTATTCAGTCTCCTAAAAATCTCATTCTGTCAGATTGAAAGTCTTATAACAGGACTTTCCAAAATGAGCATTTTGTTACAAAATGCTTAGGTAAATAAACAGAATGTAAGGCAACTGATGTGCATAAACTACAATGAACAACAGAAGGAATAAATAAACACTCTGCTGTGTCCTCATGTGCATAACCAATAGGGAGCTGTCTGGCTACACTAATTTTTATGCTTGTTTTAGCTAAATCTGAGATGTTAATGCAAAAGTTAATGCTAAAGGATATGTATCTGTGACATTCACCTGAGAACTCAAATTCATGTAACAAACAGATAAACAGCACTGCTCTGTACATATGAGAAGAGGCAAAACTGCTTGTCACAGTGTTGCAGAATGGTTATCAGAAATAGTATTTTGTTCAACTTCTTATGCTTTAATAGAAAACATAATTTGATGTCAACTGCAAATACGAAATGGGGGAGGGGTTAGAAAACGTCATGACATATACAAGCAGCTTCCTGTCATGTCAGAGTGTTTTAGCAGAGTATTTTGTCAGTTCCTTCACTCTGCCCTAAAAAGTACAACACTGAACAAGACACACATTGCAACCAACAGTTAAGCATTTTGCTGGTAGTCCTTCCAATTTGCTTTACTTCTGATCACATTTTTCCCAGGGTAAAGTGTCTCACAAACACAGAATTTCTAAAGGAATGGTCTGTTTGGCAAACTGCACATGAAAAAAAACAGTAAGCCCAAATCTAAAAAAGCAAAATCTAAATCCTTTCAATTTTGTGAAGATCACACTTAAGAAAAATATTTTCAACTTCCTAAGTTCCAAGGTGTTTTTTTCATAAGAACATGAGGTATTTTGCAGAATTATTTTTATAAAATGTCAAACACCCATAGCATCTAAAATGAACCAAAAATTTCCTTAAAAATTAAATAACGATGCATTTTTTAAAGTTTCCTCTATTTTTCATTTTTACAACAAGAATTCTAACCTAGAACATTAATAAATCTGTGAAACAAAGGTCAGTACATGAAAATCTGTTCTTAAAGCAAGAATTGGTTTTACTTTACAGGTTTTAAGATAAGTTTCATTCATGGAAGTATGAAGACCATTTGTAAGTGAAGTCCTCTCCTGGGAATTTGCATCCAGTCTCTCTTTTAATCTTTCCTTTTTTGCAGAAAATGTACTGGGTATACATCCAACCATCTCTCTCTCTCTCTCTCTCTCTCTTTTTTATGTGTAAGACTGTGTGTATGTATACACATTATACAGTGTGTATATACCTATGTTGTCACCCCCTAAGTACAGGGAGCCAAAAACAGACAGTTGAAGTCAGTAGTAAAAATTTGGAAAAGCAATAATCATAAATACACGTTAGCAGCCAGACAATATAATACAGAAATACAGCTTTCTCTGCCAAACAGCTGGACATTTTTGGCTAGTCCCCGTTTTAAAATGGCTTTCCTCAAACTGTCAGTATCTGAGGAGACAACTGCCATGCTTTCCTGCCCATACAAAATCTTAACACTGAGATCTCATATAGTAAACTAACAGAACCAAACACATTTCCTGTTTTTGCCTTAATTCCTTGGGGTTGGCAATAAAAATACACATTAATGATGCAATTTAAATAAAGTGAGCACTGACATTTTCTATGACCTGGCTATTTTTTGAAGGATTATTAAACTATATTGTACTCATTATACTATTAAATTTCATTTAAAAAAAAAAAAGGGAAAAATATCTTCCATCAGGTAGCACTAAGGTTCAGATAATTTAAAAACCCTTCGTTCTGTACACTGCAGTACAGGGCAATACTGGAAAACCACAGATATTGGTTTAGACATCTTAAATGGCAGAGATGTCATTACAATAGTACTGAATGGTGATGCATGTCATTAAAAGAAGCTGTTGCATGACATGTCTTTCAATTATTTGGATGCGCTGGAAACACTGCAGGAATTTCTTTTAAATAGTGCAAAGCTAATGGCATGCCAATCAAATTCAATAGAATGTCACAGAAATGCAGATGGCAAGAAAAAAATTTGTAACATTCAGTTTATTGTGTCCCCTCCCTCTGCTAGAGAAGGAGCATCTCTTACAGGGAACATGAAAACAAGGCAAGCTAGCACTCGCATCCCCCTTATATCCCTACATTGGTCTAAATGCAAGAGTTTGGCATAAAATTTACTGCACCGGTTAAAAGAGAAGCAAATGGCATCCTTAATAAAAGACCTAAAGTTCATGTCCAGCTCAGAGCTTACACACCTCCAATCTGATGGGAGATACACAATTTATCAGACCAGTATGCAGGGCACAGGTCTTTATAACGAAATATATCACAAGAAGCCAAAACAGGTTTCCATGGCTTATAACTGAAAATATGTGAAAGGAGGCAAATATTGCATGGAAATGTTTTATAAATGCTTACATTTGTAACAATATTGGAACTGGCATGGGGCATTTCATAAGGCTTACTGCCCAGCTGGTTTGAATAGTCCTTGGCTACACTTCAAACCATTATTATCTTTACAGTGATCATTAATCCTTCTTAAACACCTTAATCATTATTTCTTCAATACTGACATATTTTTAACTAGAAGATTCTGCATGAAGTGATATAATTTTCAGGTAAGAGCAACCAATCAGGGCATTTTATGAGGAAACCAGAAAGATGTAAGTGAAATAAACGCATGCACTAGTCTTATGCCAAAGTCTGAAGATGGAAGGAATAAATGAATGATGAATAATATGCAATTAGCACTTCATTTACAGTAAAAAAGCAGAAAAAAAGTGTTGGGGTGGGAGCACTGAAGGGTCAATGAAAGAGTTGTTTCTGCAGGAGTCCATGTGTTACTTTCAGGCAAACTGTGTAGACACTTAGTAGGAATTAAAACAGTGCTTCAGAAAGATTTGGAGAATACAAGGAAAATTACAGCTTCAGTGGGTTTTTTTTTAGTTCCAGGGTGAGCAGTTTTCCCAACAGCAGGGTTCCTAATTATGATTAACTATTTGCAACTGTGGAGGAAAAAGTGTGTTAAGTGTCTGCATTTTCATAAGGGTGAGAGAATGAGCTGTCTAGTTGTCTTCACAGGAAGCACCGGCCCTTTTAAAGGCTTATAATTTTCTAAGTAGGAAAGAGGCTATACATTAGAAATGTTGCAGGGTGGGCCTTCTTTTGATGACTTACCTCAGCAAACATGTTGTTGATCACACTGCACACACCCCCCCCCCCCCCTACCTTCTCTACTTTATCTATTACAGATGTAATATAAATATGTAAACTCCTCAAATTAAACCTTGTCATATTTTAGTTAAAATTATACATATGTTTTGACAGCTGGTACTGGTAATAACAAAAAGAAAAATGTTCCTGCATTGACAGAGTAGATATGAAAGAGGGGAAGTTGCAAACAAGTTTTCATTATGCCTCTCTCTGAGGTTGAGAGTGGAAGGTAAACTGCAGAAAAAGCCTTGACTTATAAATTTACATGTACTTGATACTTCCTCAAGATTCTTAGCAATTTCACATGTCCCTAACCTATCCTCCAGCTGCATCTCATAACAAGGACAAAATAGCAAAAGCAAAATACTCATTGCTTACTCTGGTAACCTGGTAGAAACTCTGCATTGCTGTGGCTGTCATGCATCTAACTCCGTATTTCCTATAGTTATTTATTGAAAATCCTGTCTTTTTGTTTGTCAACAATGATCCTTGCATTCTTGCAAGTACTCTCAAGATAACATAAAGCAGAATGATGGAAAAAAAACCAAAAAATCATAAATTTTCCTATTTTGTGTATAGAAAACTTGTCCATCACAAGCATGATCCATTTTACATATGTACATACTTGTTAAAAATTAATAATGATCATAACTACGTTAGGAATTATACCATAGGTAAAGCTTCCAACATTTAGTTGGCTATTATATAGTCAACTGTCATGGCTTATTTACATCCCTACAATAAAAAATGAAATTTAAGATGATCATTCTGAGCACAGTCAGCAGAAAAAAAAAGAATAGTAAGTATAAAAAATGAACTATCTGTGACCCATAAAATAACCTTGTTGGCCTCTGTCACAGTATTACTTAACCTGCATCAGGGAATAATTCTGCATCATGGCTTTATAAAATCAAAATTGTTAAGCAATGTTTTATGTGTTAGGCATTATTGTTATTCTGGATCTAGGTAAGCAAGAGGCTGGAAATGACAGAATCTTGCCTGATTGATTGATTTTTTTTTTCTTTAGAGTAATGCAAAGGTAACTCATTTGCCCAGAAAGAATCATCTTCATTTCCTGATTAAATGCAATCAGAGTGCTTTGGCTGGCAATATGGTCTAATTTAAAAACTATCATACCAAGTGATCACTGTTAATAACTACCAATATTATACAGCTTTGAAATGGAGGTCAAAAGCTGTGGCTTGAAAGCCAAGACAAGATCATAGTTCTACTGTTGCTCATCGAAATAGCCCTTTGCTTTAATCCAAATCGTCCCTATGACAAATGCCCACAGTAGGTATTTTACTCACCCCTCACACAAATAAGACTAGCAAAAACGCTAGGGAGTAATATGGTTTATCAGCTTTTCCATTTGCAGAATCTTGGATTATACTGCTTACGGAAATTAACTAAATCTACGTAGCTACATAGAATGTTTCATTCCATATCAAAATTTGGCAAAGAGTATACCAAATAATGCATATACTGGGAAGAAAAGCATTTTTGTCATCAAGCCCATTATGGACAAGGGAAAAGAGTCACTGAAGTGCATTTGCACTGAAAAGGCAAAGAATTAGCCCTCAGAACCCAAAAGAACAGTGTTGAGGCAGGTACCGCCCCAGTTCAACTAGTCTGACCTGGTTTTCTTTGGCAGTGCACCAGTCTAGCATCACATCTGAAACAGGCATTTCCACACTGGCCATATGCCAGCAGTTCTCATCTTTTGTGGTCCATAATGCAAAGCAAGGATAGAAAGTTTTTCCCACAATCAGCAAAACTACGTAGAAATCATGGAACAATTTTTGTTCATTTTGTTGTCAGCTGCATGTCTTAATTATGAAAGCAGGAGCAATGCTGAATGACAGGAAAGGGGCCCTGTCATTTATGCACAACACCCCTCACATCTTCCCCACAACTTCCAAGTGCAATATACCGGCAGCTCTCTTCCCTACGTTGTGCAAGAACACTTTTCAAAAAGTCTCTCCCAGGCACCCTCTGCAGAGATCTAGATACTTCTTTTAATTACAGCTCAGACTTCTGGTAGCATAATAGTAATATAGGCACTGAGACCCTCAAAGAATTTTCACAGTACCTCTGTTCTGCTCATATCAATGATGAGACTAACTGGTGCTCTTTCTGTGGGAAATGGTGATTGCCATCAACACCGCTATACAAGCAGCTGTAGGGAAAGCTGTACTTTCAGTTTGGGCTTCCCCGTTGCCCATGACCGGTGCTGGTGGTGCGTTTTTTCAAAAGGCACTCACATTCAAGCAGCACAGTATCGGGGAGCGGGGAGTACAAACACAGTGTCTAATAATAATAAAACAGAACAGGCATACACACCAACACAAGGCCATTTTTAAGCAACCATAATTCACGCTAAGTAGATATGTTAGTTCACAGAAAAGGTGTTTGGTACTTTTTATAAAGACTGATCATACTAAGTCTGGTGAGGATGCACAAAGATGCATTTTTTTGTTCACAAGTAACAAAGAGTTTTAATGCTTGCCTCAGTTTCAAATCTCTGTGCAACCATAACACTGTCACTGCTGTGGCACATCCATAATCTGTAGCGCATTTTGAGATTCTCAGATGAAAGACCCTATATAAATGGAAACTATTATTATCTATATAGCAGACAGATCCCAGCTCTACTGTAATATGCTGTTCTCCTCAGGGGGCTCAGGCATGTGAGCTCCTAAGTAGTCTCCATTTCCACTACATCTCCTTGGAGCTCAGAGCACTCAGCATCTAGGATGATCAAGCACAGAACTGAGTTTGGGCTTCAAACCCGTAACCTTCACATATGCAAAACTTCCATCAAGGTTTTTTATCTGTGCTTTCGGCTGTGGAAAAGGTGGCAGGAAGAGGAAATGTAGCAGAAACATTAGGGGAAAAAAGCAAAATACAATAAAACTGTAAATTACTTAAACCATTAAAAGGGTTATTGCTGTTTGAAGACTAGATTACTGAAATTACTGTCCTCCCATCAGATGACTAAATAATGCACCACATAAAGCAAGAGACATTGTACTGGCCATAAAACTCACATAACGTCAACAAAGAAACACACATTTATTAAATGACACATAAAATGAAATAATAATTACATGAGCATTAAATGTAAAAAAATAAGTGAGAAATTCCAAATGTGCATGTGCATAAACTGAAACATTTGCTTTGTTTTACCCAGTGCACACACACAAAGCAGTAAATTTCTCACTAAGGGTTTTGGGGTTTTTTCCCCCTCCCCCCACTGGGAACATCACAATTTCAAATCTTCAGTATTTCCACCTCTAATTGCTAGAAGGGTTCATTATCAGCTGTCTGAAGTGCAATACATCAACCTTGCAAAGCTGATATACAAAAGACTTTCACACATCTGATGGGCTGCTGTGCTAAATACATCTTAATTTGTGCTGCATCTGCTGTTTTCTAATTTGTTTGTCATGCTGTGAATGCTACAGACTTTGCTACAGCAGCTCCCTGATTTTTTATTTTTAAAACCACAGCAGCTACTCAGAAAAGAAATGGCTGAGTGCCACCATTGTTCTTCTGATTCATGGAATGACATCAGTTCTCTAATATTAAGCATTAACTACTTGATAATATATGTTTAATTTATTACATGCATATGATACCATATGTCTCAATATACAAACTGTATGTATGTGTGTACTATTTACATCTTCCCTCTTAACATTCACTAGATCATAGATGTCTTCAAACCAGTTTCTCTGCATTTAAAAGAATGCTTAATTTAAGCCAATTCATGTTCTGTGTGCCCTCAATTTTTACTGGAAATAAATTTTTTTTGTCAAAAACCTGGAAGAGGAGTGCTGCCAAAACCCTAATTCTTAATGATTCTTACACATGAATGAAGGCTGGTGGCTTTTTTACATATTGAAGGGCATTTGTGAACCCACCTACAGTCCTCAGTGAAATGTGAAGTGAGTTTGGAGTTCTCTGTTCAGTCCCTGCTGCACTGAAAAGCAAATGGTTGAACAACATGTGTAATTCAGCATGATTCAGAATAGATCAAAGTCTCTGTACAGAAGAAGCTTCAGCTTGAGCTGGCAGGGAAATTAAATTTCTACTCTTCTTAAAGTGGAGAATTTTCCCAGGTACAGTGAGTGTTAACACTAGGGAGAGTGTGATGTATTTTTAGTGAAGCAGCTTGTGCTGTCATTAAACTTCACAATCACAGGAATCCCACACACACCCCTTCTCCAAAAATAAGAGTGAAATACCAAGTGGTATTTTGTGCACATCCTTCTGCAACTTCATGGGTTGCAAGGTTAGAAAGGTACCTACCTGGCACCATACACACATCTTCCAAGAGATCTTGATGTCTCAGAGCCCTTTCTCTTAAGAAGGCCAATCCACTGCCAATCACACCACCACCAAAATTGGCTTTCAAGGAGATTTAAAAACACATGTCACTGCAAAGCAGAATCTTGCTATTGTCAAATCCTCACATGGTGTACACAAAATAAAATACTATAACCCAAGCCATAAATGTTGCTACAAATAATGTCCTTTATTTATTTGTTTATGTTTAGCTGTCAGTCTTCCCAGCTAGACAAGAAAATGTGTCTTGTGCACAGTAGGCGAGATATAATAAAGAGGATAACTCCCTTTGTTTTGGCACAGCTCAGGCTTTAGAGGAGCAGCTGGAATGCAGATTTACTTCTCCTGTTTTTGCAGTGTGACTCCCGATGCTCCAGAGGTAGAGAGCTATTTACATAATCATAGAATCATTTAGGTTGGAAAAGACCTTTAAGATCATCAAGTCCAACCATTGACCTAACATTGCCAAGTCCACCACTAAACCAAGTCCCTAAGAGCCACATCTACATGTCTTTTAAATACCTCCAGGGATGGTCACTCAACCAATTCCCTGGGCAGCCTGTTCCAATGCTTGAATCAGTAGTCTCCAGTCTTCAGTCTAACACTAACCAGTCTCCAGTGTGAGTCATAGAATCATAGAATCATTCAGGTTGGAAAAGACCTTCAAGATCATCGAGTCCAACCATCATCTGTGCCCACT
>JANXJC010000078.1:21375833-21391405 GCA_027564655.1 Leptodon cayanensis
ACAGGGCACTCTGATGTACAGGACATGTAGTAGCAAAGGCAAGCAAAACACAAATTACGCAATACTTCAAAAACAAATACTCTTTTGACAGCACAGGAAACATGCACAGAACAAAATACAGAGGTTTTCTGTCTCTCTGTTTAATTTTCCTGTCTAATCTCATGTACCCTCTAGATTTAGGATAAAGACCTTTAAGGGATTCAGGATACTTTCTCTTACACTAGCATAGCTTCCGCTGTAAAATGGGCAGTCTCTTCTCACTTTTGCTGCTGGTTGTTTGCTGCCATGTCATACTGAATTTCATTTTTTCCATTTTTCAAGCTGAGAGAGTCTCTTTCACTGATAAACTTCAAATATATCTGAATCCACAGTCAGCTTCATCATCATCAAGTAATCAAAGTCTCCATTTGACTGATTTCTTATTGAGTTACTACCCAGAGAGTTCAAATCTAGAGAAAAAAATATGGTGTGCCTTAAGTAGCAGAAGTTTTTCCATTCAGTGCTGCTCCACTGAGCCAGATCTTGACAACCCTGTTAAGGATCGTATTACCCCATATTCAAATATTTTAATTATTAACCTACATATGCCCTTATCTTTGACTCAAAGACTTCAGCTTCAGAACACAGGCTTTGCTGGGCTTAAAAGCAGTGCCAGAAGCACAGAAGTGCCCCAGACTCTTACACAGCTCTGTAGAAACGCCTAACAACAAGCACTGGCAGAAACTGACGTATTCATACCACTGCAAAAAATTAATTTGCACCTGAGCTGATGGAACAAAAGAGGGCTTGTTCAGTCTCTGTAAGGGCTACCAGTGTCACTGGTCCTGGTACTACACAATGGTGGAAACATATTTGAAAATTTTCAGCTTAAGCAGAGCCTATCTGAGCTGAGCGTACCCGTACCCATTCTCAGTGAATTGTTTAACTGCTTGTTCTTGCTCTTTGTTCCAGTCACATAACGTACGTGAACAGTTGCTGATTTTGTTAATTTAAAAAAAAATATTTATAACACAACCAATCTTCAGCTTATTGTATTAAGTAAGCTTTTGTTTTGAGCTTCATACTTGCTTATAATAGCAATGAGTCCACACAGTGAATGAGAGGCAGCAGTGAACAGAGAAAAGAGCCTGCCAAAAATAAGAGGCTTAGGCCATATGGAGACATAGAGGGATATCTCTGATGTGAATGCTGCCAGCATTGCTTCTTCCTCACTGCTTGGCATTTCTGAAAGCCACCTTACACTTCTGAAACTCTCCCAGGTTTCGCTGTGTAGCACAGGGCACTATTCTCCAGTAAATGAGACATCACTGAGTTCCATCTTTTCCAAAATGCCTGGAGAGCTCAGTGAAAAATAAAAAGCAGACCTAAGGTACTCCCACAACTGCCAAACAGCCAATTCTAATGGTAGATCCAGATGCCTGCATAGCTTCTCTGAAATTAATGGGACAGGAGGGAACGGGAACACATGAGATAGGGGTAAGTGGATACATCAGGGATGAAAAATCAGGGCAGAACTGTGATCGTAGCAAGGTCTTCCTATAAGAAAGTCGGTGCTTTTGTCACGCCCGAGGCTGGGCATTTAAATCCTTGCTCATTTGGCATCCATGCCCTAATTAGAAGTTAAGACCAACTTGTGAACAGCCATAATGCTATACCAACAAATAGATATGGTTGAGCAACTGAGAAATTGTGTATGGAAAAGAACGGTGGAAAGGAGTTCCAAATATAAATGTCCAGACAACTGTCCATTCTCATCTGATTTCCTGTGAGTAAAGAAACATGCCACTGCAAATCCAGGACTTGGAAACATTAGCTTAGAAACATAAAATAGTGAGTCCACAGCTGCAAGGCTCTTTTTGTCCTTCCTTGGTGAGCTGAGCAGACGGCTGTGGGAAACACCTCCCACACTAATTTTACGTCTGAGTGCTAGTCTCCCACAGAACTGAACAATACCAAGTTATGTACCCCAGATGGCTTTTGGTTTAATTAGTTGGCAAAGAACAGTACAAATTCTGTGGGATTATGTGTTCATGATGGGCACAACATTTTGCTTGAATTGATTTTTGACAACTGTTTAAATGCCAAAAGATCAAAAGTTCATTTTGCAAAGTATTACATTTACTTAAAAAAAAAAAAAAAAAATTCTTAGCCAGGTGCTTGCTATATAGTCCTGACTCCTACAGAGCCTGTAAATGCTCCCTGCTTACATATCTGTCACTGTATGCATTATTGCTTACAGTAATGCTACCGACATAATTATTTAATATTCACATTAAAGTACTACTGCTAGGATTCGATTCCTATTGCTAAGTGCTGTACAAACATATTGGAATGACCTGTCTTCCCTTTGGAAGATGGAGCATAGAAATGGGGGAGCTGGAAGACACTCCCTCTTGATGAATTAAGCACACAACATTTAGCAGCTCACCACATTTGTACAGCAAGATACACCATGGCTAATAATTTTTCAAGGAGTAGCTTACAAACATCTTGGAATAAAGTGAAGAAAGAGCATCTCAGGGTCTTTTGACCACTGTTTATTTCAGCAGAAATGTGTCTTTGTAGCGCAGCAGTTGGAAATAATTCCAGCACATGAATGTTGTTATTTTCAGCGTTGTTGGCGTACAGCTAGTTACAGCAGCATCTCCAGAACTATCTCTGATATAAATGCTCCCCACAGTACAGAGGAAATGAAATCAAGGCATTAGGAATACCCTTTCACATTTTTGCAAAGTAAAACTTTGCTTTTGCATTTGAATAGGGAAATCAAAGTTGTGATAAAAATTACATACACCTCATTTTCTGTAACAGAGGAGTATAGGAATCCATCTGAAAGTAGTCTGACTATTGTAAAAACTAACCTGAAACATGAAATGCTCCTTTTCTTTAGCTTTTCAAAAGTGCTTGGTTGTTTATGGTAATAGTTTTTACTCAAGTATGGTCAAAGAATGCCAAGCCAGTATTTCTTTGTCTGGGATGCAACGGTAACCTAGAGACAGGGAAAGAAGAACACCATGGGAAGTCTTTCTGTCTCCACTAGCCACAGAGCATCAGCTCTAAACACTGGAGTGGCAAACAAAAGTCTAAGTCCTGACTGTGAGCAAGTGATTTGATACTTCTATTTCATTCTTTCGAATTCAGTAGTTTCAGCTCTTTTAAGGATTATTTTTTTTCCTCAGGTGATCAGTAAGCTTTCATTTTTGGCCAAATGTCTGTGGAACAGGAGGGTCACCAAGAATCAAAACACCTCTTTGGTGAACTTCTGCACACCTGCATGAAGATAATTAAATGAATTTTCCTCAGCTCTAGTCTAGACGACACACACTGCAACAAGGGCATCTGCATGTAATAAGGTCCTCTTCCCTGTGGAGGAAGAGTTTCTTTGCAAATCCACTTTCCAAACATAATGTAGAAAAGCAGGCAAGCCCATGCAAAAGTGTGTTGGGGTTCTCACTGCAGCCAGCAGCAGAGACAGCCACTAAACTCTTCAAGGTGTGCAAGACAAAATTCATCAACATTTAAGCACTGTTTTGAGTTATGTAAATTGATGCAGAAATGTAAAGTAATGTATTTTTCTTTACAGTTTTTTTGCTTTGCTGTTTGCTTCACTTTTTGCTAGGATGACACTCTTTTCTTGGGAGACTCATTCCTTCACATTTAACTGCAAGGCCTGAAGAAAGGAGGAAAGCCTGTTTCTGTGCAACCCCTCAATGCAGGACTCCTGGCCACCATATATTCCTGAGCTTATTGCAGAATTATTGCATGGAATAGACAGCACTGCTCCAAATACCGGATGAGGAACTTTCCCTAAAAGACTGTGACACTTTGCAGAGAGGTATTAAGGTGTACACTGTCAGCTGACCTACAGATGAGCCAGTCAGCAATGCAAGTGCCTGGTGCATGGACTATGGAGTCCCTGTTGGTTAGCTAATTTTCAGACTCCTGTTTCAAAACACAAACTACACGTCTGCATTTCCACACACAATAAGACCTCCCCCCGCAGGCACAACATGGGGAGATGAAGTATTCTCTCAGCTAAAGAATGTAGTACATAAGCACAGACAAGTAGCAAGTTGCACAGTATATTGCTATCCTATTTTGATTCTATTTTAAGTATTAATCATTAAAACACTAATGAGGTGTTAAAGCACTGAAGAGGTGTTCTGTAAGGATGTTCATCAGACCTTCAAAGTGTTAAGGTCCCCTGGACGTAGGAAAAGAGGGAGGTTGGCGGGTGTTACTGATTTTTACTGTTTCTCTTGTGGTTTGACTAGTTGTTTCTTTTATTACCCCACAAGTTATGGAGGAAAAATAGTCATCACTTCCCGGGCAGAAGTCTGAAGGATCCCAGAAAAGAGTGTGCTGAACTGCAACCTGGTCCAAATATTTATATATTCAGGAAACATTAGTCTTCAGATGCACACTACAGGGTCTGTACAGATGCTTTCTTTGGCAGCAGTGTGTGGCATGCTGTAATTTCTCATTAGCAGCAAAGTTCTCAACTACAATCTAGCTCAAGAAAACTGTAAATAAATTTTACATTAGACATTTTGTTCCTCAATTATTTTCACATGTTCCCAGTAAAGCTTCCTGCTGTGAGGACTGTTGAATAGGAATATTTCCAAGAAAAGAGAATGTGCTCTTACCTTATTTTCCATACAAAAGGAATGACTGTATCTAATTGTGGCTATCAAGAGCAATGATGGTTTAAAAAGAATATTATGCCATATAATTTGAATGATAGTTTGCCATTATGAGTGAGACAGTTAAATATATTCTTTGACAGTTCATAAGGCTGAAACTTTCAATTTTTAAAGAACAGTTTTACAAATTCTCTATTTTTACTACACTAATACTGACAAATAATGTTGGTGACTGTTAACATCCATTCTGTTATTTATTTCATTGCTGAATTTCTACCAGAAGCATTTAGCCACTTGGGGATTACAGGTGGATTGGATGAATGGAGGCAGAGTTTGAATTCCTACTATTTTCCACATTCCTGTCCTAACTCATGCTTTTGACCACTTCTAACCTCTACCAGGTTGGTGACTCAATTGCTTTGGACTCTGATATTTCAACTTTTCTTAGAAACACATATTTAAATTAAATAAAACAGTTCTGAGGAATTATTTCAATAGGGTTGAGTCTCTCATTCTTTCTTGATCACAGTATTGTGTTGTGTGACATCCCTTCTGCAGCAGTTTTCCCAATTTATTGGTTATGCAGAGATAAAGATAGTCATTATTAATATATTAACATAGCCTTACTACTATGAATACTACACCATGAATATCTACAATTATCAACTCAAGACCTCTGAGACCTATTCATTTGTCAAGTGGTTGCCCCTTACCCAGCCCCAGCCAGTCAAGTTAGTCTCTGTTGCTTTCCTGTTTCTTCTTCCATGTCTTCTCTCCTAAGCCACATGGGGAAAAAAAAAGAAAGAAAACTTTAAACCCACAGTTTTACATGCTTAAATGCCTCTATGAAACCTAATTCTGCCACTAGGATTACCAATCACTCCTGTCTGGGAAAGAAGACAAGAAAATATTTGATGCTAAGACTTCTATGCTGACCTCTCCTTGGTGGTAACTTGATTAGATTCTCTTTCTATTCTGTATCAGTTGCCTCAGATATGCCACGCTTCTCACTATAAACTTTGGGTGAAGAAAACTTATAATAAATGAATAGATTCATTGGTACTGCTGTAACTGAAACTAATAATGATGCTTTAGATAAATATATACAGCTGATATTTCTTCTGTCAGCTTATGTTATCAGCAGATCTTAAATTCTTACTTATCATAAGTCTTACCAAATAACACCAACTTCCAGTATTTCAGCATTCAAAGCAATAGCCCTATTTTCTCTAGTTGAGAAGGCAGACTTTATAAGCCACGTCATTTTATCAGGTTTGTTGTTAAATATTAATGTGGAAATTAAGCAAGGTTTAAGCATGGGGTTTTAAGATTTATTTTTCATTGCGTCTGTTATAACAAACCTTTATTAATATGCTGTGAAATGAGAAATCTACAGCATCACTAATAAAACCTTTTAAGTGGTAATCCTTCAGAATCCTTCCTTGTAATGGTTGAGCATTTGCAGTACTAAACCAATGAAATTCACACATACTGCAATGGTGTAGTGGAGCGATTATTACAACATTTTTTCCAAAGTACCTTAGGCTTTAGATGATTAGAGAGTAGTCTTATGTTTTAAACTTTCTGCCAACAGTGAGGTTTTAGGTTGGGTTGGATTGTGGATAAATTGTATTATAATGTATGTTGACAGTTTAATAACATGGGTTACTATCCTTAGTTTGCTTTATGATGTAATACATTTTTATAGGAGTCCCTGGAGATTTCTACTATGATTTTCAAGGCAGAGAGAACTCAATAAACTAAAATACTCTGAGCAAGGTTTCTATTTCCTGTATACTTTGGAAATTTTCCTGAAAAATAAATAGGTGCTACAACTTTTAAAAGTTTTTCTGACATGACTTTTTGTTTTTCTTGTCATGTAATAGATTTTAAAGGTACATTTCATATAAAGTTATAAATTTTTTTAAAGTTCCTTTCTATAATAAATGGTCTTATTTTTCAAATCTCTAGGGGAATTTTCTTTTCTATAAAACACAGTAATTGATTTTCTTTTCCCCTCTTTCAATTCTCATTATATGCACATTTAGATCATGCAGTTTGCAAATGTTTGCTGGTAAAGGTCACATACATTTGGACCAATTATTCCTCATGTTTTGACAAGTACATGCATAGCTGTGGTTAAGTATCAAGCAGCATAAATCCAAATAACAAAATCAAATATGAGAATTATTTAATTCTTCAACAGATGTCATATCATTTTCACAGGTGATCAGGAAAAGAAACTCATTAGAATGGAAGGAAACTATAGTTTTTGATTCAATATCAGTCTACGTGAAAATAACTTAAAAGGATCTCCAATCCACTTTAATATTAAATAAACTCAATTCCCATTTTTGACAATTTTCTTGCAACACTAGAATTCAGAAACTACTGAAAGCAAATTCTTTATTTAATGTATTTCTGTTCAGGTTGTATAGAAAGAGATGTTAATTTTTGAAGTGTAATTGTTTTTCAGAATGGTGCATGTAGATGATGTGCAATGCTTTCAAGTCTACTGCTAACATATGATTTGCTGTGATTATGTGTCCTCAAACATTTGTCTAAATAGATGATTACCTAAACAATATGGTATTCTTCCCTGTTCCAAGCTGGCTGACCACACAGAAAGTTTTTCAGGACACTTTTACAAAGCGCTTTCAGTATGAATGATTCATATGAGCTAGGCTACAATATCCACAAGAGTATTTATGACACATTCTTTCCACCCATATTGTGTAAACAAAAATTTGCTCATCTGAATGTTTGCTGTAAGCATATAAATGTAGGCTGAAATAAATCTGTACTGTTTGTCAAATAAACGTTAGCAAATACTTTCTTAAGGTATGCACAAACTCTACTTTCCTGTTAAAATAAACGTATTGTAAAATAAGCCTCATTAGGAAATTCCTGAAGGACATGTTTTAAGAACACCAGTACAGAGAAGGTCGAATGATGTGATTACAGACACTCCATAAAGACAAAAACCAGAAGCTGGAGCATGTGACCTAAAAGGTCTTTTAACTATCATTTAATCCCTTCTCTTTTCATCATCCCTTTGCTGAACCTGGGTAAGTGCAGCAGCCAGCAAGCTGCCAGAAGCCTCTCAAGCCAAAATCGTTTTCATAGCCCCCACAGGAGGAACACTCAGATTTTTCACCATCGGTGGTCACACTGGCTTCTTGCCAAGAGCCTGAGGGCCATGCCTAATTGTCATTCACATCTACATACATTTTTATCCCCAGAAAATATAAGCATACACACAACTGTGACATTTGCTTAGGCTAGTACTACTGACGAGATAATCTTGACTGTTTGAATTCACTGCAAAGCAGTTGTTTAGGTTAGCTGTTAGCGTTTGCCTCCGCACCGCTGCCACAGTGCACTCCCACAGGCAGTATTTGACCATCCTGAAGGCCACATACTGAGCAACAAACCTCTACAGTGCCAGAAATGCCTGGGCCCAGACATTTAAAGGTGCTTAGCAAACCACACTTACAGATGGGTACCAAATGGGGTTGGAAAACCAGGTCATTCAACCCCACCAACTGCTGTTGAAACACAGCATTGTTAAAAATTTGGTCCTGTAACCATAATATTCATAACCATAAGCGTCAGTGGGCTTGCTGAATGACTGGCAGACTTTATTATTATTTCTGTGACTGATCGTATCTCTTACTCTGCCTGTGCATCCCAAAAGGAATGCCAAAAGAGTGTACAATGTTGAAGCCAAATTTAGCTGGGACAGAAGGATGACTTTAGTAGAGAAAATTATTGTTATTATTGTTGTTGTTGTTGTTGTTGTTATTTTCACTTTTCCTGAAAATTATCTTGTGCATAGGTATACATGTACACACATACACACACACCCCTTTTAATACTGAGTTGGACGTGCTTTTTATACGTATCACACATGTGATCAGCTCCCTCTTGACCAGCAGACAGACAACTCCACTGAGACTCTCCAGGGATAAGACCACAACTTACTACAGCTTCACCTACGTGTGGGAAGAGGAGGTAACACTTTGCACCTTCTGCAAATCATTACAGTAGAGAAACTGCAGTACTCAGCTGATCAGTCATCACTGGGCTGCAGACAACAAATCTCATTTACCCTCTACATTATTATGAATATGTACTCCAGGATCAGCTCTCAGTTTCTGGACCAGTAAAAGAAAAAAAACTTAAATTTAATGTAGGTAGAATAAAAAGAAAAAAGACAGTCAATCAAAAATTAATCTTGGGAACAAGATAGAGCTGTTGCAACTGTTTATTCTATTTCATAATATTCATAGAGAAGTTAGATAAAAATAAGTGTGAGTTATTAACCTGTGGGTTACCTTAAGCTTCTCTAGAGATTGTTTATTTAGATGGATTCAAAGTACTGTATGAACTCAGATCTTACACCAGCCCATTAAACACCTGGTGGAGGGAGAAGTTAAATGTTCAGAACCACAGATCAACACAGTTCAAAACCAAAGCTAAATCTTGCCTCCTTGGCTTCTTCTTACCCCTTGTCACAACTATCACCTTTGCAGCTGAAACAATAAAGCTACAAATACCAGTATTTGCTGAACCTACATCTAACAGAGTTTATTCTAATGTACTTGAGCCTAAGTAGTAGAAGCATCAAGCCCTTCAGTGTGCAATTTCTCTTGGTAAGTATGCTCAACCTTGTCCCTGGAGCTAAGACGGTGGGATTTTTACAGACATGGTGAATCAATGCCAGACACCTGACCCACTGATCTTCACTCTCTGTCTTCCACCACCAATAGCTGATAAATCTGCTTTGTTACGAAGAAGTCAAAATCAATCAACATGGGACTCCTTCATTTGAAATATTTATTTGGCCAGCCGAAGATATCACTGTCACTGAAACTGAGTGACGGCAAACCAGGGCCCTATTTCGGCCAGTATATGGGACAAGTACAGCAACTAAGGTTTATTTTGACAAGATTGAAACATTAAATCAATTTCATTGTAAACTGAATCCCCCAAACAGGTTTATATGGGATCCTAGGTGGGAGCTGTTTCAGCCTCCAAATATTGCTATAGCTGATCTAATAAGCTACCCAAAGAAAATATGTCGATACCAAAGAAGAGAGTAGCATGGATACAGAGAAAAGATTGTCTATAAATACACAGGTCAAACAGTACTGTTTAGAACAAAATGTTGATGCATCAAATATGTAAATGATTAGATTACAATTATAAAAGTCATTGCAAAGCTTTAAAGGCATAATTGGCAGAGTTCCTACCAGTTAAATCTAATCTCCAATACACATCAGCTATAGCTTGGCTTGTCTTGTTAGGTAAACAAAATGTGTCTTGACTGTCATTGCCATAAAATATTAATGCACTGGAAGTCTCTAAACCTTGCTAAGCATAAGGCCTATTATCACACTTAAGAGCAAAGCAATCTAATAAATCGCTGGCTGTATAAAAACTAAGTCAGCTGGCAGAGACAGTAATCTCCCTGAGGGATAGTAAGAGCCTAATCTTCAACTACAGCAGCTGCAGTTCCAGAGAAATTATGTTTCTACTGCTCAGTAGAAATACATTTGTGCTGAATTCTGTTATTTAAACTCTAATGGAATCATTAAGAGTATCCATACATTATCTACAATACGAAGTGAACTAACAAAACCATCTATGACATAGGCTTATTACAGGCATAATTTTTTTTATTATTATGCTTGATCTTTGTTGCTTTTAGTTAGGTCCAAACAAAAGCTGAACTGGATTTTCTAACATCAAGCTCATACATAAATAATCTTGTGTGTTTACTGAGCACTGAGACGATGTCCTTAATTGAAAACAACTTACTTGTTTGGCACTGGTATGAGGTCCTCGAGGCTGTATTTAACCATAAACACAATATTGTCATATACTTTGTAACAGAAAAGATAACATCATGATTATGTTATTTTTATGGTGTACTTAGGGAACATACTGTGTGATTCAAGAGAAACAAATCACCAGAGACATACAAGACTGCACATATAAAAAGTAGTTAACAGACAAAATACCTTAGTCAGGATATTATCAAAATTATTTATTTATTACCTTTGGGATTAATAGGAAATTAGTCTGTGCTCAAAATGGACTAGAACAACACCTAAATAGCATGAATTACATCTTTAGATGATACTAAAAGATTTTATAGGAAAAATGCATGCTGAAAAAAGAATCTTAGAAAATGCTACAAGCAAATGTAGGTTGTTCCTGGAAAAGGTTTGGATAGCTCACATGACAAAATAAATTACTTTATATTGTGTTTGATTGCACATTTTCCATTAAATTCTATTTTAAGTGGATATTAGTAACTTGGTGAGCCATTTAGATTTTTTAGTGTAAATCTTATGAACCAAAGTAATTTTTTCTTGAGCACTGGAGTCTATCTATCTGGTTCCACACAAAATTATGGAATGGTTGAGTTTGAAAAGGACATGGGGAGTGCTGTAGTCCAAGCCCTGCTCAAAACACTGACAATTAAGTCAGGTTGCGCAGGGCTGCATCCATTCAGGATTTTAATATCTCCCAGGACACAGATCCCACAACCTCAGCAGGCAACCTGTTCCAGTATTTAATTGTCCACATGGTGAATATTTTCCTCCCATGTAATCAGAATTTCCTATTTTCTAGCTTCTGACTCTTTTCCTACCACTCTGCACCTCCAAAACAAGTCTGACTCCATCTTCCCTATTTCCTCCCATTTGGTAAGTGTAAGCTGCAATACGGTCTCACCTCAGCCTCCTCCCTCTGAGGCTGAACAAACCCGGTTCCCTCAACCTTTCCCTTACACCACATGTTCCAGCCCCTTGACTATTCTGGAGGACCACCACTGGACTCCTTCCACTATGTCAACACCTTCCTCGTAGCAAGGAGCCAAAAATGGACACAGTACTCCAGATGTAGTCTCACAAGGTCTGAACAGAGTGGAATAATAATCTCGTTCAACCTGCTGGCTGCACTTTTGCTAATACGTCTTCTACACACCAAAAACTACAACAACTGAAGCCATCCAGGAGCTATGAGTTTGGAAGCGCCGAAAGATTGTGCCAGCATGGACTCTTACAATAAAGGTGACTATCATCTAGTTTAAAATTACCTGTATGATATAGTGGGAAAGGCAGGTGCAAGAACAGAAGCACGTGGACATGCAGTGAGAACTCTGGAGATGAAGAAAACACAGCATTTGTGTAGCTAAATATTTAATATTTCCTGACAGTGTTCTGTTACATTTTCCATTGTCTTTTTTCCCCTTTTATGGAAACACAGAAAATTGCTCTGCGTTTTCTCCCAGCTGTCTTTTCCCCTTTCTTAGATCTATCATGATATTTTTTTTTCTGTGACATCCTGACCAGTTCATCAATTTTCTATCTTGAACTTAATTTTAAGTTTCCTGGAAAGGCTCAGAGACTGTAAAAAAGAGCTACTTATCTGCTAAGGGATGTCGGCTCGTAAAACACTTGAGAAACTGAGCAAGTTGGAGCTGTTTAGATTCAAAATAAGATAGATGCATATAAAAGCATATTTGGAGCAGAAAACATACATCAAGCAGCTCCTGTGTGGCATTTTTCATAAGAACAAAGGGGTATGAAAAGACAGTGAAAGGCAGCAAATTTTAAACTGATAAAAGGAAACACTTCTTTTACAAAACTCCACCTGTAGAAACCTTTGGTATAACATATAACTGGGAATGAGGGTCTTAGCAGGATGCCAAGATTAGGCATTACAGTAATATTAATTATGATTGTCTACATTTAAAGATCCTTAAGGTTGCAAAACTCAGTGCTCTACCCTTAGGGAAAAAAAATGCGATGCAAAGTTGCTTGAGCAACCTTAATTGGCTCCTTTGTGCATATGCATTATGATACAATCTTCATGATTACCTACCTACATGATTACTTGTTATTGCCTCAAATAGTAGTAGTTCCTAGCTTTGAAGTGCTTGACTTTTCACGTCTAATAACAGTTCTAATTTATTTCCTTTCTTTTAAATTAAAAAATAGAATTTTCATATGGAAACCTACACTGAGCTTCAGGATGCTGGAACCATTAATTCCACCAGATGAGCAGCCAGTACCTGAACTAATGACACAACTGGCTGCAATGGGAGGTTCTTACACTGTCAAATCAACTAGTAAAGGACGGATAGAAAGGACTGTCACTGAGTTTTGCAATGGTTTCTAACACCAGACTAGGTAAAACCTCTGGTTCTACAGGCAAGTGCACAACAACAACCAGCCACTTCTCCCAGCTACAGCTATATTTTTCCCTCTCTCGCAGCTCTGTACCAAGCACTAGCCAGCCTCCCTATTCTGTTTCTCTCCTCAGCTCATGCCTTTGCCTTTACTTACCCTGGCTGGTATGAAATTTTGGATTACTTCCTCTTACTTTTTTCTGAAACCCTGCTCTTCCACCAACTCTACTGGTCTTCACAGACCAATAAAAATCCTTCTTCTAGTTAAGAAGAAATTTGCAAGAAGGATCCCAATCCCATTCTGAATCTTTTGAGGTTTGCTTATGCTGTAAATTGGATATAGACCAAAGCATCTCCCTGAAGCTTGTAAAACAGAACAACATCTTTGCTCCCAGGAGAGAGGCAGAGTTGATGTGCCTGCACAGGAATGACTGCTGGGATTACCATGCAGATCAGGTGTGCTGTCTAACATTGCTCTTGATGCAGCTGGAATGGGCACGATGAAGAATGATTCAGTGAACTCCCTTCTGCCACAATAGCTGTGCTTTTCTTAGGTATCTAGTTAAATATGTGGAGCAGACAAAAGCAGTAAAATAGAGGTGAGGCAGTAGAATGATTTGTAATAATACTGTGGATCCATGAATAGCTTTCTCTATTACAGTCTAGGCACAAGTCTTCATATCTTTCCTGTCAAGTCAGACCTGTGATTTGCAAGTGATGTTCATTTATTCATATAGATGCCTAGATAGTCAAAAGTGTCAAGTTATTAGGCAGCTCGTTACTGAAGGGTGGCCTGGAAACAAATAGGAATTCTGAGTTTTCATCACTGAGCAGTTTTATCCAGGTTAAGACACAGCAAGCTAGATCCTGATCCTGTTTATAGAGGTAAAATAAGCTTAACAACTTTGCAGATTCAGCCAGGAAAGAAAGATCAGAATCTGGCTCATGAAGTGGAATCACTGAATCATTGCTTAATTACTTTTGTTTAAAGTAATAGGAAAACAGTGGCACCTGCGTCCACAAAGAAACAGGGAGACTAAAAGGAGAGATTATTAATGTTACACTCTGCTAAAGTGCCGTTTGTGTTAAACCAGCTAAATAAGAATCAATTTGTCAGAGACTTTGTCATACTCATTAATATTTCTTTTCCATCAAAAGGGAGAAACAAATCCCAGCTGCATTTTATTCTCCAGGGTATGGGTGATGTAATCCTAACACATCACACTCAGTCTCTGATTCAGGCTCTCTTAAAAACAGACCAAAATAGTGGTACAGACTTCTTTAGTGCTCTGAGATCACACTTATTTGGGGAGCAGGTGTTAATGATGCATAGCTGTTTTCTTTAGAATTTACTCATTGGCACTTGCAAAACTTGTAAGCAGATATCCTTAGTAAACAAAGAAAATGTCTAAAAGTGGTTATTGTCTTCATATTCACTATACTGTCTTGTTGACCACACTGTTGAGTTTGTTATAGTTCAGAGAAGACAAAATAAAATTTCAGGTTTATGAATTCTGGCATTTACTGTCAACAGCACAGTTCAGATCCAGAAGAAATTTCGCACTTGCTGAAACTTCACCCATAAACTAAATCAACTACTCATTTTAAATATCTTCCTAAAGAATATATTCAAGCTGGTTTTGCCCATTTTTTTGTAAGCAAGGAACATGAGTGAGCTGATTATTTTTAATACCATCATTTGATATTTTCTTGGGTCATACTCTTAGCATCTTTCATATAGCTTTGCACAAGAAACTGAAAGATTGTTTGGAATCGTTTATGATACTGACTCTTCTTTAAAATCAGCAACTGGATTTAGAGAGGGTAATTGTTGCAACCACTATTATCATCAATCTTCCTTCCATGTGCTTTAGTTCCTCAAAAGTCTTTGTTTATTTGAGACAATTTTATTGATTTCATCTCACCCATATTAGATTTCCTGTAAAGATTCATCTAGTCCTGAAAGATTATGTCAACAATGCTAACCCAGGATAATCTAAATGCAATGACTTCCACTCAAATTCAGATGCTGAAGAGAGATGTATATCCCTCCAGTCATGGCATTGTATAGGCAAGTGGAGCTATCCCTTTTTTAATTTGGACAGTATAATCATAATGACTTCTTACTAGAGATGTCAAATTACCTTCATTTTATTTATTACTCTATCCACATCCTTTGCCTCTGGAATTCCCCATTGCCTGCCAGATCGAGAAAAATCTCAGCTGTTAATATAACAGTTAACGTGATGAAACAACTGATACTGCTGAGCCCTTTACCATGATAGACAGACATCAACTGTTCAGTAGTAATCGTCTTCTGTTCAATGGCTGCAGCTAGTACTTCTGGAGAAAAAGATTATACATTTAGATAACTGCCAGACATCTCTCCCTCTCCCTTACAATCAGGCAAGGATCTTGCCAAATGTACTCACCTGCTTTTCTGCATTCTGGATCCAATAGTCCTTATTTTTTGGAAAAGAAGTTGAAAAAGTATTAAGTTCTTTAGAGCATATCCACTAAGATCTGGGCCACATCTCCAAAAAGACCTTTTGAACATAAGCTGCCATATTCAGGGTACTTCATCTGATTTAAAGTATTTTACCTTTAAAGAGGGGAAACAGGTTCTTTCCACCATCAGCCAATGTCCTTGTTTCAGCTGGGATAGAGTTAATTTTCTTTCTAGTAGCTGGTACAGTGTTATGTTTTGGATTCAGTATGAGAAGAAT
>JANXJC010000078.1:21416938-21435670 GCA_027564655.1 Leptodon cayanensis
AAATCTTTTTCCTGTAGGAATTACGAAGTAACAAGAAGAATACTGTTATGGTGATAAGATCTAAGATGCTAAATTTCCATCACTATAATTTTTTTTAAATGGCTCAAAGGCAGCTATGTTACAATTATTCACTAGAGAAAAGCGAGAGTGCACTGCATTTCTAATATTAAAGAATACCTAGTACCACCTACTACCAGCAACCACTCTTTCTTTCAGAGTACTTTATTTTTGATACAGAATGAGAAAGCTAGAAAATGAAGCCCAAATACACATTATTACACCTAATGTATCTATTTATCCAGTAGGCACCAAGAATAAATTAATAATCTGTAGAAAGGCATGGCAATGAAATTCTATAACAGGCCAGGCAAAAAGAAAAAAAAAAAAAAGGAGAAGACACTTAATCATAAATCTAAGTTTTAGTTGGTTATTTGTTTATTTTTTCGCTCTGAAGTCCTCTATTTTTCTTTTAGAGTTGCTACTCGTAGAAGGTAAGGGTTGATGATGACTTAATCTCCCTTTCAAAGAGACAGAACAGCTGAAGCAGCATAGTTAAGAACCACGAATTTTTCCTTGCTGTCTCCTTTGCCTCAGGAGGGAAATAGTCTGCTTTTGTCAATGTAAATGTAGGCTAGTAGCTGATTGTTCCACTTTATTGCTCCTTCCTTACGTGCCAACTCAGCAGTACTGTGAGGTGTGCAAGTAGGCAAGGAGGAGAGAGGTATTTTATTCAGAACATTTTATTCTGTATTACAATACAGAAAACTAGTATTAAGTGGTAAATTCATTTGGGGACCAATCTTCCCTCTCCCACGTGGAAATCAACGGCTGTTTTGCTGCTGGCTTCACTAAGAACTAGATTGGATGTTTCACGCTTTGGGAAAGAAAGTTTGAATATATTCTCATAATAAAACACAAATCCCTGAGATCACAATATTCTCAAAGATATGCAAAGTGTTGCTGAGATTCTCAATGTGCTCCAAAGCCAGATTTGATTTTTAATTTATTTATGCATATGCGATGAGAAAAGCAGCTTCATGGACATACTCTTTGTCTCTATTTCTTTGTTCTCTGTTTGTCTTTATTGTCAAGGGCTTTATGCCCTTTAACATTAGGTGATCACTTTTGCTGTAAAAAATGGAATAAGAATTCAGTAGAATAAAAGTTTAGAGAATTTGCATGTTTTACAAATGGTTTAATGATGATTTTATAGGTGGATAATTTTTACAGAAAGCAAAAAAAAACAGATTTTCTTCCTTAGGAAAGATTTTATTAGAGAGCCACTGAATTTCTTTTAAACATAACTTTTAAGAACATGTACATTGAACACCAAAACTATTGAGATTAGTAGAATAAGTAAAATGATGTAATTTAACCCACAGTAAATGTAACACTGACATATTAACACTAGTGCTAAATTTTTGAATTTGCACAAGACGAGCTGGGGAAGAGGAAGCTAAGGACACATGAACAGCACAGTAAGCACACAGAGCTCTATCCTGAATAGCTGTTCTTTAGACTTTGCTATGATATTGACATTAATTTTGTTTTTTTCCTCTTTTAATGGGGGAAATCAGAAATTAAAAAGAAGCATGCACGACAATCTATTGGTGGCGGCCATTAAAGGAATTACCTTGCCCATTGAATACCATTTAGCATGGAATCAGTGCTAGTACTATTAATTTCTACCTTTTTAATGCACACTTTAGCTAGCACATGACCCATACTGTGTAACAGCAGTTACACCCCAGGGACTAGAGATTAACAGCATGTGCTACGAGTGGTTTATTTTACAATTGCTGTGAAATAAAAGCTGATGGAAATGAGCCACTGGTGAATTACTTTGCCAGCAAAATCAACAATATTTTTCTCATCATGGAAAAGCTCACTTATTCTGTCTTGATTTTTTTTCCTAAGACTGGTTTCATAGAAGAACACAATAGTTAGGGGAAAGTTGGGGGAAGGGAGAAACAGAAAAGCAAGATGTTACACTCAATCCTGTCACTTTCTTTGTTTGTTGCAGCTCATCTGAATAAATTTTACCTGCTAAATCTCTGTGTCACAGTTAATTAAAACACTATTTGGGCATAAAAAGCAACAGTCAAATGAAATGAAAATTATTTTCTGATAAACTCCAGTCAGTCAGCTTTTCCTTCTCATTAAAGGAACATTAATGCAGCTGCTACGCCCATATATTTTTGGAGTGCTGGGGAAGAAGAAATTTAATCTCACAGCAGGGTGTCATGGAGGTCTGGTTTTGTTGTTTTTTAACCCATAATGAATGAAAAATAGTACACCAAAAAGGTTTCACTTCACTCCACAGCTTTCTACTGAGCAGTAAATTTATTTCAATTTAAAATAGAAGACTAATGTAAAACAGTCCACATTGTTAACAAGCACATAGAAAGTGCATGTGTGCTCTGACCATTAGGGACAACCTACACTGAACTGCATTGGTTTCCAGTCTCACAAGAAGGTTTCCCTCTGCCCCAACATGCTTCCCCTGACATGAAACTTATATCACAGATAGGGTAGATCTCATCAGTTATTACTCCTTTAGTGATAAAACCTACTGAATTCTCTCTTTAAAACTGCATCTTCTTAAAAGGAGTATCTGGAATAGTAAAGGAGAAGACTAATATTAAAAGTAAGTGCCAAAAGAAGGGGCAAACATACCAGTCAGTCATAGACACATTTTGCCTACAACTAACTGGATTTTTTCCCCCCTTCATTGAGGTTTTTTTTCTGTTTTTACACTCTTGTCTGCATTTAACTTGAAGTAAACTACTATTCATCTTTGGTATTACTCCAAGTTTCAGAGCAAATTTAAAATTTTTATTTATTACCTGGCTGTTAGTCTGTAACACACAGCAGTTATTACTAAGAGATACAGCTAACTGCCTTACCCGATTCTTTAGTGACCCAGCAGCCATGCATACCTTACTCAAGGCTATCAGATAACGGTATGTGGCATGATTTACATGTGCAGAATTGAGAATTCATTGTAAACCTATTTATAACTACAGTGCAGTAGAGAGAGAAAGATGATTTAATAGATACTATAAGGATCCTTTGGCAAGGCACATTAATACCACAACCTTTTCCAAACTGTTCCAAGCAGTGGTAAGAAGACATATCTCAACATGCTTATTTGTATTTGAAAATCATGTTTTATCTGTAGATTTGTATGTAATGATTATACTTAATCTTAGACATCGCTTCACCACAGAGGACCTGCCATTTAAGTCTCCATCCAAAATTTTCCTGGTACCTTTAATTGTTGAAATGGAGCTGATGTACAAAGAGGCTCTGAAATGGACTGAAAAGGAACCATATCTGGACAATCTTTTTTAGAGAGCATTTTCTGGTTAAGTGACTTATCCTCCGCTAAAGCCATTTTAAGAAACACAGCTCCAGCTTTTCTTCCCCTGTTCCTGGTCATGTGGAAGAAATTTCTCAATATCATAATTCAAAACAACCAACCTCCTCTTGCCTCAAAAGTGGGGTTAGCCTCATATGTCATTTCCTGGTGAATAACCATTTAATTATTATCAGGTTTTGTGCTTACTTTGTCTATTACTTCAGTACAGCTGTACACCCGCATACAAGCAAATTTATCTAAAGGTGCTTATAGAAATCTCAAACTAGGATAGCGCAGGTTTTTCTTTTCCCACATGAGGTTACATGGCAGGATCTCAAATGTTATGAAGCAAGCTTGGCACATGAGATAGGTAGTGCAGATAAAAAGTCAGATTTCAGCACCAGTGACTCCAATCTGCAGTAATGAGGACAAATGTATGTGATAAACAAAGAGAAAGATAGATCAAGGTCTGAATGATGAAACAAAAGTGATGGGTAAGCATGCATTTGCCAGGGTACTACGATCTTTGATATAACAGAGGCACACAAAAGCTCAGACCACAGACCGTTAATAACCCAAAGAATATGTTAACTCTTTTCCAAAGAAATCAAGTGTTTAAATTGAAGGGAATGGGGGCTGTAAGATAATAAGCAAAGTAAATGATAAAAAGAGTGTAATATCTGGGTGCACCACTGAGCCTTGTTAAAATACACAACACTATCATTTTGCTGTTGCCTGTTTTCATTATGTTCTGCTTGTATACACCCGAATGTCATTATTTAATTTCAGAAATGCTGTGGGGACATAGATAAACACAAAAGCACTCAGGGTCATGGTAATTTTATTCTCTACAGGCACTGACAAGGTAAAGCCAAGCTTACTCATGTTTCTTCTTAGATGGTGTATTTCTGAAACAGTGTGGCTTTGTTAAAAAGACACACAGATAATTCTACTAAATGCAGATAATGCCAGCTTTTCTAATTGGCTGAGTAAAGCAACAATGTATCTGGAGAATTTCTGAAAAGTCGGACAAACTGCATGACACAGCATAAGAAACAAAACTTTTACAATGTATGATACTGTTGATGGTTGAAATGCGTCCAGTTATCTTTCATCACATTGAGGATGCACTGGATGAACTGCAAGATGACATTCTTTCAGTGAAGCGGCAGAGGGGGAAAGAACACTTTAATACGCTATCTTCAGGTAAGAAGACACTTGAAACTGGTATGGTTTGCAATTCTGAAGAACACTTTAAGAATCCAAGCTCAATGGCTTCTAAAAAATTTAATGAAAAGTGCTCTCAGTGCAACAAAGCTGAAATTTTAATTACAAAAAGATCAAAATGCACAGAAGAGGAGAGAGTTAAATTACTCAATCCCACTTAAAAAGGATCCTGGGAATACAGCAACACAGGATACAGCTAACACAGCCAAGCAAGGTATATTCCAGAGGGAAAACCAGCTAGGGCATAAAAGATTACAGGTTTCATGGTTTCATTCATCACTGACTCAATTTTATGCTCATTTAATTAATGCCAGTATTGATAAAAGCTGTCAAATCCCAGTTTTAAAACTGTGATTGTCACAAACCACATATAAGAGAGATTCACGAGACTTTATGCTTCTTTATGCACCACACTTGACCCTGATAATAACAGCTGAAATGGTAGCCCCTTTTCCTTTTTGGCATTCAATTATTGATACATTTGTACTTTGGCAATAAAAGTTTCCTGGTGTGGTGGACTTATTGGGCAGGAAACATGAATAAAAATCATGGTGATGTTGCCCACAGACAACAACCATGAAATATCATTTACAAAGTAAAGGATCTGAAAGTTAATTTTTTAAAAATATTCATAGGTGATGCTATCACCTCTAAAATGTTGTTGAGGGCTTACACATTGATCAGCTCCAGCAGGCAGCTAGAGATTAAAAACTTTGGGAAGCAAAGAAATCTTCAGCTGTGTTGCACCAACAAAGGTCCTAGAGATTAAATCCTTGTTGAGGTAGATGAGCTATGTAAACAATTGCATGGCAGAGCCTTAAATACACACATTATTCACTTGTCTGCTTTATTCAGTAATTGCTAATGCCCAGGTGGTCACCCCTCAGAATCCCCTTTCCCTTGCAAATTTCAGTATTTGAAGTATGCAGTCATACCAAATCACAAGACATTTCTAGACACTTAAAAACAGTTCTGAAAAATATGGGAATTCCTCTTACCTGGAGAGTTACATACTGCACGGATGTTCTACAGGTGATTTTGTACAAGGATTGACTTCATGGGGAACAGCTAATAGATGTTTCTTGGAAAGCTGTATGCTTTGCAAAAGCCTGTTTCATACCCATTCTACTTTAGACGTCAGGACTCCAATTTATCTTTTAAGAATAAAGAATGTTGTCACAAAAATCTTATTAGCTAGCAATTAAGTGTTTTATAGTGAATAACATAAAATGCACACAAGGAACATTACAGCTAAACAAATATTTAGAAATGTCCTGTCAAAGTAATTTACACAAGTATGGTATTAAAGACAACTTATCCTGTAAATCAAAGTATCAAAATATGGAAATTTGTCACTCACCTCATATTAAAACCTATTCTGATTTACAAGATTACGTTTTTCAATATATACATTACAAGTAATTGTACAATTCATGCAGTCCTTGATAAGAGTGTATTATACATCTTCTAATGGAAGATTTTATAAATACATCTTGTAGTTCTGATTTAAAGAAGCAACTGAAATATAATGAATATTTAAATGTAATTGCTGCAGCAAACAATGTACAAACTAAGGCTCACAGGATGCTCATATAAATTAAGTTCATCATTACTACAATTTTGTAAGTGAGCCTGGATTTCCTCTATCACTCTCCCTTATTTCCTCCCCTATTCTTTCCCTTCTCTTTCTTGAAGGGGCAGGGGCACTTAATACTCTTTTTTTCTCCCTGCTCCTTGACTGATACAAATATCTATCTACCAGGCCTGAGACTGAGGCTTAAACATAGACTGGTTTACCCTGTCTTTCCACTCGTACCTTCACTGTGCTAGCATCTGTCTTCTACCTTTCGGTTTCAGGTTTGCCACTGTTTATTGACATATGTTCTCTGGTAAGGTTTGAGAACAAAATGAAGGTAAGATTCAAGCTAGACTCTCCTTATATTCATGTGACAAGTACATAAAGCAAGGCTTGAATCCACCTCTTCTAGCACCCAACTTGTTTAGCTGATTGGAGCCTTCCCTTACATGATTATTGTAATAAGCAGCAAATAAAATATCAACAAGAAAAAAAAAAGACAAAATCCAAATGAGATGGATCAGATTCTCCTAAAAACACAGGTAAGCTTGACTTTTTATCCCTGACTAAATTGAGAAGAGAATTTCCCGGGGCTAACGGAGCACTGGAAAAGGATTAATTTTAACTGACCTCAGTACACTGAAACTAGACTTCCTTCAAATCACACAGACCTGAAGTAGGCTTTTGATGATCCAGAACCAATAACAGAGATTAATTACAGTTCTTTGACACAATGTATATTTTAGAGATCCAATGAAAGCAATGTTCTGCCTGCCACAAGCAAATGGGCTTGTTAAACTTGTGTAGCACAATAACCCTAAATTAAATAGCACCATTAAACTTGTTGTTGCAGCACATGAGCTGGAGAGGAAAACAATCAGTCATGCGCTTGCAGAAACGTTGAGGTTCTATTCCATAATAAATCACCTTCTGGATAAAATTACTCAGAGAGAATTCTTCTCCAAGAAATCAAAACAAATATTAAAATTGTTTAAAATATCCTTATTTTCACTAAAAGTTGATTTACAAAAAAAAAAAAAAAAAAAAAAACACAACCAAAACCAAAACAATCCCACACCAGAAACTCCCGAGCGGATTTTCAAATCTAGCGCCTTTTTCAACAATGACATGATAATGCATTCTTTCTTCAAAACATTTATGTTGTCTTCCTGAAGGAGCTTTCTCTGAAAGGTAGTGGCTGTCACAATACTGCTTTGCATGCCAGAATTCTGGAGACAAAACTCCAATTAAAGCTTGCTTTTAAAGACCACTTGCAAGGAAACTATCCTGTTCCAGAGTAGTTATACATTCCCTGTCTGCAGCAATTTTTTGGACCAACTACTCTCTGTCAGAGAAATTTTTCTTTGGATTTGAAAATGCTAGGGGAAGAATGAACCACTGCAATCATAAAACTAACAAGTCTTGCACCATCAATGTATATGCACCAACAGAAACTTCACAAATAAACATTTCTTCCTAAGTATCTTTCCACTCTTCATCATCACCCTTTTTCTTTCTCTTGCCTCTGTTTTCCACCCAATTCCAGTAATTTAAGACCTGAAATCATTTTCTGAATGTTGTTAGGACCCTTTTTGGACTCTGATTTCTGTAAGAGGTTCATGGGACCACTAAATGCTTTCACTTCCCCTACCTAAAGTCCAGGCTTCTGCATTTAGATGATTTCTCTGAAGGACAGGGAACCTGACTGATAGGTTATACACAGCAAAATGGGCCCCAGAAGGGTTGGAAAATGGTAGGCTTTCATAGACAGAAATTTATCTTGGTCTGAGGACTTTCTTGGTTCATTTCTTCAACCCATTTCAAGTCTGGTAGGCCAAGGAGGAAGAGTTTCAGGCATTAGAACCAAACCCAAACCTGTGAATTTACACCAAGCTTCTGGGACAGACTGTGAAAACTTAAGCAAATAGCTTCATTCTTTTGTGCCTTAGTATTACACTCCTAAAAATAGGATTTCTCCCAACACTTTTATCTAGTTGATTTGTCTGTAAACTCTTTGGGACATGGGCTGCCACCTTTGGTGAAAACACCAAGCACAAAGTAGAATAAACTCTAATTTAGCCCAAGTTTGCAGGAAAAAATTAAGTGCTGCATCACTATTTTGAGTAAAACACAAGTTAAGCTTGTAGATAACTGCACAAACTGTTCATTGGATAATATTAATTGAAAGTTCAACATTTTTCTGTCTTCTTCACTACATAAAGATATTTAGATTTAACGAGCAATGAGTTTTTACACTCAACAATGACTCCCCTGCATTTTCGTAGCCGTTTTGAAAGATTCCACAGTAAGCATACAGTCACAAATTCCCTCCCATGTTTCCCTGGTTGTGGATAGCTGTATTGTTCTCAGCCTTCTCATGAGTTTCCATTTTGCCACTCACATCATATTTAACTGTACTACCCCAGAAATTTCAGTAGCAGCTAGAGTTCTTCACGTGGATCAGTTCCATTTTGTTACTGCTCATTATTAAATATTTACCACAATGTGTAAATGCATCATTAGCTTCATGGACCTGATTTAGGAGCATGGGTTCTTCAACTGTCCATGGGAAGAAAACAATACTGTCAATGGCAACTCTGACACCAGAATTAGGTGGTAAATTCTAAATCTAGGTATTCTAAGTACTCCTCTGAAGGTACTACCTCTCTGCACTGACAATATGTAAGCCTTTGATCCTAGATTAGGTGCTTGAGGCAGCAAAAAATATCTGTTGCATCCCAGATGTGTCTATACTTTGGTAATGAAGAATAACGATGGATAATGATAACTGTGTAATACAGAGAAAGCCTTCCTTTCTTTGTAGCTGTGTGTGAAAGATTTCTAACTCCTATAAAATCACTGACTGCTTCATCAGAAGGTCAAAAGAAGGACTCTAATGTAGATTAAAAAATTATACCATCCATTTGGGAAAAATCCTAGAGAAAATAAAGTTACTTTTCTTCCAAAATACTTTATATAGAAGAAATATGGAAGCTATAACAAATGTAGGAAAGTGTTCTTTCAGTTTTATCCAAGAAACAGAAATTAAATCATGCCTGTTTGAAGGCTTTCATAAAAGCTGTTACAAGCTTCTTGCAGTACTTTTCAATAACCACAACACTTTAAGCAACTTAGTCTCATCCTATTTGTCTTTGATTTACTTTTTTTTTGTTTAAGTTACTTTGACAAGTAAAACAGCAGCTAGACAAGTAGATCTTTATTTGTCATAAACCTATACAGCTGTTCATGAGATGTGGAAGAACAGAAAAAAGTGTCAGCATACATCTGCTTGGAAAAAAAAATGCACTGAATTTTTGTAGTTGAGACTTTTCCCAGAGACACAGGAGAAACTCAAACCAGCCATATTTTTCATCCCTCTGCCCAGAACACCCACCGTCTTAACACAGCCAACACATTTCTGTTATCATCAATAAGCACAAGAAAAAAGGTGACGCCGTTTTCTTTTTAGGTTGTTGAACTATTTATTCATGAAAAGAAAATATGGCCTTGCTATTTGAAGATCATGACAGAGGTGAATCTGAGAGAGTATTTCATATGGCTGCAAAAGTACAAACAAGGATTCATGTAATAGGGAATATAACAAGTAATCATATAGGCCTACAATGCAAAAATGCTGTGGAGTTTGTAGTGTGCATTCTAACATACTACATGCAGCACAGTGACAGATGATGCTAATGTATAACTAGAAGCATGACAGTAACCTCATTCTGAAGACAAAAAATATATTACTCACAGGAGTTTTTAGCATATTTTCCCAATACGTCTATTAAATAAACTTAATGAGGTAACTTGTTAAAAAACATGATACTTGACTCCCATAGACTGCTGTTTTGCAGTACTGCCCTTAAATTCATTGGTGTACTATTGATCTAAATTAACTGTTCACTCATTCATGTGTGCAGCTGTAAAGTGAAATTACAACCTTCTGTTCAGTTCCAAGAGTTATTTCCAAGACATTTCAATTTGTTACAACAAGATTTCCCAGTTGCTGAAGAGTCTATGATTTCAGAGTACAGTTTCATTGGATATTTCATTACCTGACCCATGCTGTAAAATTCTAGCATGGTTTTCAGACAGAAAAAATATGCAGAAAAACCTACTAAAGCAGTCTTTGTTTCTCCCAGGCCAGAGCTATTCAGTCAGCCATTGCACGCATTGCTGCCCAGTGACAACGGCAGTGGATGAGATGCAGCCTGAAATGTGTTTCCCTCTACTCATCCCTGTCGTGCAGAGAGAAAGAAGTAGCCTATTCCCTGTGCCATCTCCACACATGCACACTAACAGCAGAGAAACACACAAAAAGCAACAGAGCATGCAGTACTTCCCAGTTGCTTCTGACTGTAGCATGGGGATTAGGAAATCATTCTCACAACCTGATGATATGCCTTCCAATGCCTGGTTTCATCAGGGCTGCACTCCAGCTGCAAAAACTAGCACTACAGTAAACACATAGAACATGAACACACAGCAGGTCATCAAAGCAGACATAGAAACCCACAGACATAAGACAGCGGACTTTCCTGGAAAAAGTTGTATTGCTCATGTATTTTCAGCATAGTTAAAAGAGCATCCTTTACCTACGTTTACCATCTATTGTTTCCTAAAAGAGGCTGACATAACAGCGGGCACAATTTTTCCCATTCAACCAAAAAAATATTCATTTCAATTCCATATTTTGACCTTCTTTAAGAATGCATTTAATTGATAATAATCTTATCATATGTTATAAACCTTTATTTACCAATTAATTCCATACTTCAGTAACGAGTTTTTGAAAAAGGATTCACTTTGGTTTGTTTTGTGTCTCCTGCAGAGTAACTTCACTGGATGTTGCATACCTGTTTTAATGTGAAAAACAGTGAATAATTCCCCATTCACTCTGACCATACCATTTTCAATTGCATGGATGCATTCAAAATTACCTTCAGCAGCCTCTTTTCTATAGTGACAAGAATTAGACAATTTTCCCTTCTCTGCAAAGTAACTATCTGATTATCTGTGATCACTACCATTTCCTTCTTTGTACTGTCCCTAGTTCTGTTAAACCCTTTTTAAGATGGAATTTCTTGCAGTTATGATCATTTTAAAAAGTCTGCAGACTATCGGCTAGTTGTGTGGTTCCATGATGTTTTGTTCTCTATTCCTGTTCCATGGTCTAACATTTTATTTATCTTTTTCACTACTGCTAGGGACTAAGATGAATGTTTCAGGGCACTGTTTACAGTGACTTCAAATATTGACTCAGGAATGAGGCACCACTAATTTCAAGCCAGTTATTGTGTCTACAGTCAAGACTGCCTCGCCATCTGCATTGCTTCATATTTATTGACATTAAATATTAGCTGGCACTTCATTACTCACTTGCTCGTTGACAACCTTCTGCAACTCTTTCCTACTTTTCTAATGTCAAAGCCTAGTCACCTCACTGTTCACCCCACTTCTAGATGTTTTCTGAAGATTAGCACAGAATAAGATTGTTGCCTGCAGAGACTATCAAGGAATGCCACTGACAGTGTGCAGTCATTGTGAAAACTTACCACTGTTTTCCTTATTTTACTCGGTAATTAATCAACATTTTTCTGCAAGCCCAACAGTCTGTCAGCCAGCTGCCCTCACCTGTGTTTGCTGGCATGACTTTCAGCACTCCAGCAGGATCACAAGATGTGACTTACCACAATTATTTCCCAGCTGACTAACTAACTTTATTCTTTGTTATAGTTTCTGCCAATATGACTGATACAGAAGTAAGATGTAATGGCCTGTAGATCCCCAGGTACCCTTTGGAGCCATTTTTGAAAACTTGTTCTCATTTGTTTCCTTACTCTCTTCTGGATTTTAGCAACAGGTTTTACGTCATATAGTTGGTAGCAGTTCACTCTAGACCTCTTGGGTGAAAACTTTTGCTCTGACAATTCATTATTCTTATATTTTGTTCTGAAATCATTTCCAGTGATGTGCCTATTTAAGACTAATGAACACAAATATAAAGAAATCATTTTGATTCTACAGCTGTTGCCTTGAGTGCTTATTTTTATATGCCAGCCATCTATCAGCCCTATGGAATCAAGTACAGGCTTCCAGTTTCTGATGTGTTTGAAACCATTTTTATTACTCATTTTTATGCTTGAAACAAGTTACTCTTCAAAAATCTTCATTGCCTGCCCAATTAAATATGATTTCAAATTTAACTTACCATAATTTATATACTTTCTATTGTCTTTGGACACAATTTTCAATTTTCTGAAAGAAAACTTTTCACCTTTTATGATCACTTTACTCTGCTGCTAAACTATGACACTATAAAGCAACTATGTCAGAAAATGACTGCACCACAGCCCATCCTTCTCCCCAAGATTTGAATAAAACGTAAGTATTTTTTCAAATAAAATAAGCAATTTCCAAATGTTTGTGGGGTTATCCTGCCCGACACATTTGTAAGATTCAAATTCAAATGTCTACCTTTGGTCCAAAAGCAGATATTCAAACACTAATTCAAGCTGTACTTTAACAAAAATCAAACAGAAACTTGAGAATTTCCAAGGCAAAAGTAGTTTCTCCATAAACACACTTATGGTCAGAATTTGTATGTAAAAGGCAAACAAATAGAAGAGATAAACAGAATGGGGAAAGATCCCTTCTTTTTGTTCAGATCTTGGAAAACTTTTTAGCTACACCATAGGGAGCCTTATTCCTGCTATTTATCCAGCAGATCCAGGTGACAGGCAATCAAAATGTCAGCTAGTGCGGAAGAATAGAAATAAGCTGTAGTTTTCATCTTGAAACCTTTTAGAATTCTAACATCTAATGTCATTTTGTACTGTGCTGGGACAGTAATTACACAGAAAACTCATGATAAACACATGCTAATGAGATAAGGCAACAAGAAATGCGCCCCTCACTAATGCAGTCAAAGGAGTATAACACTGAAGTAGGCACACATAATAGGAATTACCAAAAAAAAAGTGTCAGGACTTAAAACATAGTGAAATGTATTGATGTGTTTTATACATGCTGTACTTTTGATGCAGGCTTGTTATTTATACAGAGTTCCCAGTAGACAGTGAAGTAGTGTGTTGACTGAAAAAACAGCTTCTGTTCAACTGAGCCATTTGACCATGTATCTTCAGCTAATTTGATTAATAAACATGCCAGGCAATAAACATACTCTTAGTATCCTATATTCTGACAAGACCAACATTCACATATATACACATAAGAGTCAATACACAGAAGTGATCAAAAGTAATACATTCTTTACGTTATTTATTAGATTTATAACAACTCAAAACAGGGAAGCTGAATTGACTTGCAGTTACTTTACTGAACTGTATTTGGAGACACAGAATTCATTATTCTCCACCTAAATTCAGTGACCCAATTCTAAGTGATTTCCGTGATGGAATAAAAAAAGATTCTTAAAAGTGACAAATAGCAAAGTCTTGAAAAATTGAAACATGAACTGTTTCACATATGAAACTAATTTCATAGCCAAATAATAGGAAAAAAAACCACATAAATCAGAGAAAAGAAAAAATCTGAGAAAGTCTTACCATTTTGCAGTCATTCTGTATGCTGGAGTTATGGTCTACATACTCTTCAGGGAATACATTTCAGAATGAGACAGCAGTTTTCTGCTTGAAATATATCCCATGTCACAGATCCTTACCTAGTAAACATCACTGGCTCTCTAGTCTACATGAGGTAAATGCAGTAGGGCTCGAGTTAATGACAGATATATGAAAGAACACCTCTGTTTCATCATTTGCATAGATCCAGCTCAACCAGCAACTGACTTTTCAATTCAGTGTCTCAATTCAATCTGTCCTAACCTCAATGCACAGCCCACAGAGACAAGAAAGCTTCTCCAGATGGCACTTTTCACCCTAGAAAGCAGAGTCCTTTCTACTGTGTACTGAAAAAGGCTCAGGCAGGCCTGCTCTTAGTTTGGGAGCCTCAGTGAAGAATTTCAAGTCAGGTAGGATGAACTCAGCATTTCATTTGCAGTTACCACTAGGCACTAACTTCTTTCTTCTCTAAGAATACAGCTAAAGCTGTCCTGAAACACAGAAGTAACTGAATAAATCCTTGTTCAAAGGATTTTTTATCTCAAACCTGATTTGCATTTTTCTTTCACAATTTACTGGCAATTCCCAGGAATTGCACACTTACTGCCAAAAACCAGCACAACTGTAGCTTATACTCTCATCTCCACAAAGTAAAACTCACCCCATGGATCTCGTTTAAGTATTGCTTGGAAGATGGTTTTAAAAACCACCTGTTAGCAACATGAATAGAGAAATACACACATTTATCTCTCTTGTTCTTAACACTTTCCTTTATGTTTCTCCTTAACCTACTGCAGTATTAGAGAGTTACTGTTATAAGTGTCTAATTCTAGTTCTTTTTAAACAATGACTAGGAACTCTATACTTCTGAGAGACCCTCTGTACATTTCTGTATGGAAATATTTGAAAAAGTATATCTTTCAAAATTGGCTTCCCAACAGTAAAAAAACACACTCTAAGAATCAAACCATAAAAAATACACTCAGTCAAGTATAATTTGAAACCAATGCATAGTCTGGATTTTCAGTCTAACTTTGGAAAATATTCTTTTAACTGTAATGTCCAATGACTAAGACCCTAAAATAGGAAGAAGCCAGAGATTTGACTGATGATGTAGACGGCAAAGAAAGTAATGGAAAAATCCTTAATATTAACGTGAATAAGAAAGAGACTTACTTTACTGTAAGTTCCTTAGCGGTCCTAAAGTTTTAAGGATAACAATGGTAAGTACAATAATCTGTGGCAAGAATGATGGGTTTGCTACTGCAGTTTTTCCTTTTGTAACAAAATAAATGATGAAAACACCAGCAAAGCGTTTTTCAAAAAAATAATAGCAACACCTGTCAGACAAAAACAAAGGAAATCAAGACACTTTGCAAGTGGAAAGCTTTCATTATGCAACCCCTTCAAAATTCAGACTACTTTAATGTGCAGGGAAGACATAAATGGAGAGCCATCAGATGAGACAAGATCCAAAGGTTCAATTCTGGAAGGAGTTTGGACCCTCAAAAGATGTAGTGAGACACACATCCTTGTATTGAGTTCTGTTGGGTGGCTGAATATTTATTTTATTAGATAAAACAAAAGAAGAAGCCTAATTAGGAGCATGATACCTGGGTGGACATATATCTCTGTTTATTTCCTAAACTGACTCTAGCCTATAAACCAGGTCTGGTTAACCAGATCTGTTAGCAAGAAAGAAGATAAATTATAATGTTCTTAAGTGTGAATTGCCTGGAGTACATACATGAAGTATTAAAAAATCCCCATCTTCTGTGAGTTTCCACTCATGGTCGGACCGTGTATTTCAGAAGAAATTTAGCTAACATCACAAGTAAAGTTGTTGGGAAGAAAATGGAGAAGTCCTGCATTCATTGCATTCAGCTTCAACAGTCCTACTGAGTTCAGCACAGAGCATATCTTCTCACATGCTATATCTTTAAGCTTCGTTCAGGTACAATAGATGGGAAGAGAAACTGCCTTAAGTTCTTAGCACTGGATACCATATGGTATCATGGGAAGGTATTGGTTTACTTACTAAATAAAATATTGTCAAAGTGAGTAGTTAGAGAAGTTCTACTCTTTCAGATGGTATTTCAATATTGAAAAGTCAGTTTGTCTTGAATCCAATACTACCACAATGCCTAACAGACTGGGGACTCAGATGCAGGGACACATCGTTAGAGAATCACAAAAACTCTTAAACATAAATCAGTCATTAATATGCCCAGCTCACTCAAGAAGATGGTACTTTGGGGTATTTACAGAAGAGAATGCAAGATTTGTCCAGAAGGGAATAAAAAGGCAAGCAGATTACAGCCTATGCTGAGAGCAGCTCTTCAGAGATATTGACACATGGTTCCTGTCCACACTAAGGACTATTGATGTACCTTAAATTAAATTACCAGAGAAGAAGTTGTTGTTACAAATCAGGATGTTTATGTAGGTTTCCATTCCAATGCACCTTCATGATATTTTCTTACCTGTCTCACTGTTAGGTGACCTAGTCCTACCTAAAGGGTCAACAATATCCACAATCCATTATTTTTATTCTTAATTTACTTGCATTACTATGCTGCAACACCATAGAGAGATTCTGAATTGGAATGAAATTCAGTTCTGTAGAGAGTGAAATTTGACTGAAGATCCAAGATCAATATTCCAGTGACTTCCTATTTTGAGGCAGGAAGAAGAGATTTCAGGGCTCACAGACCTTTTTATGACCTTTACCTTCAGGCAGAAAATCCTTAGTAGTTACATGTTCAGTTTCTAAGCTACTTTGCAGCTGACAATAGGTATTTCTCCATGAGTCAACTGCTAATACATTCAGATAAGCAGAGCTAACAAGAATATCTCTAGAAAAAGGCATTGTCATTGCCAGCAAAGGTTACGTTTGCAGTGTATATTGCAAGCCAATACAATCTTGATCTTGCTCAGATGCTGGGCCCAAACAAGCTTGATCTGTCTATGTAGCTGGTGAAAAAAAGCCAAATGTGTACATTCATATGATGTCAAGCCCAAAGTAATCAGTAAAATATCCTGGTGATATGTAGGAGCTTTTAGTGGATGTAATTTAGCACTACATTAGCACTTCTTTACCTGTTCCTACCCTTACCACTTTTGACCACTATGGATCCCAGGAGACTATTACCCTCTGTTGAATGTTAAACTGCTGCTCAGTTAAAGTCAGGTGATGCTCTGGGCCCTCATCATCACATATTTCCCAAAAATATCTATATGTTATTCTAAAGAATGAATATAATACATTTTAATAATTCTTCTGTACTAAAGAAGAATCCATTTCTAATAGGTAGTTTTCAAAGGAGGAGTTCTGCAAAGAGATTAAGGTCAAAGGAAAGGAACCATGGTTTCTAACACCTTCTCCTACTATAGACAATTTCTGCAGGTCACTCATGAAAAGGAGATTGGATATGGGTAGGATTCAGGAGCTTTGTGTCTCACCCCTATGGCACAGGCATTTTTCTTTTCTTCTTTTCTTTTTCTTCCTGCAATGAGATCCAAAGATACATAGCTAGTTCTGGATGGATAAAAAAGGGTGCCAAAATTTTTACTGTCATCTAAACTTGTAGGTTTTCTGTCAATTAAAACATTAAAATAAAAGGGCAAGACATTAGGCAAATAAAAGCTTAGATGTGAAGACCCCTTTTTAATGAAAAACATAGGTGTTCAGCACCGTTTCAGATGTACCAGTATAATTTTGTCAGCTTTCAACTGCCAACCAGAAAAGCATGCTTCTCCATAGGTCCAGCGTCCTACGTGTCATCCCTGTGCTGATGTCTCAGATAACTATAGACACCTCAAATGGTAGTAGGCACCTACAAGTGAGCAAGTAAATAGAATTCAGTATGTCAGAACATTATTTTTCAGAAGTGATCACGATCACATGCTGTCATTTAAGGGCATCATTTACATGAAGTACTTCAAGAAACCTTTATCTTCATACCCTAGCGTCTAGAAAACACCCTCCTGAATCAATCTCTACTCTTTTTCTTCTCAATAATGTATGTCTGTTTCTTTACACAACAGGTATTTTTCGGGAATAATGATGATTACTGAAAAGGGACAATCCTTAGTTTACAAATAAAAGTACATTCTTTACATTGCCTTTCGAACTTCACTAAAATATCACTGCAAAAGGGTTAAAGAGTAATGAAACAAACGTCAGTTGGCCACCTTTACCCAGCCAATACCCCTCTCACTGTCACTGGTCTCATATAGTTGGAAGACTTTTATATCAAATCCCTGCAATTCTTAAAACATTCAGTACTTCAGACGGTTAAAGGTTTCGATAATAGTAGATGAGCTAAAATTAAAGGTGTCTGAAGCACTTAAACTATGTGGTGCAGGGTGGCAACATCATGTAAGCTACAAGAGGATCATGGGGAACTTTCCACTCAAGCACCAGGCAAAAGAGAAATGTGCAAGAATGGATGAAACAGAGAAAGTAGAGCCCTTGTAAATAAAAGGAAAATGAGATATACTCATTGTTATGACCATACCTTTAAAATTACACAACTATTTATATCCTGAGTTAAAAAATATAAGCATTAGATATCATACAAAAAAGTGCCTACCTCTTGCATTTACAATGCATTTACATTAATTGCTTTACAAGTAGTCATGTCCCACTAGCCACATTCCTAGATGTCAAACAGCCTAACGCAGAGATCTGCACAAACCAGAAATACTAAGATGGTTGACAAGAAGCTCAACATGACCAGGCAATGTGCAGCTGCAGACCAGAAAGCCAACTGTATCCTGGGCTGCATCAAAAGAAGTGTGACCAGCAGGTCAAGGGAGGTGATTGTCCCCCTCTACTCTGCTCTTGTGAGACCCCACCTGGAGTACTGCATTCAGTTCTGGGGCCCCCAACATAAGAAAGATATGGACCTGTTGGAGCGAGTCCAGAGGAGGGCCACAAAGATGATCAGAGGGCTGGAGCACCTCTCCTATGAAGACAG
>JANXJC010000078.1:21452524-21468380 GCA_027564655.1 Leptodon cayanensis
TCAGAAGGCAGGTTCTACCTTTGCAAATGATACAAAGAGTCCCTCTTATTCGATCACCTATCTGCACAATAAAAGATCCACTTTACAGAAGTCTGAATAATACAAATAAGCAAGACCCTCCGAAATAATTTGGGAGGAATGTGTTATCAATACATTTTGCACACCTTCTCCATGCAGAATCAATGCCAGATTTTAAAAGCATTACCTCCTAGCTGCACATAAAGCAATCAAGCAGCTTGCAGTCAAATGCATTTCCTGCACCAAGGCTGCATTTCTGAAATCCCATCCTCATAAAAACACAAATGAGCTCCCACATTTACATCCCACCATCTACATGCAGAAAGCATGCAGAAATGTACATATGCAGCTAATTTATACAAAAGTATTGAATGGGCACAGATAAAAGATCAAAAGTGCCCTTTTCAAAGTTCAGATGGGGGAAAAAGAGGAAGTAGAAAACTAAAGTCAGTAAAACATGAATTTTTTAATTAATAGAGTATGTCATGTCTAATATGCTGCTTTATTAAATTTTTAACTGTTTATCAATTTGTTACCACAGATTTGAATATGACATTGCACTGGAAATATTAAAAAAAAATTGAAGTTTCATTTGGGTTTACAGAAGAAATGATGAGCACCATTAAAGGAGTTTTTTGCACATGTGGATGCTTTTTTAAAGATGTGTTTTTCATGTATTTTCATTTGATTGTTTGATGTTCCATCGAGTCTGACAAATGGTTGAATTAACGGTCTGAGCTGTTTCAAATGATGGAGGTTCCAAAAAATCCAGAACTAATCAGAACTGCCTTCAGACACTTGCAAACTAAGGAAAAACCCTTTTATTTTGCAATTTTTCACTCTCTCCCATGCAAAACACCAACTCATGAAAGAACAAATCTCCTATCTAATGATGGAAACAGATGTAACATTTACTGCATGCTTACCTTATGTGATATACTGAGGAAAATAACAGCAAAGTTAACCTCTTATTAGAAACATTTAAAATGTCAGTAAATAGATACCAATGCTGTACAATGCATTTCCAGTCTAAATTACCTTATCAACAATTAACTTGCCCTCAATTTTCCTCCCAGCAAGAGGGAGAAAGTCATAAGTGAATGTTCATTTATCCCATGGCAGCTGTACAAGGGCCACTAATCTAATGAATATAATAAATAAATTTATTGCTGTGTAAAGGAAACACACTCCCAGTGGAATATGTTAAACTCCTGCCTTCTCCTTTGGATAGCTTCAGCTCCAGCTACATACAGACCACCATGAATATTTTATATGTCCTTTGTGCTGAGTATTATGTTTTTATTAATATTTCCAGTATATTCATCTGCACTAAGTTGTCATTAAAACATAGACCTAATAAATGTAGATCCTGACAGAAATGAGCATGTCACAAAGCTGTCTGAATTAAAGCATCAAAGTCAGAAAAAAAAAAACATAGAAGGAATGATGCATACTGATCATTTTTTTCTATTTGTACCAGTTTATAACATGTTAAAATGTGATTGCTTCCCATTCATAGTTGGGAACTACCCAAGCTCACCAAAACTTACTTCCTTACACCACTCAAACACCTTTGAATAGAATGGACTAGACAATTTCAGCTGTAATGGACTTACAATGATCATCTAGTCCAATTATCTGACCCCTTTAGGGCTGACCAAAAGTTAAAGCACAAGGTTTCATTCAGTCATAAGAGCAGTCACTCTGTTGTCTTCCCTAGCAAAAAGGTACCCTGCCACATCAGATTCGGCCCAACAGATTAACATGTAACAAGCTGGCTAAATTAGACATTGTGTTTCAGCTGAACAGCTTGAGCACATGGGCCAGATTCAGCAATACTGTAAGTTTTGGTGGTGGTGGTGGTGGCATTTTTGGTTGTTTTTAGAAAGAGCACATCATTGGGTTTTACTTAATGGTATCATGCCATCATCAAAATACGGTATTTTGAGTCAGGTCTGAATCAAACTCCATGTTGTGATGGAACTGTGCCAAAATCTTCTAGCTCAATTCACTGAATTCAGTTTGAAAAACTGAAACCTGCTCCCAAAACTCTCAAGTCATTCTTCATTTATAGATAATATAGTTCAATACTCAAGGTCAGAAGGAGATCAAGAGTTAAAACAGAACTTGGAACTCCAAGTTTTCTCTCAGTGGGGAAGCTAGCAACAAATGCTGGACAATGTGATGGATAAATAGAAGGTCAAAATCACACGATGAACAGGGTATGGTTTGTATCACTTTCTGAAACTCATCATAGTCTGTCACAATGAGCTTCATGGTTTGAATTGTTTTGAAAACTTCTCTCCCCCTTTTTTCTTCTTTTAAATGACTAGCCATTTTCAAGTGAAATTGAGAAGCCTAAAACCTGTAAGCATTCAATTTGTCACTTTTAAGGTGAGACATAAGTGTATTTTGATCACTTTAAAAATAAAATCCAAATCCATCTCTGCACAGATGCATTTTAATACAACTATGCAAATGTTGTTAGTAGCTTTATTGTATGAAAATTAAAACTAAATGAGAGACATTAATACCATGCAAAGAATAATTCAGAAGTCTAAGCCTATCCATTATGGGTTGCAGCCCCTGCTGTTAATTTCACTATCCCTAGAGTAGTCAACAAAGAGAGATTAATTAGGTTCAACAAATTCCTAATTTAAGTAACTACTCTTGACGTATTGTCTTCTGCAGGAAGCGAGGTTGTACTGGCATTTTGGAGAATGATTGCAACATAATAAAAAAAAAATTAAAATAAAAATATTGCCAAAATCACAGATAATATTTTACTGCAATCAAGTTCCAAACATAAGCCTTGTCAATTAGCCTGCACTACTTGGAAGAACTATTCAATGATTTTTAGATCCAACCCATTCTGATTTTCATGGAATGGCAAATGGAAACTTTTTCCCTTGAAATTTAGAATGTATTTTCACGAACTATCACACTTTAACTGACTTTGGGTCTGATTTTTTCCTCCAAGCATAAAGTATGGGAAGAACAATGTGGTTCAGTTACTTTTCCAAGTCTATTTGTTGGAAAATTTTCATACCAAAAATGCCTTTCCCACTGGGGTTTTACATCATCTCAATTTCATAGTTGTGGTAGATTACACTCTATAACCTCAAATGAGATGAGGATAATTTAAGTAGATGAAAAGCAGACCGCTAATCGGTAAAGAAAATACAATTCCATTTTCTAGACTTTTCTCCCTTCCCTCCCTGACCCTTCTCACTCTCTCCTGTTTTCCATGTATAATTCTCTTTCTGGTTGTCATGCAAGAACACATCAAGTTCAAGAAAAATACTGGCATTTCTCAAAAAGGTTTATGATTACAAATATTAAGCCAGAACGGCTGTGTCGACTTGGAATTCCTCTTTAGCCAGCAAAACTGACAGATTCTTACAATGTACTATTGCTTCTTTAAGAGTTTAAAAAGAACACATTTCTCCAATCAAACACATAGTTTTTTGTTGTTGACATTTTTATTGATTGGAAAAAATCTACAGGCACAAAGGGACAAAATCACACCCGCATATCCATGTTTCATCTTAGTTGCCATTTCTGGCATTTTATTATTGAGAAGTTCTGATGTACTTTCAACAACAGATCTGTGATGTGGGCAAGTCCTTTTGGGCTTGGGTGACATTTGCTTTTTCCTTTGAGCTTAGAAAAAAGGGATAAATTCTGAAAAATAGAATACGTTTCCTATAGGGAAACATATGTTTTGAATTAGACAAAGGAAGGTTTAATTTATTTATTTTAAGAGGCCACTGAAAAGTGGAGCTCTGGCTGTTGCAAGCAAACCTAATTATCAATGCTTGGCTTTCTCAAGATCTTGCAGAATGAGACATGCAAGGGAAGACTTCAGCAGGTGCAACAGAAGCAGAAGAAATTGCAGACGCTCCATTGAAGAGGGGCAATGTGTCTTACCCTTTCAATAAGGATCAAACACCACCTGCATCAGGAATGAAAACAGAAAACCTGTAGCAAAAAAAGGAAATAACATAAATAGATAAATAGTATTGTGTCAGCTGCCTATCTAATTATCCTGCCAGTAATGCAAGAAAATTGCAAAACAGGAGACTTCCTCAGGAGTTTGCATAAAAAATACGTTCTTCTCATGGATGACTGTCCTAATCCATATTTCACATTACAATTAGTAAATCCATAAGAACACATTTAGTAGGCCTCATTTTCTCTCCCTTCTCCCAAGCATCAAATACCACATACATTTCTTTTCCCAGAGTGAAAAAACTTTACTTTTATCTAGCGCTGACTGCATTTTCTTCCTCAGCTTTTCATTGTGAATGGCTGCTTAGATCCTTAAATGTCCATGTGATACCTTGCACTAAATAATTAAAGGAAAACAAATATGGATATTGGTTTGTAATTTGCATTAAAATTATTGCATATTTTCCTTCTAAGTTAGTCAAGCTTGGCAAAAGGTCAGGAGTCACACTGGTTATGGGTAGTTTCACTCTTTGTTTTACTTGTTAAGATTATTTTATTAAATCATTTAGGTTCTGATGTTTATATATAAATTGTTCATAAGATTTTTTTTCAAAATTGAAGTTCGGAACATCATTTTATCTTTATATATTAAAGGGGTTCTGCAACTATAGTTATGTTCCCTGAGGACTTCTGCTGTCAGAAAAAGTACCAAGATTTTTTTTCCTTGATGCCCAGAGACTTCACCCGACTGATTCTTGATATTTCCAGGCCAAGAAAAGAAGCTTGTCATAAACTGTGTTACCAGCAGTGCTTTAAAAATTGCTGGTTCTGTGTAACAGATTCAGATTTCCTAGCAGTCCCCTGACACTAGAAGAAAAATACTTCCCAAGCTTGAATACCTTTACCAGCCATGCTTATGCAAGAAAAGAAAATATATCCTGGTAGCCTTGAGAAATGTAGACAAATGAGAACAAAGTTACATTTTGACAGACAAGTGTCTACAGTTAAAGACATGAATTTTTCACAATCTCTGTTTTCATAACACCTCAGTTAAGACAGAGCATTTCTATCCCTTGATTTTTTGTCATTATGAAAGAAAGGCAGAAGGACCAGGAAGATAAAACTGTGCAGGTGAAACAGGGAGTCTTAATCTCAGGGGACCTCGGGGTGGAAGGAAGGCACAGCCCCAAGCAAGGTATCCAGACAACACTTCGGTGTGGCTCTCATAACACCATGTTGAAGGGAAATGGAGCCATCGGAGAAAACCCAAAGTCACTTGCATTCACCAACTGACAAAAGTGACCCTGCATCTTCCACTTCCTGGGAAAACATCTTCCCCACCAAGATAAAGAAAATTTGGTGACAGATAAGTATAACAAACCAGTTAAGCCCATTGCATTTTGCATGGAATAGTTATATGATGCCTGGTCTGCGATGCCAGACGTTGGCATGAATGTCAAGCTGCTATGTACTGACAGGAGCAAGTCACATCTGGGCACATGCTCAGGGCCAGAAGTGCAGTGGCAGGGGAAATTAACATCGGAAAAACTGGCAGTTACAAGGCTTGGCTCTACTAAACTGGCTGCTTTGAGAACTGAATTGCGAGGCATAGGCAGCTAAAGTTTGTTAGAAACGTTTTTTGATACACAGTACTTTTCCTGAGCTAGTCCTAACCAAATATGCCATCAACACACATGAAGCTTCTAGAGGAGCAAAGAAATGAAGCCAGTTTAGCACCCTTCCCACTAGACCCCACTCACTTTGCATGAACAAAGACATAGTAGATTAATACTACTTCTTTACCAGAAATCATTCTTTTCAAGTAAACCAAAGCCATAAGAACCTGTTGACTTTTCACTGATGAATCTTAAGCCAACAGCTTTTCAACAAATAACTTGAAATAAAAACAGTAAATGTGAACATATCTTGTAGAGTCTTACTTAAGATTATTTTCTATGTAAATTACTTTGTTCAAGCACAGTTCCTATGACCCATTTATGTTCCCTGATCAAGCAAATAACCTCAAATCTGTTTTCCACTGCACCTGCAATTACAGACTCAAAGTTTCCTCCTCCTGATATCTATTTAGTATTCAGTGTGGTAGAAAACTTCCCTACTTTCAAACTTCAGCTTGAAACTTTCAGGACATTTATAGGAAAAATAATGCAACCACATTTCCTTCCCATTTTATAGTAAATTTATTTTGAAATCTGAACACCTCTTCATGAAAAATTGTTGCCAGAGGCCCAGATCTACAGGATTTTGATTATAACACCTCTGCTATTCTTATGTCCACAAGATTGAATGCAATGTTCAGATTTCGAATAGCACACAAGTCAGCCACAGGAAAGATTAAGTTGTGTTTAACAGATAAAAACAAAGAACAAATGGGAGGCCAGATTAGATTACTGCCTGTCAGCAGACCTTATGAGGCAATTGGCTGGCAGCTTTGGTAATGCTAACTACAAACAGCTTGCAATATCAAACCATTACATACATTCCTTGCCAAGACTGACTGTCAGCTCTATGACTGGCCATTTCCTGCCAACATAGTTGACATCCTCTCCTCATTTATTAGTAAGGGCCCTGTACTTGGTGACATGGAAAGTCAGCAACTATCAGTCCCTCATCTTATGCTACCTACTGAATCAGGTTGTCTAAATTACTAATAGCAAGGTATGTATACTATTTTCATCTAGTCACAAAATACTATTGTTTTTTTCCAATGTTCAGACTATCATGTTGTGGGCTACTGGATATGTATGTCCTGGAAACTATTTTTTCTGCATCTTTCTTTCTAATTGATTAAAATAGCATTATGTTGTCATTTCTTACTTATTGTTAGAGTCAAGCTTACCTTCAAAGAAGTATAGAAAGAGGCAAAAAAACAATCAAATACATAACATTTCCAGAAAGCAGAATGGTCAGCAGACCAGCAAAAGTAATTATCTTGCCATATTTTCTGGAAAGCACATCTAGTTCAAGTACAAGTAATTGTGACAGAGAAACCTCAAATGATTGCTTTGACATCTATGCAATTATTTAATTATGGAATGGAATTAATGCGACTTTGACCATTTCTTTGACCATCTTCTTCATATTGTGGTCTGTAAGTCCTTGATTTCAGCATTCTTTTTTATCTCAACAACAACTTGGTGGGGCAATACACACAAGAAGGGTTTTTAAGATAAGCATTTGTAGAATTATCAGTGTTAAGGAGTTTTCAGCAACCTGTCAGTCCAAAAATTCCTGACAGTCCCTCATCCTACTGACTATTTACCACAACATCTAAGCAAATGTTCTGGGCAATAATTTGCCATCAGCAGAGGTTCAGTATATCCAGACACCCTTTAGCACATTTTCTCAGGTACATTTCTGACATGTCCAATATTGGTCCAAGATCCAGAACCATTTACTGAAGCTCCAGCTATATCTTTGAAGGCCAAGACAAGAACTAGACAAAAAGTATCACTGAGTTCAGCCTAAAATATCAGATTTTTACTATCTCTGTCTTTATGCCAACTGGCAGTTTAGTAGAGAAACCAGTCAAGAAAAACTAGAGAAAATGGGAATGAAGAATGGGAGTTTCTGCTTAACGTATGCTTTAGGAGTCTAAGCCTTTAAACAAATTTCCACCAATTACGGAGATACACTGTGTGACTTTGGATAAATCATTAAACTTCTTGGTGCTTCAAATTCTGTCTATAAAATGGGAAGATGGTAATTCCCAGTGGGCAGGAACTTCACACTACACAGTGATGAAGATAGTACAATTACCAAGAACAAAGTTAAGAAAGCATTTAACTAATAACACTCAGAAGAAGACAAACCAACAACCCAAGACAATCTGAACACCAAACACCTTTGGCATGGTGTGGAAGGAAAATTAACAGAAGGCAGACCATCATATTTCCTTCCATCTACTTTGTCCAGGCTGTGACTGAAGAACAATTTTCCTTCATGTCACTTATGTCATATAGTTTCAGACATCACCTGAAGAAGGAAGAAAACATAAAAAAGTATTACTACACAAATGTTTTCCAAAGATATTTATTCTCTAGTATTGCATCAACTAAGGACAAGTCTTCATTTATTATTCACTTAATTTGAATAAACTCATATTTGAGACCTACTCAGAACATCTGCATCAGTCTTCACCAGAAGAAATTATATGTAAAGGCAACCCTCTTACATTTCCAAAGCCTACTGGGATGTAGTAATGCAGACGTTGTAACCCTCATTCACCCATGGAAAACATCCTTCTATTTTCTATTGCACTGTATCTTAAAAGACAGCAAATCCACATGATCCTCAGAGGTAAAATTTGAGGACTTCTGAAAATAGCACAAAAATGCCTGATGACCACTTAATGCTATTTTAGGCCTTTTAATAGTTTGCTGTGAGCACTGGCCCCAAAATAATTTTCAACCTATCCAAATAACTGTGGTGTTACGGTTCCATGTCCCAGGTTATGAGTCAACTCCCATCTGAACATGCAATGTTCTTGGCAGACTTTGACTTACCGGAAAAGATTTATTTTCTGACTACAGATTTCTACAAGCATCCCAGTCAGTAGGAGAACAAGCAAATTCTGTTTACATTTAAAAGCTGTAGCCTCCCCTTCCTCTCACTAAACCTTGTAAAAAAAGTTATTATAGGTCAAATCTAGATAATGACATGACTACATTTTTTTCTTTTAAGATATAAAATAGACTATATGTATAAATTTCTCTAGTAAAATGGGCAAATTGGCCAATATCAAAACACTTGGGAAAAAAAAAAAAAAATAAATTACATAGAAAACGGACAATATAGACAAGCACAGTATAACCAAGCTAGTGGGTTTATCAGTTGCCTTTACTTCAAAGCAGTTAGAAAACAGATTAAAATTTACAGTTTTGTTTCTAAAAAAAGTCTGTTAAAAAAAATAAGTAAATAATTTGATCTAAACAATCTTAACATAAAACACTTGATTCTCCTTTTTTCAGTGTGGCTTTCTTCTGAAACTCAGTCACAATGTTTTATATGTAGAATCNNNNAGAAATTTCCCTTTATATTTTGGGAAATCAGACTAACAAAGTTCAGTAATATCAATGAGTTCCTTTCTAACCATGCAAAAATGGACGATTTCATTCAATGCTTTCATTTGAGGTATAGGCCACACTTTGTAACATTACTTTACTGGGAATTAAAAACCAAAAAGCTGCTCTTAGTTAACATTTAAGCAATTTTTAAATAATTCTAATAATTACATTTATGATCTTTGGTATGTATGAATTTGCTTTAGCCTCAGGGTAACAGAATTTTTCTCCTTGTTCTGCAGACAAACATAAATACTTTCAGATGAAACTCTATTTTTCAATGCCCAGTGGATTCTCCAGTTTATCAACTCTGTTATTCCCATTAGAAACATGATTTGGGGGATCATGACCTATACATGTGAAATCAGAACTCATCAATCACTCACACATTAAATTTTGTACACTAAAAATGAGATGCTAACAAATAATCAGTACTTATTTGCAGAAATTATTCAACAAGAGATGCGAAGTTATGAGTGCTGTAACATAAACATTCTATAACCTGTTTGTTTATGGTATCTAACAGATAGGAAGATTGTAACTGGTGCTCAGGATTTCTTCACAATTCTTGCTCATTGTGCATGGCAAAATGGCTTCCCCTGACAACTGCCTACAAAAACAACTGAGCAATCTGCAAACTGCTTATTGATAATTCACGGATAATAAAGGAAGGAAAATTTAGAATTTAAGTTATTTATAATCAATTCATTCAAGCCCAGTGCTTGGAAATATATCTAATGATTTTTATTCTTTAAAGTGAAGGAAGTAATTGCTGTATTTTTCCCCCTTTATATCAACAAGTCTACTTTACTTGCCACCTAGTTAATTTCTTTATCCTTCCAGCTCTTCCTGCCCTCCCACTCCAGCACAGACACATTTCAGACTCTATAGCTATTTAATTAAACAAAGTTTTTTTCACAGAATTCTTGATTTACTATGCAATGTCTCATTAGAGCAGATATCCAATAGGAAAGATGAAAATAAGGAAAGTCAGCACCTACCCTTTCATTGATATTCACTGTGAATTTCTATTGCTAATATTTTTTTTAATGTTTATGTTGGAGGACAGTTCAGTACTGATGAAGGTGAGACATGAATAGATCTGTTCAGCTTCACTATGCTGGACATAGAGAGTTCAAGTTTCTCTGTGAAATTTATTTTATCATGTCATCCCATCCAACTTAGAACCTGCTTGAAGACTCTGGGGTTTTTGCCCCTCAAGAGCAGGCTGCTGATCACTCACAATGAACATTTCTTCTGAATACTCTGCAGACAACATTCTGCTTGTCTGATCTAACCTGAGAGTGGGGTGCGAGAGAAGAGGGAAAGTCAGTGTCTTCTACACACTTTAGAGAGGCTTCCAGTGCATTCAAAAATCTACCTAGAAAACCCGTGTTTATGCTATTCAGCTAATATAACATTCAGCTTTTCCCACTATAAAATTGTAGTAGTTCTGTAGCGTGGAATTATTTTGCTGCCATTTCATGTAGCCCACATTTCATCCAATTATAATTACTTTTACACAGGCAGAAATACGGAAGGTTGACAGCGCAGTAATTTACAAGAGGTGGTGGGCAGAAAAGCACCCATTGTAAGTCATGCCAAAAGATGATTTAAAATCCTGAATTAATCTGTAAGCTTCAATCCTGCTTTTCCTTCTCTCTCTCTGTAAAAAGTGTTGTTGAAAAAACAGACAAGAGAAAAGCAGATTCATAAATTTATCCTTCAGTCTCATTTAAGGGACTCAGATAAATTGGGGCAAGGCCATCAATCATCTTTTAAGGAATCAAACTCAACTGACACTCTACAAACCCTACTTTGGTTTGGATATCTTTGTTTGAAAAACCTTCTGATGGATTGATGTGAGTAAACATTTTTTAAATTAGTAAAAGTCCAGACAATAAAGTTCCTAAAACATTTTGCTAGCCATAAATTGATGGGTTTTCTCTGTTTTCCAACAATTCACAATACCACACTGCCTCAATTCAATTAGGTTGGTTAAAAGGCATTTTTCTTGCTATAAATGCTTCTCAATTGTGGAAATATCTGTAACTAAAACAAGATTACACATGATTGGTATTTATTGGGCAGTCTTACTGTATAGGAAATTGAATTTCAGGGACCCAGACTTTCTTTTTTTTATAAAGGTCTTTCGGTAGAAAAGGAGATTTGCTGACTGAAATAATTCTCAGTTGACAGCTGTTTAGTAACACAAAGTCTAAGCCCATTCCCACAGGACAGATATCTGCATCTTGAAAACCAGCACCACCACCAATAGGAAGAGTAAAGGCTTTAAACAGAAAGGTAAAACAGAAGCCAGCATAAAGGATAATGCACCACAGCATCAACCCAGGTGAGGTCTTTTGGAAAGCACAACACAATCAGCCAGTATAAGCCAGACATAACTGTCTCGTATTCATCTTCCTCCAGGGTGATTCCTTGATGCTTTTCTGTTTTTCTCTTGTATTCCCCCTTATAACCTGAATTTTTATCAACATTACAACTGATAAAGACTGGTAATACAAAACCAACCTGTAAATAATAGCAGATTCCCTGTAATAAAGAACTGAGACCATATTGTAAACTTCCTGGGTATATACAAATGCCAAATCTATCTCTGGCCAAGAACAATGAGGGTAGGAATAGAGTGACATTCAAAAGTGTAGTGAAGTGCACTGGATAATATGGTCCAAATTTTTATGTTTGGAGAGTGAAAAAGACTCAGATGTCATGCTAGGTCAAATAAACAAGAAATCTGGGAAGACTGGGCAGGCAGAAGTAGTGTACTAACATCAGGGGTGCACTTTTAAGTGGAAGATATCGCTTGCCCAACAGATCATGACCCAAACCCAAATGCTTGGAAGCTGAAATACAAGTATGAAAAGATTTATCCTGTTTGAACTATTTTTTCACATAAATGTATATTCTTTTGTTTTTAAAGTATGTCTACAGGAAGACAAAGTAAAAATATATACCTTTATTGACTATACTTTTAGGAGCATAGAATAGGTGTAGATCTGTGTATTGGAAAACTCACACCTTCAGAGAGTTTCCACAAAAATATGCTAAACTACCAGATCTGAATGAGCTGGAAGACTTGAAAAGAGAAATCTAAACTGCAGGTCTATGTATAGGCAAGCTAGTTTAGGAAGCATTCTTGGACTTTTCCCAGACTTGGAGCACTTAGACAAAATTAGCAGCTGAATTCAATGTTTTTTGTCCCCTGAATGTTCATTGCATGTCAGCTCATCTGTGTGACAAACATTGGTAGCTAGATGCCTTTGTCTCATCACAGTATATGTAGGATGTGAAAACATCAGACTCCAGAACACTCTCATTTGCAACTCTCATGACCTCATTTCCAAGAAGGCGAAACCCACAGCTGTTCTATGTTTAAAAAGCCTAATGCACAAGGTATATTTAGCCCATTTATAATTCTAATTATCAAATTAACCAAGAAAAAAATATAAATATATAGAGAAGTGACAGAACAGATTCAAGTGACTGAAGACACTTGACTGAAGATGAGTCCAGAGAAGGGCCACAAAAATGATCGGAGGGATGGAACACATCTGCTATGAGGAAAGGCTGAGAGAGTTGAGGTTGTTCAGCATGGAGAAGAGAAGGCTCTGGGGAGACCTTATTGGGGCCTTTTGATACTTAAAGGGGCTTATAAGAAAGATGGGGACAGACTTTTTAGTAGGCCCTGTTGCAATAAGACAGGAGGTAATGGTTTTAAACTAAAAGAGGGCAGATTCAGGCTAGATATAAGGAAGAAATTTTTCACAATCGGGATGGTGAAATAGTGGAACAGGTTGCCCAGAGAGGTGGTAATCCCCCATCCCTGGAAACAGTCAAGGTCAGGTTGGATGGAGCTCTGAGCAACCTCATTTAGTTGAACATGTCCCTATTCATTGCAGGTGGGATGGACTAGATGATCTTTAAAGGTCCCTTCCAACCCATATTATTCTATGATTCTAAGACAGAAATAATTAAAAATGACAGTAGATATTTTAGATATTTCAGTATTTACACGTAGAAAGTAAATTATAGCCTTCTCTGAAATAAGACAATACATTTAATTTTATTTGACACTTCCAAATTTTCATCTATGTAAGGATGGATTTTTTAAATTATTTTTGTGCCACTTGTCAATCTTAATGTTGAGAAAGGCAGACATATACATACAGCAAGATACTTGACAGCACTTACCTGTTTATTATTGGGCTACTCTTCTATTTAGGTAAAAATCAATATTTGGCAGCAAGACTGCAAAGATGTCTAAGTAATATTGATATCCAATGATGAAATAATGGACATACAGTCAAAGTCTCATTCACTGGTCAGAAAAACAAAAGCAAAGTATTTACACTAGCCATTACATTTTATATTTATTTTGTATGAACTGGTATTTGTGAAGCACAGGTCCACTCGCTATTTGTGGGATACTTAACAGGTGCTTAAAAACTGACAGCTGAATTATGTTCTCCTTAATTTCCATTAGAAATTAAATGTCACTGATTTTTGTTTGCCTGGACCGGCTGTGCAGCAAATGATTCATCTTTGCATCAAACAGATCACTTACTTACACAAATTGCCACGTATCACTGGATACAGATTTTCAGCACTTTGCATAAATATTATGCACCTCAACAAAAACAGAGATATGGGTTGGCTGAGGCACTGCACAGTGTATGTCATTTATTTTCATGTATTGGAGACTCTGATCCCAGAAAATGATTGCCCATGAGTAGACTGGAGCTCAAAAACATAGGAAAAAAGCTGAGATATAGCTGCCGTCCAACTCTTAACAAAGCCATTCAGGGCACATGCAATGATTCACAAAGAGAGCAGGCCAGGATGAAATGCTACCTGAGCACAAGAAACACTACCTTTTACTGATATTCAGATATATATCTCTTGGGGAGGGGCGGGGGGTCTGGTTTGTTGGTTGAGTTTTTTTAACTTGTATATTGATGTGTTTTCTTTCCGTTCTCTTTTACCATTAGTTCTTTCCATGTGTTCTCTAATTGCATGGTCTGCCCCACTAAGCTGCAACTCAGAATCACTTTCAGTGTTCAACTTCCTGCACTTGTGCTTATACACTGCAGTGTTTCCATGGAAGCTGCTTCTCCATGCCTGTCTCCCCCCACTGCAAAAGAATTTCTTTTCTATCTCCATTCTACAGTCTTCCTGACTAAACAGTTTTTCTCTTCCAGCTCAGCTGAACCCCATGCCTACAACCTCAGTCACATTTTTCCCACCTTGCAACCCCTTTTGAAACCTTCTACACCCCTACTCTTGACTTCTGTGCACATGTTGACAGCAATTTATTCCAGTGAAAACTCTAGATGCCTTTCTCCCATGAAATGACCATTTGACCTCCCTGCCCCATCCCAGATTGCCTTACAGTCATTGTAATTGTTCTGCAAGTGTCATCTTCTCCCCTGATTCAGGTGCAAGTTCCTGAGTCATGCTCCTTGTCTAATCACCTCCAGTTGCCTCAATACCATCCTATTTTTTCCTCAATCTGTCTTGTATCTGTGTATTTTCCCTCCTTTAGCCCGTCCTTTTACTATGCTCGAGCTTTTCTCTTCACAGTACAATCATACTTCAGTCCTTCCTATCTCAATACAAACTGTATATGCACCCTTAGCTTCATGTGCCTTTACAAGTATGCTCTCCATTTTTTCTCTTCTTCATTTCTATGTAATTGGAAGTGCTGTTTAGAACACTGAAGATCTACTTTTCCAGTAATATCCTCACTTTCCTTCCCCTCTTGCTCCATCAGACCTCTCCCACTGAACTTACTAAAACCTTTTCTCTAAGAAGTGCCCAGCACTGTTACTCAGGGTTCACTCTTCTTGACACATCAATTACATTCATATCAAGTATCAAACATATCAAACCTTTCTCATGATGGCCTTCATTCTAGGGCAATGATGCCAATAAATATCTGGAAAATTATCATATTTATTATCTTATCATGCTTCAAATCTTCCTTAAAACTCTCCTTGTCAATGAAGGCATTGGTGATCCAACTCCCTTCTGTCATGCTGAGCAGCACTATTTCACATTTTTCCTTGTGTGGATCCATGTTAATTATTAATGTCTCTCATATTGTTCTTGTGGCAGTAACTGTCTTTAACTCCAGATCTGTGTAGCCCATAGCCCAGTCAGGCCTTGCTCCATAATTGCCGCTTTAAATATGTGGTGGATTGACCCTGGCTGGATGCCAGGTGCCCACGAAAGCCACTCTATCACTACCCCCTCCTCAGCTGGACAGCAGAAAGAAAATATAATGAAAGGCTTGTGCGTCAAGATAAGGACAGGGAGACATCACACACCAATTACTGTCATGGGCAAAACAGACTCAGCTTGGGGAAATTAGTTTGATTTATTATCAATCAAATCAGAGCAGTATAATGAGAAATAAAACCAAATCTTAAAAACACCTTCCCCCACCCCTCTCTTCTTCCTGTGTTTAACTTTACTCCCGAATTCTCTACCTCCTCCCCCGAGTGGTGCAGGGGAATGGGGAATGGGAGTTGGGGTCAGTTTGTCACACGTTGTTTCTGCTGCTCCTTCCTCCTCAGGGGGAGGACTCCTCACACTCCTCCCCTGCTCCAGTGTGGGATCCCTTCCACGGGAGACAGTCCTCCATGAACTTCTCCAGCGTGGTTCCTTCCCATGGGCTTCAGTTCTTCACAGACTGCTCCAGCGTGGGTACCCCGTGGGGTCACAAGTCCTGCCAGAAAACCTGCTCCAGCGTGGGCTTCTCTCTCCACGGGGCCACAGGTCCTGCC
>JANXJC010000078.1:21506014-21517447 GCA_027564655.1 Leptodon cayanensis
CATACAGTTAGTGTAACCTTGGAAATGTCTCTGGGTGTTAATTATTATAAAGAGCAATTGCAAAAAGGACAAAGAAATGTGAACACATTTCTTTAAGAAAGGTGTCCTTAATCTTTTTACTTGAGCTGAATTTCATATGAACTTCCTTCCAGGCTTTCTTTGCACTTGACAAAGAAGAAAATTATCCTTTCTGACCTCCATTGTAGGTACTTAAAAAGGAGATAAAAGAGTTTTGCCAATATGGCTACTCATTCTCCCGACCAACTTGTACCACTTCCTTCCACAGGTCTTGCTACACCCTCAGAGGAAGCACAGTGGTTAGTCTCATGCAACATTGCCATCTGGTGATGTAGTGTTTTCATTACACTATGAGCATATTAGACAACACTTTACAGAAAGAAAATAGTCAAGTTCGCTACTTTACTTACCCATGACTGACCGCCTTTGCGTACTCAGTAGGCAAGATAAGGGATTACAGGAAAATGGGCAGTGTCCCTTTTAAAAGAGATATTCTTGCAAATATATAGTACATATCATCCACTACAAAGAAACTGTGTTCTGTGACCGAAAATGCATGTTCACACTGTGAGAAGCTCCAGCGGCATTTGTTGCATCATGCGGTCAAGTAAACCTCATCAGAGCACTGGAAGAAGTTGCACAGGTTTAAAACAAACAACCATAACTTGCACTAGTGTTCTAGCAATGGAGAAGAAAAGAGAAAGCACAATCTTAAGAATCAGAGATGCAGTTAAAAAAGAAATAATTGTTGTTATTGCACTAGAACAATTGCTAGAGGCCAGAGAGGGAAGTAATCACTTGCTTTTTTTTTTGCCCCAAAATAATGTGTTGATAAAGTTCGTAACGACATTATTAGGCCACTGTACAGAAAAACAAAAAAGTGACATGCATTTTTTTTCCCCTCTAAGTCACTAGAATTGAGTGTCAATAATCCATATCAACAACTTGTCAAGTCTGCAACTACACTAGTTACATACATGAAACGAAGTACACAAAAGTGGTAATAAATATGCAGTGTGTATACATACAGTACAAGCTCATTTTAAAAATCAGTGAGAAAAATGTGAACACTTATACACCTTAAAAAAAAAAACAAAAACAAAAACAAAAAACAAACAAACAAAAAAAAAACAACAAAGCATTGGACTTTTTCTTTGATCTGGTAAGGAGACTAGGAGCATGTCTGCCAGTGTCCCAGTAACAGTGGACAAATTTCAGCTAATTTTGATGGAAAGCCAAAATTCAGAAATAATTAGCTTCTGCAAATGAAAATCAGAGGTCTTCTGAGGAAAGACATGCTTTTCCTATCATTATATGTTTTGTTTCTGGACAGACAACCAGCTAGGATACCAGCAGAGACCAGCTGTAAGCATTACCCTATGCACTGAAAAAAGCAGGGGTGAATGCAGTGCAGGGAGAGGAGTTGTGGTCAGGGTAAGCTTAGGAGAGAGATCCTTAGGTTACTTCCACCCTCAGATCAGCTGATCATAGCTGTGTAATACACAGATGTTAATAAAGAAAGTACAATCTTTTATTACATTCTAGATAACAAACAAGAGTCGGGCCTGGAGAAATGAATCTGTTGAAGTTACAGAACCTTCTAATGGTGGAAATGGAGAGCTTCTTTTACGTTCTGGTACAAAGAAACTATTTACACCAGCAGACCTTAATATTCCCTGGCTGTGTCTGCAAACCTCTCTTGTTCAGCTTCTCACTGAACAAAGTTACAGGTTTTTGTTTGTCAGTCAAGAAGTCAAAACCAATTTTCAAAACTTGGTGCATAAGATACATATTTTAACTCCTCAAATATCAAAGTAATTTAAAAAACAAGAAAAAGAAAAGCTGCCCTGGTGTACTTGCAAAAGGTATCTTTATTCATTGTATATACTTAAAAGCACACAGAAATGGATATACTTAAAAGCAAGTGGAGAGCCTGCCGTGTGCACTCGTGACATAAGGATATCACAAGCAGTTCTTAGAAGCTTGATATCTTATGTCAAAACCGTGAGGAATTTAAGTCAAGCCATGGGTAACAATGCCATAAGAACATGAGGTGTTCTTGTTGCATCGGTATCTTATTGCTTTTAGAATTATAAGAACACATTACAGTAGTAACTCAAAGGAATAAATTAGAGAGAGGAAGCCACAGAGCTAACACTGAGAAGAAGCACAGGCCTGCAGAAGCCCAATTTTTCCTGGACCACAGAATACTACAGGCAGCCTAGGCTGCACAACTTGGGAGAAAATATTTAGAAAGGGAAATTCCTCAAAAGCTTTCCTGTCTCCATTCTGTGGGATGAAATATGGGCCACATAAAGGTAACACAGCAGCTTGCTTGTGAGCTCGAGAGTGATTTTGGATATTGCCAAACCTGGAGGGAAAGCATCTGTCTACTGCTGCTTTGCCTTTGACAACTATGGCAATATTAGGATGCTTTTTCCCCCAACTCTGGGTACAGAAAAAAGTGAAAAGATTCATGTTTGCACTTTTTACTGCAGCTGAAGATCTTTGCTGCTCTGGCCACATTTTGATCCTCTATCTACAGTAGTTTTTGTGTATGCCCAGGCACTGCTGTTTCTGCTGGAAGCAGAGTCACTACCAGAAGCTTATGGTCACTAATGTCAGTAAATTAACTTCAGATGGAGACATTTCTGCTCTTTGCTGAGCAGAAGCTAAATAGGAAAATGAATCAACATGGGTATAATTCTCAATTCATTTGTACATACAATTACTCAGTTTGTTCAGGCAGGTATGTGTTCTGAATGAACAATTTGTGGACTTAATCAAACAGCTGATTTGGGGAAGAGTGAACTTTTTTGTTTGTGATGTTTGGAAGCAGTATTACAGTGGGACTGACATGGGCACATGCCAGGCACAGCAGTTATGCCTTTGTCTTCTCAGCTTTGCTCTCCCTGCTTAAAACCAAGAAGGGAAAGGGGTTGACAATGTAAAAAATTAAAAACAGTGTGCTGTATGGAAAAGAAAAAAGGAAGCTTTTAATTTTTAAAAAAATGGTGAAGGTAAGACTCTCAGGGAATTCTCTGAGCAAAAATTCTCTTTAAGAGTCAACACATCTCACGTACAGATCCCAGGGGAAGAGACAATTAATCTCATGTTCAAGGTCACCAAAATCCTCTGAAAATAAATTTTGAATGGGAGGGAGACTGGTGACATCAAATAGCAAGGTGTAGAGCGACACTAAACAAAAGTCTTAGTTAGCTGATATTTTTTATTCTTTTGATGTAACATAAAGACACTCTACAGGGGGAGTAGCAGGTCTCTGTACCAGCCAAAGCTTCTTGTGCTAGCAGAGGCCCTCCTGGAATGAATGAAGACACTTCTATTATGTCAACATTGCCATATAATTCTTAACCCCAGTTTTACTTTCCACAATTCACAGATCCATGAAACATAATGGAAGGTGCTATGCACTCTTCTGCCACTGTCAGGTAGGATAATGTTGGAAAAGCAGCAAGACAGCCATTTAAACGACCCTGCAATGAGCTCTCTGTTTCTTAATTCCTCTCATGATTTTACAGGCTGCTGATATTCAGTTTAAGCATTTTGACATGGCTTTAAAAAAAGAGCTGACCATTAAGGAACAAATGCTCAAATACACAATAAAGCAAAAATGAGCCTTCTAAAAATGGCAGATCCATCTCACCGGGTGCAAGAGCCAGCTTCAACTCACACTGCCAGGAGCGCAAGCAAGCATTTAAAAGGGATCCTAATTAAGAAAACTGACTGGCACTTGGTCTCACTGTTGGTCTTTTGGCGTAGGGAGAAATCAATCTAGCACAGAAGACTTGACAGCTGTATAACATAAAAGGGCACTCTGCAAACTGGTGACTAGGTGCAGACTAAATTCTGCATTATGCATTCAGAGAGGGCTCTGCCAGCATTAAATCAGAGAAACAGTCAAATATAGGGAGCCTTCGAGCCCACAGACTAGTTGACTTTTGCAGACCCTACACACAGCAATTAATCCTGTGTTTCACCCACAATAAGAGAGGCAAGCTGTTGCTTTTGGTGCTGTGCAATAGCTTAGTGAGTTAAATACATCCTTCTCCAATAAGCAGGATTTTACATAGGGGAAATATGAGTGAACAATGAATATTATTTCTCCAAGATTCGTCTTCAACCAGCAGAGACATTAATGTGTACAGTATAATGGGGAAATTTTAATTAGTTTCCATTCTCTATTTATCTGTGTGCATTTGAAAGGCCAAGAGATTATTTACAGAGTAGGAAGTGAAAAGGCATGTTCATATATGTGCATACAGAATAAAAGCAAAAGCAACATAAAAATAAAGATGACTTCGATTCGAATCAATGTGCAAGACAGTCACATCATGGTAAAACAGACACCCAGAAGAGACAAATACACAGGGTGGTGCAAAAGCAGCTTTTTGTCAGGGTGTATTTTATATTACTCAAAAATTGTAACTTATCCCAAAGAAAAATCAGAGGATAACACCTACCATATGCTTCTTTTATAGTCTTTATATACCATCTATTTAGAATACAGCTTTAGAAAGCTTTGCAATCTCTGGACAGGAATATCATCTTCCCATGGCCGTAAGGAAGTCACATCAGGAGAGAACATCACAGCTTTTAAAAAACCTTGAATAGTTGCCACCCACATGCATAGAAATTTATTATTTTTAACTTAACGGTATATTTGTACCAAACTGCTACAACCAAAAGTAGGGCCTCTGATACTAGTGTCAATGAAAATGTTTGCCGTCAAAGAACACATGACAAGGTTCATTAGAGATACAGAAGAAAACCTCATGCAGCAAGTCAGTTAAAATCCAGGAAAAAGCTCAGCACTATTTTGTTAAAGTTTTTTGCCCTGAAAGACATTAAATTCCACCATCATGCCTCTTTCCATTACTAAAAGCAGATGCTGCAAAGCACTGGTGAGGAGTCAGCAGCTATTCTTCACCCATAGACTAAAGCTGCAGTTGCTAGGCTGCTGTGGTAAAGACACCAGACATGAAAACAGTGACAGAACACTGCATCTGAGGCTTTAACTGCAGCCCACATCTGTATCGATCTCACTCCTAAAGAAGAGTGACGTTTTAAAAAAACAGCTTAACTGACACTTTCATGTATACGTGCATAATACTAACACCTAACAGTCCCAGTGAGAACTTTATTGTACCAGCACTGTAAAAATGCAGCAAACAGATCCTTTCCTAAAAGCTTCCATCAGTAATTAACAGATTGGAAAAAAATGAGGAAAAAAAATCAAGTCTTCTTTATAGTCAGTAATTGAGATTATTAACTATTATAATCTCAAAAAAACCCCAAGCCATTGAATTTCATCCTGCATTACCATCTTCAAGCGTTTGGGGTCATCTTTGTTTAAAGGTGATACTCAGTCTCTGAATTGCTTGACGAAGAATTTAACGTAGTCTTAAGGAGATCATTTCAGTTCTTAGTTCCAAGGCATTTAAATATGTGTTCTTTATTTCTAGATATCTTTATTGCCAGCTGGTTTTTCACATTCTGCTTTTGTCTTCTTTATCTATTCAAATGGTGCTGATTTTACCTTTTAAGGACTGGGTTGCCAATGCAAGTTCTGTAGTAGTCTAAAGTCTATCCCACACAGTGTCCCGCAGGACAGACAAATCCCAGTTAGCAAACTTGCGCTGGTCAATGGCACAGTATGATTTGGCAAGTATATGTTAGCTCAGGTGCAAAAGCAATATAGCTATCACTATGCACTACGTTAAGCTGATTGTAGAGGTATATCAACACTGCTTCTAGTTCTGGTGATGGCTCGAACACTGCTAGTTTCAGCAGAGGTGTACATCTGGAAAGGGGATCTGTGCTGTATTACACTGTGTGAGACAGGCACGCAATTTAAGAAACTCCCTTCTCTTAACTAGGTGATAAGAGCTGTTCATCATACTGCTAAACAACCCAAATCTTTGTTCCAAAAACTTCAATTCACTGTGATTTCATTTTGATTTCTGAACTCACCCACACAAAAACACCAAGCGGGGTCAAATCTGCATGTTTAATACTGTAGCATAGGATCTAGTATGGGCTCTCCTGTATTGGGGGTGGGGCAGGGGGGACGAAAAGCCATTTAGAAGCCTTTTTATTCTCTTGAAATCCCAAGTACACCACTGCTTTGTTATTAGTTACAGTAAAAGTGATCCATTTGTCAAATGGACACATCTCCCCCTGCAAACAGAGTTCTTACCATCCAATCTCCCATTTAAGGATGTATTGCTGAAACGTCAACCAGCACCTATTCCAAAAGATCAGAAGCCTTGATGAATTGTTTGATGTTCTGTAATCAAATAGGTTTTCACAATGGGCAGGCAGGGAACAGACAATGTGAAAAGGGTTTTAAACATACTCTGAAAGAAAAATTTGCAGATCAATGACAGTGGACAGAAGCTGAAGTTAAAAAGACTTTTGATCACATCCCCTACAGCTTCTATTAGAAATGAACTCAATATATTAAATTTAAATTTAGATAGCCTGAAGAACAGAAGCATATAAATTTGAGGGTTTGGTTTCACCCATTAAGATGGCAAGAGCTCATTTGCAAAATTCAAAGATAGACTTGCATGTCGGGTTCTGAGGTGTTCAAAACCATAGACTACACATTTAAGTCTGACCAAGCCGAGCCTGAGAGATCAAAAAAAGGTAAAGGGGGCAAGGGAGGGGGCAGCTCTATGCTACCATCTTTCTGCTCATCAAATTCTGATAGCTCAGGATGCCAAAGCTACCGTCTCCACCAGTCTCGAAGTGTCACTAGAACCAGCTTTTGCAATCCACTTGCTAGAACAGTGCTGTCACAAAAGAACAGAGTGTATTGCTGCCTGAACTTTGAGGGTAGGCACCAAGGTTCAGGCAGATGCTGCATCTTGTATGGAGCACCAGGCTGCAGTTCCTCAGGCATGTGTCAACCCATGCCCCAAGCAGCAAACAAGTCAGTTGTCTCAGGAACAGCTGTATGGTAGCAGAAGCAGCACTATCTTTGGCCTCATTTGTCTGCTTAATTATGTTTCCTTCAGAGGCTTTGCTTCTCCTGGATTGAGACTAATTCAGATTCCACTTTAGGGAATTTTTCAGGCCACTTACTTAGAAATTCTTAGCACATGACTATTTGACTCTGTCCCTAGCTCCAGATGCTGGTATATATTTGGCCCCACAAACACAGTATACTAATTCTGCAAGTCTAATGTTAACTAATCCTTATATTAAAATTCTAATCACTGAATTAATGTATTGGTCAAGAACCTCAGCTTTCAATTTTATTTTTAAATTTTTGAAGAATACATATCTAGTCCTCATGGTGGGGTAAAAAAAAAAATACGTGAAAATGTGTAGAGGCGGGGGGGGAAGAAAAAATAAGACATGACTCCAAAAGGCTCAAATGTCAAAAGAGAAAGAACACCAGATGATCGTTAAAACCATCTAAGACTAAATAAGTGGGGTGGGAGGGCAATTTTAACTCCTTCAAACTGACATAATGATTCCCAAGTTTGAAAAACTGTGTATTAGTTTTTGAAATTATTATACAAACATAACTGTTTAATATATAAACTATATAATGCCATACACTTTAAATGTAGGGGGGGTTTGCCCTGGAAGGGTCTTTTGAGACTAAGTATAAGATGGAAGACCGGGAGGCTCTTGTCTCCAGAGTATGGACAGTATAACTTGGGACAGGGGTGAAGTTATGAGACAAAGGGAGAAGGCGACAAAGATCATTAATCTTTTCTTGTAAATGTTGTTTCAACATTTCAGTCATACTGGAGGAAAGCAGTGAAATTATCCTTCCAGAAGTTGAGAAGGAAAAAAATTCCTTAACTGTGAAATATGAACTGCTGTCTAGTTATTTCAACACCTACTTATGGTAAGGCTACATAAAGCTGCAGAATACATTTGGAATAAAAATATGTACACTTCTATCTGCATGGGACACACAGTATTTGTTTATTCATAAAGTTTACTCTCTCTACTTGTCATGAGCAAAGCTTGACAAAACGAGTTTCCTAAAAGACAGTTTGCTGGGGGAATTTTGACAGTTCCCATTTGAGTTTTCCTCAAACCCGTCAGAGAAACATCAGTCAAAAAAAGCATATTGCAACCAGAGAGCTCATTCTTAAAATCTTGAAGCCTTTTTCTAAAGCCAGCTGCCTGTGTTTCCTTGCAGTCTATTTTCATAGCTTTTCCTTGGCAATATCTGTTTAGCCTGTCCTGTGCTAGGCTAAACCAGAAGAAAAAAAAAAAAAAAACAAACATTAATAGAGATGAAAGGCAAAATATTTAGAAGCAGCTTGCTCTGGAATGTTGCCAGGAATCGGAGAAAAGAAACTGAAGTGCTAGCATATTAGACACCTTAGTCACATTCTTTAAGCATGAAAGTGTTAAAAGTAACCAAAGGTTCAATGAATTTGAGATACAAGATGCTGCTTTGTGAAGGACTCATCTCATTCTCTTTTCCAATCCACAAACTCTTGAAACAATCCTACACCAGAACAAAAACAGTTGAGTTACCTGCCTAGTTATATAGAGACTTTCCAGAGCTATTAAAATACCATAATGAATGTTTTCTTTGGACTATGAAGAAAAAAAGCTGCCTGTCATTGATTTGTTTTCTTCAGGGCAAAGCTACCGGACAACCTAATTGAAATATCATCCCCCTTTTCTTTTTTGCAGCTTCATTTAAAACTTCAATAATGCCAAGTCTATATGCAAGCAAAAAACTCTCATGAGTGTGCAATCCTAAAGATAAACAATTTCCTAGACATACTTGAATCTAATGCAAGTCAGCTGTACACTCCCAAAAAGAATCATTAAAAGCATCAGCATCTTTCCTTGGGAAACACTCAAGGAGGTATAGAAGAATACACTTTGCTCTATGTGCATGTGGTTAAGTGACTTCAGTGTTTATTTTTTAGTGTCTGCTACCTAGTGTGAACCTGTTTGGCACTCCCCCCGTAAGCACTTTTCAGTACCTGTTCTTTTGAACAGCTTATAACATTGTGTTTAATTAAAGCCTAAGGCCCAACATATATAATTTTCTTGATCTTCTGCTTATTAAAATTCTCTGATTCTTACTTCAAAATAAAGGAATATTTAAAACAACATATGCTGTAATACTAGGACTATATTTTACATCATTTTAAAACAAAGAAGAGCTCTCTTTCAACACTTCTATGATAGCTAGGTCCTGCTGACAATTTTAAGATCAGCAACTTGGTATTTAAAAGTGAACTGAGCTTTACATATGAGCCCAAAATCATCCACTTTAGCTATTGGACCACTGCCCTTTAGGTAAAAACATTCAAAACCATTTGAAAGCTCTATAGCTCTACTAATTGTTTGCTTCATGTAATTTTATTGGTTTCCTCCTGTATTTTTATTTTTCAGCTTAGTTAAATGTCCAGACGTGTATTAAAACAGTTAAAAAAATATCAGCTTTCAGAATTACAGAATGAAAACATTTGCTATGCAGCTCTGAACACACTCCCCACATCAGCATCGAAACAGAAAGGTGGACAATAGTGGCCAATAAGTATCTCAACACGGATTTATTTGAATTATTTAACCATGTCACCTGACCTGCATCTGCACTGTTTCTCTCATCTCTATGTCATCTAATAGAGGAGTCTGCTGCCAGAGGAATCCCAGCCGGTTTGTTGGAAAGGGACAAGAGCCAAAAGGACTGCATCCCTCCCCATACAGGGATTTCTCAGGCAAACCGGGGTTGGATTGTACAGGCCCACCAACCTTTCCAAGCACATGTGGCCACCAGTAGCGAGGATTGAAGCTTGCTGGTAGCAATATTTAGACAGCTCAAGAGCCAAACCTCTCCTAGCATAGCTTTGGAAACAGACAGGTGAAGCTTTGCCAGGCAGCAGTCCCCACTTTAGCACCAAGTGATAAAACACGTATGTCCCTGGCAGGCTGACACAGCCATAGTCCAAGAGCTGCACAGGCCTCTGCCAGAACAGGGCCAGGATTGCTCCTGCTCGCAGACACCATGCTACCATGTCAGCTGGGATCTGCTCTTACTCACTTGGTTTTTAGTTAGGTGCATTTACTGGTAACCTCTACGGGTGTACTGAAAACACCCCACTTAACAGACCCTCCAGGCACACGCAAAACCATACAGCTGCCACTGCTCAGTGTATCATCTGGTCTCCCAATACATCACGTAAGTCCTTACACAGCAGTCAGTGCACAGCAATACCTAGTTTGGACCATGCTGTTATACCATACCGTGACTGTAGTCAGCGTGGCAACAAATTTCAGGTGCGGGATTCCATGACGACTGCAGTGGAAGTGGGTTTGAGCATGCTCCTCCATTCGCCTCTCAGGTGCTGGCTCCTCCTAATTTCTCATGCACCATTCTTCAGATCAAATAGTACACGCAGTTTCTCTCTTGGTGACCATGAATAGGTCAACAAATAATTGATTTTCCTACTTTTAGCCCATTTTCATGGTAGTTTAGTATCTTTTCAAAATGCAACACAAATGATTTTTTTTTTCCCCTGGGCATGACATTTTTCACTTGACTTGCAGATTGTTCTTCTGTGGGCAGCTGTAACAAAGGGAAAAAAGAGACAAGCCTTGGTTCCCAAGTTACTGAAAACCATGGACTAAAACAAATAACACAGTGACTAATTCTTCCACAGCAAAAGAAAAGCTGGATCCTCCCTAAGGACACCAGCTACATCCCAGAGCACTCTACCTGGCACTCTGTAAATGGCTCTAGCTGATTCTTGTCTGCTTCACATTAATCATGTGGTTACTCACTAAAGAGAAAGCAAAAACCTGACCATCCAGATGAAAGTTCCCACCACCCAACAAAGCATCACAAGCTTTTCAATGACTAAGAGTTTTATACAAAACAGAAAAGCTTCAGTATACCTTTCCTTTAGAATACACTATAGTCAATTTTCTGGAAGTCGAAATGTACGTAAGATATGTTGGAGCTATCTTGGTACTGCTAAGCAAACCAAGACAGGATGAACAGGCTGAAGTGAGAATTTGTCCCAGACAATGTCAATAGCCTGCTATAGGTGGTGAGTTAGATAACCCTTCCCCTTCTTCTAGGTAGAGGAGATCAAATTTCACATCCTTGGTCAGCATATTGCTGATTTTTAAGACTATCATCTCCTGCTAAGAACATAGCAGAGAGAAAATCATTATAATGAATTTATTCCCAGTCACAGTTACTTAATGAATCTGAACACCATGAAACTACACCTCTGACTCAAGGTTGCTGCCTTCATCAAGGGGTAGCCCATTGTGGAAATAATGCAAACCTTTATATTAAAATACAGTGCAGCTTTACTACTTATCTACACTGGCCCCTAAAAGCTTAGTGATAGAACTCATATTTCAATCTAAAAATATAATCTTCACACTCCTTTC
>JANXJC010000078.1:21517504-21529364 GCA_027564655.1 Leptodon cayanensis
GGGGGGAGGGGGGGGAGGAATCTAAAACTGCCTTCCCACACCAGCTTAATTCTTTTTATTCTGTGAACAAGTATCAGGAGTAAGAATCCAGAGCTGCCTCAACAGCTGCAAATCTCTGTTTTACCCATTAAAATACAACTTAGTTCCAGGAACATCTTGGTCAAGATGTAAAATTTCGTACAGACCAGATATCAGGACCAAATTTGAAAAGTCTTTTTAACCACTGATGGAACGCAGAATAAAAACTGAGTAGGTTATATCTCACACTCTATAGCTAGAATTCAGAAAAACATTATTTTAAAGAATTTTCTACACTCAGATTCCTCTAAATCCACTAAACAGAAAAAATTGCTTATAAATCTGACATCAGATTAAAGGATTTCATTTATTGAAGAAAAAAAATGAAGGAAGAAAGTAGAAAGATGTTTTAAGTTTAGTTTTAAGGCAAACATATTGTCCTCATTAAACATTTGACAGACTTAAGTACAAGCAGCACAATGCTGGCAAGCTGCAGCTCAAGCTATGCTTCAGTCACATGGTTAATATCATGCTCTGAGAATTTCTTGATGTTTATGGTTAGCTTTAAAGTTCAGAGCAAAGATCTTTCTTAAGGAGGACAGACACGTAAATTGTTAGTTTCTTTTTGACATTGTTCAGAACTCCATTACAAGTGCTGCAGGACAGATTATGGCCCTCATTCAGAAAAAAAAAACCCACTAAAATGCATGCTTACCATTGAACTTGATCTTACATACTCCCTAAAAGGCAATTTCTTCAGAGTCAGTACATTCCATCACACACTTGTTCTTAGCCTGAAGGACTTTAGAAAACAATAATATATGATGTTTTTTGCATAGATGTTTGGAAAAAAAGATGGCATTTAGTTTAGTATTCTTATCAGACAGACTATCATGAACGCTGCTTATAAAGATCTAAGAATGATCACTTAGACATGTTTAAAAACATACCATGGTAGGATCCGCACAGATAACATGACAAAAAAATTTTTGTCTGTCTGAAAAGGAGTCTATACAACATCTATTAACTCTTTTAATCCTCTTTCTTTTCGGTTGTGAAGCTTGTCACCAAGGCACAGCCTTTGTTTTTAATGAATATCGAAAAGATGATCTGAAAGAAACTCTAGTGAGACAATCATTAGCACTACCTGTGTTATAGGGAAATACATATCATTCCAGCCAATGACAGTAGCACAGACTAGGACACATTGTAGAGAGGAAAGAACTAGTTAGAGAAAGATTGTAGGGAATAGCTCCTGTCAGACAACTCTCTCTCACACACACACATACACTTTCCCTCATTTAAAATTTATGAAGATGAAGTGCTGCTTTTGTTTCCTGTCTCCAAGATGAGCCCTAATACTCTTGCCAAAAGCAAGCTAACACAGTGTAATTGTTTTTCATCTAAATTGCATGTCCAGCCTGCTTAGTTTTCAAAGAACATTGATGATGATGCTTTGATAACCAACTGCCAAATGGCAAACTACAGGGCACGTAGGCAGATGGGTATAATGAGAATTTTTAATCATTACATGTCTCAGTCAGCTTACAGAACATGGAAAAACAGGGGGAAACACAAGAGAGAAGAAAAATTTTTTGTAAGAACAAGATGGTTCCTACTTTCATTAAGAATAACTTAGAAAAACAAATAACGAAAGAAGCAATTCAGAACAAAGATCCCCTGAGGTGTTTTTACTCTGTTATATTCCATACAGCTAAAAGGGCTTTTTGAAAGGTTACAAAATGAAAGAGAATGGTCAGGAAGCACAAAGGCAGCTTTCTTTTTTAACAATGACGCAAGCCTTTCTTCTGAGAGAAAAGCAGTTTCAGAGTTTGATCTTCACAGAAGACACTTGTAAATTGCTGAAACCATAAATTAGAATCTAAAGTTATCACCCTTTAACTTTCTCAAGTTCATAGACATACCTGACCTGTATACCTCCACTGATCTCCTATTTTTCCTCTTAGACATCCTATTTCATGTCATCTAAACAGATCTGCGAGATGCAGCTTTGAGAAAACAGCTCCACATGGAAATATATAAGAAAAGCAACGAACAGTCACATTCTCAAAGTATATCCTCAATGATGATCAGGCAGTGCAGAAAGACATGCAGCTTTTACTGTTGATCCATATGCTTTGTTCTGTTATCTTGAGCTGCAACAAAAACCTGGATTCTGTTTATTGTGCTTGTTCCAGTTAATTTAGTACCTTCCCAGGTTAAACTATTGTTCTCTAATTACATTCTCTAAGCTCTACAGAGCAGGGGCCAGGGGCTGTATTGCTTTCCTTGTTGTGCATGTAAAGCATGGGGCTTCAGCAGCTGCATCATTCCTGCTCGCTCTCTGTAACATTATCTTTGTCATACCCAGGCGCTGGTGCTTCAAGGAGAAGCAGGACATCCTGTAACACCTCCTTTACAGGTGGGTAAACGTGCATGAAGAACAGCACTGTATGGGGGAAAGAGTGCAAGGAGGGTGTGTGGCAGCACAAGATGATCACGACATGGATCTAGACCTCACTGTGAGTTACAGAAGGAAAGCAGAACGGAGCAGGGGTCCCAAGACATATGAAAGCAGATTTTTCTTTTTTTTTTTTTTTTCCTCACAAAGTTGTAAGAGCTACTGCCATTCTTCTGTTAAATGAAAGCACTAACATCAGTTTCATGCTTAATACATACCCTCCTCTACTCTCAAAATTAGTCAAAAGACATTAGTTCTTTTGCTTCTTTCTTTTTCACTCAGACTTTCCATTTATTTATGCATACACGTATATTCCTGGCTTCAAAGAGACAGAGATCAAGAAAATAAGACCTTCTACATTTAATGGAAACCATTCACAGAGAAATTGACTGAGGGCATAGACACTCAAATCTACACTCACCATCAGTTTACCACCTGAATACCGGCCACTTGTGACTTCTCTTTGTCACAGGTAGCACATTCATGGAATAGGAACAATCACAGTTACTTTCCCATGCAACACAAAGGTACATTGTATTCTAAGTGTTATTTTGACAAAGTGCTTAACATTTGGCTGCCCAGATATTTCCACTCTCATCACGGCATAATTCTCCAGGTTGCTAACACCCCAACCCTGGACATTTAACCAAATGTTTAAAACACGTGCTTAACTTAGCCATATTTATGTCTTTAACTATTGGCCTTTTAGCTCTGACACACTGATTAGCAAGTGTTATCAAGTAAACACATGCTATTTACAAATTACCAAGTATGTACTTTTACTTATATAAAGAGCCTTGAACTTTTACACAAGGGCTTTCAGAAAACCTTGAAACAAACTGCAAAAGATGCCTTCATTGTTTAATCTTTTCTCTTGTTGAAGGAGAAAGAGCAGTGTGATTAAAAAAATCAGTATGAGACACTAAACAATCTGCTTCAGAAGTAATTGGTGTGCACAGAATCTATCTAGCTAGAGAAGTCCCACAGCCTATTAGCAGGAACATAGATTGTGCATTTACTAAAACCTGTCTGACCCTGGGTGAATAGAGCAAGGAGAAGGGCAGAGCAAATCAGTGACAGCCATAGCCTGAACTTTACGTGAGTGCTATTGATCTTATTGACTGGGTCACTGAAGTGCTGCTGTACATTAAGTAGGGAAGAACAACTGAAAATTACATTAATTCAAATTGTTAAATCAATATTTAACAGTATAGTTAGTGGCAGTTGACCTCAGATGCACCTTTAATAAAACAAAAGTGAACTGTAACAGCCAGAGTCATCGGCAACCCAGTAACCTGAATTATTGTGAAATATGTATTTTAAAGGCATGTATAAATGTAGACATTCCTGTAAAAATATAGACATTCCTTGCAGCTACTTCATTTCTCGTTGCAAGAAAAAGGTTCCTGCCACAACATTGTGTTACACATAAAGAAAGGATAAACCATTTTCTCTTCACCTTGTGCAGTTTGTCTTAAATGGTCACTCAGATAGCCACTGACATAGAACTGGAAGAACTGACAAATCCTGATATTTCACTGCCACATGTCTTTGCTGATATGTTTGTGGTACTATTTTTAATCATGCTTTAGAAGAAGAATGAAAACAAACAGTAACAATATTAGGACAGGATTCTGCCACTGACAGGCTTGTCTGACTGGTTTTAACCACTGCGCATACAGGGCATTCCTCTCTCAGATAAATGTGCTGCAACCTGAGCTGAGCCTCAGGGATTGTCTCCATGGAATCATTCTGGGGAGAAAAAAGAAAGTTTTAAAATCAATTTTTTGGTCAAGTTAACGCTCCAAAAATACAGAGCAGTAAAACAAATAGAGAGCAGATTTAGGTCACTGTACTTGAATCTTCCAGTAACAGTATCCCAGGATGTACCCAAGCTGCTGCTGACCTGGCAAGTGCGATTCCTGAGGCATCGCCTATGCAGCCAGGCTACCAGATCATAGTGCACAGCACATGATTCAGAGAAATCTGGCCTCATTCACAGATTAATATCATTGGATTAATACGTCCATCAGAAACACCTTAATCCATTCCAACTAAATCATAACCACTATTAAACCAGACCTCTTTCCATCAGCAATATCACTAAGTTAATAGCCTGGAAATCTAGGTTCAGCTCCTTCCTTTTTCACAGGCATCTTTCATTGCTAGCAAAGTATGTCAGATGTCTTTTCTTCCACTCAATTCTGCCTGTAGAGCAGAATGATAACAATACTAAAACAGAGAGAGTGAGGTTTCTTCTTGAGACCAGATATTTCATGGCCATAAATACAATTTAGATTTTAAGTACACCTAATCAAAGGGAGACTAAAAAACTGTGGGATTTTACCTTGTCAGGCTTAAATCTTTGATTATTCTAGGATCTCTAGACAGGTAAAGCTTTGGGGATATAATTTCTTCCCACAGGCTGAAGCCTAAACATCATGAAACACTTCAAGTAATATTATCCACTACACTTATTTAAGACAATCATCTCCACCAATTTCATTTTTTTGGGTGGGGAAAGGAGGAGATTAGGCTTTCTGAATCAACTATGAAAGGCCATAATCACCTGCCATTTTATTGCCTGGTGATTCAGAGCCACAAGGTCCTTCTGCAATCTTTTACAAGCAGCCTTCCTCCTTACCAGAGTGAACATCTTCAATGGAGTGCAAGCAAAAGGTAACACGCTTAAGTGAAGCATAAAGTGACAGTTCCTGAGCTGACTGTTTCTAGTCACAAAGGACTCTGTGATTAAACTGGATGGTTTTATGAAAATATCAGTCCAAGACCCATTTCCCTGACACAGGATGATTTCTGTGCTGAAAGTTTACAAGAATTCAGAAGAGAAAAAAAAAAAAGGAAAAAAAAGCTATAGTATTCATCCACCGGGAAGTATTAAAACAAGATATTTCTCCTAGTTCACATAACTCCAGAACTAGAAGCATTGTTGTAGTTATTGTACTACTGTATGCTTGCTCTATAACTCCTACGTAAACATTCACTGCTAGCCACTAACAGGAATATGACTCAGACCCCAAAATTTCACCCAGCAAAGCAATTCCTTATTTCTCCTTTCTCTGAAGTAGGGAAAGCATGGTATTTCCAATTTTATGCATAAATCACAGATGACAAGTAATTTCCCCAGCATATATCAAGGTAGTAACAGAGCTAAGAATAGCATTTTTTATTCCCTGTCCAGCACCAGTGACCAAACAAACATCCTATATCTGAAGGCAATAAAATATCTCACCAAACTGTAATGAAATTCCACACATCAGTAAGATTAACTCATTTAAATAAAATTTAGCCCTCCAGAAATCTCCTTCAATTGACATCTAATTCTTTAATCCCTTGACAAAAAACTAGGTCCTCTACCACCAACTTTCTAACAGTTTTCTATATTGCAAAATCTTGTTTAATTATTCATATTTAAAATACCCTTATCTCTCTACACTGCAATATTTCTGAGATTTACAGTTTTAAGCAAGGATATAAGGGTTTGTTAAAATGACGGCCAACTAAAGTAACAAAGTCTGCTGACATTAAAAACCACAAGTTGGTCTTCAATTTACCATTTGCATGTCAAGGCAGCATTGTCTGGCTGATGTATCTAGAAAAACACGGGGCAAAACTGATCAAAGTTGTATTTAGCTATTGGAAAACAAGAATAATAACTTCCCACCACAGTTGAAAATGTGGTTTTATGAGGCTTGAGATCATTGCAGTTTATACTGGGACATCAGTTTAGTTGCTTTTTAATGACCAGAGCCACAACTCCTCAACTGCAGCAAGACTTAGCATTTAATGAATCAAATTTGCTGTTTATTAATATTCTCTTAAATCCCCGCAAAAAAACCAAAACAAACAGGAATGACTGCTAGGAAAACAATAGAGTTATACTGCTGCAATCCACCATGCACTCCTTAAAAATATTAACTGTGTATTAAGATAAGAACTTTGCCTTTTCTCTGACACTATTTCCATTTACTTTAGTAGTAGCAGCTACTGTGGAACAGAGCAAAACTTTATCCAACTATGTTTATTTTGATGCCACAATTTCTCAAGCTCTCCTAACAGAAAAGCATACTTTCTTAACACAGTTAACGCCTCTACTCAGTATGACTAACATGATTTTAGAAATACCTGGTTAACTAAATATTAGATTTTTAAAATCTGGCACACAAGTTAATGAGAAATTTTCTTTTATACTGGCATAGCTGCTAAATTTTTGAAAGCATTGACTGTGGCTGAGTTATTTTAATTCCAAATGCTCACTAAGTCTTTTTTATTCATTATTTTCATCTACATGGTTTGGAAAAGTTTTACATCTCCTTTGAAGATTTAAGTCAGAAATCTAGCAAGTAATGGAGGCATCATGTTTTCATAATACCTGCGTCCAGGAGGCTCTTGATCGACAGAGTAACTGTGAATCAAGGAATAATAAGTTCCTCTGAAGTGAATTTTTAATTACTGCAGTACCTTAATGCAGTTCACTGGGCCATGAATGTCATTCAGGATGTATTTTCTAACAAACAGCTTTGTTTTCCTTTAATGCACCTTTCAGTCAGAAACAGATGATATTTTGTAATTACTAAAGCTAGAATGATACAGGCATATTCCTAGTGACGACACTTAAGTTATTATTTACTGTAAAACATCTAGGAGATCTAGACAGTGTATTTATTACTTGGGTGAACTTGTTCAGGTGTTACTTCTCTTCTGTTAACTGAACTTTGGAAATGACATATTTACTTCCCTTTTATTTCATCAACAAATGGTTTTCACTGCCAAAATAACCTCTTCTAATCAAAGAATATGTTTAAATAACACTAGGAAAATAGCCTACTCTTTGCCAAAAGGATGCTGACCTTTTGTCATTCTGTCATTCAAGGAAAGTTCCTATTTACAATCACCAAATGGTTTTAAACCAACCTGATGCACTCCCCAAAACATCCCATATGACACACTCAATGACTTTCATTTAACATCAGTTGTACAGCTCCTTGACTGCAATACTGATGACATAGAAAAGAATCAGCTTAAGAAAATGTTATTTAAAGTTTCTCAGTAGTGAGTTATAATTAATACTTCCTGTCAATTTTAAGATAGCTAGTCACCCAGCAGCATACTGTGCTCAGTGTACTCACAAGTGACCTGCATTTGTCTTTTCATGTATATTTCTTCCCAACAGAAATGCTTTATCCATTCAAATGAAGTTATATAAATCACAGTGACTTCCCTTTAACTAGAGGTAATAGTAGACAAAAGTCACATGATAGCTGGAAGCATGATGCAATGCTCTTGTTGATAGCTTCTCTTTTGCACAATGTAAGCCTTAGCTAGTTTGACAAGAGCATGCTGCACTTGGAACTAAGTGTTATTTGGGGGAGAATGAGTTCTTTTCAGTTGTCATTGAAGTGCTGCACCAGGGCTTTGATTTACATAAAACCTGATTATATTTAGTATCTGTTCACGTATCCATGCTAAATCAGCATCGCTTCATCAGCACAGAGATTACTTTTCTGCCTATATTTCTTCTAAGATCTTACTAAGACTTCTTATTAGAAGGTATCACACTTCGGTTTAAAAATATGCATGTAATCATACATATAATACTTATGGGTACTGAGATGTCTCCTAATTTCCTGTCTTTCTCTTCAATTTATTCCCCAATGTGCAATAAATGGCTGTAACTGATACTCGGCTTCTAAAGGACTCTTCTCTGGAAGCTGTTAACGACTCATAAGGTGCACAGAATCTTGGTAAACATATGAAATGATGTTCGAAATTATCTGCTTTTTTGAAAAGGATCCAATCTTTGATCTTACAGATGGATTTTTAATAAGTTGTCATATTATCTAGTCATATCTTTATTTTTGTCCAGGTCATCACACAAAGCAGCTCACTGGGTTTGTGTGCTAGTGTGTGTTCTGTGTTAGTGTGACAACAATGATGTCCCATGCAAAGCTATCACAGCACTGTGCAACATCATTCCCTCCTGTGGTATCTAGGGGGTTTCTAGTAGGCAAAAAAGAATGATATCTAGAGAAAGTCCTCAATTTACAACAAGATGACAGAGACATCCTAATTTACTTGTCAACTTGATAATTAGAGAAATAATTGGGGAGAAAAGATCTCTTACTGCAGAACTTTGAACCCAAGCTACAAACTCATCAGTTCTAAGAACCTTACCTTGAGTGGCTAGGTAAGGGAGAGTAAAAAAGTGTAACTATGTTGTCCGGTAGAGTCACAGGCAGGAATCATTATTTCACCCTTATTTAGCCCTATAAAGTCACCTTAATCACTCCCTGAGAGGCTGCCTCTGCATTATAAAGGTCAAATAAACAGGATGGGTATAACCAGTTACATGCATAGGTATGCATAGGCTATGATTAAAATGTGTATGGTAAGACAGCTCCTCTTCAATCATTTTTCCTCTCCTTGAAAATAACTGAAAGTGAGCTCCTGTTGCAGCACTAAAATGACTAAGACAAAGAGCGCAGACCTGCAGGGAGCTGGGAAAGAGAGAATGTATGGAAAAGTATTTTACTCAGCTACACATAATTTGCATTCCTCACCTTTCACAGTGCTGGATGACTGCATTTATTACCCTTTTTAAGAAGCAGATTTGGGCTAAAATGCCCTTTTCATGTTGTGGAAGCATGGATAGAATTTTCTTAATGAATAAGAATACATTGAACTCACCGAACGCAGAAGATATAAAAATAATATGCTCTCTCACTACAATTCACAAGGAAATAAGTATCAAGACTCCTATTCTCTGCTACATCTGTGTTATAAGCCAAGAGTAATTCTTCCACATTCAACAGACCCGCACCAAGATAAAGCTTCCATGGCTCAGGGTCAGTACCCTTACAGCGGTACTGACTCCCAAGCAATGAGACTCCACTCAGCAGCAGAAAGCAAGCTGGTTTTTGGTAGCAGGTCCTGTCAGACCCACGTTAGCTCATTACAGTGAGTGCCTCTGGAAGTCTCATAGCTGTGGCAGTCCTAAAGTAGGATAAGAAGAGGCTATGGTCCATAGGGCAAGGAGAAAGTTGAAAAGAAGACAGGAGCTCGGAAAAGATAAGAATAATTCCTATGCTTTTAAGTGATGGTTAAGGAAAGTTTCCATTCATATTATAAAACAACTTGTTCTTAAAAGGAGTGTAAAAACAGTAAGTAAGGATGACCTGCTTTGGAAGGACTTGGGCTTGTTGGTAGCAACTGGTTCAAACCAAAATACACACACCTTTACATAAATACTGCAGACCAATGCTTCCTATTGTTGATAAGCTACAGCATGTGGAACCTTTCCTAAAATGGGAATCTTACTCATGTTCTCTTATTTTAATAGATTCATGTTCCTTATTTTAAGAGAGAGGTGCTCAAGCTCACGGACTCAGATTTTCAGAGCAGTTAGGCACCCTCTCTGTGAGCATGGCTGGAAGTATCATGTGTATTTGAAGTACAACATTTTTTAGCTGCACACTTTGAACTTGGGCCAGAATTTCAGAGTTCAGTATCCAGCAGCTCCTAGTATTTCACTGTGTCCTGCTGGGTGCTAAGTCCTTTCAAAAAATCTGACTACTGAGGCACCCATGTGGAAGTATAGTTCATAACTCACCCAAAGGAAAACCAATTTTCTCTGCAACAGTCAAAGCATTAATTAAATAAGAACTATTGCTCTGTCAAACTACAACTGTCTATGTCCCACATTTCTGGTATTAGTTATAAGAAAAATGCAGCTGAGAAAGTGTACTTTTTGCTACATACTTTTCTTGAATTTTCCAATAGTAAAATCAGCTTTGTCAAAACTTTCTTTTCTTAAAGTTATCACAGACACCCAGCAAGTTTCAGAGTCCATATTTTTTGCTACAAAGCACCTGAAGAGAGAGGTGTAAAGTGGAAGCAATGGTGCAACCTTATCTACCTACCATACCATAATAATTTCTTTTTCAGTAGCAAGATGTAAACGCAAACATGCTTAAGAAGTATGCATAGTTTTGCTTTCAGTCCAGATCCTGATTCTCCTGGCTGAAAAAATGATAGAGAAAACTATACATGTTAGATAAGCTAAACCCACACTTTGACCAGTATATGTTTGTTGTGTTATCCATCAAAGGTAGCACCAAAACTTGTCACAACCAACGTATCATCATTCATAATAGCCTCAAATGGGACGAATCAACATGTTGCATTACCAAAGTGATAATTTTTGATTAGCAAATGGTGCATTTATATAGAATTCATGATGATTTACATCAGGGTTTTAATAACATTTCTTATCAGTGAGAAAGAGTACCCTGCCTCATACTGGGTAAAACCAATTGCCAAGGATTTAGTCAAGCACTAGGACAGTCATTAGTGGGCTTTGTTTATTCTTCTGGACAGTAATTACCCAAAGTATATTAGTCTCTCATCAGGGAAGGTTTGGGAAGAAAGACAGAATGACTTTAACAGAATTAATGATTAAGAAATCATGGGAGGCAGAGAGGAGATGTAGCTGATAGACACTCAAAGAGAAAGGAGAGGACATAAAAAAATCTTTGCCTTTTTCCCAATATAGGTTCCTCTTTTGAAGTTGTAGGCTACGTATATGCCCAAGGGCCAATATTCTAACTATATTGAGCAGGAAAGCATCTATAACTTGCATTCTAGATACAAGGACAGAGAAAGGGAGCAATTTTTAGGAACTCAAGCTCTGATAAGCAAGCAAGAAAGAGAATGATAATTAAGCTGAATCATCTGAGTCTTTAAACACAGACAATGAGGCTGCAAGGATTTGTAGGTTTTATGAATGAAATGTTTTTCTTTACTTTTACCTTGACCTGAGACCACCTTAATCAGGGTTGCATTAAACTAGCAAAATAACATGGCATGGCGTGCTATCCAGCCAGCCATGGCAATACTTTAAAGCCAGAAGGGATCAATATCTGGAGTGCCCTCCACAGCTCTGCTGAGTAATTTGGAGTGTACACTCCTACTCTTCTGCAAGAAAAGCTTTGGGCGCGGTAACCACGGTCTGTATGGACTGAGTGGCCAGTATCTGTTCCATGCCAAGACAGCATACTGACCACAGCAAGTTAGCAAGGACTATGTTGCAACATGTAAGGGCTTATTCCTGTGTACTTTGTGTTACTCTTTTGTAACATAGCAGACGCCAATTTTCCTGTGTAATTTGCATTACTGTTTTGTAACCTAGCAGAGACCAATTCTGCAAAAGGTTGACTTAAATAACATTATGGCATTTCATGCTTGAAAAAACATAGTTTTGATCAATGCTTTCTACAGTTTGCCCAGGTTTTTCATATATCAAGCAAGTGGGGGGGGGGGGGGATAAAAATGGCCAAAATGGGAAGAAATCCCGCAAAAACAAGA
>JANXJC010000078.1:21539189-21550742 GCA_027564655.1 Leptodon cayanensis
GATTCTCTACATGATGTCCCTTTAGTCTCTTGGAAAACATCACAGAATGCCTGCCATGTAAAATCAGGCCTAATCTTAATTATCTTGTTGTCTATTTCCTGAGCTTAATTAACTTTTCTAAGTGCTTTTCTATACTGCAATGAGGACTAAACCCATTTTGTCTTATTCAGCATTTCATAATTTCTTTTGCCTCAGTTCCTAGGAAAACGAAAAGCTCTTCACAGTCCTAATTGTTATGACAAAAGCTAAGGTATGAGATTTGAAAGAAAAGCTATAACAAAGAATTTGAGAACATATAGTTGTGCATACAAATAGAAGGGCAGGAATCTGCAAATATGGAGAGATAATCCATTCTAGCCTCTAAATGAACTGATTTAAATATTTAATTATTTTTTTAAGTAAATTAAGATTGCAGGATTCAAATCGTAGTCATTATAGGTCATCAGGCTGTTTTAGGTGAAGTACAAATTGTCTACAGTCCACAGTGCTCAAATAAGTTTAGAATAATATAGCAGCTAATTTGCATGGCCAAGCCTTCTCCCTTACCGCTCATTCAAATTTTCCTATGATCAGGCCACTTTTATTGCAAGGAAGAGCAATGCAATGAAAGTTGAGCAAGTACTGTAGCATCTCACTTTTCCACTGCTAGAATTTCACTTTGTTTTTTCAGATTACAAAAGATATCTGTATACTTTAGAGAAACAAGCACAATGACTTTACTTACTCCACTTTTTTCCCATTCAAGAGGCAAAAGGGAAGTTTTATTTAAACTGGCTGTCTAAAAAGCCAATATGATTATTTTAATTAAAAGAATACTTTTTTCCAAGCTCAGACAACCTCCATTAGCTATCACAGTGCATTTACTACATATGACTCTCTTCACCTCTGCCTGCCAGCAAGAAGCAGGGTGGTTTCATTTCAGGGCATGAGCAGATGAGGACTCTCTGAATGATTAGCTGATATGGAGGTGTTCAGCCAAGTTGCTTTTTAATAATATTGGAGACACATCAGACAAGCAAAAAGCCAGTAAGTGGACAGCACTCATCCCCTAGTTAAAGGCCTAAGGTCTACTAGATTTTACAGAATATTTGTTTAACTTTTCAGGATTTGATCCTGTCACTATTTGACTCTCAGCACCAGAAGACAGATTCAGATGTAAAAATAAACAACACTAAAGAAAAAATAATCATCTCAAGCGTCCATCCAGAAAACAGTGAAAACTATGCTATGTTTTCTGTTGTTACTTTTCCCATAACACCTACAAACAGCAACCAAATAACTTAGCAATAACTTCATCGAAGTGAAAAAGAAAGCTTTATGATGGTAAATAACTGTTAAAGTTACCTATACCCCTGTATCATGATGAGATAATAACTCTACCCATTTGGCTCTTCTCCTCCGTTCCCCTGGACACCAACAAAATACCCTTTATACAAGAAAATAATCAACTGCATAAGGAATCAAGAGTGCCGTAGTTCACATCTTTTCACTTCCATTTGTACGCATTTGTGTATTTCAGTCTTTTTGACTGATCAAAGCCTCCTGCTTGTGGGCTGAGAAGGCGCACAGGGTCACTTTTAGCAGCTATGGACTAGAACCTTACAAGTACTGTCATACCAGGCCCTCTGCTTTTTAGTTGTAACTTTCAGAATGAAGACAGAATAAGGGTGTTTGGATGTATTGAATGCCTAGTATGCTCTCCTTCAGCAGCAGGAAAAGAAATCAAGCACAAACATCATAACCCCATATTGTTACATAGGAAGCATAGTGTAGAGCTGAATCAATGCAGCTCACGAGCGTGCAGTTGTACACTAGAGCTGTTACATCTAGCCTACTCCTTGAACTTCATGCTAACCCTTTCTTAACACAGACCAAGGTATGGTTTTGTCAGGACATGATAAGAAAGTAATAAATTGAGTTTTGGACTAGACTGCTTACAAAAGCAGATCAAAAAAAAGAGAGTCTTAATACAACCCATTATAATAAAGAACAAAAACAAAGAAAACAACAACTAGACCTAGTTTTTACTTACTTTTTCCACATTAGCTTCCACAAACTTCATCACTTAAACAATGGGTAACATCAGTTTTATTTGTCACACCTCATCCACCTACACCATCACAAATTTCCCTCTTTCCTCTCCCTCCTCCAGATCACTAGGATAGATGTGAAGAAGGGCAAGGGCTACTTAACAGAACCAACACCAAGTCCACCTGGGCAAACTCAGCCTCAGAAGGAAGCAAACCAGGCTCCCAGGGCTGGCTGGCACTGCCCACACACCCAACCCTGACATCTTGGTAGTATACAGAACAGGAGGGCACACCAGGAAGGGAGCAATCAATTGCTGTCTACCATTTGTGAGGTGGCCCCAGGGCTGAAGGAAAAAACAGCTTTGAGCTCCCTGGTATGCCTGTGACATTTGTCCACGGGACAGTTTTGACATGTGGCCCGTAAACAGGAAGGCTGGCCATTTTACTTTTCAAGTTTCAAGCACAGTCTAAACTGGAGCAAAGTTTCATCTGACTTCTTCAGAAATGGAAGTGCCTTTCCCTTCAAGACAAACCCTTCTCAGGAATCAGAGCCCAAAGCAACCTGCTGGTGACCAGTTCTGATATAGCCTGTTAAGCCAGGGTTGTACGCACTGCTGTGAACCCTATTGTGTCAATACAGAACCACCAAAACTTTAATCTTTAGGTCAGCTGAAAAGATTTATTTCTATGCATGTGACAAGCTAGAGTTTAAAGTTTCAACATATGAAGTTTAAAAAAGGTCAACAACCTTCCCTTAAGTGGTTTAAGAATTGAATCACAGTTCCACTAGCTTATGGACTTGTAAATTGTTTTCAGCTCATGGAGCAGTTGTATCAATTCCCACTAAATTGGAGGGTAGTTTGATTAAAAGATCAAGTGAAACATTTCTCAGTTCCCAGCCTTCTAGCACTAGGCTAATGGTGTAAGAAACCATTGTCTAGACAAAAGAGAAGTGCCATAGTCTTCCACCATAAACCTATCACCTTACTGTATTTATTGTTTCTTGAAGTCAGTGATCTGCTCTTTATAAAAAGTGACTGCTAGATAGCACTTCTGTTAGTTTTCTTACAGCATGTCTCCTTAGCATGAGACTGAATTTTAAGACAATCACTGGATTAGCTAGATACACTAATTGAAACTTCTACGTAAGAGTACCAAGAACATTATTTGTTGAAACCATTCAACAGCAAGGGACTCTCTGCAAGTGAATATTAACAGAAGTAGTAGCTACTTGTGTTCAGCTGCCTGGAGTGGTTTATATGCTCTGGAACTCAATTCTTATTGGGAGCTGCAGCCAAACATATACACATGTGTGTAAAGCCGCTCAATATACATTTGAAGAGAAGGGAGCGGAAATATGCCTGCATGTGCAGTGAGTTTCCAGGTTTGCTTCATGATTGCTAGAAAATACATTAGAGTTTTATTTGATCTAGATAAATGGAAGCAAAAAAATAAAATTCCTGCATCTGCTGAAGCCACTGACAGCTTATTGATATGTTCAGCTGAGCCTCTTCCAGATTTTCTCTACTTTCATCAGTATATATCCTGGCAGTCAGTAGAAATAACAAAAAAACACAGTATATCAGAAGGTAGGGAAAAAGCCAATACATAGCTAAAAAACCTACAGACCAACACTTAAAACAACCTTTTTTCCCATGCTTTTGCTTTTTCCTCTCAGTGTGTGTCCTGATGGTTTTCTACAGTTATGGTTCTACAAGAGCTATGGTTCAAATTAATACAAATTTAACATATTAATGTATGAATACACCTCTCTTTGCTCTTGCAATTCACAGATTTCTTCCTGTATTTTACAGGGATTTGAAATTACAGGTTCCAGAAACCATGGAAGCACCACTTGACACACAATCATGATGCACACCATGCATAATACACATGGAAACTCCAGTGTCCATTCATCGAGTCTGTCTTTCCTGCCATGCTTCCATTGCTACGCAAATGAATATCTACTTCACTTTACAGATACCAATACATTTTAGCTTACAGCATTTCCATGTAAAGATACTCCTAAGGTTTTGCAAGAAATTAAAATATTTTTAAAATAAGAAAGAGTTGTTAGAAGGACATGCTTCTAAGAAATAAGCATTCTTTCTGGATTCTAACACCTATGGGTTTTTTTAGATAGCTTTGAATCCAGACCATTTGTATATAGGACAAACTGGCTGATATAAATCAAAGGCAATACTACTTTTTAACGTAGTCAAGATAGATATGTATATATTTATATACACATAAATATACCTATATCTATATATAACTTGACTACATTAAAAAGTAGCACTGCCTTTGATTTATATCAACTGGTTTGCCATATATTAAATAGCAGGGTCAGAGGAGCTCCTGGAACTCTCATGTTTTCATCCCTGTACCTTCACTGTGACTTTTGCAGCCATAGGGCTGGGTTTACTTCATTTTTGTTCTGGCAATGCACTGGGATTTTCAAACACTGCAAATCATACTTCACAAATACCATTAGCTTAAGTCAAAATCATGAAGCAGTGAGAGATCTGAACATCCCATTATTTCTTTTTCATTTTTTGAGTGGAATTTGCAAGAAACATGAATATGTATTTTTCTGCCCTTCTTACCACCACCATTCCTGCTTGCATAGTTATTACAAGATAGACATCACTTTAAACACTATTTGCAAACACAAGGAAATAATTCAGTTGTATATTTCCCCTTTTCTAGTGCAACATTCTTTTGCACTCATGCAGTCACTGTTACAAACAAATTTGCCATGGGGCCCTAAAAGAATGAAAGGGTAACTCTACTCATAATACTATGTTGCGAGAACTACAGCAATAAACACAATGGCACAGAATGCTATTACTTAGGTTATGATTTGATACCTGCTGAAGAATAATTCATATGAATTTTATGTGACATGTAGAATAATACATCTTTTTTCAGAAAGCCAACCAATAAAAAGTGTTTCTTTATAATATCACGAATGTGCATATTTGCTGTTATATCCAAATTACAGAAGGGACCAAGTGACTGAAAACTGCTAAATAACAAAAGAGGAAAACAAGAAAGGTGACACAGCACAAATCTCATATAAATTCAGCTGGCAAGGTCAGACTTCATGTTGCTTTCTGTGGGCACTAGCAGTGTTAACCAGGCACCAGGAGTTGGTGACAATGGGCAATTTCAATGTTTAACAGTGGAACGGAGCAGGGTATAGGAGATCTTCCTAAGAACGGAGGCATCCTTTAAATACAAATATGAGACAGCGGCTCAGTTTGGAAGTGACAGAGAATAAAGGTGGAAAGCCAACTTGAGTCAGTATAATAAAAATTACATTTCTGGTTCTTAGGAAGGAAGGTATGGAAAAAATTAATAAACTTCAGGAAAGCAGACTTCTATAACCTTGCAGACATGGTCACTGAGGTCTCATGGGATGGATGTCTGAAAGAAGAGAATGGAATAAGGAGAGCTGGTAACCTTTAAAGGGCACAGGTGCAAGTTGTCACAGTGCAATGAAAAGATAAGGAAGGCTTGGAAGACACCAACTTGGCTAATTCAGTTTTTCAGTGCTTTCAAAAAGAAAGCTCAAAGTAGAAATCAGGTTAGCTTATTCTTTAATACCATTAGTAATTTAAACAAACACAAGAAGAAAATCTAGAAAGACCAATTTTTAAAGAGCTAAGGAGAAATTAAACTTATTTGGTAAGTAATTTAATAAGAAGACAACCACCAAAAGAGGTGGTTCAATACACAATAGAGAGGAAGTGCTGCTTCACAGTTCTCGGTGACTGATGTATTCCATAGCAATTTGGCTCCTTCTTCACTCAGGATGTGACCAATGCTTAATGTGACCAGCCCCAGTGACAGAAAGGCAAGAACTCCAGCAGCTGCAGATTAAAGAGCATGTTGGATGTCTTCAACCTGGCAGTGCTGTTGAAAATCACCTTTGAATGCACTGAGGCCAGTGCCTCCATGAACGGTGGAGCCCATCTAACTGCACACTGGGGCTGAGAGGGGAGGAGAGGAACTTGCCTCCTTGTCAGCAATGGGTGGTTTATTTGCCCATTCTACTGTCCTAAAACCAGTGCTTGCAAAAGGCCAAAGGAAGCAGCTCTAGAATGGCTAGCAGTTATCTTTGAGATTTCATAAAGGACCCGGATGAGCTCAGAAAACTGAGGACAGAAAAACCACCTGGTGTCTACCTTTAAAACAGGGAAGAAGAAGGGTAGAACTTGGGACTCAGAGCCCTGTCAGCTTACCTCTGCTTCCTAGAGAACAGGAGAACAAGAAAGCTTAAGCACCACAAAGGTAAAAAGTGAATGAGAAAGTGTCCCACAGAGTAGGGTTATTCACACTTCCTCCCTTCCTCTAATAGGTCATAGATCCTCCTGAACAGAGGAGAAATAGTAAGTGTTAATAGCTTAATTTTAAGCCTCAATTATAAAGCTGCTTCAGATTACGTTCTTGTAAGAAATAAGAAACCAATTTAAGAGAAAGAAGGGTGTAGGACAAGCTAAATAGCAAAAGTACGGTTGACACGTTAGTGACAAGGTGGAACAGGGTATGGAGTGAGGTTTTACAAGAGTCATCCCAGGCCCAGAACTACTCAGGTTTTCATGACTAACTGGGGTGAAAGAAATAACAGGTATGGTTATTAAATTCATAAGTAATTTCAATCTGGAAGGGACTAAATTGAAGGACCAGATAAGAATTCAAAATCTTAATTAACTGAATTCTTACTTACTACAGCAGAGGTTAGGCAGTACTCAGTAAGAGCAAGTGCAAAGCTCTACATTTAGAGGTAATCAGCTGCATGTCATAGGATAATAGATGACTGCACACACAGCTGCACTGCAGAAAGATATCTAGGAGTTGACTGGTGCATTTTGTGATCCAAGAGGAAATGCACAATGGAATAATTTTTATCACCCATGAGAATTTCTTCACTAATATAAGTGACAGAGTTGCCCTCAGCTGGAGAGTCATGCCCAGTTCTGGGCACTAATTCAAGAAAGATGTAAACCAGCTGGAAGGGGGAGTGAGAATAATCAGAGGTTTGGAAAACAGGAAAGGCTGAAAGAATTCGAATTAGTCTAGAGGGATGAAGAGGGATGTGGCAAAAACCCGCTAGAACACGAGCCTTTCATTATCTTTTCTATCCCCTGTCCTGCTGAGGAGAGGGAGTGATAGAGCAACTGGGTAGGCACCTGGCATCCAGCCAAGGTCAAACCCACCACAACGGTAAGGATGTCACATACTTCAGGCAGGCCTCTTTTCCCTTTTCTTCTGATTCTGAGTGACTTCTGCATCCAAACTTTGTGTTATATTGCCCTTTAAATCCCATTAGATTGCCAATTTATGGCACGCATTCTTTGCAAATCTGATATTACCTCTGCCTTCAGAAAGTGAATCATGAAAAGCAAGAAAGTAATGATCTAATTCTCTATTAGTATTTGTGAGCTTTGCCACTGGACGATGGGACTAAAGAAACAGAAGACAACTGATTGATGTTCAGTGTCTCATTTAAACCTACACATCGCTTAAAGCATACAATGTTTTCTCGTGCCAAGCCATTATCTCTGCTAAGGTTATCTCTGCGTATTGCCCACGGTGGTATTTGTCACTCGGGCAGACAATTCAAATGTGATACCAGAAATGTGGCAGTAGATGGCGTAATTACACTGTGATCCAATGGAAATTTCAGCTCCACTCATCTCTTTTGCTTAATCGTACCAAATATTTAAATAAAAAATAAAAAAAAATGGTCTATACTCAACACATTTTGCTTTCAAATTGAGGAAATATGAAGCTGGCTGATCAACCATACAAGCAGAAGCAATGTAGTGGAAAATGCAGCTGTGTTTTCTTGTTAGAGAAAATTGTGCTCTAGGCCCAAATTTTTCTAACAGTGGTCAGAATCAAGCCAGAATTCAGTGTTTAAATTCCCTTCTTGCAGTTACAAGTGATAAAAGTTTCAGAGAAGAAACTCATCATGTTCTTATGTAGATGTGTAGATAATGTTGTTAACATTACTAACCATTGCTTTAAGATTATTTTCTTCCATGCAGATTTTAAGGCAAGGTTGACTGCACGTTATAGTTTCAGTGGTTTTTTTAAGGAATCATAATTACATTTAGAACCAACTGTATATCAGAATTTTTCCCTTTATCTTCCCAGCTATCATAGGTTTTCAGAAATTTCATATGACGTTATTTTAAATTACTGTAAAAGCCCTCAGTGTGTTTCAGACTATGATCTCAAAGTGATGAGTAGATATTGAAGCATGTCATTGTAAAAAAACGACACCATAAACAATGCGATATAACAGCTTCAGAGCCACAGGCAGCAGTAAAACTAAGCTTCCACTACCGGTAGGGGTTAGCAGTACCTTAAAGAAAAATGAATTGCATGGTGCTTGTTTCCTTTGCACTTAAGAATGTTTCAAGATGCATGCTGCCTTGCAAAATACTTTGGTCTTTCTAGAGTGTAGAATAAACTCTCCAGTAGACACTAGCATTACCTTGCTCATATGATCCTCATTCACGGAATTGTACCACAGGCTCTCAAAAGGAGTTAAAACAAGTGAAGAAAGAAATCCTCAAAAAGCTGTAGTATCAGAGTAGCTAGTATCTTCAACATGTGACATAGCACCTGGAGACAGCAGTGCCCCACAGGCAACACCAATCCCTCTTAGCATCCCACATCCCCTCCTTGGGATCACCATGTCTCCCCCTTTTTTCAGCTATCTTTACTGCTGCCTTTCCTCATTTAGAGAAATAATGCAGAGAGATTGTCTAGAAACTTTTCTACAATTTATGCATAAGTTTTGAAGACTGTAGGCCAATATGACATTCCTGTGGGCAGTTTAGGCAGACAGAAACATCACCATACCCTCCACATTTTATCATCTCTTCTTTCCTAACTCTTGCAGGCAAGCATAATCGGTTTCTAATTTGCACTGAGCACTTGGTTTATTCTCCTGGTGACACACTAGGTACGCACACTTTTCCTATACCAGAGGAGCCTTCTGCAGTCTTCAATTAATTCTTTCACCAAAAGAGCCTTTTATAGCACCCTTGGACAAAAATACTCACAAAGGGGGAAAGAGCTGGATCCCCTTATGTAAGGCTTTGCCAGGGAGGACTCGAGACTTGAAAAAAGAAAGTATCCTTTCAGTTCCATATACCTGTTCAGGTTTTTTGTTTCTATCACTTATGATATAAGCAAAGAGGTTCAGGCAGACAAGTTTTGTCTCCCTTGTGCATTGCAGTTGCCTTAATTACACAATCAGATTTCTTTCTATAAGACAATCATCTGAGTGATTCAGTGTCCAGGATGCTAATGCTCACTGAATAGAGGGTACTCAGCATTTTCGTGGTGTTCTTATTACTCAGTGTGCAGCCTCACAATTTAGCACATTCTTCACAGTTTATCCTGAATACTGTCCTAATTTCTGTGAGAAAATGAAGTGTTTGTCAACCATAACATTGTCCTAGTGTTCCCTTCCAAAGGCTTCATAAGGTAAAGGGGGATTGTGATTCCTTTGCTTTTACCAGTGAGCAATCAAAGCACAGAAGTCAAAGTTAACATTGGGATGACAACTTTTTCCAATCAGCACAGTGTGATTCTTCAAGTTTTCAGAACAGTTTCCATTCCCTAAAGTTTAGCTGTGAAATATCTGTGAACTGGGATATTCACGGGAGAAGTAGCATGCAATTAGTAGGAGTTTTGGCTTGGGCTTTTCCTTTTTATTTTGTTTAGTGTTTGTTTGGTTTGTTTGTATGACTTTGCTTTGAGTGACTTACTAAGATTCCAGTAAGACACTGTGCAAAAGGAATTAAATTCTAAAGGACAAGTTTCACCTGCCTTAATTTTAAGACCTCTCTCATCTACATCAGTCATCACTGTTCCTGTCTGCATATCACTCAGTATCTACAAACCTCTGACAGTTTGGATCTTATACCCAAAATGTTTATTACTGGCTCATCAACATCATTACTGTTCAGTGTAGAGAGCAAGTGTACTGGCTGTTCGAAATACAGGAGGAGTACTCTGTGAGAGACTGTCCTAGTTTACTTATACAGGAAGACGCAGTATGTCTTGCTGGAAGCTGTAGTATTCCTAAATCATCTTTTTAGAGTGCTTGGGGATAGTACAACTACCCCCAAACTCTCTAGCATAAGCCTCTACATTGCACATTAGAAACTATGAAAAGGAACAGTTCCCCTGCATTTCTCTCCCAGCCAAAAACAATTTCAAATGCATATAACCAAACCTACTAAATTCATCAATACTCGAACAATTTGAGATGCCTTGCAACATGCCTTTGACTTGAGGGCGTAATCACAGAGAACAGTATTACTGCTCCCAGAGGGACATACTTCAATGTGACATGGTGGCAAGGGTCTCTTCAGACCTTGCAGATTCTATTCTCACACTCAAGTCAAATCAAGTTGCATCCTGAGGGTATTTAATTTGGTTTCTAAACAAAACAAGCTGGTTTGGGGAAAATATTTTGCAACAGCAATGTGTTGTGTAATTCCTCTGCTCCTTTCTCCTCTCTCCCTGCAGTACATCCTGGAACCCCAGTGAAGCTTCCAAAACAGGACAAATATTCATCATTAAGCTCTCTTCTCCCAGTTATTTCTCCTTTGCAGGTAATAGAAATTTGACGAGGCCACACATAACAGGGAATCTATGGCCTTCTCCCAACCCCTTGCAATATTCTCTGCTGGAGAATCCATTCCATTGCTGGGGTTGGAGAGTGGGTTTGGTTGGTTTCAGTTTGGTTTGGGGTTTTTTTTAAGAACTGCAGCCATCTAGATCCTTTTAGCTTTTTGTATTTCTGTCACTGCCCTGGCTGAGTTCTTCTTTACCATGGGAAGATGTTCTCAGGCTCTGTCTTACAGGTACTCTCTCTGAAAGAAGTCATGGGCTTTTACATATTTATCTAGTTACAGGTCTCTTACCCAGCGTCTTTTCATATAACATCTGTCCCAATTCCCAACTTGCCCATAAAAGTCAAGTCCTGCTTGCCTCACAGGACATAAAATTGTTCTCTGGAACCAAATAAACTTTCCTTTTGTGTCTGTGGCTTCCCTCGGTATTGTTAAGACTGCTATTCTGTCAGGACACTAGACAATGTACAGCTGATATTAAAAAAAACCAACCACACAATTTACTCTAGGTTAACAACTCAACATATTATACACGGAGGAATGTCTGTTACACTTTAAAAGAAACCTTTTGACAGTTGTATTGTAGTTCATTATCTTTGTCCATATTGGGCAAACTCTGCTGAGGTTTGCAAATACAAATAGAGATGTAAGGTTTTCCCACCCTACAGGACAAGGTGTGTCTCTCCTACTAATTGTAAGAGCCCATGTGTTTTTCCTGGACAACAGCTTGGATCTCCATATGCTCATATGCTACAGTTTCTTCCACTGTAGTATTCCAAATTCTCAAGTAATCTCTATTGTTTCAGGCACTATTTACCTTCAGAAATGGACCAAACCAAGTTCTAGCTGCTTTGTCA
>JANXJC010000078.1:21579394-21589445 GCA_027564655.1 Leptodon cayanensis
TCAACATTCTTCTCATACTGAATCCAAAACATAACACTGTACCAGCTACTAGAAAGAAAATTAACTCTATCCCAGCTAAAACTGGGACATATTCAATACTATCTATGGTATTTGAGTGGATCTCTGTACAAAACAAATGTAGGCTTTGTTAGAACAGGGAATTAAGGAAAATATTTTCATGTGTGTTTTGGCCTATATGAAACTTCACAATGCTTATCAAATCATGTTTCAGGAGAAAAGCTGCCATAATCACAAGGAGTATTCATGGAAGTTGAACACTTGCATGAATGAATACTGCTAAAGTGTTTGCTGATAGAACAATTGCAAACAATTTTTAAGGGGAAATCTATTTTCTTACTTTGGAAGGGTAGACTTGTTGGAGTGCAGACTCACACTGAGGTAGAATTCATCACAATGAAGAGTTCTGGACAAATCATGCACATTTTAAACAGCACAGATAAAGGAGGGAAGGCAGTGTCACAGGGTTACTGGCACTTACCACTTATCCTTCCCCACATACTGCAGGAAAGAGACAAGTAAACATCCATAGTATTTATGTCAACCCATTATGAATAAAATAGCTTTAAAAAGCTATTCAAAGTACCTTTAAACATTTATTGGTTCTTAACCAACTTGAAAATTCTTTACCAAGCACTGTCCTTGATATCTGCTCAGTGCCCAGCCACCCTGAAGAGTGATTTGGAAGGACCACCTCTAACTACTCTTTGTGTGGCTGAATTATATTTCTTTGTAGCTGTGCACAAATTCTCTATATGGGGTGACAGGTCATATCACTAATTGGGTCACAAGTATAAATAAGTCTGCTGGCCTCATTTTTCCTCTTTTGAAATGTTATTAGGGGTTTTTAATATTATATCTGCATAACATCCTTTCTTCCAACCCAAATGTCAAAGAGATGATGTCCAACAGTTTGAACAGAGAGTAAGGAATCAGGAATTTTAATTTTTAATTAGAGGTCTCAAAGGCTCTTACCTAGAACTAGTCACTTAGAGCCCGTTCTTTAAAAAAAATCCACCCGTGTTTTTGTATGCCTCTCTTGATCTCATTTTCTGATTAGGCACGGGACATGAGTACATACAGTGGCGTATGGAGGGTTCAACACAAGTAGGTGATGTTTAACCACTTCTAATTTGGGTGATAAAAGTTTTCCCTCTTCTCTGTCCAGCCCAGAACACTGGGCAGACAGATTTACCTACTTTTTTATTTACCACCAGATAACCAGTACACAAAAAGCTACCATATATGCTCTGATAGCAACATGATCAGCCCTTACAAAGAACAGAGTCCTTTGACTCAGATTTCTCAATAATCAACCTGCCTGCCAAGTAGCGAGTGGCAGAGGCAGGCCTTCTAGAAATCCAGTTTACTCAACTGCTGTTTCAGTAAGGAGGGCAATATGATCATAAAGCCCTGCTGTGAAACTATACCTCTATCAATAGCAAAGATGGAATAGCAGGCTGCAAATATTAGATAATCTAATAAGAAGAACGCATGATTGTACACAATAACCTAGTAGCTGGACTGAGCTCTCACCAAACTTGCTCTTCATGTGTTTGTCGCAGTCATGACACACTTATCCAGGATGAGCCACATGAAAAATCAGGGAAAATGCTTGTGGGAAAAAGAAATGCAGGCTCTGCATTTTTAGGTACTATTTTCAAAATAGTCTTATTTACTTAGAGCATATTTTCAACATAGGAAGATGCATCCACAGAGAAAATTTACTATATTAATGATTGTTCTTGTTCAACCTGATTATTCATGCCTGATGACAAAAACTGAATATATGCCTAAGTTTTCATATACATCTGTTTTCACCTCACTGTAACTGGCACCATGTGGATGGGCACAAATTCGCCAGAATCCAGGGGATTGTTAACATTTCAGACAGGGGAGCTCACAGTTTATCACCATGGCAGCATGTTATTCCTGACATAGAGCAAAAATTATTTCAGAAGCAAATTAAGACTCTGGAGCTATAGCTGAGGTGTCAGACATGCATAATAGATCAGAGATTTGTATTGATAAAAGTATTGGCCACATGTGTATGCAGCATTTTATCAGCATCAATGTATACAGTTGTTCTGACATTAGAACAAAACATTTTTCAGCAGTCCAGGTCAAAATATTTGCAAAAACAATAGGGATCTCCACCACCCCTTTGGAGCCCATCCCTATAATGTGAGTCAATACCCTGCATCCAGATGTCCTCAACTTTAGAAAAATCTCAAGCCTTATGGTTTTGTCCAATCTTCAGAATGACCCTGAAAAAATATATTGAGCACAAGAGAATGAGATTTTTAAGCAATTTATTTCAGGACTACACACCACCAGCTCTATGAATGTCATACTGCTACGTATGGTAACATCAACCGTAGCAATAATCAAATGCAGGTTGTATATCAAATGCTTGTGTAAAAAAAAAAAAAAAAAAAAAAAAAAGAGAAGATTCAGCATTTGTCAGCAATTTTCATATTAGATAAAAATTATAAATGAGTAAAAAAAAAATCAGAAAAAAAGTACAGTATGGAGAGGTATGTTTTCTAAAGGCAAAGCCATGGAAATGGGAACCAAAAGGGTCCTTGACTCTAATCCTGGCTTGGCAGCTCATTTGGTGCATTGCTATGCGTACATCAATTAAAACAGAATCATAGAATGGTTTGGGTTCAAAGGGACCTTAAAGACCGTCTAGTTCCAACCTCCCTGCCATGGGGAAACACAATACTTGTGTTTTCAATCTGTGATCTGGCATTAATATTTACTTATCTTTTGCATATAGCAGAGTCACAGAAAAACTGTGTTAACAACTTGTAACATAAAGATTGGTTTGTTGCATTTGGGTTTTTGTTTGGACACAAAAAAGGATCCATACATTCAGGTTTTCTCTCTGAAGATTTTTGGATGGGAATGAGAACTCTTTTAAGGAAATTTACTTCTGCGTTGGAATTATACCCCTCAGAAACATCCAACGCACTGCTGTAAGGCTGAGACTTAGTTCAGACTAATCCAAGCAGTCATGTTAAAGAGATAAGCACATACCTACCATTTTCTAAAAGATGTGTTGTCTTTATAGCTCAATTATGAGCACCTAAAACACAGGCAACCACTTTACTGCTCAATGCACCTGGGATTTGGCATTCACCCTATGTGGCCTTGCTATGCAAGACATATTTATGGTTTTTTTGTTTTGTTTTGTTTTTTTTTTCTCCAGAGTAATATAGCTCCTAGTTCTCACGAGACAAAACAGTAAGTCTATCTGGCTCAGCAGAATAGCTTATTATTCACAACCCCATCTGAGGTAAAGACTGTGAGAGAACTGATAGCGTGATTCATTCTTTCACATTATCTTGTGTCCCTCACTTTAACCTTCCTCTCCTCAGGCTAAGAACAATCCTTTCCAAAGTTCCTGGAAAGTCAGGGCGCTATTTCTTATTGTGGAATAATCAATTTATCCTCAAAGAAGCTGTGCTAACTTTCACTTTCTTACATACTTAACATACTATGCTGCTGCTCTTCAGAGACTGCCAGATGACTAAAGGTTCCTCTCAGCAAAATTATCACCATATTTAGATATACCATGAAAGTTTGCACGCATGTATGCATATCTGGCTCAAAGAGGTATCCATGTGCATTCCTTTATGATACACAGATTCACTAACTACATACCAGCATGTACATTATTCATTAGGCACACATAATCTGTTTGATGTCTTAAACATACTGTTGCACCTGGATTGAAATTTTTGTCCATGTTAGCTGTATACAGAGATGCCACACTTGGATGTCACCCAGGATTTCCTTTGGATATTTATAAGCAGAGGATGACAAATCAAGCAAGGCTGATCCACCAGAGTAGAACAAGCAATATTTGTATTTACCTTTTCCTGCCTAGCTGGCCAATATATTAAATGATGGTTATAAATGGAGAAAAATGGATTTCACTGCCGTGGGATTTGGTACTTTCATTATAAATGACAAGATCTAGGCATCACAGCATTCTAACAATGCAATCCATGAGGCATCCAGGGCAATATATTGCTTGGGAAATGTGCCGTGACTGCTTTTTTTCTCATGAACTAAGAGGAGACACTGATCTGTGTTTTTCAGCAAAGTGCCAACTGGCTGAGTGCTATCTCATAGGTAGCAGAACTGAACTATTACATGTCACAAGTTTGCTTTTTTCAGAATATAAGCAAGTCGCCATGAACAATTTGGAGAGAGATGAATGTTGCTTTACTTCACCAGTTCCACTGTGTTTTGCCATTAATCCTCCTTCCCGTACTGTTCTTTTGATCAGTGTAAGATACATCACTGAGACTCACAGTATGCAGCTTGTCCTCTGTGACTCTACGCAGTAAGTTGTGTGAAGGTCATTGGTATCAAAATGGCAGTAAATGTGCTGATGGAGTACATGTACAATGTGTTCCACATCCACTATGAGTGGGGCTGACACCAGAAGTATCTACTTACTAACACCCCAGAAGTTTTGTGTGAGAATTTCTCTCCTTTCTGCTGCTGGGTGCTACAGTACATAATTATAGTGTCATCTACTTCATCCAATTGCTTCAGTATTCAGCCACAATGAACAGCCTCAGCATGCCTCACCATTTGTGGTGAGAAACGCTCTAACTAGCTCTCAGCCCAGCTTACTTCATATGCCCTATGCACTTCCCTGTCCAAAGGGGAGTTCAACCAATACAGTAATCCCGGCTCCTCTAAACAAAAACCAAGAACAGATAGGCAGATAAGACTTCTAGCAAACTGCTCAGAAGAAACTAATCACCTGATACAGGTCTCTATAAAGCAATCTCACACTTTAAAAACAAATAAATTACTAAACTCTTAATCCAGGCAAGGAATGAGGATCAATTGGCCAAAACTGCTTTTCACTCCTTACAAAATGTCACTACTCACCGTGTTCCAGCCCTAGTTATCTTCTACAGACTATTCAGGACCTTGGTTTACTCCATTTATTTTGAGCATACTTCAAGTATGCTGAGCGACTTGCAGATGTTTCTGAACATTCCTGCTTGAGGCAGGAGTATCACCAACACGAGATCGGATCAGGTATGGCTTTGTTTAGCTGGGTCTTGTAACCTCCACAGACAGAGTCTACACCTCTCTGGGCAACTTCTTCCAATGCCGCACCACTCTTCTAGTGCACTTTTTGTCCTTCCTAGTCTGTACCTCCCAAGCTGTAAGCCATTTAACTCTGGCTTGTGGCTGACTTGCATATATTCTAGAAATAAACATTTTTGAGTTTCAACATCTTTCCAAATGTCTATAGTTTGTGTCTCATAGTATCACAGCTCCTTTTTCTATGGTATCTAACATAAGACTGCCTTCCTATCATGTTTCAACAGAGTACTATAACGACTTATTTAGCAGGTCTTTCATCACTTAATGGCTTCCGAGGCAGTTGAGTAGCTTTCACTGAATCCTACCAGTGCAGAATATCATACAGAAAACTGAAGACAAGACATATAATGACCTACAATCCAAAAGTACCTGTATTCATGTACTGTTAAGGCTGTACCTCTTGGTACCTTTTCACACCTGCAAAGAAGCACAGAAGGATTCTCTACTGAGGAGAAGTGTGTTCACAGTATACAGAATGCCAGAAATCATTATACTCATTTTCTGCTTTGTTCCTTCCCAGGGAAGTTTCCTCATATTCAGTCATGCTGATACTTGCCATATAAGCTGAGAAATACTTTATGAACAGCCTTGATGACTGTACTGAAATAAAACCCCAAGATACACAAATACTGTTGATTAAGACAATCCCTAATTCTTTGTTTTTCCAGCTAGATTGTCTTTTTTTTTTATCATTCAGCGGCAATATACTATCCAAGAATCTCTAAGCATGGGTAGCAGTCCTACTGCTTTTTACACTGACCTTTCCAGTGTGTCTCATTGGACTCCTTTACTCTTCTTTTCCTCATGTCATTCAAGCCAGGATTCATAATTATTCTGATAATTTAAAGAAACAGTCTGAAAAAAAGACCTGAGTGAAATTCAAAAAGGATATGGAGAAGGTCATACTTAGTCAAATCTAACAGTCAGCTGCTAATGTACTAGAGGAGAACATCTTCTCAGTTGTCCTTTGTAAAAGGTTCACCAGGTCATAGTGGTTCAACAATTAAACTTGAGCCAGCCTCACTCTGCTGTGAAACACATAAACAATTTACTATGAAATATAAACAGTAGTAGTGTGTATAGTACAGATGAAGTAATCTTTTAATCTTGCCTCCATTCAGCCTTTGTAAGGCTTCTGGTGTCCAGCTTGCGGCACTGCACTTCAGAAAAGATCTGAACCTATTAGAGACAGTTCACAGGAAAAAAAGAAGTGCAGAAAACACAATTTATACCTTTTATCTGAGGCTAAAGAGAAGAAGAAAATGGGGCAAAATGGGAGACAGTTTTTCACTGTTCTTCATATTGAATAAATTAAGAAGCAATGACTTTAAATTTCAGCAAGAAGGATTCGGGATCACTTTAGAGATTAAGCAGGACTTCCCCTGGATGACAGCAAACACTGGAATTGATTGCCTGGATACATTGCTGACTTTTAGGAACAACTTAGACAAGTGTCTTGTCAGGGATGACGCAGGAATAGCAGGCCTTGCTTTGGGATAGGGAATGAACTTGATGACTCAGTGAGTCTAGTCTCTCCCCATTCTGCTTTTCCGTGATTTCATATGTATCTTAAATCTTTTACCATGAAAGTTCTTCCTATTCTTTCATCTCTAGTTTTTCATCCTTTGCTGTGTTATACATAACATTGATATCGAAACCTGATTATCGAAAACCCTCAACCCTCTCTGAGGGCTAATGTAGTCTCTTCAGAGCAGGAACATGTCAGTTTTTGCCTACATGGCATCACCAGTACTGCAGGTATTAAACAGTGAACAGTAATTTTACAGTATACTAATTTCTCTTTCTCTCTGCAATCTGCACTCACCAATTAGACAAAAACACAGTCCAGATTTTCACACAACAGTGGGTCTCTGTGGGTAACATTTGGTCTTCACATACTTGCTTTACTGTATCTGTATATATGAGCAATTATAACTGTACACTAAAAGGTCCTTTGTGGTTTTTTTGCATATGTAAGACTTGCTACAGCATACCAAAATAAAAGCATAAGGTTTTCAAGTATATTCCACACACACGAACAGCTGCACAATTGACTGTTTTATATAGGGCACTCCTCACTGCATATTACTGAGAATCCTGGCATTCAGGACTTCTATCACTCGGGAGTGTGTCCTTTCAATCTAGAGCTGCTGCACCATCCACAGTTTGACAAAGCTTGGCCACAGAGTTTCTTTTTTAAATCCTCCAAAAAACACCAGCTACAGTCATTGCTTATTACTGCCGCTGTCTAAGGAGGCATGTATTGACAATTTGCCAGAACCAAGTCTCTGACAAAAGTGAAGATATCGTGATATGGAACAAAGTATTTAGTAAGGATTCATTTTTACTGTCTAGGCTGCAGGCATCAGTTTATTTGAATGTAAGCTTCTTCTACAGTAAACATCGTGACTAATTAAAACAGAGCTTTGCATACCTTGAGAACGGAACCAGATGACACTAAAACAGAGAACGAGCTCCAGAAACCAAGCAGCTCTTTTCCGGTTTTTGCACCACTGTGGTAGAGGCAGAAACCTCTGCAGAAGAGTGAACAAAACAGTCCATGGTAGCATTTATCTCCTGTAGCTAAATCTGCCAAAGACTCAAAATCTAAGCACTGAAAAGGCAGCTGATTTTATTTGTTCAAATAACTAAAAGTGAGATTCTCACCTACTGTAAACCAGCATTGTTCTGCTGGAGTGGGTAGAGCTACACAAGAGTTATTCAACCGTAAGTCTGCCTTCAGCCTCAAAATTAGGACTAAAATAGCAACTGATACCTTTCTAGTGCAATGAAAGGCCTCCAAAAATGAGATGAAAGGTAGGCAGTCACTTTTCCTACTGATTCCAGACATACTGTACATGCCTTGGTAGTGCACACTGATATGAGAACAATTCCCGGGGAACCCAAAAAACTCATACAAGCTGCTGCACTCCAGCAAAGGTTCCCGAGTCCAAGCAGACATAGGATGCCAACGCTGCCTTCCCTGGCTCTTTCACTTCCAGCTCTACTCACAGCCCAGACAGCTGAACTGGGACCTATTCTGTTATTGCTTGGATAAATGGGATGCCACTATATAGCCACAGGTTGGCTCTGGCATAAGGGGGTGGGAGAGGCTCTGCAATGCAGTGCCAGACCTGCTCAGGTGCTCCACAGGGGAGCATAAGTCAGCAATCAAAGTCTCACAGGTGCAGGACGTAACAGGTCTGAATAATATTTCTTGTAAATTACATCTCATTTCTTTTCCACATGTGCCTTGTTTTTCATGTTAAATAATACATAAACATTAGTTAATGGTGTCTCCCAGACATAGAGCAATTGTAACTGTCTTCCCTTTTATGCAGCTTGGCACAGACTCTTCGAATTTTCTTGGACTGGAGCTTAATTAACCCACCTGGTCTAGCTAAGACCATACAGCAATCTCACATTTTCTAAAGAATATGCGTGCGCAAGCAGCTATGGCAGTCCTGAACTTTTTCACCATTAACACCTCTTTCTTTTTACTGATTTCCTGAATATATTGCAACAAAACCTAATACCTAGTTCTTGCACCTTCAAAATACAGTGTAAGCATCAGGCAATCCTAACAGTGCTGCCAATCCAATCAATCACTGGAAGGTCATTGATTTGCTTCATACATCTTTAGTCTGAAATGTACATTAATATCTATCTCCTACCCTGATGTCCACTAGCAGAGACCACTGTCCTGCACATATTCTCTTCTCCTCTTACCTCTTGTGAACAGCCCTGCAGTTAGGAAGAAAATATATTCTGTCATTAATTTTATCAATATATCCTAACACATTAAACCATGAAAACAGACCTTTTTGTAGAGATGTTACATTGAACTCTCATCCCAAGGTTGGCCTTCCTTAGATTGCATCCTTATAGCCACAGACTCTGTCTTTGCTTTCTGAAAATATTAGCTCACCAAACCGAACGCCGACTCGGATATTAACCGGGTAACGAAAACATTTTTCATAAGCATGTTGACAGTTTGTGTCTGCCATGCCAGATGACTTGTGCCAAATGCTGCCATTTAACCTCTCTGAGGGCACACAACTTCCCTGACAGCAAGGGTAAGGCTCTGCTCGCTCTGTTTTTTGCACATGAAGTCATTTCCTCTGCAGGTAAACCAGTGCGGGGTGCTGCTGAAGAGAGAGGAAACAAAAAAACCACCTGAGGCAGCCACAGATGGAGGGATCAGCCAGTCACCACAGAAGTTAGTGTTAATACAGCTCTCTGGATGCCGGCATCGGTATTTGGACTCCCGCCCGCTTCAGAGAGACACTGGGGAAACGTGCTGACAGAAACCTGTGGAAAGCCATTTTCCGCGAGTTACCGCCGGCCTGCAAACTCTCTCCCAGGCCGGGCCAGGCAGCCGCGCGGGCCCCGCCGTTCGCCGTCCAGCCCGGCCGCCTGCGCCGCAGGGCCCCGGCCGCCTCCCCCTTCCCTCCTCAGACCGTGTGCGTGCGTGTGAAACCGCATCTCCTGTCCCCCCGTATGAAACATTAAGGACACCTTTTGTTCGGGCCAGCGGGAGGCAGCGTCTCACGCGGCAACGTCTCGACTGAGTAATTTAAGGCGCGTAACGGATCGCCCACGCGGGGAGCGCGGGCTCGCGGGGCCGCCTCGGTCACTTCGCGGCCGCAACCGGGGCCGACCTCTCCGCCGCGGCCCGAGGCGGCAGCCAGCCCCCGGGCGGGCGGGCGCGCAGAACCGGTTTTTAGCGGCTTCCCGCCGCGGGCCCGCGCTCCGGCTCCAGCCGGCCCCGGACTGCAGCGGCAGCGGGGCCCGCCCCGCGGCGGGGCGGCGGGGGAGGGGCGGCCCGGCCCGGCCCGGCAGTTTAGTGCCGGGTGGCGGCGGAGGCGGGCTGTGGGGTGCCGATGGTGCT
>JANXJC010000078.1:21589581-21600546 GCA_027564655.1 Leptodon cayanensis
GGGGCAGCCCCGCGGCGGGGGGCGGCTCCTGGCCGGGCCGCCCCGCGGGGGAGAGGCGGCCGCGCAGAGTTACTCGGCGGAGTCGCGGCGGCGGCCGGGCCCTGGGAGGTGGCGGTGGGGGGAGCAAACCATGGCGGCGGGCGCTGGGCTCGGCGGCGCGGTGGGGGCTTCGCCGTTCTGGGCGTTGGCTTTGGTTTGAAGTTCGTAGGGAAGAGTCGCCAAGGGGTCTCCGCCTCCAGGCTTAAATGAAGCACGGACTTCTGTCTCTGCTCAGCCGAGGTCTGCGCGCTTCGGGAGGCGTCCCCGAGCACAGCGTTAAACTCCGAAGTCGTGCTTTCAGGAGGAAGGCGTAGAAATATTGCTTCTGGTGCTTTCGTGCAACAGCCTGGCAATCCTTCTCTGCCGTGGCACAGAAATCCAGCAGCTGTGCTGTATCGCTTACAGTAATGTGCATGGGCTCCAGTGGGAAGCTGTGATCCTCTCCTCTGGGTGCCAAGAAAACCCAGAACTTTGTCAAAAGTTCACAAACTTTGATACAGGCAAGACGCAGGAAAATGGGAGTTCAGTCTGACTAGTGTACCTGACAGAGGTGGGACAGGCCGCTCCAGCAAGACGGTGGGCGCTTGCCTGCCTTGGCGTGGTTGCCCAGCAGGGCTGTACGCATACGCAGCCTCCTTCTACTTTTTAACCTGAGAGGTAGTGTAAAAATTGAGCAGATGAAGAGATCAAAAATACTTGATGTTCCTCGGGAGGAAGAGGAGGCCTTGCTGGCAGGCAAAGGCTGCTTAGGCTAATTGATGGAAGGTAGGGAAGTCAGAAGGCTTCCGCTTCCAGGGGTGGGAGGACTCCCTGCACTCCCCCGAGGCCACTGACCTTCCCAGCCTCTGATGGTGGCTGGGGATGTCAGGGGTTAAAGGCTGCATCTCCTGCATTGGTCTTCGGCTTCCTGTGGAGGTCTCAAGTTGTTTAGGTGCTTGTACGCCATGGTAATGACCATCATGTGGAAATTTTGCTAGAATCAAGCATCTGTCTAGTTCCATACCGGGCTCCCAATTCACGTGGAACTTGACAGTCCCAAGGATGCTGTTTGAGAAGTTAAGCATCTGCAAAACTAGAAACTAAAAAAATCTGGGTCTTTCTCCTCAAAAGGAAAAAAAAAAGTTACTTTCTCCTAATCTGGGATGATTCCCCTCCCCAAAGAACTTTCCTTCACAAAGATTTAGTCTTAAACAGTCTCCAGGAGAAAGGAGAGCAAGTTTTCCCAGCTGCTGTATCCCTGGTCTCTTAAGCAGATGTATTCCCAATGTATGTGTTGCAACGAAATCTGTTGCCAGAAATAACTTGCTTGTTAGAGAGCACTGGGAATCAAAGTGTCTTCTAAGTGTCCTTTATCCTGTATGGTGTAGTCACATCAGTGACTTCACGTTACAAATGAGGTGTAGTTCCCCAACCTTCTCTAGAGCCTTCTGACTTCAAGCCTTGGGTCCTGATCACCCCTGCAGAATTATGCCAATGAACCTAATGAAGTTCTTCAGGTATGCAAGATCTGTGTCTGATTTTTCTCTCGAGAACAGGACTAGGAGTCTAAATGAATAGAAAGCTTGATGTCAGAGACGTTGTACATGCACCAACTAACTTAACTGACCCTCTGTTTTGTCCCCAGGTGTTTAGCCGTTCAGTGCTGAATCGGCTACAGTTGTAGAAGTGAGGTCAGTCTTAACCAGTGTGATAAATGGAGACGTCTCACTCACTATGACTCTCCTTTTTTTTAGCTGTCAATTTTTGCTGATCAGTAGAAGGTAGGTGTCATGCAGGGGAAAGCTAAGTGGTCTGTTATGTTCCAAGCTACAGTGTTCAGCGATACTAGTCTGAGCAGCAGGAGGTGAAAAGACCGGAGTAGGCAAAAAAGTTGAAAAGCTTTGTCTTAAACTACAAAATTGTTTATGCATTTGCTGGCTGGAAACAAAGTTGGAATTTATTTGCCAATCCCATTTAACTGGTAGCTGGATCCTTCTGAGAAACTGTCATGTTCATTTGACTGTGAGTTAAGCTCAGAAGCCGAGTAGCTTTGGTTTGACTAACGTGAAGCTACAGGGAGGATTGTTCAGCTGAAGGACAAGAACAGAATCTTGGTTTTGATTCAGTTAGAAGAGAACTTGCTAAAAGTTGGTTGCCAAAGATTTCTTTTTAGAAAATTTCGTAAATAAATGTGTGTGGTTGTGGTGGAGTTTCATTCCCTTCATGTACTTCCAAGGGACAATATGCAATCAGCAGTGCTCATGCTGACCTCTATTTGAAAAAAGTCCTAGCAGAGTTACAGAGGCTCAGGGAATCTCTAAGCGTTTTCCGAAGCTCAGGGGAGAGAGATTATGTTTGCACTGTAATCTGTACTTTCTGGAGGTATGCTTAAAGTCTTGTTCAGTTTAGAGATGGACTTTATAGCTCGATGTGCTTCTGCTGCTACCATAAAGGCGTCCCTGGGGGATAGGTGCTTCTGAAAGATTGAAGCTATAGAAATGTTTTGGGTTGTTGGTTTTTTTTTTATGGATTGTTTTTTCTTAATCATTTCAAGATGAGATCTGAGAAGATTATGTTTATCTGCCAGTGATTCAGGAACTTTATACAGAAGGTTAAGTACATTCATATTGATTTAGAAAATGGGCTTCTCTGGTATGTTTAGCAATAGTTTTATCTTTACAAATTTTGCAAAACATCTCTGTGGGTTGTACAGTCCCAGAGATAACACTGTGTGGAAGGTGGGTGCTGCTATTACACAGACCCAAAATAGTCATGTGCCAAAAGTTTGTCATTATGTGGAGTTTCTCCCAAGCAAATCAGAAGTTCCTGGACAGAAAACACCTTCCAGGTGGTGTTCCCTGACCATTACATCCTGAGGTGGCCTCAGGCCAAAAAGGAATTAACATTTGCGTTGTATTTAGAGGGTATTTATTTTTCTGATTTGAAGGTGGGGTGTGTTATGTTTGCAGTGGCGCTGGACCTGCCTCAGGAGCTGTCAGTCCCACTGCAGGGACAGCTTGTGGAGCAGATGTTGTATCGTTGAAAACAGATTGTGGTACATTAAGGAGAAATGGCAGAGGTGTAGTAACGTGCAGTTCATATTCCATGTCAGCATCCTTCTGCTTTTACACATACTTCTGCTGAAGTCAATACGGCATTTTCTGGTTTCCGCAGGTAGTATTTGGCCTAATACGATTAAACCTGTCTGTATTAGGGCAATGTGCTGAGTTACCGTATGGTAAGATACCGCTAACTTTACAGTTACAGCATAAGGTAATGTCCAGTTACTGAGTGTAACTTAAAGAAATGAGGAGGACTTAAGACTGTGAAAGGTATGGACAGTTTTAGATTTTTTTTGAGCAAAAATACATTGCAGATAGCAGGGAAAATATGCTACTGAAAGCAGTGGAAAATGCTTACAGGCCAATTACATACTTCTGGGAAAAGAGAGAATGTGATTTTTATGGTTTGTCTGAAGTATTATGCTGGCATAACAGATGTTTCCTAATACCTGTTACTCAGTTGGTAAGTTAAAAGACAATTAATTGACTGACCTCTGCATACTCATAACTCACTTTTTTTGCTCAACTCTCTTATTGGAGAGAAACACAAAATGCAGAGAAGAAGGGGGAGGTTATTTATTACTGATTCAAAGTTTTATTTCAGGTTTGATCCAGGTTAACTCCCTTCCAGCAGCCAAACTTCTACTGTTTTTTTGTGAAGGGAAAAAGGCATAGGTATGTGCCTACGTTATTCATGTTCTGTAATTTCAGTGGATGAAGATATTAACGCATATTAAGTATCACATTTTTTAATTCTTGCCTGGTAGTTCTTCCCTATTTTTATAGCGAAAATTGTAATATGTGATCTGAAAAGAAGGGTAGGCTTGCAAACTGAAACATTTAAATTTGAGGTGTGACAGAAAAGAGTTTTCCAATCTGGATTACCTCCATTTGTTCATGATGATATTTTTTAATTGCTCCTGTTTTTTCCTTTTTTCATGTCATTCTTACTTTGTTCACTGTATATACATGCTTAAGTTATAAAAGCAGCTTTTTAAAAATAATTGTGTCATCTGTAAATGCATGATATGAATCTGAACAGCCTTTTCGTTGTACCTAAGTGCCTCATTGGCTAACCTGAAATACTCCCAATGTGCTACCTCTACTGGCTATATGCAGTCTGTGAGAAATGCTTGTTAGGCAACATAATATTACAGATAAGCTTTGGGCAGCAGGATTTGTTGCCGGTATTTGACACATGATGCATAACTGTAATGTCAGAGTATTGTCTTCTTACCACCATCTCCATAAATGTTGCAGTCATGTGGTTGGAAATTACGTGCTTATCTAATGATACCACTGCTGGGACTAATGATCTTCATGCTCTGTATATAGCTATTGCCAAGTCCATATATATCCTTTCCAGTTAACCTTTGTAGACTTCAGTTACTGTTATACCAGAGAGATCTTGTGTTTGGTCTAGCAATCTTTACAGACCTCTTTTGTAGTACTTACTTTAACCAAAATTCATAGGTACCTGTCTGGATCCAGCTAGGCTGATCAGCAAAAGTATTTTCAAATACTGTTATCACAGAGCAAATAATTTCTCTGCAGACAATAGGAATACAGTAGGACAAGTTGTCTTTCTCTGTTTCTCCACTTTTCCTTGAAAAGAAACTTCTTGCTTTATCTGGAAGATCTCTGAGCTATCCAAAATTACAGAATGATTATGTTTTCTTGCCAGACAGCTGTAAACAAATGTTTAAAACATCCATTTTTCTTTCCAGATAATGCAAGGTTCAGTGGGAGATTCAGGAGGACATGGGCAACTGCTGCCTGCCAGCCCACTGTATAGGCCCTTGTCTCCTCTTTGTAAAATGGCGTTATGTGCTGTCTCATGCTGAGGTGGTTGTTACAGTAATGGAATTACATACTGAGAGGTGGGACACAGGGGTAAAAGGGAGAACCAGGGGTTGTAGGGTACGTACAAGGAGAACACAGTTGCCTCTTCTTCATTCCCTGGTAACTGGGCTTCAGTGCTGTACTGAAGTATTCACTTCCTTTAACTAAACTTCTATGTGGTTCTGACTGGCTTCTGCCTCCATCCTTGAAAAATAGCACTCTAAGGTGAGGGAGGTAATAAGCTTCCAGAAAGAGCAGCAGGAAATAATGTGCAGATTGCAGACAGGCAACAGAGAAAGAAACTCAGCGGATTAGAAGGTGTAGAGGCAGACTGAAGACACCTTCTTCTGTGGATATATGGGGGAAGCCTTCCGGTTACTTTACTATGAAACAACAGTTCCTGACGTCCCCCCAAAAGCCAACCATACCTTGGCATGTCCTCTACAAAGATCCATTCCTGTAGGTGCATCAGTGGTTTAGCCCTCTGGGAATCTTAGTTTAGGCTGTTTAGGACAGATAGACCACCTAGGCAAAAGACTCTTGGTGGTAATTTTGTAGCTAATGTTTATGCTACACTAGTTCAAGAAGAGTCATTTAGGTTTGTTCAGCCTTTTTCTGGACAAGAAGGAGTGTTACAATACCAAAGTCCAGTAAATAACAAAATTATATATAAGCCTATATGATTTTGTGAAATTTTACAATACATGTAGATATGCTATGGCCAGCATAGGAGAGAGTGGGTGTTGCCATGGAGGACAGCATGTGGCCAGTGGAAAGGCTCATGCTGTGGCTGCAGAGCGTTCAGCCTCAGGGTCCTAGTGACACAGAAAATATAAAGTCAAGTTGTCCCTAGCATGGATCTGGCTGCCACATGTCACATCTGATTCTAATAGGAACGTCTTCTTCCAAGACTTCAGAAGGAAAATGGTTCCTTATATACAGTGTGGCAGTCAAAGGCACTCTTGTGATTAGTGTCGGTAAGACCCATTGTTGGAAGCTAGTATTTCCTACTGTGAAATAATAGCTTTTGTATTAGATTATCTACATTGTTCTGGTCTTTTCCGTGAACACATAGGTGGGCCTGTAAGAAAAATTGTAGTTCACAAAGATAATTATGGGAAATTCAGCATTCCCAGACCCTTGGTGGACAGTGAGCCTCCAACAGAGATTTCACTTTGATCCGCTTCCATCCTTGATGGAAGGTTTGATGAAACAGGGTAGATGGACACAATTAGATGTTCATTTTCATCTCAGTTAGTGTTTTGCATTAGGCCTTGTTGTGCAGTATTCTTGCTGGGGAACCCACAAAAAATGTTGTACTCGGGCATCCCTTGAAATACATACTTTAAATTTTCTCTGATCAATTAGTGTTGCCTTTTAAACAGAGATATCTCATTGAAGACTGAATTATCTGTTGTCAATGCCAGTTCTCAAAGAAACTGTTGCATGATCAAGCCCAGCCATCCTTCTCTTTGTGTATAACCTGTCTGAAGAACCAAAATTATTTCTTCCTGTGTACACTGATTAAAAAAACTTTGTGTGCAGCATATTGAGTTGTTATTTCTAAAAGTGCAATAAAGCAGAAGTTTCTGATTAAGTGATTCATGGTAGCTTCGTTTTTTAACTTTGTTTTTCTTAAGCAGCAGAGAAGGGAATAAAGGTGCTGGTAACATTGCTCCCAAACTTCTGCTATTATCTCTAGCTGTTCTGCATTCTTAATAGCAGTTGTTAATATAATTGCTGGTATCTACTTCTCTTTTTTCTTTTTTTTAATCCTAATTGAGTCCAATATAACTACTCAGTTTTTTTCAAACACACAATTAATGCTGGCAAACAGGCAGCCAAGTCTTGTATCATGTGGAGGCATGTTGCTCTGGAGTTCTTCTGCCAAAAAACAGAGATGTAGCTTCAGGTAATGAGGCCAAACCTTTATGCTTATGCTCTGGTGATCAGGCCTCATTTGTAAAGATGCTCATGTTGTTCCAGAGAAAGATTTATGTTGTTTCTGCCAGAGTTACAGAGCAGATCTAACTGATAGATGCCTGTGAGGTCATACTGGACACACGGATTGTGTACAGATGCAGTATTTATCTTTTTTATTGAATTTGGTATAGGATAATTGGTAGACCTGACAATTAAGTGCCTTTGCCCTCTTTTCTGCACCCTGAACAAGTCGTAGATCAGGAATTCTTCTTTCTTTTCCATTTTTTCCTGTTACCTCTGGAAGCTAAAGCTAAAAATGGGATCTGATATAAGGCTACGTGCTTCCTCTTCAGTAGGAATTGTGATCCTATTTTTTGACTTGTTCCGATTTGGAAGATAAGGTAGGCTAGAACTGAGAGATAGGAAGACCTCTCCTCCTAAAGGCTGCCAGCGAGTTGGAGAATGAAAAGAACTCATACTCCAGACCAAAGCAGATGTGAATGAATGTCTCCCCTATGGTCTTTTGCTTCATATTTTTTTCAGAAATGTGTCTGTCGAGATTTGTGTTTTGTGCTGGATTTGACCATGCTTATGTTCAGATAAATAGTTGTTCGTCACCCTGCTGAGACTCCGATGAAAACTGTTTCATGGGAATCTTGTGGAGTTGAGTGAAGATAAATATGAGACGGCTTTTGCTTTTTGAAGTGGATATCTGAAATGGAAACTCTTGAAAAGACAATAGAGCTAAATAGCTTATGTTTCTGTTCTAGTGTTAACTTAATAAAATACCTTGTTATAGTGTCTTGTGTTTCAGAGCATAGGGAATTCTTCTGTGGGTTTGGTGGTTTTTTTTTTTTTTCCTATGGAACTTGATAGCAGTCTGGTTTTGATTAGACAGGGAATACGGCCAGTTAATAATAGATGGTATTTAGAGCAGAGAATTTACATACTTGCTAATGACGTCTGCAGTGTCACAGTGATCTTGCTGATGTACAAGTGGTAAGGTAGTGTGAAACTTGACCTGGTTATTATGTGAAATGTCTATTCAGTCGAGGAAAAAAAACTGACTTCCCCTAACTTTAACAGTGTTGGAGGGGTTTGTTCAGAATTAACTCAAAAATTTAATTCATCGTTTTAATAAATATATAGCAACACAGACATACAAAACTACTCACAGGTGAGTAATTGTGTTCCAAGAGATAGCTCTGAAATAGAACACAGTAAATATTTCTGAAATTAATTATCTTGATATATAAAATAAGATTCACAGTTAACACAAGTCTTCAACAATTGGGTTGGTTCCTCTTTCGGTGCTAGCTGACATTGAGATACCACCTGTGCCTGCCATCCTGTTTCATCCTAAAAGTGCAGGGAGAAACACATGGTATATATGCATGTGTGCTCATCCATATGCATGTGATATTCAATTAATGTGCAGCTGTATTTGCCTCCATTATGCTGTTTGACTGTGATCTCATGAGAAGAGAATTAGCCAGCTCCTTGAACAACCTGCGGCAGTTAAATCTCAGTCTGGTTCATACCTATTCATATTAACAAACTGACCCTTTCCCTCATGCAAGGTTTCACATTTCTGCTCCTTCGTTAACGCTTTGTTGCTCTCCATATTAGGTGTAAATACATCTACTGGCTGTATATCTGTCATACAAAATACATAAGAAATGCCGTACTTCAGAATCAGCTGCTTTACTTCCTTCACATTTCAGCGCTAAGTACAGACTGTGTGCTAAGTATATGGAATTATACAAATACCAAATGCATAAATTATGGCTATGCTTAACATCTATTATAGTAGCTGTGTGCTCCTTTATGATTAGCTCATTTTCTGCCTATTTTGATAGTTTTGGAGTCTCAGTGATCGTCAATGTTTGGCTTTCCATTTGCACAGTAAAAGTGGTACTTGGTCTTAGAAGTAGGTTAAATCATAACATTATTCTGAGGCATGTTTTTAGGAGATCTGTTTTCTCCCATAAACAGTGCCTTGTGCCACCTAACACTGGAGCATGGCTGTAGTGCTACTGGAGGCATTTTGCTTCTGAGTGACCAGACTTTGTAGAAACAGACAATATCTAAATCCTCTACTTGAGCACTGTTGTTAGTTCATCCAGTATGGAGACCACTCTAATCTGCTATGAAGAGGACAGCAGGAACGTTTACAATGGAAAATTCTTCACTCCAGTGGTGAAATAATTCAACTGTGTAAGGTATGAAAGCAAGCTCATCAGATAAAGCACTCTGGATTTTGATTAGACATCCAAAAAAGGTTTGTTCAGGCTGGTGCAGTGTAGGAAAGATGTTCGGTGGAATGATGGAACATACCTTCTGAAAGAAGACTTAAGAATTTAGGCCTGGCAAAAGGAAGGTTGAGATGATTGCTCCTTCAGGGCGTGATAGGTCATGGAAAGCCTGCGCTGAGGAGGAGGCCTCTGGCCTGCAGCGTGCTTAGCAGGGTGCCCTTTCCAGCACTAGCGTATTTCATCTTAGCCCCTCACAGTCATCTCTGCTTGAAGCATGTTGCCGGTATGTCTCCTGGATGCTGCCTAGATCTCTTCATCCTGCTTCATCTCCTATGCTTTTGAGTCTGTCAAAGTCTGTCATCTTGATTTGGGATCCTGAAATGTTTTGAGCCTCACCCTCTGGCTTTTAGTTTCTGAAAGAGTAATCAATTCCCTTATCTGAATAGACTCATGTCTGGGAGTAAGAATAGTTTAAATAACACTATCTCTTTGTATTTGGGCATTTCACACTATTTTGATTGATATGTCAATTCCTTTCCGTGTGCTAACAGCTACCCAGTAAATCCAATAGCTACCCAACAGAACCAAAAGATACAGAATGTCACGGTATCTGTGATGGGTATTTCCACATACCTTGTACCAAGCATAGTTGTGGGCAGTAGGGGAGAAATTACTGTGCACTCTTTTGGCTGATCATTTGCAACGACAGCAGTCTAACTGCTGTTGCAAAATTAATCCTTTTTATATAAAAGAGATGAAGGAGGGTAACAGGGTTTCTGAGCCTGAACATGATGATCTGATATGTATGCTCCATCCACAGAGAGAATGTTGCAGCAGTCCTGGCTCATGTTAAACTCTAGGGAAACATTGGTTGGGCTGCAGTTTTGCAAACAATTGAAGTTGTAGCTACCATCCCTGGTTATTCAAGATGCCTTTTCCTCCTACATAACTGATCTGCAGTTTGTGGACTGGGGGACTGGTTTGTCGCAGCTTATTGTGGCTTCTGAACTTTTTAGACCTGTTATCAGGTGGACCAAGTAGCATGGGTGTCCTTTGGGGCGGATCTGAGGAAGCTTTGTAGAAAGGTTTGTGTGGTTGTGGGGAATTAAAGACAGTAACCACTGTATAGTTCTGGAGTTTTTGATGTCTCTTAGGTATGCCCGAGAACTCTTTGTGTCTGGTAAGACTATACTGGGGTTGTCAAAGACAATGGTTGTCCTTTAAGGCTCACTTTCTAAACTGTGGCCTATTAGCGTGTGTCTCACATTATTTCTCTTCAGTGCTTCTTATTCAAACTAGTTTTGAAGGGAACAGGGGAAAAGTTTATGTTTTAGATTACTGTCTTAATTTTTTTCCTCTTGAAAAATCCCCATTAATGTGACACAGCATAATTTTCACAGGAAGTCTGAATTTTTCAGGTCTTCTGGAGAAGATTAGCAGCAAACCAGAAAACCTTCTGAAGTTCAGAAAACTTTCTGCGGTACAAGTAACTTGACACACCTGTCTGTCAGAAAGTTTTTGTTTCACAGAAACCATTCAAATCGGAAGAGATTAAATTCCTCTGACTTTTAAAATACATTGATGAATAATGTACTCCTGAATACTTCATTGGAATGAAACTTAGTCCACTGCCTTGATTAATGTATTTCATAGCACTTTCGCTTTTCTGTGATTTAATCTTAAATTACTCTGTTCAGTTATTGGTGTATATTTAAAAAAGGAAAAGAAGCATTTCTTGCAAAAAGTTTTGTTAGAGTGCTCGCAACTAATGTTTATTTTAACTTGCTTAGATACAAGATATGATCCCATAGTAGTGCAAGCCTTAACTTTGAAAACAATGCCTATGACAACTTTGTTTGGAAACT
>JANXJC010000078.1:21622910-21646522 GCA_027564655.1 Leptodon cayanensis
TGCATCACCAATGAGGTAAGGTCTGTTTCTACTGGGCATTCAGTTTTCTTTGAAGTCAACCTTGAAATATGTATGGACTTGACGACTTAGAATCAAGTTGCTTGTGAGTAGCAGTATGGGTGTGCACAGCTTCGAAAAACTGCTAGGTTTTTTGTTCACACATACAGTCTCTGTCCATTAAGTTGATCGGTGTGAAGACCCTGGGTCAGCTTTCCTTGGAGTTGCATGGGGTTTTGTTTGGCTGAGCAAGTGCAATTTCTGCTCCAGTTGATGGAAATCTAGTCTTGGTATGTGACTCCAGGGACCAGATATTTCCACATAATAGGAACTGGTGAGTTAATGATGCAGCAAAACAAACAATCGGTAGAGTGAATGAAAAAGTGGACACCTGCTTTGTTATACTATTTTTTTTCACAGTGCCTAAGATGGGATAACTGGGGATTTTTAGCTTTCTGATTCACCAGGCAGGCTGGTTAGTTTTTTAAAAGCAGCATTTAGGATAATAACAACTAGTATCTGTAAAGTAACAGTATTGTTTATAATATGCTATGCATTTTATAACCATTTCTGTGAAATGTACCTACTTTATTTAAATAAACTTTTTTTAAAACAAGCAACTCTGTACTATAATTTGGATGAACTCAATTCCAGCCATCAATTTTAGTCAAACACGTTACTCATGTTCATGAGGCTCATACCTCACAGCACAAAGGTTGTGCAAAACCCAGTACCCAACACAAAGGGTTAGGAACTGCATCCTGCTGATGTGCTTCCTCCTACTTAGCTGTACTCGAGGTCTTCCCAGACTGCAGTGACAGAACAGTAGGAGCAAATTTGGCCCCCAGAGTTCTGAGGAAGTTTTTAATAGTTTTCTCAAGTGGATATTGGAAGAGTATCGTAATGTCGAGGCTGGTTAGAGAGCCCTGTGTGCTCTGTAATATGTATGCCTGGCTCAAGATTCCATCTGAGCGTGGTCTGTCAGAAATCTGAGATTTGACTGTTCTCCCTATTGCAGCCTCTGCCTTTCCTTCCTCAGCTATCATGAGATTTATTGGAATACTTAGTTTCACAAGAAAACTATAGAAGTTTTTTTTTTTCTTCTTTTTCCGTCCTTTTCCCTACTCTCTTCTTCCAGTTATGCAGCTTATGCAACATTTTGGACTCTGACCTCATCATCTCCCCTCTTTTCTACTTCCTTCCCTTTTAATTCTGTATCAGTAACAGAAGGCTGTAGTTCTGTTTATGGTTTAAAAATTGATGCCACAGGTCACCTTTATCAAGGAAACTCGACTTTATCCAGCAGCTGAACTGAGTTACTGTTACTCCATTACATCAGCAAGGATGTGCTTTGCTGTAGGAAAACAAGGGGAGAGAGATAGTATTTGGCACGTGCCTTATGTAAGGAAGGCAGGCTAACCCCTTATCATTAGCCATAAGCGAACAGAATAATTACCAGAGTGAATGAGTAATTGGAGGTGGATGAGTGCCCTTTAGCCTGTTGTGGCAGCGTGCCAGGGGAGGTGAGTCTGATTAAAGGTGTAACAGTGTCTTTCAAACGGAGGAGAAGCAAATTACACTCCAAAGAAAGAACTGGCGCTTAGTGCTTGTGACTCTGTGGTCACATCAGCTCACTAACGCAAGTCAGTGTGGCCACCTCTTCTCTGCTTTTCAGCTGGTACCCTCATTCCTCCTTTTCCTAGAGGGAGGAGGAGGAGGATGTCTCAAGAATGTCGTACTGTTCAGAAATCAGTGCGCAGCTGGGCAGTGTGTAGTGCTGCTGTACTTCCAAACTGGGAGACAGAGTGCACACAAGACCCTGTGGGGGCAAAGTTTGGAAGTGTGTGTGGAGTGGTTTCAGCAGTCCTGTGATTCGATTTTATGACTGAAGAGGAGGGGTTTGCCCCAATCCTGTTTGGGAGGGAAGTACCAACAGCAGTGATGAGCAAGGAAAAGCTGCTTCCTGCGAGGGTGAGAGTTGGGCAAAGAGTAAGGGGGCTTCCCCTCCCAGCACCTGTGGTAGGTAGTGCAAACGAAGGCTGCAAGGAGGGGTTTTTGCTGTTTGGCAGAGGTGAAGTGCTAGTTTGCAGAAATAGGTGGGAAAGATGTGCAACTTCAGGGAAGTCGGAAATCTACACCATGTGTTTAGCACGCAGTGTTAATAATAATCACTTACACTTTGCTGCATAGGCTGCCTGGAAATCTGATTTAGAAAGCCAATTTTCTTACTCTTTTGGCTTTGTTTTTCCAATTTTTTCTGTCTGTTGTCCCTCACAGCATAGAGGCTGGAATAACAACTGGGTTCCACCAGCCATGAAGGATGTAGTAGTAGTACCAGGTTCTGGCAAGACACTTTGAAACTGCAGATGTATGGAAGGCAACAGGGGCACATCGCTAGTGTTTTCTCTAGTTGTAATTGGTGACCCAGTTATTTTTTCTTACCAGTCTTAGCCCAACCTTCTTCAGTTAGGTGAGTGCTTATTCTAAGGGAAAAAAAAAACCACCAAACAAACAGATGCTTGATTTTCTTTCTCAGAAAATGAATTTTGAGGAAACTCCCAAGACACTTTTGTGGTTGTGGGTAGGAGCCATGGACAAGACCTGACTTTTCCCCATAAATTCTGCCAATGTCCAGGAAGTGGACTCCTTACATCCCGGCCTGGCAAGACTAAAGTGTTTTTGCTCCACCTCACTGTTATGAACATGTACCGAATAGCTAATAGCCACTGGGCGTGGGGCGGTGGGGAGAAACATGGAAGTATATTATAGGCATGATTTTCTGATGTTTTAGAATTCATCTATCTTCAGGCTGCTGTCAAGAGGAAGAGTCCTCCTTTTCCGTTTCTCCCCTCTTCCATATTCCCAGTTGCTACTTTCTTGTGCATTTTCACAGATAGCAGAAAGGAGGAAAGTAATGTGGATTTGGAGATGCGGGTTGGGTGGAGGCATTGTTGAATTAGTTTTCTGCCAAATTAGTTCCCTGACTGGCTTTTGCTGAGGGGTATCAAGTTTGTGATACTGTTGGTGCAAAGGTTGCAGCTAGCACTCTAAGAAGGGGAAATATAAAGCCCCCTCTCAGCAGAACATGAAAGGTAGTAACTGCCATTAGCATTTGCAGAAAAGATGAAAAATTTTGTGTGTTTGAGTTTGAATTTAATACTATCACTGCTTTCACCTGAACATTCATGCAGGTCTGTAGTAATGGTCTCAGCTTACTGCTATGCCCACACTTTCATTTCCAAGTTCCCACCTAATAGTTAGCTGACAAACGCTAAATAAATCTCCAGGTTGGTGTTATCTAGGCCTTTGCGGGCTATTGCTCAGCTGGTTCAGCTGCAACTGCTAGTGAGGTTCCCAAGAAGATAGGAGTTTTTGCATTTACAGAGCAGGTGTGACATGCAACGAAGATCATGAAAAAGCTGGCTATTTAGACAGAAAACTGAGCAAACAGTTAAACTGAGCAAACAGTTCCTTTTGTGCTCAGTGCCTGTGTGTATGCTTCTATAAACAGCAGATGAATAATGTAATTTGAAAGGATTTTGCCAGCACCTGCTTTCAGTTTGCCTGGTGAGACTATCTAAGTCTGACAGGCAAATTTGCTCAAGAGGGAAAATTGACTAATCTCATTTACTGACACTTCTAGGTTTATGGTTTGAACCCAGTGGAGCTTTCTGCTAAACATGGTTGCATGTAATGAGACTTTACAAAAGGGATGGATTTTTTTGCTTTCCTGGGTTATAAAATCAGTGTAATAGAATTTTATAATTATAGAGTTTCATGATGGCCTGTTGTTCAGAAAAACAGCCACAACAAAATATATGCCAGTAAATTTCATTTAATTGTTGCTTAAGTTATTTCCTGTTTATCAGTAGCCTTCCTGGATTTTAACAAAAAAATCAGTCAAATGCATGTAATAAAACAATGTACACTATATGCGCTAACTCAGCAGCACTAATGAGAATTTATTCCCTGAGCTTCACACAATTTTATGATGTGTATAACTATTCCTGTCCAAAATATAGGCATTTCACTGATACATACATAGTTGTTTTTTAGACCTTCTGGTTTTCCTCCTGGTGGCTTCTACTGACCCTCAAGTTTCCATTTAGTCAAACTGGCCAGTGATACTGTGCCTACTCAGCTTAGATTAAGCCTAAAATGATTTGGGTGAATAGGCTTTCATCCTTAGGGCACTGTGGTTAGGAGCCCTTGTCTACACCTGCTATTGGTAGGACCCTCAAAGGGGATGATCCCAAGAAAGAACTGATTAGAAAAGCGCTCTGAGAGGATTCAGCAGGATTGGTATAATAATCAGTAGCTTTTGTCTTTCTTCCGTACCTGGTATCATCTCTATTATAATTTACAAACAAGCGGTCAGGCTGCAGCATCTTAGCAAGCAGACTTTGAGTGGGAATCCAAGGCAATCATATGTTAGCAAAGCCTTCCCCAAGCTTATGTTTCTAATACAAGAAGTATAAGAATATTCCAGCTACCCCCTATCGAAGTTACAAATGCTTTGCATGAATCACTTCACCTTTTTTCCCCACAATGGGCAGAATTTTTGCCAAAAATCTTCCCTCTCCTGGAAGGTCCAAACACCTTTCTAAGAGTGTAACTGTTGGTGGAAGGAGTAACCACCCTGAGTTGGATGTCTGTTTACTAAGTAGACATCTGTGCCAAAAAACTTGGAAATTAGCTCCCTGAAGAGAGTGCCTTAGAAATTATTGCCTGCCGTATGCATTTCATACTAAGTAGGCTTGCTAGCTGCCAGCCTCTGTGAATTTGGTCTAGATAGCTCTTCCCCCCGCCCCCCCCCCTTTTTTTTTTGCTTTGGCCTGTTATGTGTGGAGCCTGTGCCAGTGTATTTTACTGTGTATATGATCTTCTTGCCTTGCCAATTTCTGTACTGAGTTCATTTGGATACTCCTTAAAAGTTCATTACGTTCTTAAAGTTGAAAAGAGGTCTTTTCCCAGGCTTTACAGAACAAACCGCAAGCTCATGTCATGATGCATGATGATATAGTAACTGCATCCTATTCTGGAGGTGTGACGTTCTATATTAAGCTTCATAATAAGGATTTATTAGTCTTTGACAATGCAGGTAGTTTGGACTGTACAATAAAGGCCTCTTCAACTGCTGTTCTCACTTAATGGTATTGATAAGGTAATTTTCCACTGACTAGGCATTTTAGCAGTGCTTAGCAGGAGATTAAAGGAAAATCATGCCAATGTACTGTGAAGTACAAAATTAAAAACCTGCTCTTTGCACTATCTACAGATAGATAGATAAGGGCTCCTTCCAAGAAGAAAAGGTAATGAGTAACTTAATTATAACCTCACCTGCTGGACCTGGCACGCAGGGCAGCTCTGAATCCTTCCCGCACTTACAGCTTGCTATTGTAGGAATATGTATGTACACGTGGCCACATTCTGGAGCGAGGACAAAGTCGGAAGAAAGTCAGCTTGTGCTAACAGCTGTTTCCACAACTATGTAATGACCCATGAACCTTCTCTCATAGATGAATCATGTGAAAAATAAACACTTTATGGCACTGGCTTATGATACTAGTGTGAAGAGATGTCCCATGTTTTCTGCCAAAACAGTTGCACGCAATGCCACTAACAGCACACATGGAAAAAAAAAAAATCTACATTAGCTGATTTGGAAACAGTTAGCCTTCTGAAGACTCTGATCAATGGTAATGGCTGTAAGGAAGATGGTTGTAGAGCTGAAAGAGAAACTTGTTGATTGTGGGAACATATCTATCTTCCACACTTCTCTTACAAGTCCCTTTATACATTTCTGGTTCTGAAATCACGCTTTGACTGTCACAGTAACTCCTCCCATGAAAAACAATTTGTGGTTTGGGGTCTAATTGAACTAATGAAAGCGCAAGAGTTGGATTAGGGTTAGGACTAAAGAAATGAGGGTGCTTAGAGCTGGTTGTTGGGAGCTCCCATACTTAGTTACTCTCTCTTTCTGCTTATAGCCCATCTTCTGCCTCCATTTCCCTTCTTGTGCTACCGGATGTAACCGGGATCCAAAAGCTGATCTGCCAAATAGTAACCCATCCAAAAATACTTAATTTTCCACCAAAGATGTAAAGAAGGGTCTGTAAGACAGCCCAGTATCAAGTACAGGCCTGTTGAGCAATGCCTGAAATAGTATTTTAGGAATTTTGCTGACATTACTACTTTTCCCCTCTATTGTTTTCTGTAATTTTATTTCATGCAAAATGAAACAACATTAGAAACTGCAAGAATATTCTGAGACAACTTCTCTGTACACCTGCCCTGTACCTCTGTGCTTCCCAAGGAGCCATGGGCACAGACAAGTGAGATGGACCAAATGCGTCAGCAGCGATAACTTAGGCTTCCACACAACTCTGGTTGCACTCCTCAACTGTAAGCATCAGAGAAAACTACTCTTAATATATGGCAATGGAGGATTATCAAAGAATAATGTATTTGTCCTGTGGTTGGGGTTTTTTTGGTTTGTGTTCCCTCAGTAAGCAGATAGAGTTATCTAGAACAATCAGACCTGTATTACTATCTCCAACCTATGGAAATCAATTTTATTTTTTTAAAGTTGCAACAGCCTTTAATGTCAACTTTGGAAGCATGTCTGTCATAGCAAATATGCAGCAGGATAATATGGACTGTAAGCTAAGTAAGTAAGTGCAATATTCATTTTTCTCCTGCAAAAGCAAGGCTATATGCTGATATACTTCATCATTGAATTTTTTCCTCCTTGTTTTGGATAGTGAAATTAGTCTCCAGGCACCAACATCAAACAGAAATCATCTCCCTCATCTCTCACCTTCTCTGCTTACCAGTTTTCTTTTCCCATTCACTTCTTTTTCATGAATCAGCTCTGCTCTGCTATAATAAGCTCTTTAAACTAGTACTAGAAATTCCATTTATGTTTCTGCATTTGGTGAAAAAAATGTGGTTCTTTTTGTGTTGGAGATATAGATATACAGTAACAACTGCACAGTGTACCATACAGTGTTCTTTTCAAAAGCTTTTTTTTCTGTCTTTCTGAAACCTACCTTTTTTTTTTTTTTTTCCCAGATCTCAGACTGAAAGATCTTTAAGCTAGTTTGATTTCCAGTGTGTGGGTATTTATTCTGGTCTGAATTGATCCATTCTTTCTTTTACAATGTGCAAGAATGTACTGCAAAACCAGATGTATTCAAATCGCATTAGAAAAACAGAGATGTTAATGTCTAAATCATAGAATATGCTGGTGGTTTCATGGTTTTGTTTTGTTTTTTTTTTTTCTCTCTGACAGTTTTTCCAACAAGTAAAAACTTGTTACAATACACCCCAAGCATGGATGAGTGAGCACATAACAGCTATGGTGCTTTAGCCACTGAATTATTATTGCCTGGTGTCCTGGGCCATCCTAGAAGGGTGCGTGGGAGCCTGTACTTGGAAAGCTCAGAGCAGTACAGGATTTCCCCTACTGCCCTTTACTGGCTCTGCCTGGGGAATTGCCCCATGCAGCAGAACAGTTCCGCTCCCATTGCCCCCAGGCAAAGTCCTACCACAATGTACCTTCGCTGGGAAAATTTTAAATCTCCAACTATTTCGCCATTTTGCTAGATGTTACGTCTCCTGGTGATACCACCACTTAAAGCTACATGCCACTGCTGTGGGGTGAGGGGAAGTGCTTCTAGTGGATGCTCATCCCTCTGACACTGGTCCCATCAGGGACTGTGGAAGCCCTAGGAAGTGAGAACTATTCCTCCCTATGTTGAACTTGACGCAAAAATATTCACAAGGAAATAAGCTTGCACACAGGCTAACAGCCGCAGCCTCATGATAGGATACTGCAGCACTCTTATCAACCATGCTGGGATGAAAAGTGTAACATTAAGGGTTGCAGAAGTTTGCCATCATTGGAGAGTAATGAGGATGTGCAATTTGAGCAAATGAAGCACAGATCTTTTATGTGCTGAAATGAATTCATGATGTTTCCTCCAACGTATTTGTCCTCCTATCTGTCATCAGTCAAGAACAAATTTTGGCAACCTTACTGAGAAAGTCAATAGAAAATCTGCCCCATCCAAAAGTAAGTATTAGCAGCCTAGATTATCTAATCAATTTATGATCAAGAAATTGTCCAAAGGATGAAAGTCTCTGGAATGTGATGGTCTTTATTTGGACTCCCAGGGCATTTCCCACTGCTTTATATCACATACAATTGTATAACACATATAATAACACAATTTAAGTGTGAATTGCTGCAGTGGGTGAGTGTGTACTGGCTCAGAGGTCTGAGCAAAGAGTGGCTTCTGGCTCAGGGCACTGACAGCCTTTTGGCAGCAGTGCAAATGACAACACCTGAGAAGCAGCACAGTGAAAGATGCTGCCAAGCTGCTACTTTCAGTATAGGTTTCTTGAGGAAAAAAAGTAATTTTACTACCAAAATCTAGTTGGCATAGTGAAGATGCAGTTCAGGAAGTGCAAATGAGCCCAACAAAATAAAATATCCATTTGCACCTCTGTTGCAGGCTCAGTCGTTCTCGTTCCTCTAAGTGACATGCCATCGGCCTGTTTCTCTCCTAGGGTTGGTTGATGAGTAAGTTGCTCACCTGGGATTTTATTGGCAATAGCATGAGTCATGGGCTAGGCCATGGGCGTGCAGGGCTTTTCAAATAACCTACACTACCTGTCTTTCCGCTACCTCTCTAGCACTTACAAATGAGCGATACCTCACAAATCACTTGTGGCCAGCTACATTATTATTTATTGCACCACTCATAAGGTTGAGCAGCTGGTGTCTTTCCTGAGATTAAATATGAGTGTAAAGAAATCAGCATTGCCTGATCCTTAAGGGTTTAGTCATACAGCTAGCTGCCTGAGTCACTTCAGACACACGCACAGTTCCATCTCCTCTACCACTAAGCACTTAAGCAAGGCAGACTGTGACAGTTGTCCAACCTGCCAGCAGTTGCCTTCATTAAAGACCAGTACTACTGCCGCTCTGCTGTCACCGCCCCCCCCCTTCCTGGTCATGTGCTGCTGCTTCCCAACCCCACCAGTACACCTGTGGTGCTGTGCCATCAGTATCCCTAATTTGCTTCCAGGAAAATCAGCTGGGTTTATTTTGTGCCAAGTCCAGAGTGCAAAGGTATGTTGCATCGCCTCTGCTGCATCAGCTCTGCTAAATAGAGCATCTGAGTAACCAGTTTGGCAGAGGAAGGAGGAGCTGGAAAAATCATGAGTGTCCAGCATAAAAACACATTTATCTGCTGTGGGTAGATGTGGAAAACACTGCTTTGGATGTTTAATTCCCTTTTGGCAGCGCTTACTTATCTATATTTAAGAGCAAGCTTGGATAGGACCATCATACACACACATATACACACTCCTGGTCATAAAAGAGAACAGTTACAACTAGATTTTATGAGATTCCCTGGTCTGGCTCTGAATCAGGCAGTCAAATGCTGCAGGACAGCAGCTGATTCTCTGCCAGGCAGTTTGGAGGGTCACAGAGAAACCAGCAGTGTCCCAGAAGGCAGTACAGGTCCTGTGTGGGAACCAGCAGGATGAGGCAGCAGTTTAACCAAGATTCTGTTCAGCCTCTAATTCAACGCACAAGCCAAAATCCTGCTTTGTAGTGCTCTGGCCACAACTGTGTGAAGCAAGCTGTCTTCATATTGAAATCTCTGTGCTTTTACCTTACAGTCACTGTACCAGGTAACTGCAGAGCAACAATAATTTCTCTGGAAATCTTGCAGACAGGGGCAGACCTCTCTCAGTCTGAGATGCTCATGCACTGCTGTGAGCACGCATTGCCTCTTACCCTCGGTAACGCTGCAGTCAGGCCCTCGTGTTTGTGCTTCACATAGCATCAGGCCTTTATTTGGTACCTCTGGCTGCAGCAACCAGCTCTGCTGATGGGAAACTGGGAGGACAGGGGTGGAGGCCATGCCTGCGTGCTTGCTCCCCAGCCCTGCCTGCTGCCCTGGTGGGTGCAGGCGTTCACAGCGGGGCAGCTCGGGCTCTGAGAAAGGGCAGACAGCTTTTCTCATTTCTTGGACAAGTACAGCAGCAGAATAGCTTATTGTAGAAAAATACAGCTCCTCACATCTTCTCTTCTGGGGAAGAGCTGTGGAGGAAATGAAAGCTGAACAATAGTAGTTCACAACAGCGATCAGGGAGAACTTGGATTTGTGCTTTGGCTGCGCTCACTGTATTCATTCTGTCTCAGTAGAAGAGAGCAAAAATTAGCACCTCGAGTTTTAATTAAGTGGCCTGGTAGAGATACAAAGAGATCCAGATTCTCCACCCCCAGCAAGTATCATTCTGGAGTAATTATACAGAATTTGTGTGCAGAGTTCAAACACAAACAGTGTTAAACAATAATGAGAAGAGCACAAATATTTTCTGCTCTGCTCTGTTGATTTACTGAACCATATCAACCATTGACCAATCTCACCTCAGTGCTGAGGAATGAGAAGCTACAGAATGATGAACTAGATAAACAATTCAAACAAATGCAAAAGTCATGATGCTATAGGAAATACATGTTGGTCTGTAGGCATTCAGGGGAAAAATGAATTGTTTTGACTTGGGTCATATCCACTGTAATTCTATGCCAGAACGCATGTTCATCTCTGGTAGGGAAATAATGAAAGACCACGATTTCCTCATATTTTAACCCCCATTGCAAAACAAGTTTTCTTAGCAGCTTAAATACATTATTCAAAACATGTTTTCTGATTAGCTGAGGGCCATTGTAAGCCAAGCAAATCACTTACTCTTTGCAAACCCAGCAAACTCTGAAATACAGATGTCTTAACCCAGTTTCAAAAAAGCTGCAAAGAAACAAGCTAACACTCTGAGCAATGACAAACTTCTCACAGTAATTAGGAACTTTGTGATCTGAAGAACTCGTAAAAAGAATTGTGCAAAGTATGCTTCATATTTACTATTTCCTGTAGGAACAACACAACATGGAGTAACACAGGCTAAGTACCAGTAAGGGTTAGCCTTTCTGTGAACCTTCAGTATTTATTGTTCAGAAAGAAGGCGGCAGTGAGCAGCCAGAAGAGTAAATGATATGATCAGCATGCAAGCTAGAGTACTTAGACAAATATTGGCTGACATAACTCTAACAAATACAGAGATTTGAAATGCATGGATTAATACATCAGAGCTGATTTTAAGACATAGAACAAAGAAATTGATGGGGGGTGTTGGTTTTGTTTTTTTTTCTTTTTTTACACAAAACATTCTGAACAACATTGGGACAATTTTTACAATAAAGAAAACATTAAGAGAAACACAACCATCAAAAAAAGAATGTTTCTTCTGTTCTCAGATGTTTTCCTTCATGTTGTTGGTGTTTTTTTCCTTAATCACAGTTTTGGTAGCCTGTCCTACTGCCAGATTCATGCTCCAATCAATGATTTGGAGGTTTAGGATGATATTGTTCCACAGTGAATATGCCCGTCTATGCTTTATCTGCCCTAATTGCAGCCTTATGTGTTAGCTTAAACTACATCTGGCTGCTTTTCCTGTTCTCAGCCGGTAATTCTTTTATCCTTTTGTTCCTTTATACAATAGTAAAAAGACATGCTCTTTCAGTCTACCATATTTTGTGCACTCTGCCCCACCTGCCATTTGCAATAGTGTGACCTTATCTTCCCCAGTGTTCCCAACGTAATACCCAGCATCTAAAAACCTGGTACTGGGTCCTCTCTCTCCTCTGCAATGCTGCCTGTCTCCTTCACCTTGGCTTCACCACCTCCTTTGCTGGTGGTTTTGAATTCATCATCCTCACTTTCGTGGCCCTTCCTTCTTCTGCAGCCAGTGACCGGTTGCTGCCTTCCTGCAGGTTGCCTTGCGCAGCTATGGTGCTCATCAGACTTTGCGGGGTGTCACTTTGGCATTGAATTGCCAGGGAAAATAAAATAAATCAGTAACACAGCTAATCAAAAAATATGGAAAGGAAATTAGCAGGCAAGACAGGCTCATAGCAGCCAGTGTTGGTTAAGCCTGCTTTGGAACAGCGATGCTTGACTCACCATTTTCAGATTTCCTGCCTTGCACTCCATCCCTGACTTTTTTCTTATTGCCATAAGTTTCTGTCTCTCCATGATCCTACATACCTCTCCTTCAGCTAAGATCCTCACATTGTTTTTTTCAACCTACAAAGACTTAATACCGTACCAAGCCTTAGAAGGATAGTTTGACTTGCACAGTATCATGAAACATCACTATAACCTTACACTGCTATTTGTTCTGCCTTAAACCAAGACCATAAATCAAGTGCCGGCTGGGTCAAATCAAGGCAAGAAGGAAAGTCTTTACTCTTTATGCGGCAAACAGATATCCCTCATCTCCCAAACACAACTGTAAGCACATACAGTCATAAGTGAATACAGTCACATATGAGCTAGAAAGAGGTTTATATTCTGGGGTTATATGAGTATCCTGCATACTTCTGGTGATAAATGTGTTAAAAATACCAGCAATTGTGGTAAAAAAAAAATGTAGTTAGAAGAAATACAACTCAAAGAAGAGGTATGTGCTGCACTTTTTAGGTACTTTTCAAATGCAGCTGCCACATTGGACCGAGAGGTTTATATCATTATAGGTCAGTCTAAATCACAGGCCAACGAGTGAGTAGCCTCTTAAAATCCACAAAAGACAGAGGTGATAAGCACTCAGCAGTAGTTTGGGGATTAAATAAAAGCTTTAGTAACAAGAGACATTGTATTTATCCTCTGTTCTTCCTCTGCCTCATTTTTAAACTTGCATGCTGTCATTTTATTACCTCTATAACGCTCTCTTGACTAAGGAAGGGGTGATGCCAACTTCACTACTGCATCTAAGGAGGTTTTGGACAGCTGTAAAGGACAGTGCCAGGGAAGCATGAAACAAAATTACCACCAACTTCCAGCTTTCCAGACTTTAATGTAAGGAAAGTATGTGCATTCTTCTGAAGTTCAGATATCTAGCTTGCATTGTTTGTACCCTTTAACCCCACCTTGAAATCGGGTTACAGGAAAACAGAGCCATAATGCTGGAGAACAGTAACATACTGGGTGAAGTATGTATAGAACAATTTGTTCTTCTCTGGAGATGAGTACCCAGCTAAAACACTATTATTTTTATCCTTTGGCTTTTGGAGTTAATGTTTTATAAAACAATTGTACTAGTCAACTGAGGCTTTTGCAGAACAAAGCGTATTTAATTACCAGCTCAAAAGTAGTGTTCCCAGATGTGCCGGAATATAAAAGACATTCAGACAAAGAGGTTGGTGTTTTACACAGCTGGCTAGCAAAGGCAAAGGCCAGTCCACGCCGGAGGGATAGCTGCTGTGCCGCCCCTCGGCAAGCTTTAGCCTGACCAACAGCGACACCGGGAGGAACCTGACAATTAAAAAAAAGGCTCTGCTACACCTTACTGTGCAAATTCCTGTCCCAAAATGCAGAAGCATTTCCCTATTATCTGGAGGAAAGCAATGAGCTGAATGGAGAATCAATGCTAGTAATTCAGCAGAAAAGAGAGACTGTGAACAAGTATATACCTTTGTACCAGGTACCCACAGGCAATCATGTTCAAAATGAAGGTTAGACAAGATGCTTTTCACTGCAAGAAGCACTTCAGTGGCAGCAGAACTTTGCAAACAACTGAATGCAATTAATCCCTCAGTTTTCAAACTCTAGGCACGCAGCAAATGACAGCACATTTTGCTGATCAAAGAATACAGATTTCAGAATAGTGAACACAAGGCATTAAAAAAAGTCCTTGCCAAGCCATTATTCTTACTCAAGAATTTAATTCTATGTGATTAAGTCATTTTACCCATATATAAGCCTTGAAAATTTTTGTCCTCTTCCACACAGGAAAATAAGAGTACACACTTATGCAATACATGCCCAACACACTGGTGCACCACCAACATGGCAAATAATTCAGAAGACAATCCAGGCAAAGATGTCTCCTGTAATTTACACTTTATTTTTTTACATAGCTCCTGTTGAGATTAATGTAGACTTCAATGGATTAGTATAGGCTAATGAGTCTTGAATGCAGCAGCTATACATATAATCTCATAAAGGAACATAGACAGCTGCCACAAATTAAGAGTTCTGGCAGCTTTGTGGTTTTGAACACATCCAGCAACAACACATAGAACTGAATGATGGAAATACCACAAGAAAACAACATGATACAATACAAATGGGCTGCTCTGTTAGTTTTGAAAGATAACAGTGAGCACTTTCCCAGTTGTTTTAAATTCAGCACTCCAGTGCAGCTATTTGCAAAAACCCAAGTTGAGACCTACTATCAGCAAATAGTACTCCTGGTTCCTGAAAACAGTTCCCGTACCAACTCTACTGTTAGAAACTGTGATGGAATGCAATAGAATGGAAGAATTGCAGCCTGCAGCTCACAGCCTGCAGGTTTGATTTTTCACCATTCATTAAAAAAGCAATTCCTCTGTTTATCAGTCAAAATGACATTAGTAGAATTTGCATTTTTTCTTCAGTTAATAACATGGCAAGAAGAAAGGAAGTTACTTGCAAGACTGTTTCCATCAAGGTCATTTCACAGTAAGCAATACTGTGCTAACAAATGAATTATTGATCACATGTCATTTAACACTTGTTATTCGCTGGTGTTACACACTCAGTGGTAATTAAGTTTATGCAACAGTGGAAGCTGCTGATAGAATTTGTATTAAAACTGCAAGTTCCATTATGTTGCACATACCAGTAGCTCCAAGACACATTTTATGAATTCTTAAATTGCTTTCCTTGGGTGAGATAACCCAATGAGAGCTAATACAGTTTACAATCTCCTAAGTGGACTTTCCAAATTAAAGCAGAAATTGAGGAACAGGGTGCTTACAGTATCTTTAAGTCTCCTTAGTTTAATACTTCATCATAATCACAACTGCTTATAGGCACCTAAATACTTGCCAAAACCCATTACAATCTGCAGCTGTCTTTAAAAGGCACTTTCCCCAGAGCCACTTCACTGGAAGTCATTCAGCTAGTCAATTCAGGTAAAATTCTTCAACAACAGGTAACTAAATAAATAGAAGGGTGGAAAGAAGCACACTGCAAAGAATTATCTAAGGAATTCAAAGCTGTCTGGGAAGCAGATGAAGCATTATGATTATCTGCTGTATGCCATACTAGCAGTCCAATGACAATGGAGATAACACAGTCTTTGGAATAGTAATTCGTATACTCAGCAAAAGTCAGGATGAATTTGTAACCTACTTGGAGAGAACCCATTATTTGCCTACATAAAGTGGATCTAATGCACTTACTCATAATACACACGGGTAGTTGCATAAGTATTTCAAGCTGAGTCCTCTGTAAGACTACTCAAAAGTTTGTATTGAAGAAGGGATTGCTATATATCAAAATGTTAAGTTAACCTTTAAAAAAAAATGTTTAGCATGTTTGCTACACAGTCACCCTCTTGATTACGTTCCTACATTTCTTCCATTCACACTCACTTTCAGATAATGATTTGAAGACCAGTCACACACCAGACTCACCATCCCATTTTTGTTCCGTTCTGTGGCCTCAGTTCACACACCTAAAGCCAGATGGCAGAGTTAACCTTATTCCTATAAATTAAACCACTGGACTCATGAAATTGTTTTATCCAAAAAGAGTAAAAAAGGCCTTTATTTTCTAGGACAACAGATATGAGATTATCCAAAAACTATTAATAAGCAGCAGGAAGAGGAAAGAGTAGTTAATGAACTTTTTTTCATTGTTGAGAGTTTGATAGTAACATTCAGTGCCACAGAACAACGCTAAAGAATACAGCTTCTATATCTTGTGCTATTTTCAGAATAATTAAATTTGGAAATTGGATTGTTTCTTTGCCCTCTAGCTGCTAATGATTTATCTGTTCTTATGGGTTTTCAGTTCTTTCTGCGTGCACACACACAACAGTCTTTCATGAGATCTGTTTCCTAGTTAAATGGCCAAGCACAAAGAACTACAGGAGAGAGTTCACCTGGCTGTAAGAGACTCTATAGGAAAAAACTTCGGCTGCCTACTGTTTGTTCTATGGAAAGTGACACCCAAAATACTTTCTATAATACAGATGTAAAATTCAAAACACTATGTATTGTAAAACTAGATGTGAAGGTGAAAGAAGACCGGCTAGCATTATGGTATGATGGACCTTTAACACAATTTGGATGACATCGCTATTGTAAGATCTCAGCATCAAAATAAATCAAAAGCCAAATCACAGTCCTAGAATCCGAGCACGAAATGAACAGCTCTGCCATGTTCAGAGATGGTGGAAATTTGAAAATTAACAGCTCTGCCATGTTCAGAGATGGTGGAAATTTGGTATGTAAGATTTGAGAGGAAAAGAAATCTCCTCTAAAAATCGTACTCTGTGGAAAGCTAAAAATCAGCCTAATAGCACCGTGCCTCTTCTCACCCCAGATTCTGAGCAAAGCTCCTAAATGAGCTGCTGATGCCTATAGTCTTCAGTGGCCAGGAGAAACGCCCACCGAAGGTAAACCAGACAAACAATTTGCCTTTCCCCAGCAAATTCCCTCTGGAAGAGCATTCCCTCCTGGCTGCATCTCCAGTTCTTCAGCTGGTTTGGTTGTAGGGTGTCACAAGGGCTGTGACAACCTGAATTGGCTGTGACTTCTTCTAGCATTAAGAGGAGCTTCCAAGAGACTGCAGTAGCCCTTATTCTTACCTCTTATCTCCCAACACACAGGGTGAAAGTCTCCTTCCTGAAGGAGAGGCAGGAAAACTAAAGCAGTCTTTTCAGCCCAGTGATACTTCTCCCAGCTAGCAGCTCAGTCTGTGAAAATAGACAGTCAGCTGAATGTTCCTGCTCCAAAACAACAAACAAAAAACCCTAGAAGTCCAAGGTATCTCACAAAATGTACCTTTATTTATGCATTGAAAAATAGCCTTGTACTGGCCACCCCTCACAGCACCAGTTATCTGTAGGAAACTCAGCACATAGTTTGAAGCATAGATATACTAGCTGGAAATATCAGCAAGTGGTAGGGAGGCAGGGGATACAGGCAGTGTTGATACTGAAACACAGTGATAAGGCAACAGATTATCCAGGCCACCTGAATCCAGATTTGTTAGTTTCAGTCACCCTGCCTCCTTCCCAAAGACCACATATTTCCCATTTGAAGACTAAAGTAGTAATTTCATACATTGAAAGTGAAGCAATTTTAGAGTAGCTGATTTTTTGACAGAATTGGTATCTTTGCTGGAGATAAGTTTCACATAATTATTTTTCTTCACCATGAGGCTTAGAAGGTGCTTGGTTCTGAAATGCTAGGAGAATTCATGGCACGGCTGTTCATAAGGCTGTTACTGAAACTTGATTCCTTGAGCCAAAGGTAAATCCTTGCTGTAGTTGATTGTACTGGAAGAGAAACAAGTATTTAGAGACCAGGTTTGATCACTGAGACAAGATTATGAAGTCCATTTCCTATGTACAAGGCTTCTAATTTCTGTGACGTAAACAAAAGACTTCTTTCTGTAAGCAGTTTGCCTATTTAAAGTTACGAACTGACTTTACTCTAATTTTCAGTATAGTAACTATATACGGGGAAAGACCACATGCCCCATTATCTCTTCCTGGAGAGATCACACAGAAAGTGAAGTATCATTCTCTGTCTAACCTCATACTACGAGAATATTCATACAGAAGAATCGAGGTAAGAGTTCTCACTTTCATAAGCCTTTGCATGGAAACCAAAGGTAGCACAGGTAACGGCTAGGGAGGCCAGCAGAGTGGGAATGGTCAATCACCACAGGCTGCCAGGAGATTTATGGATAGATACCCAACACAGAACGAAATCACCCACCACTGGCAACAGGGCCCCCTCACTGTGGTTGCCACTTCATGTATTTCCTGACAAGTTTCAGTAATTTACTTTTTAGCAGAGTTTAAAATCAGGCAAGAGGGGAAAAAACAGCTTTTTTTTTTTTTTTGTCCCTTTTGAGGAACAATGAGTAAAGAAAGGTCTTTATCTAGACCCTTCAAATCATTTTCTGCTAGAAACACAGATTTAAATTCTTGCATGAAAAGGCAATTATACTCATATGTGGTTCTCTCACATTTAGCGAAGATAACCTCCCGTAGTCAAGGATTTATGTTTTGAACTTTTGCAAGTTTATGCGTAATTTACATTTATTTAACATTTAATAAGTCTGTCTTACCAAGTAGACCGTCTCATATAAAGTTTCCACGAATCACTTCCAGATTCTCTTCCCCCACCAGTGTGCTTTTCACCACCTGTAGGAAAAAGGTTATAAATGAAAACATGAAATTTTTTTGGAGCATGGGAATCTGGACTAACTCCAGGAGGTGAGACATTTTATAAAAATTCATGGGAAAAAATATTCCATTGCCATTGTTCTATATCTGAAATAAGTTACCAGAACACCACCACATACAACGCACCCAGCTAGCTCTTTCCTCATGGTTGATCCAAAAAAATTTCTGCCTGGAGTTGAAACCCTGATCATGCTGGCAACAGAGGACCTTGTTTTAAAGATATTTTAACACGAGACAAGAGTACAAGAATGTGCTGGTTCTTGTGCTGTTTAAATGGTAACGTGAATATTTCTTCTTGCCTCCCCCCTGCTTCCTTCAGTATATACAAAAAAGAGAAATAAAGGCAAAAATGTATTGAAAGACTTTCTCACAAAAATACTTTATGCTGTAATTTTTATATATGCATGCAAACACACACCACAAAAATGCTCAATGTTTTAATTAAAACTGGTTTAAACAGTTTTCTACTCAGCCACATCTCTAAACGCGTTCAGAATGTACTTCTGAGTTACATTCCCTTGGTGGGGTTGGGGGGAATGATACATGGAATATTTAAAAACCAAATACAGATATTTTTAGAAGCTGAATCCCAACTACCTCTTATCAATTTGTTTTCTGCTAAAGCAGTATAATTCAAAATTAACTTCATTGATTTCTTCAGATTTAGTCATTTAAATGGAGTCATTAAAACCTTGAAAAATAAGATGCGGAGACCTAAATTATACTAATTTTACAATGGCAATGCTTTATTCTCTTCCAGAGTCACTAGGAAAAAAAAATCCCCCCAGCTTTAAAAAAGTGAATCCTGAGGAATAATACCAAGCCTCTAGACCTGATGCTACAAGATTTCATCATTTAAAGGATAAAGAAAAAAGCATAAGTAACATACCAAAAGCACCTCCAATCTCAGCCCCACTGGTTGGGATGTTGACATTCACAATGCCACAGTCAGATCCCTTTGGCCTGCAAACAAAGATAAGGCACAATTACTCCTCAGGATCAGGAAAGACTCCTTCCCTAAAATGAGGGCTATAAAATGCCTCAGCTAGCATTGCGCATAGGTTTACAAAAGACATGAAAGACTGTGATCTTATGCTTCAAGAAGGTAGAAAAATAATTTAAATTATACCCAAGCCAGCGGAAAATCCTTTCCAAATCCTTGGTAAAGATACTGCTGGAAAGACCTTGTTTTACTTCATTATTCCAGGCAAAAACCTCCTCTTCCTCCTAAAAGGAGCATGTGTCAATGGTTAAACCATGACCATTCAAAGCAAAGCAGTTACATACAGCCATAACGCAAACACGCACCACGTCAGGGATAGGACACCTCCACCACTGCACAAAACACACAAGCTGCTTTTGAGCAGGTTGACATGAACAACGAAAATCTATGCCTGTACAAACTCTCACCTTAACTCCAGTGCTCTTCACAGAAAATGTGTAAATGTAGCTACACAGTGAGGTAAGCTATTACAGTGGATATCCCACAGTGCAGAACAACTGTTACCACTTCCTGAAGTGCTGAGAAAATTACATTAACATGACACACATCTGAAATCTCTCTCCTGACTCTTCTGTTAGCATCCTTGACACCTGACTATTTCCCCATTGTTATTTTACCTTAAATTTCAGCACATACAGTATGGGAGCAAATGTCTCAGTGTGGACAATGGGTGCATTATGAGGAAGGCCAGTCACAATGGTTGGTTCAACATAGTTTCCAGGGCGATTTATGACCTACACATAAAAGAAGAAACAACCGAGTAAGTTCAAATCAGCATCCTTCTTAGTACTAGGGTAGGAAGGGAATCTTTCATGGTCTGATTACTATAGTTGTGCCTAGCAATCAGAAATAGAAGGTCAGGTCATCTGAGTAGGTAACTTAAATACAGAAGCATAACTTAAGCCTACTAAGGAGGTAATCAAATCTCAAAGTCTAGCAGCTGACAAAAAATACTTCCTTATTCCTACTTGTAAGCTGATTAGAACTTTAAAGGTATTAGGAAGAAAGTAGGTGCCAGTGAAAGACAAGAATTCCCAGAATGTTAAGCCCATGAGAATTAAACATCCCATATGATGAAGATGGACAAGTGGCTCTCTTGATTCTTCAGTATTTCCTGAAGTTTGATATATGAATCCAGGGACGGAACAGCAATTTTTCTTTGTTACATGTTTGATACTCACCATCTACATTGCTGTTTATTTTCACTATCACCTGTGACTATAGCGCAAGGAACAGCCAAAAAAGCTCTTAGCCATTTCTTGGTGGAGAAGGTAGCTTCCAAGTAGACCCATCTTTACCCTAAAGACAGGATTGCTATTCAAACATTCTCAGACTGACTACCTTAACATCCTGTAGGGGCTGACAGGACAAACTGAGGTACAATCTTGGCCTAAGCCACCATGTTACTGTAATTTTTTTCCTAGAGCACTAAAAGTAGCAGGGAGAATAAAAGTAAGTCACCTTTCCACCACAGACCACAGAGCCACCCTGTTGTTTTGCTTGTTCTACTGCATCAAGGAACATTTTCACTGCTTCTTTGGTATGAAGAGGCCCATACAGAGTGTCAGCTAAAAAGAAAAGATCCAAAGACATACTTTCAGCAAAACTATATATGTTTGTAAATATTCTTATCATGACATTTTTAGAGTAATTAATTAATCTGCCCAAGATAAGCAGTATTAGCTGGATTCCTCATCTCCCTTTCGGAGTTTGTATTCTAAACAAAACCAGCTATCCCCACTCTCTGGTAAACTGCTAAAATTAGGTAGCTTTGATCCATAATCTCTTTGGGATTTAAACAGAAAGAAACAAATGGAAACTTGTCTCCTAAACTCATGAGTTAAAATAGCTACTTACGATCCCACGGATCACCAATGCGGACCTGGGCATAGGCCTGAGCAAGCTTTGCCACCACCTCATCATGGATGCTTTCATGGAGGAACTAAACAAAACATGGTAAGAAGGTTGTAAGACAGCTCAGCCTATGTAACTATTCCTGAAGTACTGCTGCACTTTGAAGAGGGCTGAATGAAGCGTGGAGATAGCGTTGCTCATATTCAGCAAATCCCAAAGTTAAAAATAAACATGAGCAAGGCCTCAAAACAGCACCAACACCATGAAATGAAGATCTTCATCATCAAAACTTAAAAGCAGCAAATAAACAAAAACCTGTTTTAATTTTACCCGATCTCAGATCAATGGTATCAACGTGTTCTGTAAACTCATCAGTTAAGTGTTTTAGGACAAATACTCAAGTGATTTTTATTGCTGTAATGTGAGGAATCACTGCTCTTCCTATACACCCAAAGTTAACCCGCATTAATTTTGATGAATATTTACCCTATCAAACCAACTCTGAAAAGATTATACAGACACAGACTGACACTGTAACACCTTTAAACTTATTGAAAATGATTGGTTAAAAATTAATAACGAAGTAAGCAACACACAGACCCTTGCTTTCCTGAAATCTAAACCCCACATCAAAATTTGTAGCAGGCAAAAGCAAAGAATCTCTGGCAAAGAAAACAAAGACAAATACGGGAAGTATGGTAAGTTTTATTTTCCTGAGTTTTAGCACCTGGGACATTTAGAAACACATACGAAGAAACTCTTTAGAGCTAGAATTATAGCGGAATGACCAACTACCATCTTATTTTCACATCGTACTGATTTTTGACAAAGTAAAAATGTGTTTCAAAGATTATTTGTTGCACTCCATAATGTTAGGATTGCTAGGCATTTCCTGAGCTAATTTGAAATTAAATTTAAATTCAGAACTACCCAAACCAGACAATACATGTTTACTCACCAGCCTTCTAGCAGTTGTGCACCTCTGACCTGCTGTTCCCACAGCAGCAAATAGAGCAGATGGGATGACTAGGTTCAGATCTGCATCTTCAAACACTTAACAGAAATTAAAACATCAGCATGTTACTAAAGTAAACAGGCATTTCACAAGACTTAAGACACTAAACAATATAATAAACTGACAGGCTGGTCAAGAAGCATTGGGAAAAGTCACACTAGCATAGCATGCTAACATCTACAGAAACACTTCAAAACTCCTATTACTTTCACACCTGGAATCAGACACACACAATTGGACATAAATGTAGGTCTGAACTGCTAAAGAGAGCCTTTTGCAATAAAGCTTGCAAAGAACTTCAGCTTCTTTTTAATTCAAGAAACTACAAGCAATTTCTTGCTGTTTCTTCACCTTGTCCTTCTTTCACTGAGAACTCTAGCAGCATAAAGAAACAATGGTAAAGTGTATCCAAATGGCATATAAAAAAAGTAGCTAAAACACACAGGTACACAATAACGTAAAATATAAGTAAGCTGAACAAATTCATCTGGTTTAGATGACATTGGGGTGTTTAAAGCAAAGCTAGTATGTACAAGCCTCAGAGGATCCCCAAAATATCAGTCAGCTTAGCCAGTCCCACAGAATTCTCTATGTATCCAAAATTATTATTACATTTGGGACGAAGTCCAACCAAACAATGTTTATACCATCATTCAAAGCCAATTCCAGAAAAAACAGGACTTTAATATGAAAAAGGAAACAATTTTCCAAGTATAAAGCAAGCTTATGCTACTGGCTGCAAAGCACAACAGGAAAAAAAGAAAAACCTACTCAAATATGATTTTCAAAAGAGCTTAATATTCTTGATAGACAATTACACTTGTTCAGAATACAAGAAAGATGAAACACAAGGCTACAACACAACGGGACAGCAATTTAGGTATTTATCTAGCTTAAATGTTCTTTCTGCCACAATGCTTAGCTTCACAGTATTAATGCTATGTTTATCTGGGAATCAGATCATACCCTAAGCTACTTAAACCTGTAAAATGTGCTACTGAAATAAACATCTGCATGCTTTCCTTTCATCTTAAGACCATATATATGTACTTATATTCTGAAATGCTAAAAACGTGTTCACAAGATTAGAACTGTGCTAAAATCAAATTTATTTAGCATTGTCCACATCCCATTACTGAAGCTTCCTATTTCTCTCATTCCCTTCACTTCAAAGGTGAATACATGTTAAGAGCTTGAACTTTCATTTTTTATCTTAAAACACTACCCCTCCACAATACTGAAGATGGAAAAAACCCCAACATTCTACTATGTACTTTCTAAACCCCCAGTGGGGGGGTGGGATGGGACAATTTGCTACAAACATTTGTATACTAACTTCCAAACATCGTCTATGGGACTTGTTGTGGTTAAACCCCAGCCAGCAACTAAGCACCACACAGCTGCTCACCCACCTGC
>JANXJC010000078.1:21690526-21710182 GCA_027564655.1 Leptodon cayanensis
CGACCACTTCCCCCTGAGCAGCACCGGGGAATGGGGAAGGGGGGCTGGGGTCAGTTCATAACACTGCACCTGTGCTGCTCCTTCTTCCTCAAACTGTTTCCCTGGTCTAGCATAGGGTTCCTCACATGGGAGACAGTCCTTCATGAACTGCTCCCATGTGGGTCCTTCCCACAAGCTGCAGTTCTTCAAGAACTGCTCAAGCATGGGTCCTTTCCATGGGGTACAATCATCAGGATAAACCTGCTCTACAGCAGGACCCCCATGGGCTGCAGTTCCTAACAGCAAACCTGCTCTGGCGTGGACTCTCCATGGGCTGCAGCTTCCTTCAGGGCATCTCCACCTGCTGTAGTGTTGGGTTCTCCGCAGGCTTGCAGTGCGGATATCTGCTCCACCATGGTCTCCATGGGCTGCATGGAGACAACCTGCTCCACCAGTCTCCTCCACAGGCTGCAGGGGAATCTCTGCTCCGGCGCCTGGAGCACCTCCTCCCCCTCCTTCACTGACCTCGGTGTTTGCAGGGCTGTTTCTCTCCCACATTCTCATTTCTCTCTCCCAAATTTTGTGCAGAGTTTTTTACCCTTTCTTAAATAAATTATCGCAGAGGCACTACCATCGTTGCTGATGGGCTCAGCTTTGGCCAGCAGCGGGTCTGCATGGGAACCAGCTGGAACTGGCTGTGTCCAACATAGGGGCAGCTCCTCATGTCCTCTTACAGAAGCCACTCCTGTGGTCATGTAAACCCAATACATAGACACAACTCAAATCTCTTTCAAGCTATACTGCTGGAAAACTCAGGTTGCCTTGAAGCATGGATGCCCTCTTCCATTATATGAACCAGAAGGCAGCTACCAACTGTGCGGATCTCGAACATGTAGTGTAAATCAAATCTGAGTCAGCAGCTTTTCAGTCTAGTCCTTTGCTAACTGGATAACAGAGCAATAGCTAACAACCTTGTTTTCCAATGGAAATGTAGATTTTAATTCTGCAGGACTTACCAGAGAAAGCTAAGCAAAATATGCTCAGAACATCCACTTTGCCGATTAAGCACATAGCATTAGAGCAGCTCTCTCCACTGGTATAACTTGCTCCCACCTGTCGCTATGTGTGAGAGCATTCATGTGCATGGAGGCAGGGGGGACTCAAGGAAAAAGAAGGGCAGGAAGTACCCAAAAGATGAGCTCTGAGTACCAGTGCAAAGACACACACTGGTAGAAGTAAGCAGCGTAAGCCAGGAGTTAGATATGTGTAGACAGAAAAGGTAATTTGTGTTTTCTTATGTGTGAGATATTGAACAAAAGAGACACTGAAGGCTTGTATGTGAAAAAGCATTCCCCATCAAGTAATCAGATGGCTGCTTGTTTTCAGCTTCCTAGAGAACAGATGCCCTGTGTGCGTGGCCTGTGAACACACAGGCTTATAGTAAGCTATGTGAGTATACACGGAGTTGATAGTAAGCTGCTGTGTAGGATGCATTTCTTTATGTTGCATATAGGATCCTGAATGACACAGGCTCACCTTCTTGAAGTTAAAGCTGAAAGGAGACTTGTCCTGAAGAGCGGAGCTCATATTTCCCACAAAGAATTACCATTGCTCAGAGGATCCAGCTGTCTTTTAGCCTTTCTGATATTACAGATAGAAATCGTCATAGAAGGAAAGTGAGACAATGCCTTGGAAGTCTGCTCAAGTATTCTTGTAAGGACTGAAAAACGAAAAATGGATCTTTTTCAGAAGATTGCTTTTGTGAACAAGGAGGGGTACAGTAGTTGGTAGATATCTGTAACGATGTACAGGAATGGGTGATGTTTATCTGTGACATATAGTTTCCTCGCCCAGATCACTTCTATCTTTCACACACATACTGAGTTCATTAGCCTTGTTTTAGAAAAGACAGCAGATCTGGCTTATTTTTCCAATGTGGAAAAAGATTGCATTTTTTTTTTGGAACAACACTCTTCCTCCCATATTCTCTGAGTGAGTGTGGTTTGCTGCTTTCTCCTCTTAACGATTTTCATTCTGTTTTCTCTCCTGGAAGGGTGGTCATGCTGCCAAGAGAGGGCAGCAACCAAGTACAGAAACTGCGTGCCTGGCCCTATATTAGGTCACATAGGAATTTAATTTAAGGGATCATTAGCACAGGAGCTCTGTGTCTTACTGTAATTACTGCTCAATACACTTAGCTTGCTGGTGATTCTTTCTCACTGCAAAAGCAAACCTCTGAATTGTTCTCTTTTCTTTGTGTTTTCTTTCAAACAAAAGAAATCAGCCCAAACTTCTGCTGAATCATTTGAAAATAAGTTCTGTGCCATGAGGGCATGGTCAGAGAAACACCAGAGGCTGCTCTGGGGATGCTGTGTAGAAGGCATAGATCCCACACCTGCATTTCTCTTTAATAGTTCTGTTTAATATCTTCATCAGTGTGGTGGTGCATTCTCCCTCCACCTCAGGAATTTCTGTTAGGACTTAGCATTTGTGTAATAAGTTGGGCAGTTAAGCGTCCCTTGACTGTACCAGGAAACCTTGCATGGTTAAGGTGGGGAGTGGCACTGACTGCGCCAAGGACTCCTGTTGCCTTACAGAGGCAGAGATGCAGAACCAGGAACATTACTCTGCTCCTGACAGCCTTGGAGCATCCCTTATCAGTCTTTTGTTGTTCCCTGACATCCTTGGAGCCTTCCTTATCTGAATTTTAAGTCATTCCCTGATAGCCTTGGAGTCCTCCCTTATCTGAATCATTGCTCATGTGGAAATGGTACCAGTGCTACTGGAATTCCAGTAATTTGCTGATGACTAAAGCAAATCATCTTGCGAACCTATAAACAGCAGTCCTAAGTGAGATCCTTGGAGCTCTCCAGGACCGCAGAGGGTTGCAGCCAGCATCTCCCTCTGAGTGGGATGCCTCTCTGAGCTTGTAAACTCTCCAGTTTGCAAAAATCAGAGGACTGTTGCCAAGAGCTGACAACAGGACCTAGGCTGATACCCTTTGCTCCTTGAGGCTCAACCATTTCCCCATTGAGAATACTGCTGAGATATTTGATGTGAGCATTTTCACTGAACTTGAGGGGAACTGTTAACAGTTAACCTACTTTTGCTTTGCTTTATCTATCTATATATATATATATATATCTTAGTGTCTGTCTGCGTGCATGTATGAATTAACTCAAATATCCTATAGCAAGTATAGCATAAGTATTGCCTTTTCTAAATCTTCTGATTCACTTCAAACTGTGAATGAAACTCAGACTGTTTCTAGTCTGAAACTAGAACACAAACAAACTACAGAAACACTGTATGTGCTGTTTCACACATAATGCCTTTGGACATAAACCATTGACAAAGTCTAGGAGTTGATCCAACCACACCTAAGCTCCAACAGGAGTTTAGAAAACAAGGGAGTCTTCTCTGAACTTCATGACTCAATGGCAGGGTCTCCCTTATCCTTTTGTATCCCCTACCTTTTAGACATAAACCATTAACCAAGTCTGAGACTACAAATCATTCCAGCCGCACCTAAGCTCCAACAGGAGTTTAGAAAGCAAGGGTGTCTTCTCTGAACCTCGTCACTCAATCACCCTGTACCATTTACATCCCCAATTTCTGTGCAAATCATGAAAAATCAATTGTAACTTGACTTTCCTTTGTATGTTTCTCTCGTACCCTTTTGTATCTTCGGTCTCTGTATAAATCATTCTAGTTTGATTCTAACTTGATTTTCTTTGCACATTTCATCCATATATTAAGCAATAGAGCGAACTTTGCCATCGAATTCTGTGAAGTTGCACTTTTTATAAATTCCTATTACATCATTTTTGCTAATACCCTTGACGGTGATTCTTTAAGCAGTCCAAACCACTCATTTCATGACAAGCAGTACTGTTTAATATCTTCATCAATGACATAGGCAGTGGGATGCAGCACACCCTCAGCAAGTTTGCAGACAACACCAAGCTGAGTGGTGTGGTTAACACACCTGAGGGATGGGATGCCATCCAGAGGGACCTGGACAAGCTCACGAAGTGAGCCAATGTGAACATCATGAGGTTTAACAAGGGCAAGGGTAAGGTCCGGCACCTGGGCTGGGGCAACCCCTGCTATCAATACAAACTGGGGGATGCATGGATTGAGAGCAGCCCTGCAGAGAAGGACTTGGGGTACTAGTGGATGAGAAGCCGGACATGAACCGGCAATGTGCACTTGCAGCCCAGAAAGCCAATTGTATCCTGGGCTGCATCAAAAGAAGGGTGGCCAGCAGGTCAGGGGAGGTGATTCTGCCCCTCTGCTCCGCTCTGGTGACACCCCACCTGGAGTACTGCATCCAGCTCTGGGGCCCCCAACATAAGAAGGACACGGACCTGTTGGAGTGGGTCCAGAGGAGGGCCACAAAAATGATCAGAGGGGTGGAACACCTCTGCTATGAAGAACAGATGAGAGAATTGGGGTTGTTCAGCCTGGAGAAGAGAAGGCTCCAGGGAGACCTTATTGTGGCCTTTCAATACTTAAAGGGGGCTTATAAGAAAGATGGGGACAAATTTTTAGTAGGGCCTGTTGCGATAGGACAAGGGGTAATGCTTTTAAACTAAAAGAGCGGAGATTTAGACTAGCTATAAGGAAGAAATTTTTCACCACAAGGGTGGTGAAACACTGGAACAGGTTGCCCAGAGAGTTTGTAGATGCCCCATTGCTGGAAACATTCAAGGTCAGGTTGGACGGGGCTCTGAGCAATCTGATCCAGTTGAAGGTGTCCCAGCTCATTGCAGGGGGGTTGGACTAGATGACCTTTAAAGGTCCATTCCAACCCAAACTATTCTATGATTCTATGATTTCTACAGCTTTACAGGGGACTAAAAGCCCATAACAAACAAGTGTCCAGCTATGTTGTATCTTTATTTCCGTGTGTAAGACATTTTCATTATTCATGCTGTCACTTTCCTACTGCAGGCTGTGTTCCAATAATACACTGCTCTGCTTTTTAACTGGCAGCATTTTCTCTCAAATCCGCCATTCCTCTAAGATCCACAGCCACCTCCTTCATGTGTAAGGCTGCATGATCAGATCACCACATATCCTTAAAGACATGCTTATTCCAATATTTATTGACCTGATCCAGGCTGAGCCTGTTTTAGAAACGGAAGTAACCTAGTTGGTTTTAATACAGATAATTATCTTTACCCCAGAAAAAGAGCTGCAGTGTTTTGGCCCCTGCCTCCAGAGGCAGTTGGTTCTTCTGCCCATAGATTTGCGGTTACAACACTAAAGCGCAACGTTCCCAGCAGACTTTCAGTTAGAAGGAAAATGTCATGGCCCAATAGAAGTGGAGGTAGAGAGAGGGAGGCTCTGTATGGGCTCTGTGTTACCGCAGGAAAAAAGTGTGGTTGCTCTCTGGGGCTCTGCTCTTCCCGTGTCAAACACGGATGCCAGCTCTTTACCTGGTTACTGGCAAACACTTGAAGCTCTACTGGTAAAATAAAACTGCATTTAAGGGCAGAAGAAACCACCCCCAAGCACACTGTGCGGAGCCAGATGGGGCTGTGGCGGTGGGAAACCCCGAAGCGGTGGATGATTCCTGCGCCTGGGCTATACTTAGACTTGAGCAGACTAATGCTGGCTTAACCCTGTGTACAAAAGGGAAAGGCTGTGGGTCAGACCGAGACCTAGCTGTGGGAGACCTTGGCGGGCTTCTCCGGGCGGGAGGAGCTGAGAGAGCACCAAGCCCCCAGGGAAGGTGTTCGGCCAGTGTCGGACCTGGCTCGCCTCACGTCAGAACCCTCTCCGGCTGGCGAAGGGGGAACACCCGGGGTCCCACCGGTGACCCTGCTCGTTTCTCCTCAGCCAGGAGGCTGCACAGCAACCAGCATTTTAGGGGGAAGGCGATTAAAAGGGAGGAGGGGAAGCACAGGGAACGCGAGTGGGGGGCTTACACCAGGCAGGCACTGCTCTATGTGCAGGTACCACTGACCTCACTATCCAAGGCCTGATTCTGGCCCCCGATGTCCTCTGCAACCAGGGAGAAGGCACTGGAGCCCAGATTAATTTAAAGGCGAATTCAGTTGCCTAAATTCCCTGAAGGGTGTGAGCCTTGGCTGCACTTTCATGCTACAGCTAAATCAGTTTGGCAGCTCCTGAAAGTGGCAGGACCCCTCCTGCCCCGCTCTCCCCTGGGGGGGTTTGCTGAGGTTTGCTGAGCTCTGTGAGCAGCATTAGCAGAGTTAAATACCCCAGCTCCTCCAACTTCTTTGCACAAGGGGAGGATGCTCCTGTAAGTTCTATTCAAGCTGTGCAAATGACGATTAAAGAAATAAACAGGAATGAGACAGCAAAATGCTGGCCATTCAGTTTTCGGCAGGCGCTGTGCCTTGTATCACCTCCCCCGTGCTGACGCATTGGCTTCATAGTGCTGCTGGCAGCTGGGCAGCCCCTGTGTCGGACTGTCACTGATTTCGGCTGGGGTGAGAGCGCAGATCACGCAGGGGATGGATGAGCTTCCACCCTGCCATACCTATGCCAACATCTTCAGCAGAGCAACTCCCTTTGCAGCATAAGAACCACAAGAGCTGGACCCCTCCTGGATGCACTTTCCTGTTGGTGGCAGCTGGTGGGTCTCCACGGGAAGTGCCTGGCCTGCCTGCAGGCTGGATAGTGCTCAGCATTGAGTTCATCAGCAAAAAGGGCTGGGAACTATTGAACTTGAGTACTAGCTTTTCTCTCAGCATTTCTGCCTTCTTTCATTAGCACGAGTAATAACTTCCTCCAGTCAAACAAGTTTGGTATTTAAGAAAGGCACGGAATTCTTTTTTCACATTGTCCTAACACTCAGTAGTTCTTTTGCTTTTTTCTTTCTCTGACCTGTTTTTTTTAAAAAAAGGATGGAGAAAGCAGACATCAGTCACAGCAACAAATCATTTTTGGATGTGTGTGTTTTTCGTAATGAGCAGTACTAACTCGATACAAACCACTCTCAGCAGAGAGCAGCAAAAGGCTAACAACTTGAGTACAGGTCTAGGAGACCCCCAAGCCAATTAATGAACTGTGTGGCCTCTCTGCTGAGCTCAGAGAGCCCACAACCAGGGCTTGAGGATTTTGCAGCAGCATGAGATGACTGAGGCTGTTTTCTATAAGTTTGTGGTTCTGCATGCTGACAATGATGCAGATCAAGCCATCCAGATCCAGAACCTGCTGGAGAATAAACTTTATGTTAAATCTGGCATAACCTTTGCAGCAATGCCTTGTAGTGAATGTGTCTTGGAAAACTTAAGTGATGCTGTGAATGGCTCAGCATGGACTATCACGCTATTTACAAAATTTTCTGAATGGATCTTGGTATGTGTTCCAGTCTTCCACCTCCCTTGCTCTTAACAGCATAAATTACAACTCTGTGATGCCTGTGAGGCTACTGAATAACCCACTTACCAGGAGAAGACTTTTTTTTTGTTTTGCAGGATATTAATGCACTGTAAGAGGATAGTCCTGGCTTTGCAAAACAAGTGGAGAAAATTTTCCACAAGTCTACGTACAGGCAACAGAGAGAGATACAGGGGGAGGAAAGGATGAAACAGAAACTAAAGCGCTTGTCATGGTGAAAAACTGTGAAGACAGACCATGTTTAGAATAAAGCAGAAGTGATATTCCTTGCTCTTGTTTTATAAAGGAAGGGAAACCCTTCTTTTGGCAAAACTAATGGTAAAGTTTTGTTTTCCATTAACAATGTACAGCTTTTCACATCTTCTAGCTGATACTGAAAAATATTAATAAAAGAGGACTACTTGTCATCACAATGAAACCAATGCATTATGAAAGGCACTCCATGAAATACCCTGCCACTTTGAGAAATGGGCATTTCAAAGATACTTTGTTTTTATTACATTTGGGATTTTTTTCTATAAAGAAAACATTTTCTGATGTCTTCTGCTAGTTTGAGAAACATTTTCTTGGCTCATTCTTTGTTCGGCACATTCTTTAAGGGAAAATATTAGACAATTATATTGGAGAGAATAGTGTGAGAGACTGTTTTTAAGGCAAGCATTCTGAACTGAGGCTGGAAAAGGAGACCCACAGAGATTGCATCGGTTTGAATTACTTGTATTTTGTGCGCTTTGCATATCCCAGTTCTTAAGCATATTTGATCAGATTTAAGACAGATCTTCAGTGTTCTTTTTTCCTCCTGTACTGTACTTGATAGGACTGCCAGCTGTGATTCAGTAAGCCGGCTTGTTTTAGGTTTTGCTATAGTTTTGTGTTGCTGATGTGGAATGTAATTACTAAAACAGCATTGGAAATCTTTGCTTTTTCTGGTGGAAATTAAATTAAAACATGATAATTTATTATTTTCTGAATGACTGAACTCTGGCTATTCCAAATGTAAAGACAGTCAGCTCTGAGCAAAAAGATTTGTTCCTTGCTGAAGAGAAAAGGCAGCAAGAGGGGCTTTAGCATCTGCATCAGCATCAATGCCATGCTTGTGGGAGGTAGCTGACATCATAGCTGTGCCATTGCTTGCATGCAGTGTGATTTTGGACGCGTTTTGTGTTCTGCCTCTGTTCCCCATTTTGCAATTGAGGAGAATAACAGCTATGTATCTCTGTCTCAAACCCTTAGGGCGAGAATCAGTTATGGACACACGATGTGCTTCACCCACATGCAGGCCGTACACCTGTGCTGCAGGAAAGCAAATCTGTGGAGCCGGGGGGCTGCTGGGTGCTTGCAGCCCTTGCAAAGCGCCCTCAGTGCAGGCAGCCACGGTGCCTGGGATGGCAGAAAGTCCTGAGCAAAGCAGGGGGTTTCTCAGTTAATCACCCCCCGTGTCCCCAGTGCTGCAAGTGATGCCAACCGACGACAAGCATGCCTGCAGGCAGAGGGGTGCTTCTGACTCCAGTGCTGGGGACCGGGTCACTGTAAGCGGGGGGGGGCAGGCCTCTGCTCCCCTCTGCAGCCCTTGCCATGGTGGGGTGGCCAGAGCTGCCCAAGCTCCTCGAGGAGAGCCACAAGCACTGTGAGCATGGATGGAGGGTTTCGGCTGTGGGAGGCTTTCAGAGTGCTGATTCATTTAAGTGCTACCTACAGTATTTTTAACCTTTTTTATTTTTCCCCCCAGTGTAAATGCACTTTTTCCTGTGATGTTTAAAATGGTAAATGTCAGACAACCTGTCTACAGCATACAGTCTATAAACCATTCCAATGGGAGGATTATGCAAAGAAGGCAGAAGGAAAAGAGAATGGGAAGAAGTCTAAGAGAAACAGGAGGAGATGTGGTTTGTCCTGGGCTGTTATGCAGCTAAATGCTTCCAAAAAGGGCAACTAGTTCTCAGGTTTGGACCAAACCTCAGCAACCCAGAGACTCCTGTTCTTAAGCTACCAAGCTGCTGCATTGTTGTTGCTAGTTATTTCTTCCACCTCTATAAAACCATTCCTTCCAGCTGATCCTGGGAGATACCAGTTGCTTTGCTGGTGAGAAGCCCATACTTGCAGGTAATATTGTACTGTGCAGCTCTCGGGCAACGTTTGAGAGTTAAAGTCCCCAACTCATTTATGCTTTAATGTTGTTCTCTTTCAGTAGCTAGTTCAGAAAAAAAGCATCTGCTCATACTGCCTGCAAGAATCACACAGACAGCTTTCTTGTACGCTAGGTGCCTACAAATAAAAATTGCTGTCTCATTTTCATGCAGAAAAGTGTGCCTTGTCACTACTGACCACCACCCATCCCTCTGCCAGTCTTACCTGGATGCTTAGTGTGCTACCCTGCCGGCTGACGACTGCCTGGCCATTAAGCAAGGGTCTGCCTGGGAGTTGCAGACTCCAGCCGAATGAAACTCCTGTTACTTGTCTTAGGCTGCATTCGCTGCCGACTGCAGCTGCGCCATACCTCTCCTGGGCAGCTGCCTTTGTGCTACGTGCAGAGTTTCCTGAGCACTGCAGCAGAATGCAGTACTTAAGAGGGTACGCAGGGATACTCTGGCAAAGGGAGGAAATTTCTATCCAGCGATAAGAAAAGCCTAAGAAATGCATATGCCATCCAGCTGTGACCTGCCCCTGCTCTCACACCCGTGGATGCGAGTGATGGAAAAGCAAGGTGGGTGACCCTCCCCTGTCTTTGGTATGGTAAGAGAAAAAAAAGTTCAGAAGTTTTGAGCATACTGCTGGGTGAGAAATGCTGCACTACAAACTGAATGTATGGAATCCATCTAAAGCTGAATTACTGCTCTCCAGGAGAAGCTGGAGCACTGTTGCCATGACTATCGCATTTGCAAGGGAGACTTTTGCCTGCATCTCCGAGCACTCTGCAGCCGGCAGCCTCTGCGCTGTCTCCTCCCTCTGGAGGTCCCAAATGTTGTCTTGACACCACCTGTCCCCTCGGTATGCTCTGTCCTGGCAGAAGCGAGCAACAGATCAGCGACAGGGAGAGACCTCCGGGGTGCTGAGCATCATGCTGGACTTAAGTGAAAGGCTCCCTGCCCTGGTGGCAGGGGGGCAGAGTGGTCTCCTAGTTCAAAAACAGTGTTTGAAGCAGGTGCCTTATTAATGGTTGGGAATTGGACCTGCCCAGACAGATGAGGAAGGGGAGTGGTGAGGCTGAGGGCCGGGACAGCAAGGCATGACAGTGGGAAAACACTTGCTGGCATCAGCCTCAGGCCCCTCTCCCCACAGCGAATTAGGTGCTTGGAGATCTCTCTGTGCTTTGCTACGTTCAGCTGTTAAACAAGGACAGTGATCCTTATGTCACAGAAGGCTACATGTATTTCATTTACAAAGTTGTGTGATAGAAGGCATTGTACAATGGGAAGCAGAGCTGACACACTTCATCTGTCTAATGGCGTATTTGCCTTTCTCTGCAAAATGTTGTGATTTTAAAGTTTACTTTGCTCTGCCTGAAGGCCTATAAAGACTTCTGAAAAAAAATGCCGAGACTTATTAATTGGAATAAGCCATTTCCTGGTTTTTTTTTTCCTCCTAAAAGTACAATCCTATTGCAAAATTTCTGGCACTTGTCTCAGGTATTTCCCAATCAACTTGGCGTGTGGAAAATGTGAAGTCTTGTGGCTGCCACCTTGCCCTGCACTGCATTCATGTCTTAGAGAAAGGGCAGGGTAAAACCAGCAGCTTTTCCTTCTCAGAAAACCATCAATCTCATTTGGCGTAACCACTGAACGGGGAAAAAAGGAGAAAAAAACAAAACTGAGATGAGGCAGCTTCTCCTCAGATTTCAGTGGTGGGGATGGTTTGCCTGTGCTCTCTGGTTGACAGCCAGAGTTGGGGAGTACCCAAGGAAAGGACAGTGCCTGAGTACCCGAGGCACTAGTGGCATAAATCCAAGAGATTTATAAATCTTAAATAAGCTAAGGCAATCCGTGCAGAGCAGTTTTATTAAGCTCAGTGCAGTTAGCATTAAAAGCCAAGCAAACAGTTCCAATCTGCTCTAACTGAATCTTCTGAGGCGCGCTTGTGAGAAACCCCAGTGAAGTGTATTTTAGTAATCCAGCCTGCAGAAGAAAATGGAGTAGATGCTCATATGCTGCAGCAGTGGAACAGGCAGCCATGATAAGGAGGGAATTGGTGACATGGGTGTCTGTTGCAGACTTACTCAGAAATATGAAACACCTCTGTCAAAGGCAAGTGCTGAAGAGCTTGTGGGCTTTCCTCAGGCAGGTTGGGCATCTGGAGGGGAGGATGCGGGGCAATGCCCAGGGGACGGCTGTGGTCAATGGCAGCTCTGCAAGAAGAAGAGCCACTACTGAAATGACACCAGTCTTTCTTATCAGAAAACCACCAGACAGACAGGCAGAAACACCCGTGCACAAGGGAACTGAGAAACTCAGTAGCTGAGCCTTATGTCATTCAAAAAGAACCACCAAACCTCTGCCTTCTAACCTAGAATTAAGCCAGACTTGGAAATAGTTTTCCTGTTAGTCCATGCCCTCTGTTTGTTCAGGGTCAAGCTAGAGTCAGCAATCAGAGGCAGATTAATGCAAGAGACCCTAGTAACAGTTTAATAGGAAGCTACTCCCAGTGATCTTTTTGCTAAGAGGTCACGCACTTGCCTCTGACCAACTGCTTATGGAAAAGGTTAGAAGGCAGAAAATGAGAGCAGAACTCTCGAAAGCACGAACGCATGTGACTGCGTTCGTGCATGCACACAACCCCCTGCCACGTGGCCAGAAACCACTGGGAACTGGGATTCTTTGCTACAGACAGAATGGTTTCTGGATATATATGGCGATGTAAAAGGTCACGGCTGGTCTGAACTGCTTGGTGCCTCTACACACTTCCAATGACAGTTACAGCTGCAGATGACTAAAATGTAGGGACGCTTATAGCACTTGCAACTGAAGCCAAGGACTGATATACTACCAGCATGCTCCCAGACACTCAGCAGCTTCTGCAGGAGCTGCATCACACAGCGTGTTGCAATCCAGACCGTTGCCTAGCACTTGTACTCTGTTTTGTTTGCTCGCTGTGCTCTTGCTGGCTGGTGCTTACAGTAAATGGAGTATTTCTCTGATTACGCCCGCCTCCCCCCGCTTCTAATGACATCCATTTGAGGAAAAGTAGCTTTACCACATAGATGTTTTCTTGCAACCATTTTGGACACCCTGGAGCCCAGGGTGGTCCCTGGCTGATCAGCTCTGTAGTTTTTCTCTGCTGTGAATTAGTGGAGGGGTCTGTACAAATGCCTGGGAGTTAAATATGCATATTCCTGAGTACCATGACTAGCCTAGTAGGTTTCATTGTAGGTGAAATGTCTGTTCTATACTTGGAAAGCAGAGGATGTTATGTATTTTTTATTCCACCCACTGTGGAACTCTTGTGAATTCAATAGCTAAAATTCTGTATATCTTTATCAACACTGTCGGGCCCGTCTTTTTCTTGGCCTGGGAGCAAAGAAAGGAAAATAACAGGGGGTTAATACATATGGGGTTAAAAAAAAGGCAGCGAAAAGAGTGTGAGCAGCCTATTCTGGAAGTTTCACATCTATAATATACCAGAATGGGTATAGCCTGCAGGACAGGAGAGGCTTCTGGTATCACAAGGGCACAACCCAAAGGTTAACAGACCAAAGGATTAGTCAAACCAATCAATTGTAAGCAAAGTCACAGTGCATGCCCAATGTATCTTGTTAGAGGATAACACCATGGCAGAGCACAGTTCGACCCCAGCAAAGCTAGCAATGTGAGCATGACTGGCTCTACCTAACAATGGCACAGTTAAAGTATAGTCAGCAAATTTTTAATGGTAAGCTGATCTTTGATGCATTTTTTTAACTACAGCTTAGCCAACTGTTGACTTAAAACAACTGTACCGATGAATCTGAGATTATTTTGTAAGTTCCAAACATTGCTTTGCCCGAGAATTTTACTCTGACAGTTGCTTTTGTTACATTTAAATTCTGCCATGTTAAATTTACAAGTTTTATTGCCCAAGATCTGTTATGCACCCTAGGGCAGCCTCTCCCAAAATGCCAGGCTACTGCTACCGAAGAGGCAATGTATGGTCGTGCACCAGCTAGCAGGAATGTCTTTGGATGTATGAATTCAGACATGCAGGTATTTTACAATGCATGCTAGGGATTGACAGGAGAGGAAGAAAGTTGGGTTTGTCTTCTTGGAGGGAATTTCAGCTTTCAAGCTGAAATTCTGGCAAATACTGACCTAAAAGCTAGGTGCACAACTGCAGCTGATTTTAATGATAGAAATGTTTGAATTTCTGAAAATTGCAACCTCTGTTAATGTACTTTCAACCTCTTGAATTAGCACTAGGGGCGGTGGAGAGAGCAAAGAAAATTTTGCAGCTTGCGTATCAAATACCAAAACAGTGAGGAAAGATGTAGGTAGACTGTTTAAAAACCCTGAACTCCCTTTATGAGGATATTTGTAAATTTCCCTTATTTGTACCTTTTAGAAATACCCATATCATGTGGAATAGTACCTGTCTCCTGTAGTATATTTCCATTACTAAACGATTGTGCGTATTTTAGGAAAGATAATCAATAAACTATTGCCATTATATACACATACATACATACACACACATGTACAAATGCATAATTTAATAGCTTATAAAATTAGTATGATTTTTACAAGTTTTTCACAAATTGTAAACCAACTGATTGCCATCTTTTCTTATTTCCCTGTTTTCGTAGTACAACTAGAGAAAATTAGCGAGCCAAAGATCATTACGAATACTGGGGGTAAAACCCTGGCTCAGCTGACTTCACTGGAAACAAAATGTCATCCTTACACTCCAGGGTGAATAGGCAGAAACACTTATTTCCTCTTGAGAAATGAGGTACTTCCCAGGACCTGACTTCTCTGTCTTGGTCCGTGTCCACACACAGGCTTCAGGCGGTTTCTGCTGTTGGCTGTGAGTTAAGTCCCAAAGGACAAGAAAAGCTCACAGCTTGCAGGGGTTCAGCAAACCTGCCAAAACTTTTCAGTTCCTGCAGACTCACATCTCCAGCTAGCTCATAACCTCTCTTACAAATTTAACACCAGCCTGCACCACGTTTGTCCGCTTACACAACAAGTAATGAATTCAGCTCCCAGAGGTTTGTTGACAGGACAATACAAACAAGAGTTGCCAGTTAAAGAAGAAATTTTGTCGTCCGGCTTGCCTACAGTGGACCTGCATATGAAGGGCTGGGGTTTTAGACTAGAGGGTGAACATCTGGATCACTAATGTCACCTAGAGTGAGCAATCACATTTTTGGAGACTTAGCCTAAATATGCAACTACCTCATGCATGCAATCTCCCCAACCCGAGCGCGTGTCCAAGGCCCGTGGTTCTTGCTGTCCTGAGGCAGGGAGGGATGTTTTGTGATGCAGCACACGCAGACGTTGCTCAGGCTCAGGCAGGGTGCAGAGGTGCTGCCGGTGCCTCGAGCCCTCCCACCCCAGCCCAGGGGCACAGGTTTGCATCTCCTGGATGGCTCACGTGGTGCAGGGGTCTCCCACTGCCGCAGAAGTTGTCACAGCCCGTGGGCACAGGCATTTCCACGGTGGGTGTCTCTGTCAGTCCTCGCGAAGCTATTCTGCCTCGTATGAAAATGCATAAATATTCATGGGTAGGAGTGAGTGACAGTGATAGCATGAGCATCACTGCCGGCATCTGTGCTACCACTGGGGCTGCCAGAGGTGTGGGCAAGCATCAGCAGCCAGGAAGGGGCTTTACTGAGGTAAGTTGATAGCAGACAACAGGAGTTTGCCATCACCATCTCCTCAACCAGTGGTCAGGGCACGTCAAGGAAGACCTAGGATTCATGCTGTGCTTCAACAGGTATTTTAGTTTACTGAATAATTTGACCTCAGCTCACATGCTGGCATATGCTTACAGATGCCTTAGGCATCTCTCTGCTCAGCTCGCCGCCTGCTCCAGCTCCCATTCCTGGGAGCCTTTCTGATCTTACACACTCTATCCCCTTCCTGACCTAACTCTGAGCCAGCTCTGTGTAACGGACTGTGTGCCAGTTTAGGTAGGACACACGCTACATACACTACGAAGAGCAGCTGGTGTGCATGTCCACCTCGCAAAATGCAACACAGAGTTTTCTGAGTTAGCTCAGGGCCTAAGAGAAGTATAGTTGTGCTGGGGATACTGCCTGGTGCATCATGAAAAGTGGGATAAAAAATTCGAGGTCATGTTAGTGTAGATATATTGCTTCTAGTGCCAAAGCTAACAACTGAGATATGGTTGAGGTTTCTCTTTGCTGTATTGCTGTGCATAGCCTGCCTCCAGGAAAAAGAAAGCTCTGCACCATCCTCTTTTGTCCTTTGGGACATAGGGATAAAGAACTGAAGGGTTGAAACTAAATAATACAGCACTTTACAACTGGATCTCTTGCTGAAAACAGAATTTGTCTCCCAAACTATTAATGGCAGACCCGAAAACCCTCCTGCTGATTCAGACCAAGCACTCCATCAAGCATTGCCTGGTGACCTGTGAGTTTTTCCTTATGGTATTACCATTTGTACACAAAATGAACATCTCTTCTTCAACCTAAAGGGTGCAACAGTAAAACAGTGGTCTGTGAGACACAGTGCCACAGAGGCGTGACCCAAGCACGGAGAGGAGGACTGCTCCACACCAAACAACAGATGTCTGCGAGGTAGGTACCACATTAGTCCCTTGTGTATGTGACAAATCCCTTCTGCTGTCTCCTGTGAGTAGCTGTGAGGACAAGAACACCCCGAGGTGAGAACTAAGGCATCACAACACACATTATTATTCCACTTAACACTGTTCTCCACTCACGGCTTTCAAAAACAGAGAGTATATTTTGGGGAAGGAAACTGTCAAAACCAATAAAGCATCAAGGCTAACTGGTCTTTTCAATGGCATGGGCTGCATTTGGGGCACAACCAAAAATCCCAGTCTGACAATAATACTCCTCTTCCCCATGGGTATGGGGCTGTTATTCCTACACCGGCATGTGGCCACAAGAGAGGGGGAGGTAAGACAGATGAAATTGTCCCCGGCACCGTGTCGCCATGCCAGATTGACTGCCTATGAATAATTAAAGTTGAAACCTTAAAGAAGGAATCAGTATCTTTTGGTTTTCACGGTGCTTCAGGTACACTGGGTCAAAGCATTTGCTTTTTACCTCTGGGAAGCAGGGCTTAGATCCATTCTGGGAGTCAGAAAATAACTGCAGTGGGGAAATGCTGGCTGGGGCTATACCCAGACCTGTGGCTCTCGGTGCCCCTCTGGAGCCAGGTACTGCTAAGCAAGTGCTGCCTCTGCAGGGCAGCGTGGAAGTGTGAAACATGTACAACAGTGGTCAGGATGCAGCATCATTATCAGACCTCATTAAGTCCACTCATGCCCTGAGAATGGCCTTTATAAAATATAAATGCAATTAAATAATTGTTGAAGATGTATGTATATCGAGGTATGAAAGAGAAGGATGGCAGCAGGGCACTTGGGAAAGTATAACTCCTGTAAAATTTTATTTAATAATTTATTTCTCTGCTTAATTCATAAATGTCTAAACCTAGTGACCCTAATAAGGTAGATTTCTGAAATATCATGGCAGATCTATTATTTGCCACAGGAGACAGATATTTTTATTTAAAGAAGCCTGGTGGTCCAACAGGCTGTACCTAAACTCCCCATCGGTGTGCCTTGCAGCTGCGTGCCAGGGTTCATCTTCTGCCATGGTCCAGGCAAGACACCTCTGCAGAAGCCATTCCCATTCCCCTCTGGCCTGCCTGCCCAATTTTCTTCCCATGGACCCTGTCCTGGGAACTTGGCCTAATTCAGAGCCAGGACGGAGTGGGGACATTTACACCTGTAGAAACATTGCTGCATCTGTTACTTTACAAGCGACTGATGAGCCCTGTAGTTTGCAGGTCCATCAGTGCTGCATACAGCCTGCCCTGAAAACTCCAGGCTATCATCTCCATGTTCCCTCCAGCACAGAACTGTTACCCATCATTTTGTTTTCATCTTTCTAGTTCTGAGGTTTGCACACAAAACAATCAGCAGCCTGTGTACCATCTTGCTGGTGCAGGGTACAAAGGGATGAATGGCAACCCAGGCAGTGAAATATTGCTTCTGTACATAAAATTGCAAATTGAACTGTTTTCTCTTTTTATTGGTTGTGGGGTTTGGTTGTTTTTTTTTTTTTTTGGGGGGGGGGGGGCTANNNNGGCTACTAGATTTCATTGCAAATTGATGTCCAAATTACTGCCCATTAACATCCATGGTTCTTCTCGAAGTTTGTTTGCATGTATGGCGTCCCTCCGTTCTGAGGCTTGCAGATAATATACTTGGTTGTGGCAGAAGTTGCATTCCCTTGCTCGGGGGCAGCCTTTTTAGGATCTTTCTCCCTTTTTATTATTACAGGTATAAACCAAATGTTACGTGCTAAGCCCGCAGCAAGCCACGTGCAACGTCAGAAAAAGCAAATTTGACGCCAAACAGCGACGTCGGCCACAGCCTGAGCATCCTCCGCGCTGCAAAAATCGGACATTTCACCCCAAATTTATTAATCGGTGGGGCGCATCCCTCCCTTGTCCCGAGGGGCTGCGCTGCCCCCCGCACGCGCGGACCTTCGCGCGCCCCCTAGCGGCCAGCTGCCGCCCTCGCCGCCGCCTTTGAGCGGCGGCGTAGTCCCGCCCCCAGCCCCGCTGCCAGTGGCTGGCGGGCGCCCGCGCCCTTTTATGATTGGTCCCGACCGCGCCCAGGAGGCTGCGCCGCGCCCCGGGCGCAGGGCCGGTTTTGGGTGGCGGGGGCCGGCTGTCATGGAGGAGCTGGACGAGGCGCGGGGGGCGGCGGCGGCAGCGGCAGCGGGCGCTGCCCTGTGAGGCCAGCTGCGGCGGGAGGGAGCCGATAGCGTCCCGTGAAGGTAACCCGCGGCCCGGTGGTCCTTTGTGGCCGGCTCCGGGCGGGCGGGGAGGCCGGGGCGGGCTGTGAGGGAGCCGGGAGCGTGTTTGGGGCCCTGAGGGGAGGGTGGGGTGGGGGAGGGGGCTCGCTTTGAGGAGGAGCGGCGGGCCTCTGGGCGGACTGAGGGTGGTCGTGAGGGAAAAGGCAGACTCGGGCTCTTCCTACCGCCTGAGACTCGGCCGGAGCGTGGCGGCCGGGGCGTGCGTCGCCTTCCCCGCCTGCCTTTCCGCCGTGGGGTGCGTGTCTGCGGGGCTCCTTGGGGGAGCGGGGGGCTCTTCTCTGAGGCTATGCCTCGGAACAAGTCGGGGGTACGGCTCGTAACGCTGGGAGGGAGAAGAGGATTTTTCTGCGGCTGGTGTGGATAACATGCTGGTAGGATCAACCCCTTCTCCCCTCCCCCCCCCCAACAGCTTTCCTCTAGGGGCACCGTGTAGCCCGGGAGGGTCCCAAGGAAGGCAGCTGGACGTCGGGGCACCACAGCAGCGAGTTGTTTGGGTATAGCTGTAGAAAAATATACATGCAGTTACTTGTTTGGGAAGTACAACACTTTCTCTTGCAGATTTACAGAAAGCACAGCTTGTGCTTTGTCAGGACCCCGTTCAGAGTCTCCATGTTGTCCTATCTAGATGAAACTGACCTGAGAAGAAGCTGGGGACATTTTTTTTGGGCTGTGTGTTTCCAATAAGCTTTTGATTCTGAAAGAGGCAGGTGTGTATCCTTCAAGAAGCAGAGAGGTACAGACTAAATGGATCTAAAGACAGCAGTGTTCAATGCAGCTCGTGATGGCAAGCTGCGCCTCCTTTCCAAGTTACTGGCAAGCAAAACAAGAGAAGAGGTAGCCCTACTCGTGTCAGAGAAAACCAATGGTGCCACACCACTTTTGATGGCAGCCCGTTATGGTCACCTTGACATGGTGGAATACTTGTTGGACCATTGCTCTGCGTCAATAGAAGTTGGTGGTTCGGTGAATTTTGACGGTGAGACCATTGAGGGGGCTCCACCATTATGGGCAGCATCGGCGGCTGGCCACTTGAAGGTGGTTCAGTGTCTGTTAGATCATGGTGCATCTGTCAACAATACAACTCTGACAAATTCAACACCGCTTAGAGCTGCCTGTTTTGATGGTCACCTGGAAATAGTAAAATACCTTGTGGAGCACAAAGCAGACCTAGAAGTATCAAACCGTCATGGGCATACGTGCTTGATGATCTCATGTTACAAAGGCCACAAAGAAATTGCTCAGTATTTACTTGAAAAAGGAGCTGATGTTAACAGAAAAAGTATTAAAGG
>JANXJC010000078.1:21711890-21722112 GCA_027564655.1 Leptodon cayanensis
GTGCTACCAGACAGATGCTTACAGAACTTTCTCAAAAGGCATTAAAGTATTATAAGCATGTGTGAGCTGGAAACATGGCCCTCTGATATGACGTGAGCAGACTTTTTCTTTTTGGCATCTTACAGCAGCCTGATCTCTGAAGTTACTTAATAAGCACTGGTGAGGTAAAGGAAGAGAGAAAGAAAGTACTGTAAACCCTGAAAGTGAAAGTCAGCTGTGGAAAGGCAGAAGAACTGAGCAAAATTGGTAGCCTGAAGTATGGCAACAGTATGGGTATTGCAGTGGGTGAGGTACAACAACTAACCTTCTCAACTTTGTTTTCCAGAATGCTTAGTACCTATTAATTTCAAAATTAGTATTTCCAGCAGGAGTCATTCTATATTGTCATGTTCCACCTCAGAGTCTCTGTGTATTTATTTTCAAATTCTACTCCTCCCTGCTGTGTACTAAACAGTTGACGGGTGTGCCTGTGCTTGTAGTAGGGAGATACAGAAAACCTGAGTGCCCTGCTCTTGAGTAATAAAAGTTGTTGCTATCCTTGTATCTGAATTCTTTTTAGATAGGCCCCTTCCTGGGCCATGTATGGAGAAGACTGCTGTTCTGTGAAAGATGTAAAAGCTTTCGCTACTATAAATTTTGCTGCATCTAAAGTTACAACTCTCCTTATAAGAAAAAACTATGTAACTTCAGTAGAGGTGCTGTTGTGTGAGATTACTGTAGTTTCTTTTCCAGATACTATTCTTAAAAACGGGGAGAGGTGGGGGGGGCACCACTATTCTTGAAAATGGGGAGAGGTGGTAGGAGGGACAAATTTACTTGAACTATTCCTTGTGTTTTTTTCACTGGATTTTTCGTATTGTAAGGTCGAACTTTATTCACATTTTAAAACCCAGGAAAATCTAGAGCTGAGAAAAGTATGAAAATGTTTTGAAGTGTTGGCAGTTCCACAGAAAAAGCCAAATACTTTGAGGTGAGAAAATAGCTAAGTTCACAGGTATGTAAAAGTCTGGGTGACAACTGAGGCAGAATATAAAAGAGCAGGTGAAAACATGCGATGAAATCCTGCTTCTAAAATACAGGCAGAATCCCGCAACTGTGTTTTGGACTATGGAAATTCAGAATGCAGAGGTTCTTGAAAGACAGTTGTGGAAGTGCAAAAGTACAGCTAGGAAATGATTAAGATTTTCATAAAGACTTCAGAGTCTGAGTCAGACAAGATGCTACACTGAGGTAAACTGTAGGTCTGGCACTGTCTTACAGGAGATGGTGGTGAAGAAGGAGGTTAACAAGATGTTTGGGGTAGATAAGTGCTGTACTGGGAAAGATGGCCAATGGTTCTGAATTTAAAGTGCAGGCCTTTGGTTGTCTTTTTTTTTCTACTGTTTTGCAGATCTGAACTTTCACAGTTTTCCCAAGCTTTAGGAAGCACATAGGCACAGAAATGTAAACAAAGGATTTAAAAAAAAAAAAATTAGGTTACTTGAACAGTGTTAGTGAGGGGAAAAAACTGATACCTGGGGTAAGAAGGGTGGGTTTTTTTCTCTTAGAATTGTGGAAAACAGCAAAGATGGTTTTTGGGGGGTTTTGGGGGCAGGTTTGGGGGTTTTGGGGTTTTTTTTGTTTGTCTGTTTGTTTGTTTGGTTTTTTTGTAGAAAAGCAAAAAGCATCCGAAACAACGCTTGCAAAGTGAGTTAATTCACCACTGTCTTCCCAACTCGGGCTTCTCCAGTATAGCTTAATAAATTGCACTGGTATATAATAATATCTTAAATGGCAAGTTGTTGGGTTTTGGGTTGGTTTGTTGTTGTTTTTTTTTTTTTCCTTCAAAAAACCTCCCACTCTTAAATGTCTTAAAGCTTTTATGCTCCTCTTAGAAGGAGGAATAGTGTGGATAATGCTAGAGTAGCAGAAACCTGAATTTTTTCAGGAGGATGTAGAACCCTAGAGCTGAAGCTCAAGTGAAGCACAGACCTACCTTTGTGCTGGATGAGGAGGATGTTCTGTGTTTGCTGCATGCAGTTTTCTTTTCTACTGCATTGCAAAGCCTGCCAGTGATCTGTTGTTAGAGTGGTGCTCCCTTACTATGTTCAGAGTAGAGGTCCGGATTCTTAAATCTGGTGTTTCTGTGCACGGTGTTTAATTGGCTGCTGTGTATAGGGAGGGAAATGCTTACTCTTGTAATTCAAGTAGTATCAGTCTTTGGGCCTTCAAATTACAGATTTGAGCTCTCTGAGGATATACCTGGGGCTGTGTTTGTTGGATTTTAAATATCAAAATAAAACATTTCATATAATTGCCCCAATAAAAGTATTTTGCATGCAGACCATCTTAAAGGGATCTTACACTTCTGTTGTAACTCCAGACAGAACACTTAGATCCTGCATTTTGAAAATTTGCACTGCACATTTTGTTAATTTGTTTTATGATTTTCCTCTTCCACCAGACTTGCTGCAGTAATAGATTCATTCCCTTCCTTTCTGCAGTTAATAAGTTAAATTATAGATAAAATACACATGTGCTGATAGCCAGGATGGTCTCAATGTAATGGTGCTGGGAATAAGGACTCTTTTCCAAAATACCTACTTGAAAGGCAGATATTTTTTTCTGAACATGCCTTGTAAGTCTTTCTGTTGCTCAGCTGCTTGGTACGTGGTCTCTTTCTCTTCAGGGTGATACTTGTGGTTTTTTCTAGTGGTCTTCGCTAGCTCTGTCCCTCTTCTGTAGTTAGCAGACTTGTTTGCTAGTCAAAAGACCAATGTTTCTCCTCCTGAGTGTTAGAAAATTTCATAAGAACTGCTGGACTAGGCATTACTTTAGGTGTCTCTTGAGATCTGCATGGGAATGGTTGGTTGCAAGGCCTGATTTGTTGTTGCTTATGATCCTCCATGCTACGTAGCAGTTGAGGGGACTCAGGTATTTTGAAAATCCAGAATAAAGCTATGATTCAAAATCTTGTTGTTCTTAAATTCCACTGGCACAGTATTTGATTAGAATAGCTTTGTAAAATAATATGGAGGACAAGGCTTGTTGACTTCGCTTCCTCATTTTGGAAAGTGTAGAAGCATACAGTCTCTGTGGGTCCTGTATCAAGGTTATACATATAGTAGTACTATATCAAGGGCTAGTGCTATTTCAGTATTGTCATTTATGTGGAGTACTGGAAAGTGTAACACTCAAACCTGCTGGTAAGGGAAAAAAGTCTTTTTACAGACTTGGCAGACCCAGAAATAGGGGGATTAGAGAGATTCATGCTCTTTGCTCTATGATCAGTATGGTTTAGTATGAGTTAAAAATAATTAATTTTCTCTTGCAGTAAACATTAAGGAGTCTGACAGGTTTGTTCTCTTCTGAGGTTTTTTGTCTTGTCTGCTTGCCAAGATTCATTTGGGGTGGGGGGCGGAGAAGGGGAGAAAAAAACCGAACAAAAAAACAAAACAAAGCTCCCCCTCCTCCTTTTTTTTTTTCCTTTCTTTTTCCCCACCTGTGAAAAAACCCTTGCTCTAAAAGTGTTCTGTGTCCTTTTGTTTGTTTGTTTTTTCCTTTTTTGGTCGGTATTAACATGGCCCAGCACACTGCATTTTGTAGATATTTTGTGTGTGACGCTGTTTGGAAACTGAACTTCAGTAGGAATGTCTGTAAATAAAATAAGGAAGATACAGTTTAAAGGAATAAATTCTTGAATTTCAACTAAATAAGGAGTTTCTGTTAAATTATTAACAGCATGCTTTGTATTGGTAATCTTGATAATACAAGTTCTTGTGCTTTGGTGAGCAAGAGAGCACTTATTCTGTTAGAGCATATGGAAACTAGATTAAAATAATTTGTTGAGATCAGCAGTTCTTTGCAATTTTTACTTAATTTCTTCTTAAAGGGAAGACATACCTTTAGTTTTTCTTTGTCATGCCTACTAAGCATAGTGATGTATAACAGTTTTCTTGTGCACTGCCCATGTTTGTATGTATGTAGCAATACTTTTTTTTTTTTTAAATCAGTAAAACTCTTGGAAGATTTCATTACTTAAAGTGCTCTGTTAGAAGAAAAATCAATGTTACATGAACAACTTCACTTTATAAAAGTGATGATTTAATCTGTAAGGCTGCAAATATATATACATGTTAATTTTACATACTGATCAGTCATTTAAATTAAATCTTTGTCTTGTATTTAAAGATCTTGGATATGAAATCAGATTGATACGAAATTTTAATGTAAGTTTCACTACCCAGAAATTTGATCAAGCATTTTGTATTAGGAGGTGGATGTACTTAATTGGTTGCAAGTCAAGTCAAATCACTTTCTGTGTCATTGCTTCATTTTCTTTCATTCCCATGTCAAAAGCTACCATTCTATTTTGGGAATTATTTGCTTCTGACATAGAAAGACATGGCCTCATTATGAATTTGAATGTCTCCCCGCTCCCCCCCCAAGCTTTTGGTAACACTTGGATAGTTAGAGAATTAGTTCTGTGATATGTGAAGTGTTTGTGTAATGTTCATACCACTTTTAAAGGAGGACTGTAACAAAAGAATAAACCATGAAGCTATGATGTCAACTGACCATACCTTTTTCCTTAATTTGTTTTTGCAAGATTTGGAAGGACTAGAGGTGGGGTTATTCCATTTCTTTGTTGCTGTTTTTAATTAAAGGAAGTTATTAGGTAATGTGAATACTAAAGTTTTATACAGATAGAAACATTTTGTAAGTGGTATTAGCAATACAGTATTAGTGGCACTCGCTTTCTATCAGAGAAATATTGTGACTACCAAAACATTTCCAGTCCAATTTTGTTTCTGGGCAAGAACGATGAGCCTTTCATGTTATTGTAGTATTAGCTATCTTCTATATGTGATTAGATTCCTGCAGATCATGTTGGAATTAAAAATGGATTAAGAAAATTTAATGAAACCTATTTTGAAATAATCATTCACACCTTTAAAAGAATACTTTAATTTGACCAACACCTTCATATGTGTCCCTTGGAAAGCTGCTTATTGAAAAGAATGACTTTCAAATTACTTTTACTTATTTTTAGCCTTTTTCCCTTTTTAATACAGCAGTAGATACAATGTTGATTTTTAGTTTGTTCTGAATAAATAATGTTACAAGAATTCAATTAATTTCTGAACTGTGTTCAGCCACTGTTTATTCCTTTCATTATAGACAATAGAGTGTTTTTTAAATGGACAAGTTAATTCACAGAGTAATGGTTGATTTGCCACACTTATTGAACTGTCCAATTCCTGGCTGTTCTTGTTTTGGCTGGGATAGAGTTAATTTTCTTTCTAGTAGCTAGTATAGTGTTGTATCTTGGATTCAGTATGAGAAGAATGTTGATAACACACTGATGTTTTCAGTTGGTACTAAGTAGTGTTTATACTAAGTCAAGGATTTTTCAGCTTCTGATGCCCAGCCAGCAAGAAGGCTGGAGGGGCACAAGAAGTTGGGAGGGGATGCAGCCAGGACAGCTGACCCAAACTGACCAAAGGGATATTCCATACCATAGGATGTCATGCCCAGTATATAAACTGGGGGGAGTTGACCTGGTGGTGGGGGGTGTGGATCACTGCTGGGGAACTAACTGGGCATCAGTCAGTGAGTGGTGAGCAATTGCATTGTGCACCTCTGGTTTTGCATGTTCTAATTACTATTGTTATTGTTATTCCTTTCTATCCTGTTAAACTGTCTTTATCTCAACCCACAAGTTTTACTTTTTCTTTCCAATTCTTAAATACCTTAAAAATATTGACTTGAAGGTAGGAAATAGGTGCCAATTCCAGTGTTTCATGCTGTGAGGGACAGCACATGGACTTGAATACACTCTGAAATGGCTGTATTAACTGGTGGCTCAGCCAACACCCAGATGTATCTGGTTTTGCCTTCATCACTGAGTGCAGAAGTGCAGGTGGTCTAAGGAACCAGCCAGTTGTTAGTTCTGGATTGACTGCAGTAGTTGCATTTTAGCTAGACTTTTTCCAGCATAGCAAGAGGACTTACGATGTATGCATGTTGGTGAGCTTGTGTATTTGTCTGCTTTTGACAGCTTCCCGTCTTAGGAATTTATAGGTCTCTTGCTCCTCAATATTGAGATATCGACAGTTTTCTGGTCTGTGATGTGTGATAAGGACAGAGGGAATTATAATTGATAAACTATGCATGCCAAATTTGCCAAATTTTTTATCCACCTAAATTTGGTTAAATCTCTGTTCCTGCTATTGGAAATTTTGTTGGTCTCGGTAGAGACTGTAGTGTGGCCAGACCTATAACAGACTTAAGGCTCTCTATTAGTGATAAATATTGCCTAAGGTATTAAAGATTGAAAATCACTTGCCATTGTATGAACTAGACTTAGCTTTGTGAATCTTGATCTAACAGATAATTTCAGGTGCCACTTTGTGTCGGGGTGTCTTCCTCAGCTTACTTGTTAGTAATGATAGTAAAATCACTGGCTGCTATTCAGAAATGTTTCGGGAAAGGAGTATTTTGCAAGTTAACTGTCTGTTAATAAAACAATGTTACTTTTTGTGTTTTGTTTTTTTTTTTAAATGTTTGGAACTTGCACTTTAAATACTGGTTGGGGGGACAAAATATGTTCATAGCTCTGCTATAATTGCAAAAACCTCTTAAACTTGAGTCATAAGCTTTGAAAATAACTTTTTACATATCTTTTGTATAAATTTGATTAGTGTGTCAGCTATGATTTTGGTATCTGCTGAGTCTCTATTGAGACTCACTTTGTCCTGAATAAGCGCCATTCTTCCTTACTGCTGTTCTTCTGGTTGCTGGAATTGAGAGCAACAGAGGCCTTTGAAATGTGCTGTCAGTTCATCTTAAGCTGGTCCACAAACTAGTTTGAGGAAGAAGCAGCAGACCAATTTACATGTAAAATTTTGAGAAGTGAAAGATGAGAAGACAAAGAGTGAGGAGGGGATGACTGGAATACTAGTGGGGAAACTAAGGCAAAATGTCCAGTGCCCATTTGAAAATTTTTATCTAAATAGACTATGAGTCTCAACATACTACTTCCTCTGCATACCAAAACTTGCAAAAGCTTTTGGTGAACATTTTCTTGTCTCAGTGGCTTGCCAACAGAAGATAAAAGCAAGCTACTACTTGATAATCTGCTAATGCAAAACACAGAATAGAGGTCTACATTGTGGATCTGAGGTATCTGGCACTTCTGGTGACAAGTGGGTATTGAATTTAGAGGACAGTCATTATGGTTTCACCAGGTATTTCTGAATTTTGCTTTTATGTTTTTTCTTCAACTTTATATGCTCTTACTATGTCTTGTTAGAAAGAAGGTAAGTGTGCTATGGGACTCCATGTCCCCCATGTAAAAGCTAGAAGATGTCAAAATTATTTGCATAGACCTACATTAGGTTCTTATAATTGAAATGAAAATGGAACAGATTTTCTATTTCTGAAGTGTATTTAGTAAGTACGAATCTTTTTTCCTTACATACGTATACATGTACTGACTTAAAATGTTTTGCTTTTGAATTTATTTTATTTAAGACAGTGTAAACTATATTCTTGGCAGAAAGACCGTATTACTGGAAAGGCTTTACCTCCATTTTAGTTTTATTTCTATACAGTGTTCAGCTTTTAAGACAGATCTCAGGCACACTTTTGATTTGAGTTTCATTAGCTAAATAGTCTAGTATAAAGAGTGAACTGCACATTCTAGAGATCAGATACTGGAAAAAAATTAAAGTGTATGAAGATAAATAGAAGCTGTTTAGATCAGTAGACTATACAAATACACACTTAACCCAAACATGAGCTGAAGATTTCAAGGCTACTGCTTTGTTTCCTAACCCACCGTAGTTTTGTTAGGGACTAGAAATACAACAGCAAAGTGCACTGTGAATTGCTGTCTTGTTGGCATTAAAAAAAAGCCTACCAAAAATACAAATAAAGAAGTTTCAGGAAACTTAAAAGCCAAATCTCGTGACTGAATGGGCAGAGAACCCTTAGAAAAGAAGGTCTCATTTGTGAATGTGGAAAGTTGCTGACAGTGTAACAGAACCTGATGATCTGATGGGCAATTAACTGGAATGTGCAGAGCTAATGATGTAAGAAGTCTTTATTTTGGGGAGGGATTTTTATATGAGCTTTCTATTAATAATTTACATATTAATTTAGTGAGAGGCTGAAAAGTTACTATGCCTGAATCTGTAGTATGTATAACATATTATAAAGAACAAGGTAGATTTAAGTTATGTAATTTTAAAAGCAGTCAACCACATAAGAGACTTTGCTGTGTTGGGAGGGGACTGGCAGAGTTTGTCTCCGTCTTTTTCCTTCTCCTCCAGTGAAGTGCTCATATTTGAAGTTAAGCAAAATTTTCATCTAGTTGAATCCTAATAGTTAACTATGTAACTGTTGTGTCGAATGCTTACTTTCTAATTTTCTGTGAATAGGGTTTTCAAATAGGTGGCACTAGTGCTTACTAGAAATTTCCCCACATGGTGTTAGAATTGGAGTGCCTTTAAAGACTATGCAATGTCATGCTAGTGAGAAATAATCTGCAGGCAAATAATAAGACTTATAAGATAGATGGCTGTGTGTTGTGTGTTGAAGGCATTTTTTTCTTCTTGGCTTTGGGAATCCTAACCAGAGGAGCAGAGGGATTAATGTGGGACTTCAGGATAAAGACCTAAGAAAGCATTAAGAATAGTTTGCGTGGGCATATACATGTGCTTGACAAAATATCCAGCTCCCTCAGAATGTACTGGCAGTCTCAAAGGCCCCAGCTGAGATGAAGGGCCTGTTGTGATGGATTGTATTTTCTGTTGTATACAATTACTGCTTCAAAATATGTAAATCAAAAGAGTTGGCAGGTAGAGAAAGGAAGAGGTATACTGTAGAGGCAAACAAAGCCCATGCTGAGTTTGCCCAGCTTTAATTTTCATATAGATCTCATTTTTTAATCATTGCTGAAGGTGGAGATGAAGGGAAATTTGACAAGGTAAGTAGGGAGTGTGAAGTGGAACAACATTGAGACAGCAAGCTTAAGTTTCTGTTTCGTACTTGAAAGCAGATACAAAATCCCTTATAGAATAGACTATTTCAGTTGGAAGGGACCTACAACGATCACCTAGTCCAACTACCTGACCACTTCAGGGCTGACCAAAAATTAAAGCGTGTTAAGGGCGTTGTCCAAATGCCTCTTAAACACTGACAGGCTTGGGGCATCGACCACCTCTCTAGGAAGCCTCTTCCAGTGTTTGACTACCCTCTCAGTAAGGAAATACTTCCTAATGTCCAGTCTGAACCTCCCCTGGCACAGCTTTGAGCCATTCCCAGGCATCCTGTCACTGGATACCAGGGAGAAGAGCTCAGCACCTCCCTCTCCACTTCCTCTGCTTGGGAAGCTGCAGAGAGCAATGGGGTCGCCCCTCAGCCTCCTTTTCTCCAAACTAGACAAACCCAAAGTCCTCAGCTGCTCTTCACAGGACATGCCTTCCAGCCCTTTCACCAGCTTTGTTGCCCTCCTCTGGATGCATTCAAGGACCTTCACAACCTTCTTAAATTGTGGGGCCCAGAACTGCACACAGTATTCAAGGTGAGGCCACACCAACGCTAAATACAGCGGGATAATCACCTCTTTTGCCCAGCTGGTTATCCTGTGTTTGATGCTCCCCAGGATGCGGTTTGCCCTCTTGGCTGCCAGGGCACACTGCTGACTCACGCTGAGCCTGCTGTCAACCAGCACCCAGATCCCTTTCTGCAGGGCTGCTCCACAGCCACTCCTCTCCCAAGTTATACTTGTGCCTGGCATTGCTCCGTCCCAGGTGCAGAATCTGGCATTTGTTCTTGTTAAATTTCATGCCAATGATGATTGTCCAATGCTCCAATCTATCTAGATCCCTCTGCAAGGCCTCTTGTCCCTTGAGAGAGTCAGCAGCACCTCCCAGTTTGTTATCATCAGCAAACTTGTTAATGGTGCATTCAGCTCCTGCATCCAGGTCATTGACAAAAATATCGAACAGAACTGGCCCTAGAATTGAGCCCTGAGGAGCATTGCTGGTGACCAGTCACCAGCCAGATGTAACCCCATTCACTACAACCCTTTGAGCTCTGCCCTCTAGCCCGTTCCTCACCCAGCACAGCGTGTACCTGCTCATCCCACACATGGACAGCTTGTCCAGAAGGATGCTGTGAGGGACAGCATGAGAATCCTTACTAAAATGCAGAAATACTACATCCACCACTTGCC
>JANXJC010000078.1:21722836-21738557 GCA_027564655.1 Leptodon cayanensis
AAGCCTGATCTTGCTTCCAGAGAGTGTACAATTCCTTTTTCCTCTTGAGCTCCACAAGAAGTTCCCTGTTCAGCCAAGCTGGTCTTCTGCCCTGCTTCCTTGACTTTTGACGTAATGGAATTGCCTGCTCCTGTGCTTTTATGTAGTGGAGAATTCAATTTTAATTCTGTTTTTTTTGTTTTGTTTTGTTTTTAAATAATGAGTCAAAAAGGTCCTTAAAACCTGTTTAATTATTTCAGTCAATAATATCAAGCATTTTGATTTTTATAACTGCCTGGCAGCCTTGATACTTAGTCAGATCTTGAATATTTTGACTTGTCATCTAAGCCCTTCATAGTCCATAGATGTGAAAACAGCTATTTTTTTAACTATTAATATTTGCATTTTTAAAATTATTTTTTAGCTATTAGCGTGGTGGGGTTTGGACTACAATTTGATTATGATTTGTGTAATTGTGTTTCTTCTCTTGCAGGAAACACCGCATTACATGACTGTGCAGAATCTGGAAGTTTGGAGATCATGAAGATGCTTCTCAAATATTGTGCTAAAATGGAAAAGGACGGTTATGGAATGACTCCCCTTCTGTCAGCTAGTGTGACAGGCCACACAAATATCGTGGACTTTCTGACCCAGCATGTACAGACCAGTAAGGCTGAGCGCATAAATGCTCTGGAACTTCTAGGAGCAACATTTGTGGACAAAAAGAGAGATCTGCTTGGTGCTTTGAAATACTGGAAGCGAGCTATGGAAATGAGATACAGTGATAGGACTAATATCCTGAGCAAACCTGTGCCACAAACACTAATTATGGCATATGATTATGCTAAAGAGGTAAACAGCTCAGAAGAGCTAGAAAATCTTATTGCAGACCCTGATGAAATGAGAATGCAAGCACTATTAATTAGAGAACGTATTCTTGGCCCTTCTCACCCAGATACATCCTACTATATTAGATACAGAGGTGCTGTCTATGCAGACTCTGGAAACTTCAAGCGTTGCATCAACTTATGGAAATACGCTTTGGACATGCAGCAGAGCAATCTTGATCCCCTGAGCCCCATGACAGCCAGCAGTTTGCTATCATTTGCTGAACTTTTCTCCTTCATGCTGCAGGATAGGGCAAAAGGCCTCCTAGGCACTACTGTCACATTTGATGATCTCATGGGTATACTGTGCAAAAGCGTTCTTGAAATAGAACGGGCCATGAAACAGACCCAGTGTCCTCCTGATCCAATACAGCTGAATAAAGCCCTTTCCATCATTTTGCATTTAATTTGCTTGTTGGAGAAAGTACCTTGCAGCTCAGAACAGGAGCATTTTAAGAAACAGACTATTTACAAGTTTCTTAAGCTTCAGCCTAGAGGGAAGCATAACTTCAGTCCACTTCACCTTGCTGTTGACAATAATACTACATGTGTGGGTCGCTACCCAGTTTGTAAATTCCCCTCTCTACAAGTTACTGCTATCCTGGTGGAATGTGGTGCTGATGTAAATGTCAGAGACTCTGATAACAACAGTCCATTACACATTGCTGCACTGAACAACCATCCAGACATCATGAATCTTCTTATCAAGTCTGGTTCACACTTTGATGCCACAAACTCACATAAAAAAACTGCTAGCGATTTGCTGGATGAGAAGGAAATAGCAAAAAATCTAATCCAGCCCATAAATCATACTACGTTGCAGTGTCTTGCTGCTCGTGTAATAGTGAATCATAACATATACTACGCAGGGCATATCCCTGAAAAACTAGAGAACTTTGTTTTGCTCCATAGATGATAGTGTGGAGTCCTAGAGTACTGTTTCTGAAGCACGACTTGGTGATGATATTTTCCTTGAGCACTATTGTGATACACCAGCGTTCCCTTAGCTTGCTCCATCTTGCTCTCATTGGCTAAAGCATTGTTAGCATCAGATCTGCAGAGTTGGTTACCCAGTATTTAATATGAATATGCCATATAATATATTTTGTGGATGATTTAGAAATGTAATGCCATATTTAGACTCTTAAAATTGTCTGCCAAAGGCTTGTCTATTCTGGTCTTATTTGCCTGTTGGGTGTTTGGGACTGAGTTGAGTATTTTCCACTGATGTCTTTTTACTGTAACGGTTATATGGATTTTATACAGTTGGAAGGTCATCTTTTTTTGGTTTTGCTTGAGCATTTCTGCTCTTACTCTATTTTTTTTTCTATGGACTCATGCTAAATTGTAGAAGTTGTATGGACTTGTTAACATTTGCAACTACCATAAGTGCTTTTATCTTCTCTATGCACTGGCTTAAACATGACTGTTGTGTGTGAGCATATTTCTATGCAGCACTTGGCCAATTTCAACTTCAGTGCCAATTTTGTTTTGCAGTTTGTTTGGAGCTCTTTTGAGAATGCTGTCTTCATAGCATGATGAATTTTGGAGTTACTTATCAGCTCTCCAAACTTGGGTTTGACTTTTTTGACTGCTGTAACTGAGGTTGCTTTCCTTTTGATCCTCTGGAAATTTGTCCTAAATTCGGGAGAAGAAGATCTCGCTTTTTCTCATCGTAGTCCACTTGAACTTCAAATCTGAAAATCATTTTATTGCATCGTGCAGTTAGGGGAAGAGTCCTCATTATGTACAACTGACACCTTCCTCTTTGCACTAATGTCTTGCTTGTGCTGGTTATGTGACTAGATGTGAAGTTTGCTCAAAGTTTAACCTCAAACTTAATGATACACTTTAATGAGAAATAGATCAAATGTATGCTGTAGTTTTAAATTTACAAATCGATTTTAGCTACAAAAGAAACTAAAGCATGTTGGTGGCATGATGCTTATCAGTCCAGATCTAGACATCATCTAATATAGTAAGTGGCTGTATGCCGGGGTATTGGAAGTTCTATAGCAGTGTCCTTTTTTCTTCATCTTAAGTATCTTTATAAATACTTGCATGGATTTTTCATCTCTACTATGTCAGCTGTACTTAACAAAAAGCAGAAGTTCTGTTGTGTATATAGCTCCTAATTAAAGTACCTATTTTTATAATATTTGCACAACAGCTTAGCTTTTACAACAGAAAGGGCTCTTTTGACTTGATAAGAAATCTATAAATGAAGATCATAAATGTGAGTGCGATTCAGGTAATTAATATAATTCAGCACTTTACTGTTGATTAATAGTAGAATTTATTATGGCACATTTGCCCTGCAAATGTCTTAAAGAGAAATTCATTTCTGTTGGATAGAATACAGTTTACTTGCAAGTTTAGTGGTCTAGCATATTGGGTATTTTTGACTTGATGTTTCATTTCGGTGGTGGGCAGTAGGTGTACCTATGGGGTTCTTGCTCCAGAAATTCAACAAGGTGTTTTAGGCTTTTGTCAGTGATAGACATATTTAGAAGCCAAATCAATTAGATAAAGGTAAAGTTGTTTTAGGAGGGTCTTTTTTAATATTTTATTTTTATTTTTTAATTTGATGTTGGAACATTTTTGTCACTTGTGAATTAAGTTGAGGATGAATGTGTCTTGGGAGTATATAAGAATAGTTCTTCCTTGCTTTTGGGCTCTTTTGGCGTTCCTGTTAGTGTACAGCGTGGTGCCTACTAGCTTTGCCATTCTTAAGAAAAATAATGGGGATCTATTTAAACAAATGTATGTTGAAAGCAGTGTTGTTTGTGTATTATCACTTTCAGACTCTGTATTTTGAAGCAGCTTTCACTTGTTTGTCTCATGCTGTGTCTACATTGTATGAAATTATGAGAATGAAGAAGCCCTGTTAGTTTCTCTTGCAAATACACAGGACTAAAATTCTATTCAATTGGCTGAATTTCTCTGATCTGTAATGATTAAAACACATGCCACCCAAGTTGTCATTTGTGAGAACATGTAGTTTGATTTTTTTAGAATTTTTTTATTATTTTTTATTTTTATGCTTTTCTACTACTCTGTAAGTGGGGATAATCAACAAATCATACCATGCTAGAAATGATCCACATTATACTTCAAGTCATAAAAATAACTTTTTCTACAGGTCACAGAGAAAGGGATTTTTAGATTTTTAGAGTTTTATACTCTGGAATCTGTACTGCTCTTCAGTGTTTTTAGTTTAAATTTCTGTCTTTGTCAAATATCCCGTTCAAAATTAGTTGGACATTGTTAGTCCAGAAATATAATCTAAAAATTGTTAATTGTTAGCAAATTTTTGAATGGAAAACATTCCCAAAAGAGAAAGCATATCACTATTAAGTATATGTAAATGTGGGGAAAATTGCTACAAGGAAGGCTTATTCCGTTAGCTAAAAACAAACCAATTTAATAGGATGTACTTATTTATTGGATGTAGTTCTGTCTAAATACCTATTAACGTGTATCAGTCCTAAAGACTATCATCTCTGTGCAGAACTATAATTTTTCATGGTGATGAGGCTATCTGCTGAACTCTTACCTTGCCAGATGCTTGGGCTTAGGTGTCCAGGCGCATGAGTTCATGCATTTAATACCAGTTTCCATTTAACCCTGTGTGTTTACATTACCCTGTTTAATTTTTCTTAATTTTAAAACAAATTGGTACAGAGCCTGTGCTAGGTAGGGATTAGTTCAGGATTTGCTGGTTGGGAGGGAGAGTTGGGACAGCAGGTCCTGTCTGCGATGCATGTGCCACTAAGGCCAGTGCTAATGGGTAGTAGCAGTTTTGCCCCCTCGGCCCCTGATTCAAACCAGTTTTGTCTCGACTTCAGTATAGATACCAACTTTCTGGACCAGATTTTTTTTTTTTTAATTTTTTACTACTCAGAGGTGGGAATAAGTTTATTTTAGTGAAACTTGTTGATGCTAAATGCAGTCGTGTTGCTGGCTGGACTCAACCTGTGGTAAGGACAAGGAACTAAAGAGCATTCAGAACACAGAATTGTTTTATTTTTGTCATATTTTTAACTCATACTTTTCCTGTTCTCCTCTTTTCTTCCTATTTGGGCTTTTTTTCTGATGAAATGTACTGCGTCTTGAGCTATGGATGCAGAAAAATGTTGAGAACACTGCAGAAAAAAATATATGCCCTGCAGGGGTGAAACAGGTTTTAAAATTGATTAAACAACTTAAATTGTTTTTAAAGGCATGGCTCCTTAGAGACAAAGACACTGATACCTCCTTGCTTGTTGAACCTCTAAGTTTTGGGGGTTGGGGATAAAGGCTTAAAGCAAAGCAGTTTTTCTTCTAATCATCTTGGGTTTGAACTGAAATAGTTCAGCCAGGAAGATGAAGAGTATTCTCATAAAAAAATGAAATGCTTTTCTTACCAAATTCTAAAACCGTATTCCTATTTTTGTATCACTTATGCTGGTAACAAGATTCCAGCTGTCTGTGGTGTCTCTGTTCTGTTTGTTAAGTGTAGTGTAAAGACACATTCTGAAATGCAAGGCAACAGTGTGGTTAGTTTTCCATATATACTTTACAACAGTCCCTGGATAGGAAATAATTTTGTGTATTTTCTAAGTCCCCAAAGAGCACTCTCTTAATGACTGCTTTGCAACTGGTTAAAATTAACCTCTTTCCATTTTTACAAAACACTACTTTAAAAAAGGAATAGAGTGCTATAGCAAAATCTTTAGAGGGGGATTTATAAAAAGGTAAAAACCTTATGAGGAAAAAATGTGCCTCTCCTCAGTTTTATATCAACTGCAAGGTGACAGTGGCAGGATATGACTGCTCTTGAAATAGCTTCCTCATGCTTTGAAATACAGAGTGGAATGCTTGTTATACTCTAGAATGCTGACAAACGTAAGTAGACTAAACACTAATTCCTGTCTTCTGTGACTACAATGTGACTACAACTGGTATTTAATGCTTCAAAGTAATTTTGGGAAAATTGATGGGAGACACACTAAACTGCTCATGTCTCTTGGCTTTGAGTGTGAAAGTAACTGTTTAACCCTCACTGAGGGCAAAATAAAAAGCTATTGTTGGTTTGGTTTTAACTAACATTGTATTTGTGTTCCATTCTGTCACAAAGACTTCCTATGCAGGGCTAGCTCCGTGTATGGAAATACTACAGTTTCTTTTTTACGTGAAGTAATTTAGCTTTAACAGTAATGTAAAAAAGGAATAACAGGCATATTTCTCTGCTCTTACTTTCTTTAGGCTCGAAATGCAGATTACATTAAAAATATGTTTTGGAGAACACCTGTCTGAGTCTATGTATCTGTTTCCTTTAGGGTTACTCCAATACTGTTTGGTAAGCGGCTTTTTCTGTTGAGTATAAATAGTTAAATGTGAATGCTGCAGCTTTAGACTTCCATCTTATTGTACCTTAAACAAAATGTCATGTTTCATCCTCTTTCTTTCTGTGAAATGGTGGTCCAGCCAAGCCTTTAAATTCTGGTAATGGGTAATAGTAAAGAAAAGTCTTAAACTGGATGATAGAGGAGACGTTATTTTCCCAGTTTCTAGAAAATGCAGTTAACTGTGCTATTAACTCTGTGAAAACACAGTAGTTTTAGTTTATAGCATAAAAGTACTTAGCAAGACCTTCTAAGAAGTAAGCAACAGACATTTTTTCAAGGAAGTTGCACAAATTAATTCTCTCCTTAAAGCTTTTGAAGTCTCTTCCCTATTGCATGGACCATTTAAAAAAATAGAAGAGTAGAATACTCCAAGGGTGAGAGAACAAGTATGAGAAGATCCTTATTAAAGGCAGCTAGCAAATGGAAGACTTGGAAGAACATTGCCATTGTAATTTCGAAAGATCTTTATAGTTAGGCACAGTAGTCACAATCCTATACTTAAACGCAGCATACACTACAGAGAGCTGAAATTTTAGATTTAGGCCTAATCAGTAACAAACAGCATCAAAAAAGATGAGGTTCTGGACGAGGAAAACTGATCCAGAGCTTTCACACTGAGGTAATTGTCACACAGATGGCTTTAATGAATTGAATATAGATTCTTTTAATGAGGAAAGGGAAGAACCGGAAAGGATCACTTACATCATTGTTCATCCCTCTGCAGTTGCAGATGATGAAAGATGTTTTCATCTAGGAGCGTCTGCTGGTTACCTAAGCTATATACCCGTGCAAAAGTGCTTCTTGGCAGTAGCAAATGCTGGCTATCAGTTGAAGACCAAAACTCAGTGTACAAGGTAGCACAGGAAGAGGGCAAAAGAGGCCAAGTGTATGGTATGTTACTCTGGCAAAGGCAATTGTTTGTTTCCCACATAATATTCAGAGGGCCATATACCATCCACAGTGAAAAGCAAAAAGCCCTTCCCTCTCCCAACAAGTCAAAGCCTTACCTTGCACTTGATGTCCAACATTCAGAAAAATTGAGGAGAGAGTTTCTAAAATCAGAAAGAAGTTATAGACAACGATGTTGAATTATGCACAAAGGAGGAAAAAGAATTGCTTTTTGATGCCTGCAGGTGCCCATCAGAAGCCAGTGAGTGTAAGGCTGTGATGCAAATGGCAACCACGTCTCCCATCAGATCATAAGACATGTGGGTTCCTATCTGAAGTTCAAAGGGTTGCTTTTATCGTATCTCCTGAAGATTTATCAAGTCATAAGTTCCTTGCCAAATTCTTTTCAGAAGACTATTTGGAACTCCAGTGCTTCAATAATTAGGAACTCAATTCCCATTTGATATTTGTTTTTTCACAGTTTTGTGTTTGATCTTTTCGTAGTTTCAGCACTTGTCTGTCCTTCAGACAGAGTTATCCTCTCTCAGCCTTCATGTGGTTAGGCTAAACCAACCAAACAAAAGAAACCCAAGCTGTAAGGGTGAGCAAAGAACAGAGAATAATCCAGAGGTGAGTAAGCTGACCTAATGGTTCAGTTTCTCTCTTTTCCCCTCCCTTGCTTGTATGTTACAAAAAAAAAAAACACCAACTCACTCATTCACTAAACATTTTTTTGCTGCTGAACCTGCAATTTAACTTTCCAATTCTTTCCTTGGTACAATGGGAGGGTTTTTTTTCAGTAAACAGGGTCAATTGTTTTCTCTTCAGATACTTTAGTTTGTATTGTCCTATTCTAATTTTTGTTACATACCATTTTGTTCTATTCACACACAGCATTATCCTAAGTGGAATTTGAGGCAAAATGTTCAGTCAATGAGCCAGACTTGGATTGTTTTTTATTTCCGTCCCATGGTTTCAGAACAGTAAACTTGCTTTTTCTCCTTTTCTTTCTTTTTGGATGTGTAGCTACCAGGCTCGCACTATACTTTTATTTGCTAGGCTATGAGATGGAGTGCTTCTAAGCTGTCTGTGCTCTTTCTCTGTTTTTCTGGCTTTGCTGGTTGAGGGGAGTATGTCACCTTCTTTATCATGCTTTTTGTCCCCTCACTCATGAAGTGGGAACTCCAGGGAGCTGCAAAAAACTCCCCCCCACCCCCCAAAACAACTACAAACCAAAAAACAGGGCCTACTGTAAAATAACAGAATACGCTATGGGGGAAACGTCCAGAGTTGGTAAATGAGGAGTGCACATGACTTACTTTCAATCCCACCTTCTGTTAACCTTAGAGCCAAACAGCAGATCGTCCTGTAACAAGGCTGGCCTGTGCAGGCTGCACCCACCCCTGTTTTATTTTAGATCAGGAGTGTGCTTTTGAAGTGAGTCTCCCGATTGTTCTCACTTTGTGTTTGGGTTCACATCACAGAGTTGTCTCAGTCCCCGACCTGGATTCCTTTTGAATGAAACTGAGCTGAAAGACATGCTCCAAAAGCTCACCTAACAGGCTCTGACCACTAATGGGTGTTCAGTTCATGGGAGAAGACTGTAAGCTGTTCTGAAATAACCCTTTTTCCTCTCCTGTTCCCTTCACTGCCCCCCCCCCCCCCCCAAAGTGTCACAGACTTCTGATCCTTGGCACCAGCTCCTCCATGCTACAGATCTGCTCCTTGCTAATACAGGTGTGGTCATAATTTTCTGTTTCTCTTCCTATGTTAGACATAAGTTGACACATAGGCTGGTTGATTTTTTTCTCTTGCCTTTAAGTGGTTACTGCCTATCCAATGTAACATCCCATAATCCATGTTATGCTTTGAGCTGGAAAATTAAAATGAGATAATGTAGTTGACTGCTAAGGTAGATCTGCCACATCGTTAGATCTACCACATCATTAGCTGCTGGAAAATGAATCAGCCAAGCTGTACGTGTCACTGATGCTTCCTCCTGACAGCATGACTGACCTTAGTACAAAATGCTGTCGATGTGGTGTAAAGAAATATTTGCTCCATTATACAAATGCAGAAACTAAGGCACAGACTCAGTGACCTCTTAAAATGACCGTAGGAAGTTTTGTGCTGTAGGAAGGCACAGGGTTCAGGTCATCTGGCTCCAGGGACTTTAATTTTCAGACTCTTTGCTCCAGGTATGGGTTGACATTAGTAATTTCATAGATGAAGAGTCTGCTCTAAAACAAAAAAATACCACCAAGAATTTCTTAGGGAAATTAGGGTGATGTCATTGCACAGTCTTACTCTATGTGTCTATCCTTCCTCTCCCTCAGTAATTTTTCAACATGATGGGCCAGTTTAATAAATTCAACAGAAATAGAACAGCCTATGCATGCCTGTAGCTTCCTTGAGAATAGCAGACTGGGCAGGAGGCAGAGTCCCTACTAACAGTTCCTTCGGAAGAAGAGGATTCAGCATGAGCTTGACTCTTACTAGGCATGAGAGAATCCACACAGGGATTAAAATACTGAGGACCGTGGAAGAGGCTTTGACTGCAGCCCAGGCTTTACTAGAGAGCAGCAGATCCAGTCACCGGTCAGGACATGTCATACATTCATTACATCATATATCATACAGTTCCTGCACCTGCTCATCAAGGCGATAGCGTCTGACCCACGGATTATCCTGGTTTGTGCAGTCTAATCTCCCTCATTAGTTACTCAGTGTCCTGAGTTGTAGTTAGCTGTAATGGCACAGAATGTAAATGAAAATTGCCTAAGCTGCGCAAAACAAGAAAGTCTAGGACCATCTATGGCTGTATATATACTGACTATTGCACTAAATTAAATCCATTTAGCTTACATGCCAAAATGTTTTACAGTTAATTTTGCTGAGAAGCTAGGATTGCCTGCTAAGAGGGTTGGGGGAAACAGTGACTGCTGTTTCAGCTATAATGGTTCTGACCTTGTTTGCATCCTGGTTTCTCTTGACTTCAGTGCAACTTAGGAGCAAGACCAGACTCCATAATCACCGTCTTGCAAAATCCCACGTTTCAGTTCTCCAAGATGGCAACTGTTGTATTAAAAAGCTTAAAGTGACATGAAATGAGTGCTGGAAAAGGAAATGCACATCTGGTGGAAACAGTTCTGTGGGAAAAGGGATCTGGCACTTCTGAAAATCTGCCTGGTGAGGTTGCTGTCTCTCGAGTCTCCAGCAGGAGTTTTCCTGAGATCCTCACCTCTGTCCATGTCTGGGGTTAATTTTCCAGCTCTTTTGGGTTCTCTTTGTGCAGCAGTGTTTCTCCAGCTGCGATGCCTTGCCCTCATGCCCTGCTGAGCGTGGCCATGTACTCTGCCTGGCTGCAGCTGCTCTTGCCCGGTGCTGCTGCTGGGAGCCAGCTGCCAAACCAGTCAGCCTCTTTCTGACAGTGATGTCTGGGGAAGTCTGGTGCAGAGAATGAGGAATGGTGGCTATTCAAATATAAAAAAACCTAAAAGCTCAGATTTCCCTCCATCCTTCATGACCCTTTTCCAGCCATGCCATCATTGCTTCTTGTTGTGTTCTCTGTCTACTCTTTTTACTGTTCCCAGTTGATCTGGGGAGTTTCCCATTTCCCAGTTTTCCGATTGTGGCTCACTCAAGCCTGTGTTGAAATGGGAAGTGCTAGGGGAGATTTGGCTCTTGCCATGCCTTAAGCAGCTTGTGCTGTGTCTAAGCTCTGTCAGTTGGGAAGTGGGAGGGCTGGAAGAAATGCAGGATTCTGCTTGCTTATCCTTTCTTCATCTGCCTGGTTCTTAAGCAAGGTAAGGATACTTAGTCTCCTCATCAGCGTGAAATGCAGGCCGCATTGATCACTCTGTACAATGTATTTTGTCTCACATGAGGTTGCGGATGCACTCTGTGCAGGTATTACTGGTGTAAGCTGTTGTGATTCCATAAGCAAATCTCATTCTGGAATCAGTAATACTGGATTTCCTCCCATGCAGAAGGTACTTAAAAAGCTTTGCCCCTGTTTAAACACCTGCCCTATATTTTCACACTTGCTGATTTTGCAGTTTGTGGCTTCTGAAAATCTGCCTTAAAAATGTGTCGTCCTCTCAGTGTCTTTCCAAGTCCTACTAGTTTGTCAACCAGGTTGCCACTTCATGACCCCATTTTGCCCTTCTCTGCTGTGGAAATAAGTGCTGATATTAGGAATGTGACACATCATGTGTTTCTTCTCAAGATGTTTGTTGACAACCACAAATGTGGGAAGTGCATTAAAATTGCCTCTTACTGTGTGTTCCGCCTGACTCTGTCTTGCCATTAACAAGGCAAGGGTCACCTACCTCAGAGGATAAATTCTAGTAGGCTAAAAAAAAACATTTTCCAATAGGTGATAATGAAAATTTGTAGATTACTACTGTAGAAATATAGTTTAATAACCTGAATTGAATATGGAACTATTTTCTTTAATGCAAAAAGGAGAAAATAAAAGGAAGCTGGACATACTACTAGAAGGTGAAAACACCAAGCATGTTACAGTTGCACCTTGGGACAGGCACCTATTGGTGGGACTGGAGAAGCAAGTAAATTCACATATGACCCTGTTTGTACCCTGCTACTGCTAACTTCACCTTGGCTGGATAATTAGACCTCTGTGAACTTGGAGCAAATAATGCTAACTGCACAGAGCTGGCCAAAGTCTCCTCTGCAAAGTAGGCAAAAGAAAATAAAATATTGCACTGGCAGGGGATTGTGTTTTGCAACAGAAGAGGGAAGAAATGCCAGAAAGTGTCTTACAGAAGGAGGAAGACGTGATGGTCAATTGGACTTCAACGGGCTATAGGTAACTTAGGGTGCTATGGATGGATGTCTGTCATCAGCCCCTGCATTCACCAGCTCCTCATAGCAGTCTCTCCTGACCATCTTGCACCTTTCATGCTGTTAGGGAAAGGTCTGAGCTCATTCCTGCTGCAGCAACTGCAAGGGATGAGGCTGAAGAGCACACCTTCCGCTCTCGCTGTTGTGGCCAGCAGCAACAGGGATAGCAATGGCTGCTGCTAGAAGTCCCCTTCTGTCCCCTGCACACAGCAGCTGTTGTCCTCCTGTTCTCCAAAATAGGGACTGCATAAGCAGTGTGTTGATCTAGGAAGCACCTTACTTTGAGTTGCACCATGGTCTGGAGCTAGGATGAAATACAAGTCAAGGTATCTGAACATATTGCTGTGACTGCAAGTGGTATGGAGATGAGCTGGTGGGGTGCCAGTCTTCCCTAATAAACCCACAAACCCTGCTCCATTTAGTCTTCAACTGTGTGATGTCAATCTTACACGGGTGGAAAACAGCCAAGAAGAAAAGTGGAAGAAGGGCATGCAGCTACTGCAAAGCCAAGCTGATTTAGCAGGCAACAATAATTTTTGTTTGGGGGGTCAGAAGATGCTGGAAGAACACCCAATGGGAAAATGAGTATCGTTATTGTACTAATGGCAAAAATCAGTGCAAGGCAGCCACTATAGATAGATCAGAGTCTGTGCTCACATATTGTGAACTGCTGGGCTGGAAAAGAAATCTGAAATATCACCTCAGTGCTTTATCAAGCTTTGATCCCAGAAAAAGAAGCAAGTAGAAATGTAGCTTTGTGTCTTTTCTAAGCAGCTAAGATTTTATCCATAGTCATTGAACCATTCTCTGACACAGTGCTAAAAATTCCTGAGATCTCCACCATGACTGATATGAAATCACTGCAGTGCCTTCTGCAAAGGGCCTCCCAGCACAAATTTTGTACCTTCTAGGCAGAGTTCATCTACACAGTCAACTCTTCAGCAATCTACTCAGATAAAAGAGCACTCTTGAAATGAAGAAATACTCCATCAGGGACAGAGACAAAAATCTTCCAGGTGTTGTGCAACAGCATCAGAAAACTAAAAAGTAACTCAGTACTGAATAAGTTCTTGTTCAAAAGAGGAATTTCAGAAGGTGGGGAGGAATGTACATCCTTTCCTTAATTCAGGAAATCTGTCTGGACCTCAGAAGACAGATGGAACAACCTATTTCCTTTATCTTTAAAAACTGGATAAAGACCTCTATAACAAAAAAGTTAAGTGAAGTTGTCCAAATCTTTTATTACGTGTTCTCTGGAAGATGGCTGATGGCTGATGATGCTTCTTCCAAGAAAGCACTTCTTAGCTCACAGTGGGAGACAATTCGGTAATTGTTCAGTCAGATGTCTCAGTTCTGGGAATGTTGCTGTTATTTAAATGAGGAAAATCATCTGCTTTTTTACAGAGGTGGGGTTTTTAATTAACCAAGGATATCAGAAAGACATACAAATCAAAAACCTTCCTAGAGTTTGTAGTCTTTGTCTCCAGCCTGAGCATTTAAACCATACAGACTGCTGAAAGGTGTCCTGAAGCTCCTAGACTAGCACATATGGGTGCTGAACAACAGCTTGAAAGAGGCTTAAGACATTCCGTTGCTGTTAACCAGGCAGAGCCCAGCAAGCGCGGCTGTATTACATCAAAATATGTGTGTATAGCTCATGGCATAAATATGCATGTGCCTGTGTAGCAGAACACTGTGTGCATAGGCATGCACATACTTACAAATAGACCAGCAAGCTCTTTTTGCTGCAAGAGCTGTGAACCTTCCTTGGTAATTAACCATGCTTTTAACATGTCTCTTCTCTTTTCATTTGCCTGAAGTAGCAAAGGCAAAGCAGAGTGACATAAAGTCATTGAGCCAACTGCAGAGATACTAGATAGCTAAACTGAGGCACTAAGAGAGCCAGAAGTGTTAACCATCATTGTTTTACAGCTTGTGAGGTTGTTTAATACTGGCCACGGAGAAAAACGTGCACTTGGACAAAGATATTCACCAAGCAGAAAACTGATTTTCATAGAGATTACTAGATTTTGTGTATTTAATGTCATATGATGCAACTGCATACATGGATAAGTAGACACTGTTTTTCTGTTTTGGCATGGTTAGAAAAATGTATGACAACCCAGCGTAGGAGGGAAAAGAAATCCAAACCTGCCTTTGTTTCCTTTCCTGCTGTGAGCAATTTACAATCGATCGCAAGCCACCACATGTGCCTTTGCCGTGCTGCCCCTGTGTCGTGGTTTAACCCCAGCTGGCAACTAAGCCCCACAGCTGCTTGGTCACTCCCGTGCCCGCCCCCCCCGCCCCTCCCCGAGGGGATGAGGAAGATAACTGGAAAGGTAAAAGTGAGAAAACTCGTGGGCTGAGATAAACACAGTTGAATAGGTAAAGCAAAAGCCGCACACACAAGCAAGGCAAAACAAGGAACTCATTCACCACTTCCCACCGTCAGGCAGGTGTTCAGCCATCTCCAGGAAAGCAGGGCTCCATCGCGCCTAACGGTCACTTGGGAAGACAAACACCATCACTCTGAACATCCCCCCCTTCCTTCTTCTTCCCCCAGCTTTATATGCCGAGCATGACATCATACCATATGGGATATCCCTGTGGTCAGTTGGGGTCAGCTGTCCTGGCTGTGTCCCCTCCCAACTACTTGTGCCCCCCCAGCCTGCTCGCTGGTGGGGTGGGGTGAGAAGCAGAAAAGGCCTGGACTCTGTGCAAGCACTGCTCAGCGGTAACGAAAACAGCTCTGCGTTATCAACACTATTCTCAGCACAAACCCAAAACATAGCCCCATACCAGCTACTATGAAGAAAATGAACTCTATACCAGCCAAAACCAGCACATACCTGGAGCAAGACCTCTGCGTATGCTGCTGAATAGCTGATGCAGCTGAAGATTTCTTGGATTTGATTTGAGCTGGTGACTATTGCCTGTGAGCATTCACCTTCTCTATTCTAATGCAAGCTACAAGTCAAAACTCACCTGAGGTCAGTTTCTGAAAAGAAATAACATACATTTTCCCAGACTTGGATGTTCCTGAGGATTCCCAGCACTGCTTTCTTCTTTCACTTCCTGACTGAAAGATATTAGTAGTTCGCTATGGAGGAAGTGTTTCCTACCTCCATGTTCCTCTGTAGATACATAAAGGGGTCCCAGCTCCAGTTGCCATCTTCTTTAAGCACAAAAAATCAGGAAAGAAAGTACTTTTCCTTTCTTTTTTAAAAATGAAGTCAGCTGATAGCTGATAAACACACAGTGGGCAAACAGCTGGCTCAGTGTACTGAGACTCTTGCCACGGTAGTAGCATAGGTTTAGAATATGTGAGGGTGTACTTATTCACTGTGGCTAGGAAGAAATGAGTAAAAGTAACAGAGGGACTTATTTTGTGCCTGGTAGGCTGGTATCTTTTTGCTGCTGTCTATTATTGACTAGATCACATTGACCGTGATGCTTCAAACACTGTAATTCATCAGACAGATGCTGACTAGCTACTTGTTCATTGTTTATTTATGAGCAGGGAAAGATTTCCAAAGGCATTCAGATAATTTAGAACCCAACGATCAATATGTATATTTTTTTTAGGTTACAAAATAATAAACCTAAGTTAAATTATATTTTGTTGTATGAGAGAGAAAAAAAATGAACCCTCAAGGGGCAGCCAAACTGTTGTTACTGAAGGAATTACCCGTTCAGGATGGACTCAGCTGC
>JANXJC010000078.1:21749969-21767417 GCA_027564655.1 Leptodon cayanensis
CCCCCCCCCCCCCCCCCCCCCCCTTGAAAAGCGAGCGAGCAAGCTGAGTTAAACGTATGGATTCCTTTTGTTAAGAAGTACGGTTGCTTTCCTTTCACTAGGTTCTTGAGTGGAATTAATGCTACTCCCCTCCTCTCCTTTCCTCCCCTGCAATGCAGACATGACCTAAAGATGAACTGAGTTTGCCTAGTGGCAGTGTTCATGTCAGTTGAAATGAATGTTGTCAGTGCTTTCATAAATGTTAATTGAGATTTGTTTGCAGTGTCAACCAGAGGAGTGCTTCAGACCATCTAAAACTGCGTGCAAGGATTATTCTACAGAGCTGGGGTTTGGTGGCATACAGACATGCAGCTGTGCCTTAAGTCTTCCTGGCTCACATTCTCTGCGCTTACACTCGTTTCTCCCTCTTTCTGTCATGAAGGTTACCATTAAGGGTATCGAAAGAGAGCTCATCTGCCCAGCATGCAAGGAATTATTTACCCATCCACTGATCCTTCCTTGCCAGCACAACGTCTGTCACAAATGTGTGAAAGAAATACTCTTTGCATTTGAGGACACTTTCGCTGATGGAGGCTCTGAATCCTCTAATCAGAGTAGCCCTCGAATTAAAATCTCTTCTTCTAGCATGGACAGAATTGACAGGATTAGTAGAACAGGTATGTATCAGAAGTTTTGCGTGCTTTCCTAATTTTATCTATTAGACTGACTTGAGCTGAATGGTATCTGTGTTGGTAAAATGTCTTCCCAGTACTCCTGACATGGTTAAAGAGATGACTTGGGGATAGTGCAAGTCTTGTTCATTCTGTGGCAAGAACAATGGCAATATTTTTAAGGACAGTGCACTGTATTTCATATATAATAGATTTGTCTTTGTGGCATCCTGTAAATCTTTGTAACCATTGTGTTTGTTTATTCCTGTGTTTCAGTTACATTGAGATGCAATAGCATCATGTTCCATAGCGTCAAGATGTAGATTTCGGCAATTTCATTGCCTGTCAGCAGTACTGTTGAGGTGGTTCTCTCAGGTTTCGGCCAGTCTAAATTCAGTAGTTCCAACTTCCTTCTGAGCCTCTGCAGACTTTGCAAATGATAGCTTTGTCCTACCCACTTCATTATGCTTAAAATAAATAATTTTCTATAGATGATGATCATTGCATGGTTGCAGAATTGGAGGACAGATGACTGTGAGAAAGAAGACTGCACCAACAGTCTCTTTCAGTGTGCCCTGCTCGAAGCTTTAAGGAGCACATAGCTGCAGGACTCTTCATGCTCTTTGTGATATCACACTAGAAAGATTCTTACAGCTGCCTGTGTAATCCACGGATGAGTTGATCCGCTTTTACGCGGATACATCAAAAGTACTTTGTGCATGCTATACTTCTTGAAAGAAACCTTGGCTTGGCTTTTAGGCTTCCTTCTGACATAATTATCCACTTTAAAACCACACTCTACAGTGCTCTGGAAGAGTCACCCACAAGACAAACCCTAAAGCTGTATCTTGCATGTCGTGTGTTACTAACATTCATCCTCCCCTTCCCAGTTTTCAAAGTTCAAATGTTTTATTTCACCCACTTTTTTAAACAACTCCTGAGTTGTTAGTACTGGTGCTCTTTCAAATCAGTTTGATGAGTGAGTGCTGTGTTTGCTATAGCTTGGCTGGTTGAGGCTTACATGGTTTGAGGGAATCCCCAAACCAAATGGCTAGTTACCTTCATTATGGTCCTATTTTCTGGACATGGGGTGCACAGCCCCACAGTCACTGTTTAGCTATGCGTGCACTTCAGCTGCTTTCTAAGCCCTCTCTAACTGCAGTGCTAAGTTTGAATGAAGAGAGCCCACGGGTGACTACCTTCTCCCAAATCCAAGTCTATTCCCTTTTTTCCTCAGTAAGCGTAATGTTCTGGGATGGCATTGTGTGCATGGACCGAAGCGGTCACCGGTTTCTGCTGCAGCTGTCCGCTTTATGTTTTTACAACGTGGACATTGGAGCACCAGGCTGGGTGCCCGGGGAGTGGCGGATGCACCGTGGGCGACCCCACCTCCCTGTGAAAACTGTGGCTTGCAAAGTGTGGGAGTATCGGACAGACTTCGCACGGGGAGCTGCCCCCCCGCCCCCCCCATGCTGCCTTCAGCAACGTAAGGGAGGAGGTAATCCTTTCTCTCTCATCAAAAGCTGCCCTCCAGCTTCCTCTCCGTCAGGGAGTAGAAATAGCGATGTGGTGTGACACGGCCCACACGCAGTGCTGCAGCACCGTCTGCCCTGGGCTCTGAGGAGGCAGAGCTCCCTTGGGAACCTGACATTTAATTACTACTAAATTTGCAGAGTTCAGTTTGCGGTGCTGCCGTAGCTGTTGGCTTCTCTTCTTGCAAGGTTCAGCATTACTGCTTGTTATGCCCTTAATGACAGGGCAAGAAAGACCCACTCCTGGTATTCCTGCCCCACCCCCCCCCCGCCCCGTGCACGCACATGAGTTGTGGCAGGGGTTGTAATCTTTAAAGCCACCATAGTCCGCCACCATCCCAGCAAACAGATGGGAAGTTATATTGTTATCTCCTCATCTGACCTGCTAGTAGAGGGAGATGAATGCTTTCCTAAAGACTTCATACCTGTTTGATGAGTAGCAAGAGAGGGTTGAGACTTGGAAATAATGGCCTTCCCCCCTTCCCCCCAAAGAGTGTTGGGCAGATGCACATCACAGGAAAATTATCATCTCAGACAGTTCACATTTGCAAAATGAAAAGCATATGGAAATGGGAGCTTTAAAGAACACATTTGGACATTCAGGTTGTACTGTCTTTGTTTCTAATGTTACAGGCATTATAGCTCCATTGCTATGTAGGGTGTGAGATTTGCTCTCAGATATTTGGTACCAGTAATGTTCAACCCACTTGCAACCTACATTCGTACAATTCTCATCTTGCAGCTGAAGTACCCATACTGTGCATTGCCTTTCTTAATTCATTTTGTGATCCTTAGGGGAATTTGTAATAAAACAGCTCCATAAGAGAGAAAACATACAAGAAAACATCCAAAGTGGGGCCTCATATGTGTAACAAAAAAGCACTAGAATTTCTGGTGAGCTTATGGAGGGCATGTCACTGTCAAGGCGTTATTGTTACGTTTGAAAACCTATACGACACCTTCCTCCCACTCTGTTTTTTTCTTTATTTCATTTAAGGAATCCTGGCTATCTCCATAAGGAGTATCATCTATTTAAAATGATTTTGGCATTTAAATTCTTGAGATGCCAGAAGGAACTGGTCCGTGTTCTGTATTTGTTGTGCACACGCAGCTTGCATTTACAAATACAATTTCTCTTAATGTAAAAAGGCCGGAACTGGTAGAACTCTTTATTTTTCAACTGAAATGGAGTGCGTGTGCTTCTTAAAAATCTAATGTGTTGGTCTAAAAAAACCCCACTGTTTATGTTTTATATAATATAAGTTTTGATTAAAAAATAATGTTGCATATAAAACGAAAATAAAGGATATTTCTTATTGCTAATCCATCTTCTGTAATGTTACTGCGATTACAATGTTGGTATAATTAGACTAAAGCATGTAATGTGGTTATGTTGACACTTGCGCGGCACTGACTGATAACGCAGAAACTGAATGTTTGAAATATCTCTCTGTGCGCCGCCCCCCCAATCTCTTCTTTGTCCTTTTTTCTGTTCTGCTTAAATACTACAGTTGTTTCACATGCTAGGAAATTAAACATTCTTGCCTTTCAGCCCTGCAGTAGTTTAACAGCCACAGGAGAGAAAACAGTTGATGCTTTTCGTTTGAAAAGTATCATTTCGTAAACCAATGGTATATCTCATTTTTTGATTTCTAAACAGCTTTCTGTTCATTGTTCACAGCCTCACAGAGGAGGTCTTTTGGGTGGAGAGGTAGAAATGCTTCACTTCTTGTATTGGCTAGAGATAGTCTAGCATTTAGATCTCAAATTAAATATTGTTGGTTAGCATATAGCTTTTTGTCAGTGGTCAAGTCCACAAAATGGCTTTTGCGGTGAGCAAAGGTACAGCAAAGGACTTCTATAAAGAAAGCTTTTCATTCTGTTTAACACTGACTTAAAGGTCAACTGGACTGGAATTCAGTTAAGGGTTAGATTTTTTTTTTTTTCTTGTCTGTATGCATGACTGAACATACATTGATGGGTACAAAAATGCACGTTCTCTCTTCCCTTTAAAACAAAAACCCAACAGTCCCCCCACCACCCCACGCTTTTTAATTTTCAAGAGTTTACATGCTCAAGTTTCAGTAAAACTGCTGTCTTACTGGTAGTGAAGTGTAATTATTAGATTGATCTTTGCAACATCGAGAGGTCATGCTTGGCCGTCACTTTTAAATGGAAGGTAATACTGGTTCTTCATTATATCTGAGCCTGCTTAATTTGATAAAGAAGCAGGTTGAAGTTTACACCATGTTAATCTGAGTAGGTAGTTCTGGATCTGGCAATTAAGCACGTCACATTAATATGTGAGGAAAACTAAATATTTTAAATTGATACACTTGTAATGTTTGGTGTGCTTAGTGACACAATCAGGTTGAAGGATAGCCAGTGTCTCTTTGTTTTAAATACATCTGATTTCCAAAACTGAGCTAGTCTGAGCATCTCAGCCACTGTGTGGGCTTGTTAACATAAATAAGTCTTTTTTTTTTTTTATGTGATGCTCTGTCAAAAACAGAAAAAACAGCCCAAACCTCCATGTTACTGTAATATTGACAGGTACATGAACAATCCATAGAAATACTGTGTCCTTCAAGAAAGACATGAACTAAGCTAAACACAAATCTGAATTTCACATTCAGCGGAGGACAAAGCAGCTAATCGGAAGGGGAAGTTTAAATTGGCTCAGTTGAAGACTGAAAGTGTCATAAAACAAAGATACCGTAGGACACCGTCAGAGCTCTTGGAAAGCTGTCCTTATATGCTCTTTTTGCAGAAAGCACCCTTGATTTGGGGAAGATTAAAGTATCTGAAAATGACATTTTGCAGCTACTGACTAATCTCACTTTTTTTTTCCTTGTCTTTCTTCCTAAAAATCTGTCCAAAAGCATTAAGCAAGTCAGGGGGTGGGGGTAGCAATATACATTTATATTTTTTAAAATTTTTTATGAGAATCCAGTTGACTTTTAAAATCTTTATTCTTTAAGCTCTCACACATTTAACTTCCATGTCTTCCATAACCATAGAATTCTGGTGACACTGTTTACTTGGAAAACACAATTTTATCTTTAAGATGTCTTATCCCTTTGCAAACCATCTGCTGCAGGTTGGGCTTTTCAACATTTTAAGTGTTGGTACCTCTCCTTGGGAAGAGGACATTTAAACATTGCCTTTGAAAGACATACTTAAGATTGCTTTTTGACTTGAGTCTCTGCAATCTGTATCCTAATATTTGTGAGTTTGGAGTCTGAGCATTAGCATATGTTGTGCTAATTTTTTAGTTAAGCATTGAGCTATTCATTGCAAGTGGAGCAGTCTGTTTACAAACCACAGTGGAAAATTTCTTGTGATGATTCCTAATATTTCTCAAAATACATACTTTTTTGTTGTAAATCAGATTGACAAAGTGTAAAAGAGAATATGGGGAGGACCTAATCTCTGAGCTGCACATCTAATATGACTACAAAATCCATGGGTTTTGCTGCTCTGTTTTTTTGTAGGTTGGTTTTTTTTTTTTTTTTTTATATAAGCAGAGTTCAGTTTTAGCAAACTGGACACAAGGCAGACAGAAAAGATAGTGCTTGAAGTAATTTAGTACTTCATCAGTGCTTTCTTTTTAAAATACAAGCGTAGAAATCCTGTGAGCAGAAAGCAGACTAATTCTTACTGTATATTAATATTTTAACACTCGCCAGGCAAAAAGAGAAGTTTCCATACTTTAAGTGTTGAAGTGGCAGAGGATGCCAAGAAGTTTAGCAAGTAAACTTCCAGGGTTTAAAATAGGAGAAAAGAACCAACCCTAGGCTCTTAGAGTGCTGTTTAAAATAGGAGAAAAGAACCAACCCTAGGCTCTTAGAGTGCTGTCATTGAAAAGGGATGAGACATCTGAAGGTGCACAGGACTTACTTGATACTGGATTGCTTTCTGTAAGCAGAGTGTCACCAGTCTTCGGAGAGCATGGCTCGTGATGATGGTCTCATTTCAGTCCACTACGGGCAGAATGAAAGGCCTCCATTGGGATGCAGCTGAACTCGCCTTTGAGTTTAAACAAACACCCCTTCCACATCTGAGCCGCTTGGGCCGGACTTCAAAAGCATGCTACTGGATACGAATTTCAGATAGTATTTTTAAACTTGACCACTGCACCATGGTTTTTCCTCTTGTTATCTTGCTTTGTCATTGCTTGCTCTCTGCTATAGCATACTGCTTGTAGGCAGTCCCTGTACACTGTATTGTTATTTTCTTAGTTTTAGCAAATGTAAGTACTCCAGATGCCTTTCTGTAGCCATTGACTGCATGGTACTGCATGCAAAATCATCTTTTTGTTCAGGCCATTGTAGAAGTCTGTGTAGAAGATCTCTCTGTGTTCCTGTGTGCAGTGCTAGCTTGGAGCATACATTGCAAATACAGTTTGTGTCTCACTGCTGTGGCTGTGCATTGCATGTGTGTGTGTTGCTGTGTATGCCAAGTTACAGGTACTGCAGGACATACAGTTTGAGTAATTAATTCACTTCAAGTAAGTACTAAAAAAAAATAAAAAAATATAAATAAAAATCTATACTTCCCTCAGCCAGAGAGTTGTATACCAGTGACTTTTGTCACCCATAATGTTCTGTAAATGCAGTCTGGTTGTTCTGCTCAGAACCTACAGAAAGGCATGAGACCAGCTGAATTTGAGACTGCCACCTTGTACACACTTATTCATGTTCTTCCTGTGGGTTCTTAGCTGGCAGTCATGCATAACTACCATGGGACACATTTCAAAGATTTTTAAAGGAACTGGTTCCTTATGGGAGTGTTGGTTTGGGTTTTTTGAAGAGGCTGGAAAGGGCGTGATAGGAACGGAGGGTTTGGATTGTTGGGTGAAGCAGCCACAGGAGAGCAGCACAAGGCGAGTGTCTTTTGGATAGCAGCAAAGGACACTTTAAAAAGAAATGAAGCATGGACATTTCTGATGGGAAGATCTAAATACAGACGAGAACAAACTTCCCCTTCTGAAGAAGAACCTATTTCAACACTAAGAATTCAACTTTAAGTCATACCTCCATTTACAAATTTGTTAGTTACACCAGCATGCAGTCCTCTCAAAGGGATCTTAAAACCACGCTCCAGCTACAAAGAATGCTTTTTTGTTTCTTTGTTAAGGAGGAGCTGAGAGGATACATGTTAAGCTGCAAACACTGGCTTGCCCTGCTTCAGAAATACATAAAGAGCTCTTTTTGATAGTTGTGTCCTCTGGGTTCATGAGTGAGACATGGGGATGCACTCCCTGTTTGATAGCCTCAAGGACGTTACCCTGTAAATAGCTTTTGGGTCTGTTTGAGCCATCCCCTTGAACAGGCTCCAGAGGCTCCCTCGGCTTGTGGCTTTACTTGAGCCTTTGATCACTTTATTTTGGAGAGGAGGGGAAATTTGTGCGTAGCTGTTTCGTAGCAGTGCAGTTTCTCTGCTGTCTCCTTTTGAAATGAAAAGAGATAAATGTAGCCTGTGCAACCATGCAGATCTGTGATTCCAGAGGAGGGCCATGAAGATGATCAGAGGGCTGGGGAACCTCTCCTATGAAGACAGGCTGAGAGAGTTGGGGTTATTCAGCCCGGAGAAGAGAAGGCTCCAGGGAGACCTTATAGCAGCCTTCCAGTACCTAAAGGGGCCTACAGGAAAGCCAGAGAGGGACTTTTTACAAGGACATGTAGTGATAGGACAAGGGGTAATGGCTTTAAACTGAAAGAGGGTAGATTTAGATTGGATGTAAGGAAGAAGTTCTTGACTATGAGGGTGGTGAGACACTGGAACAGGTTGCCCAGAGAGACTGTGGATGCCCCATCCCTGGCAGTGTTCAAGGCCAGGTTGGATGGGGCTTTGAGCAACCTGGTCTAGTGGAGGGTGTCCCTGCCCATGGCAGGGGGGTTGGAACTAGAGGACTTTTAAGGTCCCTTCCAACCCAAACCATTCTATGATTCCTCTCATTCCTAGAACAGCCAGAGGCACGTAGTACATGAGCACAATGTTCATTAACAGTGCTATTTTGGTCCCTTTCCTCTTCTTACCAGCTTTCAACAGCTTGCTGTGTAGATTGCACCTTAGTGTTGGTTTGGTATCTTACGACAGTGGTCTTCAAAGTTGGGGGGGCATGCACCCCAGGAGGTGTGCAGTACAGCTCATTGGGGTGGAGGAAGAAAACGTTTTTTGTACCATTAATAAATAAGATAAAATTATATTTTAAAAATAATGTTTATTTCAACTTTATCTCATCTATTTTTAATTTCTGTTTTTCTATATGTTTTATAATGTGCCTGATATATTAGTATAGTAGTATATGTATATTATTTATAAATAAACAAATATACATATATTGGGTGTGCATGCTTAAAAATTTTTTACTGATATGGGTATGCAATCAAAAAAATTTTGAGGCCACTGGCTTCAGAGACATCTTGGAAAGCTGATGTCTGCAAACTCTTCTGCTCCTTGAAGAGCTGGTCTGGTTTTCCACTCTGAATCAGTCCGTCCCAATGGGGCTGTCATCTCCCTGATTGTCATCTACACAGGTACTTCGAGACTGCATTCTATGTGATTTTGCAGTCTCACCTGAGGTCTATACAAAAGGTGGTGTAATCACCAGTTAGGCTAGAATGTGTTGGTTGTATGTTGCTGGCAGAGCAGGAAGTCAAACCAAATAACCTGTCAAATTTCTGAGGGGGCCTGCGAAAGCCTGAATGTAAAGATATGTAATCGTTCTGCACAGAAGGAGCAAATAAGTTTCAAGTACCAATCTGCTGGCTAGATATTTGCCTGGGAAATCAGAATCTGTGCTAGAAAATTATACTGACAAATAAGTGGTAAAACTAATACAGTGCCAGAGCAGACCTGGTGTACTACCTGTCTTCCGCCACAGGCTTGGGATGGATGCATCCTCTCTTAGTGCTTCCTTTTCATGTTTGTGCAATAAAGATCACCTTTCTTTTACTTGCTGTTAGTGTCAATTTTAAGGCCTTTATGACAGTGGCTGTAGCATGCTGCGAGGTCAGTGAGATTGACCTCACCCTCCTTACGTTGACGGTGATCTTGGGTGGAAGGTTTAGATCCTACAGTGGTCCTCCCCTGGCGAGTGCAGCTCAGCATACCTGCAGACATGTAACGAGGCTGGATTTATACAAAAGGAGGGCAGTAACCAAATTCAGAACGACCTACTTAGATCGTGTGTATTGAGTTAGTAGGTACTAACAAAATTCAGTGTAAAGAGCTACAAGGCAGTAAGGAAAGGAAACTGCAGTGACCTGTGGAAGGTCACCTTCAGCTGTCCGCTTCTAGAGCAAGGGCTTTAATGGGGAAAGGTTTGGAAATTGATGTAACCGAAACAGTAAATAAACATTCTGCATGAAATTTCAAATCAATACATGGGAGGATTATGCCTGCCTTTAAAAATCTGACAGTAAAAGTGCTGAATAAAGGGCAAAGGAAAATCATCCTTGCCTGGTTCAATAAAAAAAGCTCTCCTCTGCCCCCCATTTCAAGGTGTTCATCTCTGCCAACTGAAGTACCACTGGGAATTGTGAAGGAGGAGTCTGTGGGGAAATGGAGGGGGTTTTAACATGTTCCCCCTTAGTAACATGTATATGGGTCTGTATGTGGATTTTTCTGACCATCATTTGGCCTTACTGAAGGGAAATGTGATCCGCTTTGACGTGACGGCAGTCACACTAGGACACAAGCAGGTCTTCCTTGGAAGGAAATCCAAAGTTTGGGTTCTGTTCTCAGGACTGTTTCTTCTCCAGCCCTTTGAGAACAGAAACTTGGATGTCTGTGGGTGTTTAGGGCCTGAACTGTGGCTGGCAAGGGATGCTGTGAAGAAATCAGTTGGGCCTCAAGTACCAAACTGCATGTTAAGCCCCTGACAGCTTTGCAGATGAGGACTTTGATTGATTTTTATGACTTGAATATGTAGGCGATGGGACCCTGCAGACCAGAGGTGATTTATAGTGATGGGAGGGTGTCCCCATGTGAAACCTGGAATATGCAGGGTCCTGGAGCTGCTAGAAGGTTGGTTGCTGTAAAAACGTCCTTACTACAGGACGGAAGTACAAAAACTCAGCAGTAACAGGGTGACATGGACGATCATGAAGGGTTTTTAAGTAGCAAGTATGATCAACTCGTTGATCCAGCTGAATTAGTTTAAAGAGGAAAAAAACCCTACTACTAACATCTTTGTTTCCCAGCTTGAAATCAACAGCTCCTGGGGTGGGTAGAGCCTGCCTTTCAGTAAAGGAGGCTCTTGGCCTTGCACACATCCTAGCACCCTTGGACCAGCAGTACACACTGCACAGGGCACTGCAGAGTCTGTGGCCTGCTGTAACTATTCAGGACTTCCCAAAGAAAGCCAAGAGCCTCATCAAAATAAATTAAACAATCATTAATAGGCAGGGATTGATTTATAATCAAAAGTCTGCATGTGGCTTAGCAGTCTATTCCCAGCCTCTTTGTTATTATCTGTAACATCTAAGCTAACTAGAAAGACCTCTCAAAGTGAAACATGGCTGTCTCCTGGCTACATGCCTTTGCTTCTCTTCAAAGACATTTTTTGCTGAGAAAACAACAAACTGTTCTTTTTATGTAAGCCAGTACTCTGTAGGCCTGTCTTTGAAGGGAGGTCACTATGGGGACTTTTGGTCATTCCTCCCTAATCTCAGACATCATCATTATTTCTAAAGGGGAGAGGCACGGAAAGCAGCAAGCACATGTCAGCTGTTGTTAGCAATGCAGGCTGCATAACCTGTTTGCTGGCACTGGGGGTGCAAATTCTGATCTCGTCCCTGTTTTGTTTATTTTTCAGCTGCGCATCAACAAGTAGAATGACAAACCTGATAAATGTCAAATGAGTCATTGTGCCCACGGATCTACTACGACCCAAAAGCAGCTCCTTGCCCCCTCATTAGTACCAGGCAGTGCGGCGTGTGTATTGTACATCACTGGATGTGGGGGCACAGCATTGCCCTGCACTGCAACCAGCACTGCGCCTTACCACGATCTTCTGAGTTATACTTCCATAGCAACTCATACAGAACAACAGATTTAGGAGAATAGATACGACTCTGAGTGCAGAGCTATTCAGGATATTTATTTTAATCCTTCCAACTTGGATGCAATAAATTCTCCCTCCTGTCCCTGTGATGCACACTATTCTCCACGACTGGATTGCATTTTAAAGGAGGGGGTGTAAATGCTTCTTCCCATGTGATTTGTGCTGAATAACAAGTTAATGGTGATGTCTATTCCAGAGTAAACATCAGTAGATATTTTTGTTTGTGTGAATATCTATTGTATAAGGCCATGGGTCTGTAGAAAATGATTCACACAGCTGGTAAGATAAGTACTGCTGGTCTGGATTTCTTTCCAACAGGGGATGCAAGAAGAGACTGAAAGCTGAAGAAAACTTCCCAGGAGCACAAAATCCTGCTAAGTTATTGATAGGGAAACTTCAAAAAGGAGTGCAAAGAACATCTGGCAGTTTCTGGTTTGCATTTCCTCTTTCCCTGAATAATTGGACCACTTTAATTAATTTGCAATCTTGGCTGTATTTATCACTGGACTTTTATGGAGCCTTTCATCCTAGGGCCTTAAAGCAAATGATTTAAGTCACAAAACATTCCCAAGAGACGCCCTGTCATTTTACTGATAGGCAAAGAAACAGAACACAAAAATAGTCCACTGGCAAGATGACACAGGAAACTTTTAGCAGAGGGAGGAAAGAAGCCTGGGGTCTCTTGGGGTCTCAGGCAGTGTGCTGTCAGCTGCAGGTTCTTTATGGAAACCAGGTTTGACTCTAAGATACCATATCTGCTTGCTATTACTTCAAAGCACTTTTACAGGAAAAGAAGATTTCTAATATTGGAAATAATGGCTAAAATATGCATGCACCTTTCCAAGGGCAAAAATACTTTCCTAAGCTTCTGCAAATGCAGTGCTTGTGTGAGGCAAGGTCACTGCACAGTTCCTTCTGCTCTGTTTCAAAATAGCTCACAGTATTGCCAGCTCCCAGGACGGGCCTCTTCAGTGCTCAACTTGACATGGCAAATAAAGTTGCCTCTAAATGAATAAATAAGTAAATAAAGTCATGTTGACCCTTCTGAATACTAAAATCTTGCCTTTTCCCTGTCCCTCTCATGGAAATTAACATAATTTTATTTCAGCAGTTTTCAGAGAGCTGTGGTCTGTGTAAGGCCTCCTCTAACATGGCCCCCAATGAAGCTACCTGCATGAGAAACTGTAAAAATCTTCCTAGCCTTCTTCTGAGCCTCCCCGCGATGCTGTCTGCACTACCCTTCTCAGGTCCACTGAACTCTCTAATCGCTTCCTTTTATGACTAGCATTTTCCTGCCCCAGACTTACTTTGTGCAGATATACTGCTGCACTTCAAATGTTATGACCGTGCTATTACTTTGCAAACAGCACATCTATGTTTGGTTAAGTTTGGGGTAGAGTTTAATGGAGATGGCGCTTAAAGGAGGCTAGTTCTTACCCAAACTGAAACTTTCTCAGAATGGGAGGTCAACGTCTTCATCAGATCTATCTCCAAAATGCTTTTTTTAATGGAAGAGAAAAAAAATATGCCTCCTTCCTACCTAGAACTCGATTATAATTTAGAATTTAAAAAAAAAAAAGCCATTCCTCACCTGCATGCACACTGAAGCATGCTAGGATTAGTAATCCATCTAGCATGCAAAATACTGCTGAACATAGATTTACATCTGCTATTGAGCCTCATGTATCATTTCATTACTAGCATAAGTATACTTGCAGAGAAGTGGTCAAGTATAGTTAATACACCCACATGGAAGGGCTATTCCAGCAGGTACTGCAGGGACTTGCTATGCACTTTTGACTAACTTAGCTCTCCCCTATCCACTGCTCCTTCTCTTATGAGGCTGTTGAAACTCATAAAACCACGGCTTTAAACTAACCAGAAATAAAAAAAAAACAGCTGGAAAAATGTCATGTCTTTCTCCTTCAAAGTGCTGTACTCTTGCATACTTGTTGTGGTAGCTCAACTACTCACAAGAGACCTCCCAAGGGGTACTACCACTGGGCTACAGCTGGAGCGGTGGTGCGGTCACTGTGACAGTGCTGTCACCTGTAGAGCACTGGTGATGGCAGCAACTGTACCCCCCTGGCAGAGGGAAGTCTGGGCCCTCGGTGAGGATCAAAACTTTCTCCAGCCACAGTTGATGATGTTGCAGTGGCATACTCTACCCAAGAAAGCCCTTTAAAAGTCCTCTTGTCAATTTTAAACTCCAACTTAAAATCAAGGGATGCAAGCCTGAAAGTATGTTTTCTTTCCTGCTCACCTTCCCCCCAAGAACTCGGTACATTTCTGCACCTATTATTGCTTTATGGTTGACTTTTCCCTCTGGTTTCTCATTATCTGAAGCCAATTTAGGCTGTACGTGTTTCAGTAGTTTTTCCTGGGAGATTAATTAATGGCCAGAGGACAACTGATGTGTTCAAGCAGTAAGAAGAAGAATACACTTGTATTGAGTGTATGTGGGTATAATACAGAACATATCTAGACAGGTAGATACACATGCACACATATGTACATGCAGCACATTATCTATATGAAAGAAAAATCTTTAGCTTTAGGGAAGTCACTGAACATACAAAAGGTGAACTTAGTCCCGTGTGTGACACCAGTTGTGCTAGGAACTGCAGCTCAGAAAGATTGTTTACACTCCTGTGAAACTGTCACAAAGAGCATTTTACCTCAAGGAAGAGACTTATTTCCTATGAAGGGGTTTGTAGGCAATGAGATAGATAAAAAAAAAGAAAAAGCACTAGAAAGGTACATAGTTTGTTCTGTAGTTTCACATAATAGTAAGGCAAGAGGTTTTTCATGGCAAGCAACAGTAAAGGACTTCAATAAAAAAACCTCACAGCATGACTGATGCAATGTAGGATTTCTGTTCACAAATTAATGTCTATGGTAGAGAACTATGTATGGGTTAGAGAGGAAAAAGCAATGGAATAATAGGAGGATGGAGAAAAGAGACTGGTGTTGTTAAGCTGACATCAAACATCCTTCTTTTCTGTTCTCTTTAATTGGCTGAGCCAATGTCAAAAACCTAAATAATCAAAACTGAGAACAATTTTAGCCATAGGCTTCATATCTGAATCAGTATAACTTGCACAGTGGCTGTCCCAGGATTACTTAATGTATCTTGACGAACAGATATTAAAGAGCAGTGAGGACCATGAGCGTGAAATGGCTCTGTTGCCTGTGGGGGACATGCAGGCAGTGGCAGTGCCAGCCCAAGACTTCCACCTCTGTGCCATTACCTGCTATGATTAACACTTATCAGTGCTTTATCCATTTCAAAGTATAGCCAGGGACTTCCGTGAAGTCACTTAATTGCTAATGAGGGATAATTTAATGATGGGTCAATTTAAGCCTCAACAGAGCGCTTGCATTTCGTGTCACAAGCTGCCACCACTGGCTGGTGGCCTCAGCAGAAAGGCTGCTCGCTGAGCGGAGGAGAGCTGGCTCAGGCTCGAAGCCTGTCTCCATCAATGCTGCTCAGCACAGGGCTAGGAGGAGCCGGGGTTGACCCTCCTGCATTACTGCTGCTGTCTGACCCTCCTGTGATGGAGCAGGATGTCACAGTCCCCTCCGGCGAGCTCCCAGCATTGCTCCTCCAAGCCTCTTCTGAGCAGTCACCTCTCCCACAGCGCCCAGCCAGGCAGCCCAGCTCCTCCAGGTATGGATGTGGCAGGGCAGCAGCGGCCAGTCCCCTGGGGCTGGCATCCGCCAGAGCCTACCAGTGATGGGCGAGGAGACAAAGCTGCTCTGTTCCCCTCCTGGGAGCCTGCCACGTTCTGCGTGGAGCTGTCACTGTCAGCTGGGTGCCAGAGAGTGTCTGTGAAGCTGGAGAGGGGACGACACATCCCGGAACGGCAAGGGGTGCCCAGCTTGCAGAGTTGGCTCTGAGGACTGACTCTTCTCTCACGCAAGCTGCTAGGTTTAAAACCTCACCGGTGCAGAAACAAATGCAGAACCAGCTCTCTATTCACACTCACCTTAACAAGGAAGTATCATCCAGAGGGACCCTGACAGGCTTGAGGAGTGGGCCCATGTGAACCTCATGAAGTTCAACGAGGCCAAGTGCAAGGTCCTGCACCAGGGTTGGGGCAACCCCTCATATCAACACAGGCTGGGGGATGAAGCCCAGAAAGCCAAGTGTATCTGGGCTGCATCAAAAGAAGCACAACCAGCAGGTTGAGGGAGGTGATTCTCTCCCTCTACTCTGCTCTCATGAGACCCCACCTGGAGTACTGCGTTCAGCTCTGGGGGCCCCAGCATAAGAAGGGCATGGACCTGTTGGAGCAAGTCCAGAGCAGGGCCACAAAGATGATCAGAGGGCTGGAACACCTCTCCTATCAGGAAAGGCTGAGAGAGTTGGGGTTGTTCAGCATGGAGAAGAGAAGGCTCCGGGGAGACCTTATAGCAGCCTTTCGGTGCTTAAAGGGGGCTTATAAGAAAGATGGGGACAGACTTTTTGCCAGGGCCTGTAGTGACAGGACAAGGAACAACGATTTTAAACTGGAAGAGAGTAGGTTTAGATTGGACATAAGGAAGAAGCTTTTTACAATAAGGACGGTGAGACCCTGGAGCAGGTTGCCCACAGAAGATGTGGATGCCCCATCCCTGGAAGTATTCAAAGTCACAGACAAATCAGCAGGAACTGTTCAAAGTTGGATGGGGCTTTAAGCAACCTCATCTAGTGGAAGATGTCCCTGCCTATGGCAGGGGGGGTTGGACTAGATGGTCTTTAAAAGTCTTTTCCAACCTGAACCATTCTGTGATTCTGTGATTCAGGATGGAGACAGCTGTATGCGCTAGTGTTTCCTCGGCTGAATGCAATGTATGATTTTGAGTTGCATAGGTTGACTAGTTCGTTTCTCCTACCAGTGCCTAGCGCAGCAGCTTCCTTCTGCTGATGCATGTAGCACCCTGTGAACGCCACAAATGTCCGCCGTCCAGGTCGCACGAGCCACCCCAGCAGCTCACACTGGCTTTGCTTCAGGTTAATGCTGACTTGTTCATGGCCAGCAGCAGATCTGCACCGATGTCTTCATGAGCAAAGCACACTGACAGACAGGCTGGGGAAGTCTGGTCTGACAAAGCTTGTGCAAAAGCCCAGGCAGCACCAGACCTCTGCCTGAGCTGGTGATAATCCCATTCCTTTGGTGCTCCTTAATGCAACTTAAAGCATTAAAAACAAATTTACCTTGCAAAAACCAGCAAAAAAAGGCACCTTCTCTTAAGATACTCAGTTGCTATGCTAAGACAGCAAAAACAGGTTTTAATGGTTATTTCAGAAAGCAATGAAAGCATCTGTGAGAGCATGTTGACCATTAAAAGCTCAGCTGAACTCCTGGTCAGATTCAGGACAGTGTGTTCTCCTCCCTGGGACATTGGCTGACTGATTGCTGTGGATGATTTCAGCTTTCCCAAGTTGCTAGCTGCTGGTGTAGACCATATGCTGCTACAATACTTTTCACTAAGGGTGATAGCAGAGGTCATGTTCTGCATGGAAACACAGCAAGCACGCAGCAAAGACATGACAGCAGCTCACAGCGCTCTTGTTCGCAGCAGCAACCCAGCACTTGCTCGCTTTTCTCCCCTCGAGTCAGTGTTTGTGAACCTGGGTTTACTGAGAATAAACCAGTTCTCACTGGGGAAGCTCAGTGCCTAGGGCCCATGTCCCTAGGGTGGGGTGGGATGTCAGGGGGACATAGGGTGGATGTCAGGGGCCTGAGATGCCCCTTCTGCTGGGTAGGTAGTGCTGGCACGTAGAGGGAGGGCAGCTAATGCTGCGCTTGTTTACTGCATCCACACTGCTATTTCCAACTACGTGACTCTGGCTGTGTTCCTGAGAGAGATTAAGGCTGCCCTTCTTTCTGCGAATCCTTAGCTGAGATCATCCGCGGCTTTAGTATCTGCGGTTCAGTGGGGCCAAATCCCATCTTGAAAATAGGTTTATAATCAGTGCTGTCACGATGGCTGCCGTCTACGGCAAGTGTGCTCACAGATGTGCCGGGGACCCCTGCAGCCAAAACCAGGCTTCTTTCCCAACTGCATTGCAAAGTAGAAGCCTGCACTGGACAGTTGCTTCCTCTCCAGGCGGTCACCAACAGGACCTCTGCCCATGGTCCCCGGAGAGTAAGTCCCAGGAGGACTCACGCAGGTGTGGTAGCTGTGCTCTCTGCCAGCAGCCCCA
>JANXJC010000078.1:21776724-21792575 GCA_027564655.1 Leptodon cayanensis
GCTAATTATCTACTCATTTCTCAAGTACATTGTGGGCTCATACATGGCATCCTTCTAGTAATTGGGAGCTGCAAATGCTGTTTGCCTGAGTACTGAGCCACCTACAAGTTTCACAGGATTTGGTGAGTAATTGAAGGATTTGTGTGTTCAGTACATCCCATATGCCATTAGTGTCTTCAAGTGGCAATACAGTGATAGCAACAACGTGGCTATTGAAAAGTTCTGCAGATAACAGCTGAATTCATGATGTAACCCCGATAACTTTAGCATGCTGACAACTACCCTGCAGGTGGAAAAGTAATACACAAGGCTGTAGGATGTAAAGTGGCTCTTCCTTCTATCCTGCTATCAAGCTATACATTCATTTATCTGTTTGTTTGGTTTTTTTTAAAAGAGAAATCTACTTCCTGGCAGCAAACCCCCTGCTGCTTTAGTGTGTCCCAGGCCCATGTTTTTGGCAAAAAACCCAAGGACAGGCTGCAGCCCCCATGGATGAGACATGGCCATGCCTGGTGGCTCTCACTCTGACACCAGTGCTCATGTCATTGCAAAAACTCCCTCCTGCTTCTCCTGTATAAATAACTCTTTACTCTGTGTGTGCATTTATGTGTTCAGTTTGAGTTTTCTGAAGTTTCTGGGGGAGAAGTGTAAACCCTGCTGGGATTAACCCTGTCTGGCTGTGCACAGCCCTGCCTTTGTGTGTTTTCCCAGTCCGCTCCTCCCCTGCCTCCTCTCAAGCTCTGCTTCTTGTCCCTCTCACACCCACTGGCAGAGATGAGCTGTCGCAGCAGTGACTAATTGTGTTAGCTCAGTGGCAGGATGGCAGCTCCCTCCCCTCCTCTCGCCTCTCCTCCCCAGGTTCTTTCTGAAGGAGGGACTCAAAGCTGGAGTTTTTTTGAGGTTTTTTTGGTTGGGCTCGTGGATGCCTGCCAGAGACGCTGGGAGCCAGCTACCTGTGCACCGGGCACTGGTGGCTGGCAGCATCCCAGCAACCTGCAGCACCCGGGTGTTGGTAAAGGAGGTGAAAGCCTCGGAGGCAGTCCACATCACTGGCTCCCCGGGATTTATGTTCAGTCAGTCCCTTACGCTTTGCATCATGCCTTTTTGTTGTTACCGTCTATTGTACATTTAGCACTCACTTTTAACTGGGTAATTATTTTATCCCTATGCTAAGTATGTACTCCAGCACCCATCATTAGCAGCACCGTGTGTTCAGTTCATGCTGTACATCTTTGAGTACTATATTTGGATATATTTTTGTCATAAAATACCACAGGTGTCTTGTGGAGGCCTCAGTCCTTTGATGGACTCCAGACATCCTCCTCATTGACCCATTATCTAGTTGTTTACCTGTTGCCCTCTTAATCACCCTATTATATTAATTACAACATTCCAGTAATTAGGTTTCCTGTTTTTCAGGCCTGTATGCTATTATTTCAGCCTGTAACTACACACAGATCAGGAACCAGCACTGCCAATTTGCATCACATACTGACCAAAGGCAAACAGAGCAAACTTCCTGAGAGAGCACGGGAGGACATCGATGTCTGTGAGAACATCAGGCACTGCGGGGCAGCGCAGACTTGTAACTTCACCTTCCCTGCACAGACTTCCCTACTGAAGAGAAAATTTGACCCCCCTGTTCCACTTTAACCTGCAAGTATTGAGATTTCCCAAGCCATTAGCCGACTGCATTGTAAGTACCAGCAGTAGTGGTACTTTCGTCTCATCTTTAGCATCTTTAGAATTTATTTTCCAAATGCAAGAGGATAGTCAGGCTTTCTCACACAAAATCTCCTGGAAACATCTTCATTCCTTTTTTTTTTCCTTCAGTAAATCATGCTATTCATAGTCAGTTGCTCTATATGTATCTTCCCATAGGAACAATTTGCAATATCATTTTATTCCTATAGAGATGCATTTATTTCCTATAGGACTCATTTGCAATAAACACATTTTATTGTGCTGCATTTGCCACATTGAAAAGACTGTCTCAGGCTTAGGCATTTTCCTGTCCTTGTGTGAAAATACATGATCTTGTTCAGGTTCTGAAAATATTGAAGGGTCTGCTTGACACTAAATTAAGACTATTTACTTCCAGACCGCCACCCGCAACCCCACCCTGCCACCCTGCCATCTTCACTCTCTCCATTACAAGGCTTCCTACACCTTGAGTGTTTATGCCAGTGAAGTCAGTGGAGGAGTCCTTTCTGCCAATGAAGTCTTACTCATTAAGCAGCAATTTGTTGTTATATTTAGCACTGGTTTCCTCACTGAGCAGACTCTACAGTGTATCCCAGAAAGTACCTGTGGTTTCTGTGGGAGCTTCACATCGGTTGCTTATGAAATTCTACCTGTTGTGCATGTTCTCCACTGAGGACTGAGCTGGAGCAAAGATGTTTCCAGTGAAGCTTTTGGGTCATTTGGGGCTGAAATTACTCCAGCTCTGGCAAATACATAGCAGCATGGTAAGCAGTCTGGGAACTCCAACATAGTTGACACAAGAAAACGCCAGCCCCTAAAACTGGCAAGGACACTGCAATGTGGGCAGGAGCCAGGGGGTGGGCTCTGCTCAGCGCTAACGAAAACTGCACACACTGCGGGTAATAGCATGCAATGGTCTGCACAAGACTGCGAGAGCCAAAGACATGCCCAGGACCCTCCAAAGCTAGGCAGTTTATCTGGGGCTAATCATCAGCCTCTACAGAAAAAAACTTTTTCTGGCCCTGTGTGTGCTAACGTCTCAGTGGGATGCTGTGTTTTGGCATAAGAAGGAAGGCATGCACAACACATTCTGGGGGGTTGCAGGGCTGAGGTTAGCATGGAGCAGCAGTGGGTGAAGGAGAGGTAGAAGAGGCTGTGCCTGGACATTGAAGTAATTCCTCATAGGAGATGCCAGTTTTGTAGTTACTTCACAGTCTTTAGAAATACATATTTATTCAGTGCTAACAAGAGTTCAAAAAATGATTAAAATAACAGTGCCTGCTTTAGTTCTTATTCAGGGAAAATGAAAGATTGGATGGGTTTTTAGGTTGAGTACACTCCCTGTTCTTATCAAATATGCAGCACGTTTCCTACTCCCCATGTCTTCTATGGCATTTTTTCATTCCTTTTAAAATAGTCCTCCCGCTGAAGTGCAGAGAGGTGCATCTGATTAATTGTATCATGGTAACATTCCTCAATGGCCACACAAATAGCTACTTCTGCTCCTCCTTCTCATTCTCCTTCTCCTGCTTCTCCTTCTCCTTCTCCTTCTCCTACTTCCGCAGCTTAAGTGACATTTATTTTTATGTATTACTGGATTTGAGGCCCAAGTTCCACTGAGGCCTCAGCTGAGACCTAATGCCACATTTGCACTGTTCTGAGAAACTGGGAGCAACAGTTTTGTGTTTCTCCTTTGTTCCACAATGGAAAACACTGTAAATGGTGGAGAGTTACTGGCCCTAAACCACGCCTTGCCTGCAATAAAAGTCATGCTCCTAAGGCTTTTTTTTTTGCCTGGGAAAAGATGATAAAGCAAATCTTCTATGTCAGTAGAAAAACCCATGCATTTCCATTCTTATTAACCAGAGCAACTACTTATCTTTTTCCTGCAGTGCAGCTTGGACACAATATAGTCCCACTGTTGAGAGAAGACTCAATTGGTGGAATGATAGAAAGGTCACAGCACTAAACAGAAAATTATCACAGCTCCTTGGGAACCAGTTACTAAGTCCTTTTCTAAAAAAAATTTATACATCAGCACTGAGCACAGAGCAATTCCTTTTTTCAAAAAGGCATTAATGTACAGAGTACCAAAATAAGCATTTTATTACTGCATTGCTTTTTAGTATAACAATTTTACAGCCTAGATGCACTTCAGAAGCAATTATTATCTCTTGTAATATGAGCTTTCAATATAATGGAGGCAGAAAAAATGTCTCTGTAATTAATGACAACTTAAAATCTTCTGTATCAAAAGCCTTTTGCCTGCAAGTCTTTTCACATGCAGCTGTGTCTGTAAGGCTAATACGTTTTTCATGTTTTCACACGCCACAGTGCAGGTTTGGCAAACCTGGTGCACAGCTGCTAGCTTCCAGGGCTGAATTCCAGGACCACCGCAGCAGGGGCCAGTGGCTGTTACATCTCCCGTTCCTGCAGCTTGGGTGCTTTGCAAGTCCCAGCAATACTCCATGCTTTTCCATCAGGATCTGGATGCTGGCAAAAAGCCACTGATGCCTTTATCCCCAGCAATGCTCTTGACCAGGAAAGCTCTGATTTCAAGCCCCACTCCTGCCCTTGCAGGACAGGAAGGCAGCAAAATTATGTTTTCGTCAACATGACATCGTTAGTGAACCCTCATCCAACAGAGCTCTAAAACTGCCATATAATTGCACTTTATATTTTAATCACTATGTAACCACATCCTTTATGTACTTTTTTCTTTAGGGAAGGGGCCCTGCCCATGCTGGGATAGAGGGCTGGTGGGTGTAAGTTTCCGTGCTTGTCTGGAGACTCCGATGTGTATGGGCACTCTGATTTAAGATATGCTTAGCAAGCCAAGGTAAAGCATATAGGGAAACCTAGGCCCTTTATGGCCAGCTAACCTGGTGTCAAGCATCCTATCTTTATAACAAGCTTGTTAATAAGGATTAGGACTGCTTCTGCAGTAACTAACTTCACAGAGCTAACATGGCTGGAAAAACACACCCTTTTTGGCCATCGTGGAAAGATGTCTAGGGAAGCTCCCACATGCTGCTTAGCTGGACAGCCACATGTACATATACCTGTCACACAAGGTGTGCAAAGAGTCACCAGCTAATTTTGAGGAATTTTACATAGGCATATACAAACTTTCTTTTCAGAAGGGTATAAGTGGCACCGATAACTATGGGTTTTTTCTTACCAAAGCTGTGGATTGGGAAGTTATTTGACATAAAACAGTGCATCAAGTCTCTACTTTTGCAAAAGCACAATGTTATTCTTCAGTCTATTTTATGGCTGAACATTTCTTGTTAACCAAATTAGTGGTTGTAAGCACAAGGGAGGAATGCAATGGACCTCTGATGTAGCAGAAATCCACTGGAGTTGGAACAATCTGTTTTGATCTATAAAATTCCTACAGGGAAGTTGTAAAGATCACAAAGGTCTCAGAGCTACTTACTGAGGTAAATACTGGGTCACCATATATTTAGCAGTGATAACACAAACTGTAGAAAAATACAGAGTAGGAAAAAAAAATTCCTCCAACTTAGTATAGATGGGGAAATAGGAAAGGGTTTGCCTGAATGTAGTCTCAGTTGCTTCTCTTGGTACAGATAAATCAGTGAATGTTGTGTTGTATTTTCTGTGCTCTAGGAGGTCAGAGTGCTCACAGGTCTGTAATTGTTTCACTCAGAGTCTTCCCTCTATGGAGGGAGCTGAAAAACAACTTCAGGAATCACTTTAAAAAGTTGGACTTTGGGGAGAGAAAAAAAAAATCTGTCTTCTGCCACCTGTTTGGTGGAATAATCTGGTGTGGCTTACAGGCATCTACAAGATAACAAGGTGGTACCCTAAAATTAAATCAACTGGGCATTTACCTCTTATTTACCTCCTATAGCAGTGGGTCATACTGTAATGATGAGGTAAAATCAGAACAGATGCCTCTTGGAGACTTTCTCAGGGCTTCTTTGATTATTGTACAGTCTTGCTTTTGCCACAGAGCAAAGGTCGAGGTCAGGCACATCCTGAAGGCAAACGAACAGCTCTGACTGCCAGAGGATGTTACCCTGCTTGTTTTGTACCACACAGATGCAAACCTGAGTTACATGCATGGAGTAATTCACATGTGATGTCTCTGTAGATATTTTCTCATGGTGAACAGGGCTCTGAGTTCTTGGGTAGCCCAAGGGTCAAAAGCTTCAGGCACTTCCATTACATGCTCTCATAACTGGGGATGATATCTACCCACTTGCCAGGTTGCCTCGTGGGTGCTTTAGAAAGGTTTTTTTGTTATAAAAAGGTGCCTGCCACACACAGTGTCTAGGCTATGGAGTTTTCTAGTACGATTACCATAGTGCAGCACCATAGCAGAGCTCATCTGACAGGTGGGGGGCTCTTTTTTCAGTGAAACCTTTTCGTGCTGGCATGCAAGACCTCACAAACCCAGCTGGTGCTAGTACTGCAGCCAGTAATGGCAAGGATGTAAGAGGTAAACAACAAATCAGCAGAAACCTACAGATTTTGCTGAGGGTCGTGGTATGAGCAGGCACACCAGACAGAGCTCACCTAAAATCTCCAGTCAGGAGGTGGCTCACCAAAACCGGGGAACAACCAGTAAGTTGGCATGAAATGTGCAGATCTGGTGTGTCATGGTGCACCTCTTGACACCTGAAGCATTGGTGTGTCTCTGTGTCCTGAATCGGTCACTGCTGGACAGAGAGGAGGTGTTTCCATACTATGCTAATTTTAGCTGGGATAGAGTTAAATTTCTTCATAGTAGCTACTATGGGCTATGTTATGGATTTGTGCTGAAAACAGTGTTGATAACACAGGGATGTTTTTGTTACCGCTGAGCAGTGCTTATACAGAGTCCAGGCCTTTTCTGCTTCTCACCCCACCCCACCAGCGAGCAGGCTGGGGGGGCACAAGAAGCTGGGGGGGACACACAGCCAGGACAGCTGACCCCAACTGACCATGGGGATATTCCACACCATATGGTGTCTGCTCAGCATATAAAGCTAGGGGAAGGAGAAGGAAGGGGGAGCATTCGGAATGATGGCGTTTGTCTTCCCAAGTAATGGTTAGGAGTGATGGAGCCCTGCTTTCCTGGAGATGGCTGAACACCTGCCTGACGATGGGAAGTGGTGAATGAGTTCCTTGGTTTGCTTTGCTTGCATGTGTGGCTTTGGCTTTTCCTACTAAACTGTCATTATCTCAACCCATGAGTTTTCTCACTTTTACCCTTCCAATTCTCTCTGTCATCTCACTGTGGGCAGGGTAAGCAAGTGGCTGTGTGGTGCGTAGTTGCCAGCTGGGGTTAAACCATGGCACATACTTGTGGATGGTATATTTCCATTTGCCTTTTAAATATTTGGCCTTTCTTAACTATATCATGCTGTTAGAATTGCAATGCTCGAACATTTCTTAACTTCGCTCAGATACTTACCAGCTTTTCTGACCTGTACACAGTGTAGATTTATTCTTCTCAGACTCTCCTCAGTTTCTCTAATTATTGTATAATTTATTTTTTTTGTGACGTGGCACGCTGCTCTGCTACAGAGTCCTCCACAGAGCATCCCCATGGGGTTTCTTCCCTCAGAAGCTCTAGCACCTTTTTCTCACTGTTTTGGTACTTCAGCTTTGTTCTTGTTCGATCTCTTTTGTTGGTTGGTTGGTTGGTTGGTTGTTAATATTGACGAGAATGTCAGTGCAGCAATGAAAGTTCTTCCAGCTCTCATTCTTCTCAGTTGTGACACTTAGTGTTTGAGTTTTAAATATCTGTTGTTTTCTTTATCTCATTTCACTGAGCTTATTAAATTCATCCTTTATCACTGTTGTGTCAAAATATGTCCTAAAGCTCATACAACGGAATTGTCTTAATTCTTTCCTTTTGAAGTAGTTGTTTCTTTTAAAATTTAATTCATTAGAGTAATGTTTCTGCTTACTGTATCTATGTTAACTACAGCATTCCTCCCTCTTTTTCTGACCAGTGATTTCACTACTTTCTGCACAACCGAAGGCATAGTCTGCAGAAGGCAGTCGGTAATGCTTCCTGTCCCACCATCCACTCTCACACTAAAAACTGCATCTGAAGACTGACTGTGACAGCACTCTAACTTTTTGTGCTATTCTTTTAGTCTAGTTTTGTAATGAAACTACAGTGAGTAAACATCTCCTATAAATGTCCCTTTGTATCTTGGGCAAAGTATTGTAGTCCCTACTGACTTTGCACAGTTTGCACCAGTGTGCAAAGTTTCAACCAAACAGCACTAACATAAAAGCATCCATTAAGATCTGGAAGTTGCCTGTTACACAGATTGTCCCCTGAGCACTGTGATGACTTGCAAGAAATGGGATGAAATAAGGGAGAAGAGCCCTTCCACCTGGAAAGACTCCTTCTCCAGCTGCTGGGTTCTGATTCAGCCTGGTTGTGATGCTCTTGCTAGACACTCAAGTGTCCCTTAATGCAGATGTTCTGCTTCGTGCAGTTTTGTTTCCTTTTGTCTGCTGACACATTTCTTTCACCAGGTGGGCTGATTTCTAGATGCACCATAGATTAGGGAGCTGCTGAATTTAAACACTGACCTTTAGCTTTCCTACCGCCTCCACTGATGCACAATTTAGTTTCACTCATAGTGAAATTTGCAGAATTACTCTGGATAAGAACAGAAAATATTTCCATCAGTCACGAATCTAGCAAACAGCCTGATTTGTCAGTTTCGCTTGATGTGTTTTAATAGGAATAAACCTCACTGCAGCCAGTTTGGGAAAAATTTGTCAGCTACTATTGTTTGTTGAATGTTACTCCCCAGGAAGCTCTATGAATTTGAGTTATTAGATATGTTTGCTGAGGTTCACATTATTTCTCCTTATGTTATGGAAAATATAAATGTTAACAATATTACAACTGAATGTTTTGATCTAACTTTCTGTGATTCACAGGAAAAGACACATCTAGGCTTTAACTAAGTAAGTTTAATCCATGTTACGTGGTATAGCCAAAAGAGAGTAAGTTAGAGGTGAGGTTAACATTTGACTAATTAGAATAAAGCTCCGGAGATCAGGTAGTACTTCAGTGCTGTGATACTTCTGCTCTGAGAATTTGGGTATGAATGATAACTAGAGATTCAGCTCTGACTCCAATAATCCTTATTAACGGCTGGCTGCACAAATCTCTAGGATGTGACAGCACAGTAAATCATTAATGCTTTCTAAGTGTGATGAGTTTATCAGCTTCACTAACTTATTTATTACTAACAACATTTGTGCATCACAAAAAGTTTGGGAACTCTGTGCAGTTGTTCATCTGCAGTGATGCTTGACTGGTGCTGTCGGCTCACTGCCATTCATTCCTCCCCTACTGTATGGGTTCAAGCTAGCAGTCCCTGAGCACAAGCCACAGTGAGCCTTAGGGAAGCAATACCACAGGAAAAGGGATAGCAATAAAGCAAAGACGCTACTTAACAGCAACCCACAGGTTAAATCACCTTTAATGAGTGCACCCAGAAAAGAATACAATTAATTCCTACATCTTGAATCTGAAAAACATGTCAATTCATTAGACAAGGCATAAACAAGTTGCTCAAATAGGATCTGCCTATTAGTGGGGAGAAATCTCCGGCATTATTTCTGTGGCAGAGCAGTCCAAACAGGATTGCTGAAATCCATTCTGCAGATCTCCTGAGCTGCTCTGATATCTGTAATTTGTGTATTTGTTAACATTTTGGCACCTTTCTCCACACAAGATTAACCCTAACATTATTCATCCTCTGAATTCTTTATAGTATTGAAAGGTTGTTCATCAACTGCTTAAAAATAAGGGTGAGCTATTATATTTAAGTAAATATCTTAATTATATCCAGGAATCACCTGTTGAACTTGTCATGTCTCTGCAATGCTTTTCATCTTGTAGATCAAATCCTTATGGCTGGATTTGACTTCTACCCCACCTTTCTTTGGGCAAATCTCTAACTGACATCACACATTGTCCCCTTAAATTCCTTACATATACTGGATACATAAATCTCAAAGTTGCAGAAGCCCTTCTTTTCAAGTTGTTTTCATGTTCTTTTCAGCAAATTAGAAGCTAGTTCCCTTCCCGCTAGATACACAGCTATGCCACAAAGGGCCACGCTTTTTGTCCCATGGACTTGATGCTTGCAATGTCTTGCACTTGTAAATGAATCCACGGTCACTGGATGGTGCACTGTGCATCACCCTCCAATTTCAGCTGTTGGGAGCAACATGGAAATATCGGCCTAGTGCTCTGATTCCTCATGCTGTTTAAAACTAAAGCCCAAGTCTATATTTCCAGGACCTACATGGTTTGGTTTGAGGTGTTGGAGGGGCTGAAATTGGCAATTATAATATCCAGTCTCCTGGGTTCGGATAACAACCTTCTCCTGGTGCCTAGTCTGGAGGCGGGCCTTATTCTTTCATGGAAGAGTATTCCCATAAAACAGCTTCTGAATCGCCCTTGCACAGGAGAGCCAAACTAACTGAGCAGTCTGATGATAACTTGGCTGATTGTGAGATCAAGTTGCTGTCTTGGGATTTGCCAGGTGTATGACCTGGTTGTGGCTGCAGGTCCCCGTGCACTGGGAGAGGACTGAAAAGTAAGCGCATCCAAATCTCCTCAGGGTGTTGCTTCCCATGCGGCTTCTGTGAAACGCATCCCTTCTCTTTGAGATGTCTGCCATACTTTAGCAGAGCTAGTTAGATTTTTCTGGGTACCTATTAGCAGGCTAACTGTGCATTAAACTTCAAAAACAACTGGCAGCCTATAAATGCAGTTTATAAATAAATAAATAAATCAAACATATCTTTGTTGCTACTTTGGAAGAGCACTGGGACCACATTAGCCTGGGCGAAGCACGAAAGAGCGAACAATAAAGGTGAAAAGCAAGCTGAGGTATGTAGGTGGCTAAATGGAATTAAACATGTGATTATGTGACAGGGGGGTATGGGTGTGAATCACAAATTATGCTGCCATTTTTAAAATGAATGCTGCGGTGAAATAGACTACGCTATCATTTTAAATGACATAAATGGGGCTTAACCTTGTTTCTATCAGTCTTGATTGATTATAACTTTTTAAAGAGTATTTAATTGTTAGGAATGCATTTTGCTCTGTTTTTCAGAGCGCATTGCTGATGAAGCGTGTGATGAGTCACCTAATTGAACAGGGATGTGTGTCATTATATAAGGAGAAAAACAGATTAAAAGTACCACCCAAATGCCAGTGTGTATTCTGATTTTGATTACAGTAAATAGACTTGGGCATATTTTATTTTATTTTATTAATTAAAAAAATGCAGAAAATTGGTTTAGACTGGAAGATTGGGGACACTAGTTTAAAAGTAAACAAACAAAAAAATAGAAAAAATATTCTTCCATCTACTGATCCATTGAAAACTTCAATGTCTTCTGATATTTCTGGTATGAGAAAGAAGAAAATTCTTCTCTTTTCTTAGCCACTAAAGAATCTGTTATTTCCATAACACCCACTAAGAACAAGATGCTGGAGAGCAAGTGATGTTTCCAGTACAAGTTCCAGACACTAAAGCAGTGGGTGGTTTAAAAAATGTGGACTGTAGCCCTAAGGTGAAGATGCAGGCTGTGCAATCGCTTGCGTTATGTGACTGGGTGTGCACACACCATGGGCTTAGCGCTAAAGACAGTGGCAAACAACAGCCCATTATCCTTTTGGTAAATCCCTGCCTGATAGTGATGGCAGAGCCATTAAAAATAATGAGCTGCTCATATCTTACGAAGCGCTTTGGGTAGATGTAAAACCCCTTATACAGCATTTGCTGGCGCGGTGGGAAGGGCTAGAAAAGCTCTTTCTCCACACGGGGACCATGAGCGTGCTGGCACAGGCACCTGGCGCAGGGACTTAGCCTTGCCTGCACCTCTTTTGCGGGCACAGCCTTATAGCTGCACCATTAGCTGGTAGGAAGACCACTGGTACCACCACAGTTAATGATTTCCTCCTATGAAGCTGTCCCTGCAGAAAGCTCGGCCTGGCATTACTTAAGTCTGACCATTCCATGCTAGGCCCCAGTGCGCTGGCACTGCCCAGCATGCTGCCTGTCTGGTGCAGGTGGAAAGAACCCAGGGGTTTATGACAGACTGCCTGTGTGGCTCAACTTGGAGCTAGGTCCATATATGTTGGGCTCAAACCACTGCTCATGGTGACCTTCCTAACCAGACCATGCTCAGGGTGACTCCTGGCCCTCCAGCTGCAACTCCTCAGGATAAAAATCTCTATAAAACCCACAGGTTTTAGCCTACAATTAATTACCCCTGCTTCCCACTCCCCAGGCCAGCACTAGCTGCTTTTGTCGGTTTTTGAGGCTGCTTTGCACCCTGGTCACACTAGGAAGCCCCACACCCTTTCAGGACCCAGATGGGACCCAACCAGACAAGCAGTGGCACACTGCCTGGCCAGCAGACTGGGGTCTCTCTGTCAGACGGGGCGAGCAGACAGGGAATGCATGAGGGTGGGCAGGCAGGCAGAGGTTAGCGGGAAAGGAGATGTCTTCACTTGTCACCTGCTGTCCCTCTCTCAGGGCTCTGGAGAAGAGCCCCTGGTCTCCCGGCCCCACTGGGTGCCCTGCAGTGACGGGTGCTTCCCTCCTGCGGTGGTATGGACTGAGTCCTCCCAGCCTCAGGACACATCTGCACTGCAAAAGGCTAGAGGAAACAAAAGCAGACGGTGGACAGGGCTGGTGTGTGGGTCTAGTTTTCCATCTCCTATGGTTGCTTCTCAAGTATTTATTTTACTTCTGATAAGGCACCCAGTCCTGCCCATCCTCCCAGCGCTTTTTCTCCCGTAGGAATAGATCTCCCAGAGAGTTTCCACTTGCCAGGCTTCCGGTGGACACAGACCTGGTCTAGTATAGCTTGGGCTGCTGTAAACCAGTTTTCTATCAATATCTCTTCAGTTGCTCCAGGACTTGTGGCCCCTTGTACTTCTCAGTAAGTTATATTTGTATGTTACATACATGACGCAGCAAGTTTGTAAAAAGCCACAGCTGCATAAACAGAGTCTGTTGGGATCAACTGATTGAATTCAACCAAGTTCCACAGTCTGCTTTCAAATCAGACCGTACTTGTTTACACTGACTATTGTTCACATGCCATAAAGCAAAACTTACCTTAAAGTGTTTTATATTTACTAAACAGTTAAGGAAAACATACAGGCATTCCTGGGCAAAACTACACCCCATAGCTTGATTTGTAGCAACACAGATACTGAACTACAACCCACAGTTTGATTTGTACCTACACAGATACTGAACCACCTGCAAGGAACATTCAGAAAAGACACGCGCTGAAAGCCATACTGAAAAAAACACATAGGAGTCAGGTGGTGTGCAGGTCAGGGTTATATCAGTATGAAGGCATTTGCACACAAACACTTGCATGCAAACATAGGTTGTCAGTCATGCACAGGCTTTGTACAGCTCTTGTAAGGCTCACCTTTTATATTAGCTGGGCTTAATATGTAAATATCAGCATCTAACTTTTATAGTAATGAGAAACAGTTGCTTGTTTTAGAATGAGCCTAGGTGGATCAGTTAATTAAAAATAATAATAGATTGCCTGCCGCTAATTAGGAAATCAATTAGTCACAGACTGAAGTGTCACTTCTGCATGTGAAGAAGCTGACTTCAAGTTGTCTTGGAGGAGACTGCCTTTCTGCCAGCACCAGTAAGTATATTAAAAGAAAAAATAAACTCTGATTATTGATGAGTACTTTTCCTTTGAATAACAGGAGGTCTGTACCCTCAGCAAAGTAATGAACTGCAGCCTCTTCATAAGAGATCTATCCTCCCTCTTTGGGCAGAAAAAATCTTCTGTGAGCTTCTCATGATCAATACTAGAAAAGAAATGCATGAGAATAAAATTCTTCAGGGTAAGGAAAGCTAGTCCTTTGTTGATGTAAGGCGTTGATTTAATCTCCTTGGTTCTCTGGTGTAGTAAATAGTTGCATGAAACCACTGCTCTTTGGACGGTAACTGAAACACTATAATGGAAGACTCTGTCAGTAACTCCCCACTTGTATCATCCCAACAGCAAGCTGCATTTAACAAAAATGTCAACACCCTTAGAACCTCCTCCTTGCAGTCTTTGCCATTCTCCAGCTCCCCCAAAAAAACATGTTCCTCACGGCATAAAGGGGAAAGCAACCACTGCACTTACGAGTAAGTTAAAAAGTGTGTCTGAAGATGTTCAAAGTCAGGAACAGACTGTCTCAATATCAGTACAATTTTAGGCAGCTCCATGTTAATTCCCTAGCTAAGAACCAATATAACCTCATAAAAAGCCATGCTACCATAAAGGAAATAGCTCTTAGCAGCTGTGAGGTGCAAGATGCCATGTACAGCATGTGTGTGACTATAGGTGTGTTAATTATAATATTGGGAATGCAAATACAAAGGCCATCATGTTGAAGGCCCAGGGAAACAGACGCCTTTGTAATGCCAGAGCTGAAATTATGTTAAATTTATGAGATCTGACTAGGATAAAAGACAGCCTCCAGAATTCAGCCAGGCATATATATTACTCACCTGTACCAGAAGCTCACCACCAGAACAGAGGTGAAGCTCTGCCTCTATAAGCACATGAGCATACCATGATGCCGTACACCTAAGTGGGCAGCAAGCACACACACATGTGGAAGTCAGTACCTCAGAGGAGCTGCTGTGCCTGCCACAGTACCTGTGATCACCTCTGGTGTGAAATGCTGCAACTGCATCTCTATGGACAGTGAACCTAGCTTAACTACTGGGACAGGAACATGAATATTAACATCTAATTAAAACTGCGAAGAACAGGATTTAGGCAGGCAGAATGTGATCCTTCAGTCTGGGATTACAGATAAAAGTGATGATTTATTCTCCACCTTCATGGAAAGTCTCAAGGGATAGTGATATCTCCTGTACCACCCCTAAGGTGGAAGCCCATGCTACAGAGTTATGTGGTGGGTGCAGAGCCAGGACTGGATGGAAGGGAAATACACAGTCTGCCACACCTCCAGAACTGTTTTTAAAGCACATGTGCTTAACAGTGCAAATGCAGTCCTGACTTTGGATGGCACGTGCCAAGTGATACTGTCAATCCAGACAGGCATCAAGACAGGTCTCTGTAAGAGAGTTTTCCACAAATCTATTTAAAAGGCATGTTCAACAAATTTGAAGGGCCTCCAGAAGAGTACAATTACTACAATGACTCCAGCCATTATTAGAAGAGTGTTGCATTTTTAATCAACTTTAAGAGCACAATCTGTGAACAAGTTTCAAAGAACCTCTATATCCTACTGATGCTACAGGGACTCAAAACCTTTGGCAGTCGGGCAACAAAATTATAATCTTACCAGCATTTTGATACCTGGCATTGGTGTATTCCTGTGCTTTGAAACTGTGGTGGGTTGACCCTGGCTGGACACCCGCTGCCCACCAAAGCCACTCTATCACTCCCCTCCTCAGCTGGACAGGGGAGAGAAAATATAACAAAAAAGGCTCATGGGTCATGGTAAGGACAGGGAGAGATCATTCACCAATTACTGTCACGGGTAAAACAGACTCTACTTGGGGAAAATTAACTTAATTTATTGTCAATCAACCCAAGTAGGGTAATGAGAAATAAAACCAAATCTCAAAACACTTTCCCTCCACCACTCCCTTCTTCCCGGGCACAGCTTCACTCCCGGATTCTCCACCTTGTCACCCCGAGCAGTGCAGGGGAACAGGGAATGGGGGTTGGGGTCAGTTTATCACACGTTGTCTCTGCCTCTTCTTCCTCCTCAGGGGCAGGACTCATCACACTCTTCCCCTGCTCCAGCGTGGGATCACTCCCACAGGAGACAGTCCTCCACGAACTTCTCCAATGCGAGTCCTTCCCGCAGGCTACAGTTCTTCACGAACTGCTCCCGCATGGGGCCCCCGCGGGTTCACAAGTCCTGTCAGAAAAACTGCTCCAGCCTGGGCTCTTCTTTCTCCATGGGCCACAGGTCCTGCCAGGAGCTTGCTCCAGCGTGGGCTTCCCACGGGGTCACAGACTCCTTCGGGCATCCCCCTGCTCCGCCGTGGGGTCCTCCACGGGCTGCAGGTGGATATCTGCTCCCCCGTGGACCTCCATGGACTGCAGGGGGACAGCCTGCC
>JANXJC010000078.1:21801717-21824976 GCA_027564655.1 Leptodon cayanensis
GAGGTGGGTGCTGGTCTCTTCTGTCAGGTGGCTGGAGATAGGACGAGAGGAAATGGCCTCAAGTTGCAGCAGGGGAGCTTTAGATTGGATATTAGGAAAAATTTCTTTACTGAAAGGGTTGTCAGCTATTGGAACAGGCTGCCCAGGGAAGTGGTTGAGTCACCGTCCCTGGAGGTATTAAAAAAGCATGTAGACAAGGCACTTCAGGACATGGTTTAGTGGGCATAGTTGATGGTCGGACTCGGTGATCTTGAAGGTCTTTTCCAACCTAAATGATTCGATGATTCTATATATGCTGTGGTGTGTCATGGAGGACCAACATGATCTGATGTTTCAAAGGCTAGAGCCTGAGGATCAAAGGAAATGTCCCTGGCTCCCATTCAGATGTTTGTACATGCAGCCCCTGACACAGACCCTGGTGGGTGCCCATGGGATGGGGGGACTCCTGCCTGGGGCAGGCACCTTCTCCCCAGACATAGGACATCTCACCACCTGAGAAATGGGTGCCAAACCAGAGTTTGTCTCTGTGTCCTTCTCCTCCATTGCTTAGGTCCTGCACTGAGGGCTTCCAACTTGCCCAGAAAGACGGGAGCAGGTAGGTGAACGTACCACCATGAGGTACGTTTGCAGGGTGGCACTTGGTCCGACAGCCTCAGCCCTTAACCTAAGGCATCTCGACAGGCAAGGAATAAAACCTCTCCTTGTGTGACAGCTCCAAACAGCCGCTCTGCCTTTCGACGAGGGGCACTGGCACCCAGCCCACCCAAGGACATGCTGGCATCTGCGGCAGGTCCAGCATGCTGCAGCAGCACGGTAGCTTGCGCACGCCAAGCAAGCCAGCACGCCTCAGGAGCCACCTGCCGTGTTGGCTGACCCTCTCCCAGTACAGCAAGTTTCCACAACCACCCTCTCTGCAGCTAAGCTGGTTGAATCCTTAACAATGAAAGCGATGGCTAGTGCATGCACTGCCCTTTCTGGAGGGTCACTGCTGAGCAATGGTACTTGCAAATTAACATCTTTGAGAAAACATCATCCACCATGCTCAGTGTTCTCCAGCCAGCGTGGGATCCTCACCTGGCACCTCGATTCCTGCCAGGATTTCTGCTTCTTCCTGCTCCTCTAATATGGGCACACTTCAGCCTTTACATAAGAGAGGTAAAATTAAAAAAAAAAAGAAAATTAAAAAAAAAGAGTTTACATGACAAATTATTGTTTGGTGACATTCTGGTCTAGTGATAAAAAAGAAAAGATAATGTCACAACTGCTATCTAGTATTTTGCATAATATTAATAACATAGAATAATCCAAGTAATGCTATTATTACTATCAAGTGTGACTAATTAGATATGTAAAAATAGCTTTTCTCAACTCTAGAATACATTTAACTTCCTAAAATACCCCTTTTATTTAAGTTTTTTAATTTTGAGTGCTGAACATGTGAGGCAGAGTTTGACAGCTAAGAGGATCGCTTGTCAGTGCAGACTGGATAATTTTTGCAGAGCTGTGGATATGACAGAGAAGGTGTTTTGCAACTTGAGTCCCCAGACCGTGTTTGTGCAGCTCCTAGGGGACTGAGCCGTCCTGGCTTAAGGTTTGTTACTGCCACCAAAATGCAAATATGAAATCATTAAGCTGCATGAGCCCCTCAGAAGCAACAGCCTCGGAGCCTCCACTGCACAAGGGCACTGTTCAAGCAGGCAGTGCCAAAAGCAATGCGTTCGGCAGTTAATCGTTAACAGTGGGAGCCATCTCTTTTATTATGCCTCTGCTTGCAGGGTGTCCCAGGACAGGCCAGAAAACCCCTGCTCACTTTCACTCGGTTTGAGAGGTACGAAATGAGAAGGTCAATTCTAGAGGAAAGAAAGGCTCAGCAGGTGTGAATTGAAACGGGTCCATTGATTTCAGCAGAACTGGGTCAGTTTGTACCAGTAGACTGATTCTCCCATTGTCTCATCCAATTTAGCCCTGCAGGGCTGACATTGTTAGCAGTGTTGTTGAAATATCTGATAATAGACAGAAAAAAGTGTGTGTATTTTTAAATATGTGTATATATTTCAGGGAGGGGGTGGAAAAGAAAGAAGACATAACAAAACCTCCCAGGCTTCAAATTCTCTTGCCTTTTTCACCAACTTTTACTGACAACCTTTTAAAGTACCTTTTTTTTAAAGTAATTGTAAATTTATTATGGCTGTCACCATAACAGGTAATTGGTATGCTGTACATGCTGGATAATGGGAAAGTGGTGGGTGACAAACTTGCGCTACTGTGCATAATTGTGGACAGGAGCAGAGCACATTGCCAGAGAGCTGCAGTGGGTCTGAAAACACCCGCTCCTTCCCCTCTCCTCCAGCCTTCTAGTCCTCCTGTTATTTTGGGGGTGTTCTCCCAAGTATTCTCCCAAGCCCTCATCAAAGTTCTGACTAAAAAGTAACTTTCACATTGGTATAAAAATGAAAAGCCTCCTAAACCATGTACTAACAGGGGCAATTATTTCCTTGGTGCATAGTGGTAATTATTAATGACTTAAACCCACTCAGCACTTTGGATAAGCTAAGCAGTGGGTATCAACTTCTGTTTGTTTCTGCAGCAAGTATGAACTCTTTCCCACCACATCCATTAGTTTTATTCATAAGAGTTATCCACATGCTGTGGCAGACTGAAAAATCAATAAGGGCTTTTTTTCCCCTCCATTCTAGAGATTTGTTTTTCTGTGCAGGTTAAACTTATCTTCCCCCAAAAGCACCACACACTGCTATTGGCTGACTCAGCCATTACTCACAGCAGCAGCTGTCAGAAAGTTTTTCATCCCTTAGATTTCAAAGTTTTGTCAAAGGCATTCAGTGTAATAAGTTACTGCAATTTAGTATAACAAATAGGACCCTGTTTCGTATATTTCATGAGCGTGCAATACCACATCTCATCTCCCTCTCCCTTCAGTGTACAAAAATTGTTTTATTAAATGGGAGATAGCAAAAGACTATCTAAATTTTACCTGCCAGTCTCTTCCCATATGAGGGTAAAGTTTATTCTTGTGAGGTGTCAAGCTGACTCCAGCAACATTTATTTGCCTGGGCAAAAAGCACTCAGTTCAGTAAGGGTGATCAGGGCTGTGTTCCTGGGTTGCTGCCTCTTTGGCTACTTGTTTTTCCACTGAGGGTGAAGCTTCCGGATGTTTGATGGACATGTGGCAGGATCAGGAGCTAGCCATTTAATTGTTACCCTTTATTTTCCCGCAGTCCTGTGCAAAGTAATAGGATTTATTTTCACTTGGCATACGGAAAAAATGAAGGACCACCCATGGCTTGCCAGCACAGACCTTTTTGCATCTGCTGTACTAAGAAGAATGGATTTCAGCTTTATGCAGTACTTTTCTTTCACACTCTTTGCAAAAATGTTAATGAGTATGTTCATTGCAATGGCTCTAAAGGCAAAAAGCAGGCAGCCACTGTGTACTCAATATTGTTTACACTCAGTAGGGTAATGCAGGCTGTTTCACCGAATGAGGGAAAGTTGGCTGACAAGCAGCATCCTCTTGTAACAAAATCAAGAATTATTGGTCTTCATGATCCCTTTTGTGGCTTCCCGCTGTGTACTTCTTTCCCCAGTGCCACTGAGCTCATGTACTCGGGACTACCTGCTCCCTGACAGTGCTGTGTGCCCACACAAGAGAGCCTAAGTGAGATCCCAGCCCCACTCTCCTTTCACATGGGCAGCCTGCTCTCCAGAGCCAAAGAAAAAGTGAAACTTTTTCTGTTTCTTACCTAAAATCGCCCTACAATGGAGGAGCTGCACTGCCTTCTTCACAGTGCTTAGCCAGAGCCGGACTGCTCTCTGTGTTTAGACCTGGACCTGGAGATGAAGACAGCGCATTGTCTGCCCCACAGATGGTCTCTGGCATTGGCCCCAGGCACATCCCCTGAAGCTCTGCCCTGCTCTGCAGGCTACCAGCTGAGCCAGCACCCAGTCTTGCTCAGCTGGCACGCCTGCCCGGGACAAAACGAGCACGTTTAAGCGACAGCATATTCCTTTTTGTTTCCATCATGCTGAATACATCCTCCTCCTGCCCTTGGTGCAGGTACAGCCTGGTTCTCAGGACTGCCGAGACCTCCCCCATCCTGTAAGTCCTCTGTTGCTGAAGCTGCCTTAACAAGTTTTCTTGTCATCAGAAAATAGCTATTCTTGTACCCACGATGCCAGATGTTACTGCAGCTTTGGGAGCCCCTCTCTCTGAGCTAGCTCCCATCTGCACCAAACTCTGCCTCCGGCTGAGCATCTCTGTAAGCCCGCATTCTGTGACACTTTTGGTTGCAACCATCCCTGCCCTGAAACTTTCAGCACAGCATGCTGTCAAGCAGGAAGAGGACATGTACATTTTTATTGGGTCCAGGAACATCTCTGGCAGATTAAGTAATGCCAGGTTACAATGCCAGTAATGCCAGTAAAGCCAGCATTTCTCTCCCTGAGACAGCTGCAGTATGCCACATCAGTGCCACCTCCAATGCCCTGTTCTGCAGAGGAGGTTCCCTACCAAATATTACAGAGTGGTTCAAAAACCTATAAAACCATGGATTTTGGTGAAATCCTATAGGACTTCCCTATACATATAATGTCTGGTGTGCTTGAAATGTCTCAGTATGGCCCCCCAGACTTGAGGAGAGGTAACATCATAGAGTGGAATGCGTGGTAGCTTTATTTTTGTTGGCTTTAATCACCACTGCTTTAAATATATTGAGCAGCATGTAAGGATGATGCTTATAAGCAAGTACAGTCCTCTGAGTCTGAGACTATATTTGCCTCACTACAGATGCTAACTGGGTTTCCTTTAATGACAGTGAAGCTTTGGTGTAAAAGGTCAGTGAATAACTGCACAGCTCAGAAAATTCACACATCATAATCCCAGTCCTTCAGCTTCCCTCTTCCCCACGCTGTGCACTGTTCGTTCCCAGACAGGAGCAGATTACAGCTCTCCACCTCCTGTTCTCTTCCTGCTGTTCTCAAATAAGAGCAAAACAGCCTCCCTCTTGCTTAATTGAGCTTGGCTCCTGTGATGCTGAGTATGTCACATTTTGTCAGAGAGTTTATAGATATTGACATTCATTTTATTAGAAAGAAACCTTTGAACAAAATCAATGTGTTGCTTGTGCAAGAAGCAGTAAAGTCGTTTTGGACAGCATGGTGGTTTTGTCTGCAGCCCACACTCTTTCCAGCTGTGAAAGCCCAGCTGGATGCGGCAGACTCTCAAAGGAGTGGTCAGTGAGGAGGTGGGAGAGAGGCAGGAGTAAACCTCTGCATCACAAAACACGAGATGGGGAATGTTTCTCTTGCATTAAATGGGTTGCCCATCATCTCAGTTCACGAGGCCACAGTGCAGGTGCTTGGCTTTTTACTTGGAAACGTGAGAAACTCTAAGAAGAATGTGAGAGCAGAGGTGACAGTGCTCTGCTGCAAGGGTGGCCTGCAGGCATGACAAGTGAGAAGGGCATTTCCTACCCCTCTCGGAATTCTATCCTGAATCTCACCTTATTCACGATAAGGCAGGGGATTAAATAACGACAGTGCAGTCATCTTTATTTATTTTAAAAAAAAAGAGAAAATATGAGTATATTTCTACTTGTCACAGATGTGAAGAAAAGCTAGAAAATACAACTTGAACATTGCTCTAAAGGTCAAAAAATGAGACAGCAACTAAAAAGAGTCCAAGCTTTATTTTAATCTCCTGATATTTTTTGTGGCTAATTATATTATTCTGCTGGGTCCTGCAATTTTTAAACATCTGGGAATAGCAGTGCTCATTTGCACCAGTCACAAGGCTATGCTACTGCTCATCCCTCTCCTTTGAGCTTTGCTCAGGGGTCAGCTCCTGCGAAGATGCTCACGTCAGAGTGGAGAGCGAGGCAACCCAGTTCACATGCAGCCTCTGGCTCTGCTCACACCTCTTGGGGCACTAGGTGAGGAGAGATGTGGCAAGAAAGATGGCACAGAAGGAGTCTTGGTCCCTGGCTTCATCTCTCCTACTGCCACAGGAATGGTGCCTTGAAGCAGTACTGAGGCTTCGTCTTCTCACACTGCAAGGGTGCTGTGGTTCCTGACAGTATCCTCAGAAACGTTTCTGCCTGGTTTTCTGCTGGGTTTCTGTGGTCGATGGCTGACAGACAAGTACCTCAGGGGCTGCACTTCATACCAGGGTCTCACCACACACCTCGGGCTATACTGTCAGATGTGGTGGGCTGTAGAAATGGATAAATGATGACATAGTTGAGACCACCCTTAATTCAGGGCCATTTGTCCTTTCTCCTGGCTGCAGAAGTGAGAGAAAGGCCTGAACAATGACAAGAAATGGTTGGAAACAGCCTTAAAATCAGGGAAATAATCTTCAGTAGAGGTAAGACCTCCTGCCGCATTTATTAAAAGTGTTCTGGGACACAGAAAGGCATCCCCCAGGTCTTGAAACCTCTCACCTGAAGACGAGTGCCAGAATGATCTGGTCTCACATGAACTCTTGTCAGCCACCTCCCGTTGAACCTCATGCTCTTCCCAGAAACAAATGATCTCTTCTCTGCAACACAGTAAACATTAACAGGATGGTCTTGGTCATACCATTCCTTAGGTATTATTGTTTTAAAAGTAGAGCTTGCCAACTTCTGTTACTGAGAACCACGCATCCAAGAGCAGATTTGGTCCCAGCACAGGCTGTCAAAGTGGATCTTCGCAACAGGTCATTTTTTTTACTCTAAGTCATGTGGTGGCCAAGCCAAGCGAATTCCCTGGGGTAACTATCTATTGATTTTGTTTGACTTTACCGCTTCTTGCATGAGCAATGCATTTGTTTAATTTTGGTGCAGCTCTTAGGTGTCAGTGTCCATCGCAGCTGCTGGAGCTAGTTGCTGGACTGAGTACTGAACAAGAAGTCCTGGCTGCGCAGTGTGGACCTCTGTTTTACTCTTTTTCAAATAAAGTAGAACCTAGCCCTGATCAGCAAAAATCATTGATTAGACATCTCCACGTCCCAGAATAATGGGATTCACTTTAAAGTCATTAAAATTAGAAAGGTTTATTCTATCTCTTTGTAAATTTCCGTGCCTCAGTAGATGCCCAGGTTTCCCTCACACTGAGAGGTCTAGCAATTAAAGGCTTTAGCTTGCAAGTGGAGAATCAGGCTGACACCTTGTCACGAGGTATGATTTGTCTGAAAGGCTGCAGTCTTCCTAGGAGTCTGCATGACCCCTCACAGTCTGGATGGACTGCGCACAGAGGTACGCCACTCCAGTGCCAGTGTTAAGGGGTACTGACCCTCCTCCTATTGAAGCCAGTGCAATTTTTGTGCCTATACAGATACTACATTTATATTCAGATCTGTTTAGCCGTGTCTTCTGCTCTCTGCATGAGAGCAGTGTATGTGTATATGTGCATATGCAGAGGTATATGTATGCATTTAAACTTGCCGGGACTGTCTAGACCCAAGGCTGGGCAACTCTAGCCCTATCCTCTTCTCACCCAATAGGTGACAGCACAAAAAGCCATGATGTACTTGGGCAGCCTGGACTCTCAGTAGACCCCTGGACCTCAGAAATCTATCCATGGTATATTTGAACTGTCTAGGCCAACCTCAGGCACCCCGCAGAGCTCATGAGTGTGTGTATGCAGTTCTACGTGTACAGCGAGTGCATGCTGTGGGGCAATACCAAACCACAACACTTTAAAACAAGGAATACACCTCTCTCTTACACTGGTTATCACTAAGATTTTACATTTGTTCTTGTTTCCTTTTTTCCCTAACTTCAAAAATAAGCCGTGGAAACTAACACACAGCTTCTCGGCCCCATTTTGGCCCCTTTCCACTATGCCTAAAGGTTTGTCTGCACCTGATTATTTATTGAAATAGCAACTCTGGATAATATTATTGGCTTTATATATACATTTTATGTGTGTATATATATATATGTATATTTAAAAAAAAGCAAGGAACAGAACAAAAAGCTTTAAATGGGCTTTGCTTGGCTATACAAAACAGATCAAAAGGAGCCACTTATCCATACTGTTTGCCTGCAGGTTTCTTCCCATTTTTACTCATAACATGAGCACCCTGATGCAATGGAAAGCGCCAGACAGAAACATTTTTCCTAGCACTTCAGCAGTTCTCATTTCTGGGTGGCAGCAGGTAAACTGTAGTGAAAACATGAGGGAACATTTTCCTTTTGTGGTTCTTTTCAGATTACTGGGTAGTATTTCAATATTTTTACTCCAGTACATCTCATTTTTTTGCCTAACCAACTAATTACAATTTCCTTCTTATTACTGGCAGGCATGAACTAGCAACCTGCAAGAAAATATCTCATTTTGAGAGGTGATCCATGTTTTTGGAGACAAATACTGGGTCTGCGATTCATCCTTGTGATTTTAATAGGCCAAAATTACACCTGTAGATGAAAACCCTGTTAAGAACTAGGGTGCTTGAGACTAGGATCTATATTTTGCAGTGTGGGTTCCATTTTGACATTTCAAATATTCTTACAGTGGTTTATCTGAGTGAGAAAATAAGTCCCTTGGACAAGTAAAACAATACGGATAATTTGGTTTAGCTTTTTACAGGATGAGTTGCCTATGTGTTCTCTGTTTCCTTGGATACTAGAGATTTCATGCCACAGTTCAGCCACACATACATTTTCTATTCCATTACAGCACCTGGAATATGAATGAAAATTCCTCAGAAATTGTTAAAACATGAACAAGACTGCAGGTGTAACCTCAAGCAGGAACTTCCTAGACAACATCATATAGAATTGGACAGGGGAAGCAGAAAGTTCATCATCTGCATAGGCTTCTCAGTGGTGCTTTCTCTTGCTTTTCTAAGCAGGTAATATTTGCATGGGAATATTCTCTTTCCTTCACTATTTCGAAGCTGCAGTTGTTTTTGCTTTTGGCATCCACCTGACTGACAGCTCAACATATAATGAAATAGACTATGTGCATAGTTTGGACGAAAGGCCAGTCCAGTGCATTTTCAAACAAATTTCAAAAGCCGTTGCATAATCATATTGTGTGATAAAAGTCAGAAGCTCCATCCTCAAAGCTACACTCAGGTGTGCAGATTGATTCACCAATCTTACGAAGCAGTACACTGACAAATTCAGTCTTTCCATTCACCCGTGCAATTATACAATCTCAGAATATTTGCCTCTTGTTTTCTAAGTCTTTTGCAAGTCATGAATATTTTCCCTAAAATGGAAAGATTACTGACAAGTTCCAAGTTAGTTGATAATAATAACAACAAAACTGGTTTAAAAGTCTTATAAAATTTCACCAGATAACTTTTCATGAGACTTGTTTAGCCTGGATGAAAGGGCAGGGAAGACCTAGAAAAACCTGGTGAGTACTTTCCAAAGAGTACTTCCATCTTTAAGTGGTGGTTTCTTTGTGTTTAGTAAACTTAGATCGACTTTTCCCATGAATTTGTTGAGTTATGCTGAAAACCCAGGCAACTTTTACCATTTACCATGTCTTGCAGCAAAGAGTGATACGAGTTAATTGTGCATTTTGTGAAGAGCCACCCTTGCACTCATCTGGAACCTCCCTATGTCTATTTCAGTCAATGTCCCCAGGGTTTTGTGTTGGAAGAGCCCATGAAAAATGGTCAACTCCTTCAAGTCACTCAAGATTTTAGAGACCCTTGAGTCCTGCTCCTTTCCAGACTGAAGTGTCTTAAATTGTTCGAATTTTTATCTTAGGAAAGCTGTTCTCCAGCTTCATAAATCTTGCCATTCTTCTCTGTAACTTCTTAAGTCTTTGACTTTTTCTGAGCTGTTTCAAACCAAATGCAGTATCCAAGATGTAGATATATCATAGATATACATACAGTGGCATAATGGAATTCCCTGTTTAGTCCTTTGCTGTTTTCTGAACTACTCAGATCTTTCTTCACTTTTCTGACCATTGCTGAGAACTGAGTTGTTGTTTTCTCTGGATGCACCTCAAGTTCTATAAGTCCATTCCTTTTCCTGTTGCCAAAAGAGAGGAGATACAGTTCCTAATTTAACTGCCTCACTTCAGTCTCTAAATTAATGTAATGAATTAGGTATTTAAACTTTGTCTGAGAGAAACTGTAAAGAGGATTTTAGGCAGAATATAGCAGAGTGTCATTACTTACTTTCAAATCCTGGCAAGGCACTGACTATTTTGTGCTGTTCTCTGAACACTTTTGTTTTCTATACCAACTGCGAGTTCAGATACACAAACCTTTCTATCCACCTCTTTCCATTTCCAGCTTCCTTCAGAGGGGTGGGAATGAGTGTGGGTTGCGGGGTGCCAAGGCTCTGCATTGGTCACTGAATGGGGAAAGCAATATGCCCTTACAGGTGACACAGGATTTCACTAAAGTGCTGAGGTATATCTCATCTCCTTTTTCACATCACTAATGGTTGATGCTTGGTGTCAACATTTTTACTGAGAGTCCACCACTGACACCTGCATGTCCCTTAAGCCACATGAGGATTTCACTGACACTGGGAGATACTCACTGAGAAGCAATCTTGGCAGATTTGGATCCCCTTTGCAATGGCAACATCTGCCTAATGGGTGCAAAGGTCAGTCTGAATTAAGCCATAATAGCAAAAGGCCCTAGCAAAGCTTCCTAGATGGATTCCCAGACACGATGTAGGAAGGTGGGCTGGGAGGGACCTACCACTCATTAGGGCAGTTCTTCAGTTTCCAAAAGACATCAAGGGATATCACTACCCCAACACTCATGGGGTAGTAACATCCTAGAATATGCATTAGAAATCACTTTGTAACTAGGCTTGCAAACTTTATTTTTATCCTTTTTACCACAGAAGAAGTCCGAATAAGGATGATGGCTCCTGCTGCAATAGAAGACTGCAGGCTTGTGGTTGGAGAGGGTTCCTGCATTAGGAAGCCTGTTTAAAGGCAGGATCATTAACTCCAATTCCCTCCCAGGAGGGTGCCTTGTTTCATGACTAATGCTCAGCACAGTTAAGTGGCACAGCTAGAGTTCTTGGCAAAGCAACATATGGTGTTTTCAAGCATTGTAGATGTTTCATTGCATATGTTTTCCACTCTTTTACTTCACGACACTTCAGGGCACCTCTGCTCTGTTTATCATTGCTGCGCTAGTCCTTTTTACCTTTGTCTTCAAATGTTAATTATTAACAGTAATGATACTAGAAATTCATAATACAAAGATAGATATACCTGTGTATACACCAGTTTGAGGGTTTCTTGTAATTGAGACTCCAAACTGTGCAAAAGGTTTTTGATGCCAGGCTCTGACACTAACTTCCATCATATTGTGCGTGCTACTCATGAGTTGGGGACGCTTTGTGCAAAGCACTGAGGCCTTGGTTTTATGTCAGATAGAAACTCAATACACTTTTTGACTGCTTGGCATGTGTCCTTTGGAACAACACCATTTTCATTTGCACAAGTAGCCTTTACATAAATAAGCTCATTTCAGAGGCAGGCAGAAAGATACATACGCACAAAGACCAATAAAGCCCAGCCACGCCAGGGGGGCTTACCAGTTAGTACAGTGTGTTTATTCAGGGAACCACATTTGCCCTCTCTGGAAAAGCCATTGTAATATTTTCTCCTGAGTCTAATGAGCCAATGCCAGAACAATCCTTGTGAGTCATCAGTTTCCATTTGCACAAACCTGGTGTTAAATGAAATGAGAGGCAGATAATCTGTTTATATTCACAGGACTGATGCTAGAGTGAAATGCAGTGCTTCAGAGGGGGTGTACAGGGGGGCAAACTGCACTAACCTGGACTGCTGAGAATGGAGGTAGACACACCAAAGAAGCCAGGTGGCTGTAACGTTAGTTCTCTTCCCAAATCTGTGTCTCGTTTATTTCTTGAGTATACACTGAGGAACAAGGAAGGAAGTTTTTTTGCTGGGGTCTTCTTGAATCCACTAAAATTTCCATTCTCTGAACATTTAAGAGAACAGCTTGTCATATAAACCAAACAGGAGTCTATGATAGCAGTACTAATGTTAATAGGCATACTGCCCTGCGGAAAATGAGGACCTTTGCTTTTTCAAAAATACGTGGCCAGATCATTGAAAAGTGATTCATGCACAATAAGAAATCTGGCATGCAAAATGTAAATACATGTAGGGGATCACTCGCCACTGTAAGCTGTCTGCTCCACCGTGGTTCAGCAGTGTCACCTAGCTCACAGCAGCAGCGTGCAGAGATCCCTGCCATCACCTTTGCCTCATCATTCTTGCTTCCAGCAAAGACCACTTCACAGAAACAGTCCAGAACCGAGGCACCCTTTTCCCAGACATCTTCAAGCTGCTGAAATTGTCCCAGGATGGCCCCGTTACCAGTCATAATGCACAGAGACCCTGAGTCTGATCTACATTTCGGTGGGATGAGACCTCCCCCATAGTGAGCAGAAAGCAAAATTGGCCCAGCATAACTTTGATCCCTGAGTTTTGCAGCATTTATCCTGGATATCAAACTTTACGGCTTTCTTGGGAGAGCACAGACAACCCAGGAGCCTCATAACCTTGGGAAAGTCAAGACAGTGACTGTCTAAGTTCTGACTGACATGGCGTATAAGGAACTGTGGTTCCTTTCTACCCTCTATAGCAGTCTGGCTGGACATCACCCCAACCCCGGAGAAGTCCAGGTGGTTTTCATCTCCTCTTCTGATGACTTCTAAATCTCTCAGGATAAAATAAAGCAAGCAAACACTCAGTTGAGCTAAACTAAAAAAAAATTACATGTCATAATGGGTCATCCAAGTCATATAGTGACTTCTATGAATGGGAGAACAGCTGAAGAGTAAATCATAGCCAGCTAAATCAAATGGAATCAAATGCAGTAAGATAGTGCTACTGCTGGTTCAAAGTCAAACTGACTTGTAACCTTTGAGTGCTCAAAAAAACCCATACATGCCTATTTCATTCACACCACTACCCTTCTTTCCAATACCCACTTTCATTGAATCTTCAGATACAGAAAAGGTATAATCTAGTTTGCTTAGTCACTGCTGTATGTGTTTCTGAAGTTGGTTATTTTCTTGATTTATGTTGATGTTTTCAATAATTGGCGAGTTTAAAAAAGAATCCTACCTCTTAATTTGAGTTTGATGTGGACTGTGTCAGGTCCCCACGGAAGAAATAAAACCTAGATAATTTATTTTACTTTAAGCTGATATGAACAAGTCCTGTAACTTGCTTGTGTTCTCTGATACTTGACCAAAGTTCATTTTCTGCTCAGGCAACACTTTATGTCAACCGCTTGCTCCATGCACTAGATAAGCTTGGCAAACAATGTGATATGATCAAAGTAAGGTAAATTGGGCAATGGTGGTCTATTGATTCACATTCTATCTGACAAACGTGTGTTTGTACTTGTGCAAAGCTCATTTTCTGCAAAGCTGAGCTTCATAGCCTAATGATACTTCATTCTCCCATCTCACAGGCACAGGACTTTCTTCTGTCCTGCCTTTTATATGTGTAAATAAGGAATGCATATGTGATGTAAACAAAATCAGGAATCAAGTCAAGAGCATCTTCATTTGGACCAAATGGTGACCCCTGTTCTGGCTTTCGAATAGGAAACTTAGAGTAGCAGGTCTGCAGGGAGCACACCAGCAGCCCAGCTTACTCTGGAGCCAATTTCTGGGAAGGATTAGCTGCATGTGTGCCCATCTTAAACCATATATGCATCTATGGTTTACTAAATACCAGATGTTGGAATAATACCCTGTAATAATAATAATAATAATAATAATAACAATAATAACAACAATAATAATAATTCTACCACATTAATAACAGTGATAGCATATTAATAATAATAATAATAATACCATATAATAGTAGTAATGTCACGTAAATAACGGATGCTGGAAAAAATCAATACAAAACTGGCTCCCCATGAAGAAGGAACTGACATTGACAAAATGTGTAATACGTATTTGCACACACAATTCACCCTATGAAGGCTTTGCCTGGCTGGTCTGTTTTAGCACACTGAGCATATGTTTTTTTACTGTCAAAGACAACAGCTCTGTGGTGCACAGGTTACTGCAAGACCCTTCTTGTGAGTCTCCTAAATCATGCTTTTTTTTTTGCGCACGCTAAGACTATCAGATTTCCAGTGTGGCCCAAGACATACTCAGCAACTTCTACACTGTTTTAGAAAAAGTCCTTTTCTGGATGGAAATGTAGGAAAACACATACTTAAAACTAAGCATTAAATGCATGCTTAAGATTTTTTCTTGCGGCAAGTCTTCATGGTTTCCCCATTACCTGATGATGTTTCTCTTTGTTGGAAAATTAGTTTTTAATTCCTTCATCTATACAAAATAAACACATCTAGTGATGAGTAAATATGTAGCCACCCTGGGTAGGCCTGTGAAATGTTCTTTATGGAGCTGTAAGCCTCTTCAGAACATCTACAGGCTAGACTGCAGGGCAGTACCTACCAACTTACTCTCATGGTGACCATCCCTGGGGCTCTCAGCAGTAAGATGTGCACTGCTAGACCTCTGCCGACTGCACAGTCAAAACTGCTCGGCACAGCAAACAGGCAGCAAGCATTTGCAGCTTTATTACTATGAAATTTCAGAACTGATGACTTCTTTCTAGCTCTGTGACTTTTTCCCCAGGTGGACAGTAATTTTCCAGTATTTACACTGCGAAGGGTATTAAAGGTATATGGGAAACACAACCTGTACATCTTCTTTTTTAAGTCATAAGCTGGTCACTCTTCCATTATCAGAGAGACATTTCACCAAAGCCTGGCGCTGTACAGGCAGCTGTAACAGGTGAGGTTGCGTCTGTAGCACTGTAGGCTTGGCTGTGTGTTGTTTCAAAGGTACATCATGAAAATGCCTTTCTAAAGAGATGTCAACACTCAGCCCTTAGAAATGTTGTCAGACTGAAGTCTCCAAGCAGTTATGCTCTTAGCAATTGCAAATTAATTGGCAAGTATTTTCAGATTCACTTTAAAGTGTCTTCCCATTGGAACAGGACAGAACAGTATGTTGCTTTGCATTTAGGTCCAGGTATCTGATGGAAAACTTAATTTATTTTTATGTTGTCTTCTCTTATTCTAAGAAATGGGGTATCTACAGACTTTTTGTGTAGAAGACAGTGAAATTGTCTAATGAGAAAAAGTAATATGTAAAATGAGGAAAAAAATTACCATAACAATATACATTTGCATTTGCAAATATCTTTCATTTCAAATTGCTTTACAAATCCTAGCTTTTGCTCAGGCTTAGTTTTGTATGAGCATGTCTAAAGCTCATGCACATGTTTCCAATAAGGTCCCATGAATTTATTTGCACAGGAGATAGAAAATCCCAGGTATCTTTAGTAAGCACTGAAATCACAACTGTGTCGGGGAATCCTGCTATGAAAAGGAAGGGATGATGATGATGATGATGATGATGAATGTTTCTCAAACACTTCCCAGCTATTACTTGTGTCTAAGGATCTGTTGCAGTAAAGCCATGAAATGACCATCACTGAGTCCAGAGGGTGTTGGATCAGGCCTTCCTGATATGTTCTCCTGCACCACAACATTTGAGGCAGCACTTGAATAGCCCTGGCTCATTTTTTTTTGGTTTCATTGACACTGCATCCACCTACAAAATCGTCAGCTCTCTTTGTGGCTGCAGTCTATCCATTCCTTAGCTAACATTAAACTAGCTCTAGACTAATCAGAGAGAAATTAGTTAGTGTAACAGCTCAGACTTCAGCAGCTGAGTCTTTAAATAGGATTTCTGGCAGAGCTGTGCTTGCCTGAGACGCATCCTGCTGCAGCTGCACAGCTGTAGGTAGCAGAGCCCTTAATTGTATGGTTGCTAGCTGGTTGCTACCAGACCAACTGTGCAGAAGTTGACAGCAGAACACCAGCCAAAAAAGGTGTTGATTAAATCAGAGTTAGACCACTGCATGTAGGAAATGCTGGGAGACCAGAGAAGTGGAATATATACCCAAAAGTTAAAACTCTGATATTGGCTGTTCAAACTGGAGGAAGATACTCGGCCCATTTGCAGCTTCCTAGGCCAGTAGAAAAATAGAGCTGAAGAAAATCATATGTCTGCTGTGCGCTGCACTCAATCCAAGGAGATAAAAATAATCCATATTAAACTAATGCCCTCTTTTATTTGCCATAAGTATTTTATATTTTACTTAGGAACGTTAGGTTTGGCCTCTAACTTTTTGCTCTGCTGGCACTCAGGCTCTGAGCTTAAAGAGACGGCCTGGGCTGTTCCCTGTAGCAGTGGACAGACACTCTGTGTAGAAGTTCCCCTTGATACAGAAATCCATTTTTTCCTGCCATTTCTTTTCAGAAATTGAATTGTTTTTTGATTTAACTTCTTATCTTGTTCTTTCTGAGAAATAAGTCAGGAAACCTGCCCACTCTTTTCCTTTTATTCCAGATGTTCAAAAAAGCTTAGTAGTTTTTACAAATTCAGGCTTTCATAGTTCCTTCGGAAATGCTGAAAGTTGCATAGGAACAAGAGAAACAAGAATTCTCATTGTTCCATTACAACTGAAATGCATCAGACCTTTTGTTACTGTGGTGGTGCAACAAGTCACTTGTCAGGTGGTTAGCCAAGCCCTTGCAGAAAGTAAGAGTAAAAAATTATTTGCTGTTTGGAATGGAGTCAAAAAGAGAAATATTTTTTTTCAAAATCTTTTCCCATAGAAGCACTGGTGAAAGAAACATTCTTCAAAGTGCAAAAGGTTTGTTCTGGGAAGATTTGCTCTTTTTCAAATTTCGGAGCTCCAGTTTCCCTTGGGAAAATTGTCGGTTTTGCAGATAAATAACCCTTTGGTAAAGGACCTGCATACTTTATCTACAAACTCAGCCCCACTCTCGTTGGAGTTATGGGCTTTACTACTAACATGAGAAGATATACGGGATTCAGGCACCTGGGCTGGAGTCGGGTAAGAACAGCCTGAATGTTTCCCTGGGTTTCCCATGGACAGCCCTTGGACAGGCCTTCATGCCCTTTTCAGTCCTAATTTTTAGGTTATTTCATGTTTGATCTAAGTTCTGAAGGCTGAAAATGGGCTTTCACTTGACCAATACTTGTGCCTTGTCTCTCTCAGGAAGTTTTACCATGCAAATGTTTGCTGGACTACAAGCCCCAGCCAGAGAAAGCCCAAGCCAGAAAAAGCATCCTCTTCCTGGCAAGACTTGCCATGGAGACCAGCTCTAACAAACAGAGACCCCATCTTTGCTAGTGTCTCTGCTCAGTCTGCAGTGCAGACAAAAGCAAGGGGAAGAGCATGGAGCTAAAACTGCTGGCATTTGTCTTTCTTGTTTGCCCAGCTGAAGAGATCTGACAACATCTCATCAGCAAAAATCCTCTGGACAATCAAGGATAATTTGAATAGGGTCTAAGAATTCCTACTATAACTACACATTTGACTATTTTTATTATTTTGTGCCCACAAAACGAAGTATTGGAAGTATATGAGCACATTGACAAGTTTATCCATTTGGAGAACAGTATTTCCCAGAATAACAAAGCTTAAAAGGCAGCAGATGGTAAAATAAAAGCTAAATCTTTTCCTGTTAAAGAGATCAATAAGCTAAATTAAAAAGTTGCCATTCATAGCAGAAGTTACATGATGCAGAGGATGACAATGGAGTCCTTTTCTGAAAACATCTGTTAGATGCATTGGCCTCTGAGGAGATACCTGGCAAGCACGTGTACTTAGCGTGTCTGCAGTCCATTCGTCAGCTTTGGCAGCTATTTTTGGCCTTGCAGGGGGGCAGCCGTGTGTCTCCAGGTGGTCACCATCCCAAGAACAGATTTCCACCATAATCCCAACATTGCAGCCTTTCAGCAGCCTCTAAGGGCAACTTCTCCTTTTGTCCCAGTGTCAGCTTCCAGGCAACAGTGGGCACTCTGCTGCATGGTGGTCATTCCCTCATGAACTTTGGCTTTTACCAGCAGCCCTTCCCTTTCCTATTTCCCTCCTAGCTAGCCCCTCAGAAGCTCATTCACTACCACTACAGGATTTGCCACATGCAAGAGCAGAAGGCAAGTCTTGTCTTTTCCTATGAACTGCCTCATGTGACCCTAATATAATCATCCTGCTGGGACAAGAACTTCTGTTGTTGACTCATTTAATGCATTTAACTTTTCAGTGCATATTTAAATTTATTTTAATGTATTTTTAAACTGCAACAGTAAAAACAAATAGAAACTAGGAAACAGAGGTCCATGTATTTATTTAGATAATTTGAGCTGCTGCTCAAGCACTGTGATGTTTGATGTATTTTAGAGCAGACATTATAGCGCCACATCAATTTTTTCTAGATACCATGGAAGAACTATTAAGCATGCTAATATTCTTCTTTAAGAAAAGTTTCTGGAAGACATTTAATATATTGACAAAAGCCAAGAAAATGATAATGCCCCCAAGACTAACGAAGCAGACACCTTGGACAGCAGAATTTAATGTTCTTCTTCCTGATTCACATCATACTAGTCCAGGTGTTATATTCTTAATTTTATACAGACAGAACTTTAAAATGTATTTAGAAATCAAACTTTTGTCGATATCAGCAAGAGTTAGAGACCTGAACATTTCTGGATTTTGCATAAAACTTTCATAAGGTGAAAATGTAATCTATTGGTCCAATTCCACATTAGATTATTTGATTAATTTCTCTATCAATATTAGATTGCTTCTCGGGTTTATTTTCAAAAAAAGCTAAGATTTTTTTCAGCTTTAATTTTTTATGTTAATGATTATGTTGGATTGTATTTTATTCAAAATGTAAACACCACTATGTTCTGGTCTGCTAATAATTTAGGCAACTATGGATATAACAACAGTTAAGTCCTCTAATTCCATATGCACCAGAAGTGTTTACTGTCTGGTTTATGGCTATGTCATTAATATTTTTGGAGTGCACAGTGTTCTGGAGCAGTTCTGCAAGCAATGCATAAAATCTGTAATACTGATCCATCTCTGGCTTTTAGACAACTGGCTTTTGCCCAGCCATTTCAAATGAAAATGTAACATTAACCACTTTAAACCAGCTTTTCAATTATATCCACTACGAGTGCTGGTGCAAATGTAGGGAAATTCATCAGTATTACTATTACTAGTCTTTATAATCAGGGGAACAAATACTTTAGTTTAAATAGGGAGCATTTGGCTTTGGAACAAAAGGGCCTAAGTTTGTTGTACCCTCCACAGTGCAGGTTTGGGTAGAGATGTCATCTATGATTTAGCCCCAGATTAACATAGCCTTTCAAAAGACTTGTGCATGACAGTGTGCCCAAACCCACTTAAAAACTGTATTTCTGTACTTGATATGGATATTAATTGTTTAAGAAAAAGAATTTTGATCCTCATACGCTCTTAGCATGACACTGCATATCTGAGACTCAGTGGGCATTGTGTCTATTTTGCAAGTAAACAGTGAATAATTCTTTTTCAAGTAAAGTCCAAAATTTTAGCTCCCAATAGCTCTTAATCACTATAACAAAAGGTATTTGAATTCAATTCTTACTTCCAGTAGCAGGCTAGTTCTATAAAATAATGTAACAACACACTGAAATGTATGTAAGTATAATGCACACATAGGTTTGTAAAGACAGACATTATTTCCATTATACAGGTGCATGCACAGATACTGTGGGGAAGGGCACATTCTAAAACTCTAGATAAATACTGAGAGTTTAGTGCAAACACTTGACAAAAAGGGCAGTTTAACAGCCTGTCCATTTTTCATTGCTTTGTGCCTACTCTTACAATCTGGTATAGGAAGTATGTCTGAATATTCAGGGCACCCATCCCTGGGCACCCAGATGCCATGTCACCACATCAGCTGTGTGCAGGGTTGCCCCAAGCCAGGACAGCAGGAGGGGAACAGCATAGTGCCCATGCCTCCCAGTCAATACTCACGTGTAAATGGCTGTGGGATGTTTGCTGTAGGTGACTTATTGATATGACACATATCCCCACCACCATCCCCCCCCACCCCATCAAGGGAAGGTGAACCTCCAGGGTGGAATACAATGGACACATAAAGAATCAGTTCCATGGTAGTTCCCTAAACAACATAACCTGCAACCTCAGATGCTAGCAACATTGCTATGCTCACTCTGAAAAGTAACACAGAGGGTGGAGTGGAGCTGAGACATCGCAGCCAGGCTCTGTGATCACAGAGATAAGGAACTGGAATGATAGGAACAAGAACAGTTGGTCCCTGCATTGAATCCACTCAAGCAAGGAGGTAAAATAATGGGGGTTCTGTCAATCTAATGCCCTACTTCTGATTTATATCACACGTGCCCAATTCTGGGGTACTGACATGTAACACCATATCCTTTGGGTGAACCTTGCTCATTATAATTTCATTATAATACCAAAACACACCTCCATCCCAAAAGCTACCCACCTCCAAGGTGCAATTACCCCCCACAGAGCATGCGCTCTGAATTTTTTCTAGCATACACCTTTAAAAGCAAAGCGAGAGAACTTTATACCAATCGAAGTAAAGGTATGTATGAATAGAGTCACTCAAGCTCCACATAAAAGGAAAAATAGTATAAAAAGACCCCAAAAGAGGAAGACTATTAGGGAAGATACCATCATAGACAAGTCAGGAGGACCTCACTGACTTCTGGGATCAGTCGACGGGCTGAACTTCTCTCACATAGGGACACCTATTGGGTGAGATTCGAACACTCAGCTGTACCGAGTGCTTCCTCAGGAAACTTAGAATTCTTTAGAGCTCTTTTCTTTCCTAATTTTATGCGCTTGCAGTTGACTGTCTTATCATTTGCGTGTGCTTTGCAGACAGTGTATTTATCACCAGCAATCCAAAAGAACCTGTACTGTTGCTTTAATAAAACTGCACTGCTCGTTAATCTAGTCGTGATAGTTCGTTAACACAACCAAACTCCCTAAGTCTGGTAATTCTCGTGCGTTGAACGCAGCTAAACAGAGAGCAGTGTGCTGTAAATGCATCCATCATTGTAATGGTTACATGGCCAGACTTATAGAACTGAATTGGACATTACTCAAAAACTAAACCTAGCCACCCCCAGCCCCTCTGACAGCTGAGGATAAGCTGGAATGCAAGAGGGTTTATTTCCTGTGAAACTCCTTTACCATTTAATGCAACACAGGGCTGCAAACATTACAAGATTTTTTTGTATTTTACTTCAGACTTCAACAAATGAGCTTGCCTCACACACTCACTCTCTGAAAGTTTCTTCCTGAGGCTAGTCAGAGTAGTAACAGTGCTTTCGCACTAAGTGTGAGCGTTAAATGTATATTCTTAGAGTGCAATGGAGCCTAACACAGAGAAGGCTGAGTAATTTGCTGGGAAAAACAGGGGAATCAGTCCTAAAGCAAGCCTGCTTAGGCCAGCTTGGGCATCCTACAAATGCATGTCATTGCTCAGGGTTAGCACATCATGAGACCACCAACTTATTTCATACAACTGTTGGACATCAGGTGATGGGACTGATTCTGAGTCACCTGCTCATTAAATCTAAATTTAAAACCTACAAAAGGTGGTTTTTGCAATTGAAACTAATGTTGTAGCATGTTTTACACATTTATCCCGTGTGGAACAAGAGAGAGGCTCAACCACTTCTAAAAGGGTCAGACACAGAGTCCAGTTGTCAGTGTGTTTGAGCAGGATCAGGAGCAGACTGGAAAACCAATCAACAAAACAAAGTGTTTAACATTATGACATGTATTTTCCACATTGAAAATACGGCCTGAAAAACTATAGATCAGAATATGTGAATGCAATTATGTATTACAGAAAAGAACATACAGTATCGTAAACTGAAGGCTTACTGCTCTTGTCTCTGCAGTCATCATGCAGTAATTGTAACAGTTCTGAAACTTCGCCAAGAGTTATCTCTAATATAAGACAATCTGCCAATGGAGTCAAACTAAATTTTAAGAAAAGATCAGGAGCAATACATAACTAAATCTTTTGTCTTGAGGACCACATTTTACACCACAAGCTCTCATGTCAGATCTGCTAGGGTAAAAGTGAGCTGTCTATAGAGATCTTAATTTATTTATTTTTTCATTTATTTTTTGTTGAAGCCTCTAAACCCAACATCAACATAAAGCAGGAACACTGAGTATCATCAGATAAAAAAAAGACATCTTTCGTTAGCAAATGAAACATACAATGAATGTAATAGTATTCGTTTGACTAAATGTTCCATGGAAAATTCCTGTCACAATCTACACAGCTGTTAGTTGCAGACTCATGTACCCCGCTCAGATATGCCTTCACACTTTTCATATATCTGTATGCATCAAACCCACAAGTAGTAAACAACAACGAAAAAAGGACTTCTGGTTAAGGAACTGGATGGGCATTACATTGAAATGATTTCAATTCCTTTCCTTGCCATAGATTCAAACATGTCAAAACTCATTTAATATGCATGGATCTCACCTAGTTGTTTCTCTGTCACATTTCCTTGCAGCAGTATGTATGCTCCCTGTGTTCTTCTCACAGCAGGGCAGCCTCTGTCTCTAGTAAGATCCAGCAGTGTAGAGAAAGTGAGTCAAAGACCACAGATCCACCAGCCAGCTGAGGCTGGTACACAGGAACCCAGGACAGGAGGGAAGCCGTGGTACCATGCTGCATCCAGCTGTGTACATTTTCCACTTGGGCCAGAGCTCAGAGCAGCTCTGATGGACCTGCATCTGCCATCACGTGTGCAGCGAATATAAGGACATATCTTCGAAGACACAGTTTACATGTGTGCCTGCCATACCACTAAACACACCAGAAATTTACTCTCATTACAGAATCCAGCACATGGGACAAACTTTAAGATACTGACCAATTTACAGATGTTGTCTTTGCCAAGCTAGGCAGCTCTCTCAGGTTAAAAAATGGTACTTATATGGCTTCTTTGCAACTCTCATTTATCAGTATTCTCTACTTACATTTACAGCTTTTGGTGAAAGGTAATAAACTCTGGAATCTGTACAGTGTTTGGTCCCTGTTATAAAAAAAGTAATGGACTCTACTATAATACACATAAACAAGAACTGAGATTAGCTCATATGATGCTTTCTCACTAATAAATGACATTTCTTTGTATAGATACACTTACGATGATTTTAAAATGTAGTAATAGAATTTTACTTTTTAAAATAACTCTTCTCACTTAGTGTTACTGTGGAGGATGAGAGAGAGTTGGAGCTGCAGCTGTATGAAAAGTGGAGAGGAATTTGCGAGGAGCCAATCAAGGA
>JANXJC010000078.1:21835278-21847853 GCA_027564655.1 Leptodon cayanensis
ACATCCTCCCCACGGGCGGGTGGGCTTGGGGTGGGCAAGGGGTGGGGCGGGGACACAGCGAGGACAGCTGACCCAAACTGACCAAAGGCATATTCCATACCATACGATGTCGTGCTCAGCAATAATAGCGAAGAGAAAAGGCCTGGGGGGGGGGGGCATTTGTTATTAAGGTGTTTGTCTTCTAAAACAACTGCTACATGTACTGGGGCTGTACTTCCCAGGAAGTGGCTGGACATCATTTGCTGATGGGAAGTAGACAATAAATAATTTTGCTTTCCTTTGCTTCCGAACGCAGCCTTTGCTTTTACTCATTAAATTGCCTTTACTGACCCATGAGTTTTTCAGCTTATTTTCTACCCCTGTCCTGCGGAGGAGGGAGAGTGATAGAGCAGCTTGGTAGGCACCTGGTGGCCAGCCAAGGCCAACCCACCACAGGCATATCCTGGCTTAGATGCATCCTGCTTCTTAGAGGGAATGAAATAATACCCTGGCCCAGCTGAAAGTCACGGTTCATCTTTATACCAGCATCACACCTTGATGGCTGACCCTCCCCAGTGCTAGCAAATCACTAGCAAAGCCGAGCTCTGTTCCAGTACCTGAAATATCTCTGCACATGGTTTCTACGGCATTTTTCTAAAGTCCTTGGGATTCTGAGTAACTCACGAGTAAAATGCATGGCAAACAATAGTATAGATTGACCATCCATAATTTGGTAAACTACTGAACAGTATCTGAATTACACTATGACTGGAGCCACCTTGTTAAAATGCTTGCTGAAAACAGGTGCTTGCTGTGGAGCAATCCCTAACCAGTTATCAGTTTGCTGATCCTTGTAACAGAAACCTTGGAAGGGCTGACAGTCACCAAAGGAAAGCAAATACAACAAGTTCTAGAAGACACACTTTTTTCTCTTACATCTGATAGTGAAGGACAAGACAAAGAAGACTTTGAAACGCTGCTGTGGAGAGAGTACTTTTACAAGCCATTTCAGGTAGCCGCCTGTGAGAACAATCCTCCTTAATTTATGCTGATGACTGTTTTCAGGTTTTGAAATGTTCTCCTTTACTTGTTAATTCCTATTCAGCCAATACAAAGAAATCAAATGTAAGTGCAGCCATAAAACATAAAGAGGAAAAATATATCAGGAAAGTGCTCTTAAAAACATCAATTAGGCAATAAAATGTCTTTGGCTTAGACCATTTGGTTAGCATCTGTGAATGCTTTTGTGTTGTGCAGCTGGGAAAACACCAGCCTGTAAAATCTCTTTAGCTAGCAAAGCCACTACATGAATTGATTATTTCTATTCTGCAGAAATGTTAATTGGCAACTCATTAAAAGTTTGACTGGTATATGTGAGTGAAAAACAAGATTTGAGAGTCCCAAAAATGTACTGAGTAACGCGAAACACTTTCATTTTCTGTCAGGATAATAAGGATATATTCTGGTCTTCCTGAAGGAAGCAGTCAATACAAAACCTTGTGTCCTAACATAAATGAAACCAGAGCCAGTAACAAGCATCCTCCATGAGTTGAGGAGAAAAAAGTGTTCAATCATAGATGTAAGACAGTTAATCAGTCATCGTCAAATCACAACCACGCATGGCTCTTCCCAATTAACACCAGCCACCGAGAGAAGAGCCTGACACAGTGCTACCCTACAGCAAGCACCGCCGGCTGCCCTGCCATTTGATGGATCTCCATGTGCCGGACTGCTGAACAGCCCCACAGGCCAGGCCAGTGGTGTCCAGCGGGTCTTCAGCACGTCGCTCTGACGGGACGCCACCTTGTGACGCCCAGCCTATGGCCCCAGCTCTTCAAGACAAGTCAGGGGGCTCCAACAGCACCGCAGAAGAGCTTGGGGCCTTTCGAGGCCGCTGTCTTCTCCAAACGCTCACCACCTCGACCGCGCGGCTCCGGCCACTCTGCGTGGCACCTTCCCCCTCCAAGGCGGCGGCACGTCTCACGCACGCACCGTTCGGTTCGGACAACACGCGGCAGACCCCCCCCACCGCGACCCCCGCCGGCGCTCTGCCGAAATCCCAGCGGCTTCAGGCACCTCAAACCGCCGGGGCCCGGGCCGCCCCTCAGTGCCGCCGGCGGGGCGGGGCGGGGCGAGGCGGGGCGGCAGCCGCGGCCACCGTCAAAATGGCTGCTCTGGCGATGGCAGTCGCTGCGGCGGCCGCCGGGCAGGAACAGGTAAAGGGCTCGTCTCGCCGCGCCGCGGGGCCGCCGCCCAGCCCGCCGGTCTTTCTTTCTTTCCTTCCCGCCGGCCGGGGGGAGCCCCTTTCTGCGGGCCCGCCGGGAGGCGGCGGCTGAGGAGTTCCAGCCTCATAGAAGGTGCAGGGATAAACGTTGAAAAGAAACCTGTAGGAAGCAGTGCGGGTTTGGCGGGCTGGCCTCGAAATGGTAGCTTCATAACCTGAGCAGGCGGTTTCATTATCTGCATTCCCAGCCGTGGTTGCGTTAAGGATGTCCAGGGTTGCTATGAATACGAGTTGGCAATTTGCAAGCGTTATTATGCAGGTTAGAGAAATTAAGCTAGTGCTTTTCTTGAACAAGATGAAATGGGGGTAATCTGCCTAGTGTAGACGACATGCTTATGGTCAGGTGGGTAGCTACTCAGACTCGTCAGAGACTGACTGCCATGAGAGGCAAGGCGGTTGCCTTGATTGAGTGTTGCAGTGTGGTGAGCAGCCTCTCTTAAAGCAAGCTTCTTCTTGCTGAAGAATGCATTTTTGTATAAAGTCATCAGCTTGCCATCGCTCCAGTTTTATACCTGTGTGACTTAAAATTAGTTGAATTGCACCAGTATAAAACAGAAGTAATGCTGTTACTTTGCACTGTGGTGTTGTCTGCTTAAAAATAACCAATGAGCACTTAAAAAACAATTGGTTTTGAATAATATTTGGTTTTGTTATGTACAGAATGACAGCTGTTCCAGTACTGCAGGTGCTGGTCAACAGTTTCAGAATGGGAAGATGGGAGCTGAACAAGCTAAGAAAGTTGAATTCGTAAGGACTGCTGAAAAGCTAAAAACTCAGTAAGTTAAACACTTCATCATAAGTATATTTTCATGCTGTTCTGGAGGTAACATAACTCAAGGTTCAAGGTGAGAGTTTATGGTAACAAAACCTTTAGGCTAAGATTTCCTTTTCAGGAGCTCAGGCAGATTATTGTGGCTGTTACAGTAGTTCAGGATAGGCTCATGAGCTCCAAAATGCCCTGTTGTTCTAATTACCATTTGGACTTTAGTCAGTCATTTTCTTTAGTAAGCTATTGCTGCACTAGGTGCACAAAAAACAAAGTGAATGTGGCATAATTGAGTTCTCAGTTTTCCTACTCAGCTGTGCTTACCCTTCTAAGGACCTAAAGCCCTTACGACATGCCAACAAAAGGGGAGTTGCAGCAGCATTACAACAGCTTCCTCAGAGAATACTGAAAGCACTTCATCTGGAGCATCTGGGCCACTGCTTTGGAAAATGTGGGTTCAAGACAGCTCAGGCACAGAAGTGATTTAAATCTGTTTCCCCACATCTTGAGTAAGTCCTGTAACAACTACACTGGCAGCTGAAAAAACAGGGAGTTTTCTTCTTGAGTGGATGACCTTTATGAGGAAGAGCTGACATAGCCACCTGGCTGAAGGAGGGGTTTGTAGTTGTGAATCCTGAAAGAACAGTGACACTTAAGTCTCACAGTAATGTTCTGTGCTGACTGACTGAATCACCAAGCTCTTCCTTGGTTATCCTGGATCCTGGGTTATGGCTCAAAAATTGACTACTGGCTAATGTAAATGTTCCCAAGCAACTTCAAACAAGGCATGCCATATAACTATGGCACATTGTCCTTTTGTAGTTGTGCTCTGAAGGCTTCTATTGCACTGTGTGGGGAGATTTAGTACTTGGGTCAGGTCTGTGAGCTCCAGTGGACAGCAAAACATTTGAACTGTGGACCATAAACTGTACCATATAGGGGTTTGAACCACATAGCAGCAATAGTCTGCCGAAGAACCAAGCTGCTACTGACAAGAGTTTCTGGGGGTGTTGGTAGTGTCGCTTAATGTTGGGAATCCTACCAGATATCTCTGTACTCTATGGCACCCGTGTCCTGCTGTTCTGATCTCTAATGTGCTGGCACCAAACCTCACCGATGTGCTCAGGACTGCAGTATCTGCAGTCCTTCTGCATGTACTGTTTCTCTAGGTCAGACCCTAGTATACTGCCTGGTTGTAGTAAGGCAAAGCACATCCCACTCCGAGTTGTACTCTAAAGCTTCTGACCTTAGTAGGAAGGCAGAAGTCACCTATAGCTCTCTGTACTATACATAGTCAGTAAGTAAGGTAGCAGCTTTAGTATCTTAACTTATTTAAATGCTAATGAATTTGAATCTTCAGTTGCAGTAGTACTGTTACTGGTGTTAAGGCTGAGGAAATGTACTCGTTTTGTCTGTGCTGGCGTTCCATCTATGTGTGCAGCTGCGTTAATACAGCCTGTGTCTATCTGTGCGCTTTCCAATGAAAATTTGCATGAGGCTTCCTGATAGTGAGCATACAGATAAAATTTCAGGCTATTTCATGTGTGAGCCACTGCCTGTAAGCGAGGTAATTCCATGTTAACTTCTTTCTCTTGTTCAAGGTCTTGGGTTACTTTGGTGTGTAGTCTTACAATTGCAGAAAGATTTTCCTTGAAAACAGCTGCAGTAACAAACTAGTGATTTGTGTAAAATCTAAGACAGTCCTGGTGACACAGCCTCAGCTGGATACTACCCTTGGAAAACGTTAGGGCTTTGCGAAGTATTTGTGTCTTACTCAGTGTGGTAACCTTTTTTTCACAGGCTTGCAAATATAGAAAAAGAAAAAACTGGACATCTTTACAATAGGAAGAGTGATTTCAGGGTAGAATACAGCACACTAGAGGAACTGGAACGTAGCATGACTGTCAGCAGGAAAACTGAAAGTAAGTGGTGGTTTTGGGGGGTTTTTTGTTTGCCTTTTTTTTTTTTACTCTACTGTTTGTTTAAATGGTTTAATAATGGGTAGTACAGAGAGATTAGTTCAGGTGGAAGATAGATGCTGGTAAAAGCGTGATATTTCACCATGTGTACTGTTTGTAAATAAGACTTCCACAATTCACTTGTAAAATTCAGAAGCATAAACATTTTGGGCCTTTTGTGTTATTAAATGTTTTCTTTTAATCTTGAATGTAGCAGATACCACCCACAACAACTTCAGGGGAAAGTTACTGTTCTAGAAACTTGGAATCAATTCTGTGCGTGTATTGCAAAATCTAATGTAGTCTAGCTAAGGTACAATAAATATATACTGAACTGCAACGTAAGTTTTCTCAGACTGATTGCTGCCTTTAAATATACTTTTAAACAGTTCTGTGTTTGCATTTTTTAAATTTGTGTGTAATGAATATTCATAGTCTAAATAGTGGTGTGAGCTGGTACACAGTCTGTCCTACAATATCTGTTCCACTTATGGACTAATTAATTACTTCAGGGGGGAAAAAAAGTGACTCCCTGGTCACAGTACCTAGACTCTTTCAAAAGTAATCAAATAAATCATGCTATGCCTTCTGATACAGAAGATCAGTAAGTTGAAGAAGGGAAAGGACATGTAGAGACAACTAAAAATACACTTACCTTACAAATTTGGATGTGTTTTAATGTCTGTGTTTTAATTAAGGAAACTTATATCCTCTACATCTTGCAATCCTTAAGAAATGTAAATATTTCCAAGGAACGACTAAGCTAAAAAGTTAAGAAAATTTTGTAGGGGTAAGAAGGGAGCATGGAAGTATGGGTTGAGATATACTGTTGTGAGATAATAAAGAGGACAAAGATGAGAGGTGTAAGGCACTACATGGGTGTGTACGAGACCCCCAAGACTTCCTATTTACTATGTTCAGGTCTTTCAGGATGATCTGCGTGCTTTTACATTTTCTGTGGTCGCAGCAGGAACTACTAGGGTCATGTCTTAGCTACTTTTTATTACATTTAGGTCTTGGACTCTGTTATCCCTTCCTTAAACCAAATCTTTTAGCATAGAAGATACAGCTCCTAGTACCTAAGCTGTATCCAGAAGTTCATCCTCATCAGTATTGTATTTATGGACTCATGAGGAGCCAAGTGGTAACAAAGCAAATAAGTGTATGCATGCTTGGAGTACACAAAAACACTTATTCTACTTTAGTTAACTACACTGAAGTAGTATATTCGCATACGCTTTCCATGTTTGTTTTCTCTTAACTGCTGAGTGTTTTGAGGCCTAGGTCAGAGTCTCCCTCAAAATTCTGGAGCGGCTGTTGTCTGCATAGAGAATATTCTCCAAACTCCAGTTACCTGATAAAAGGTTTGTGGGGAAAACAAACAAACAAACAACAGATTTAATCTAGATATGACTATCCTGTTGACCCCTTCAGAAATAGGAGCTACTAATTTTAAAATCTGTTGACGCTGTATGGGGAGATACATGGCCCATGCAGTCAGCTACATGCAGTTACAGTCATGCTTAGTATTATGGCAGTTTCTTATGATCAAACAGAATTCATGTTCCTGCTTAGACGAAATCCACAGTTTATTCTGGATACTTCATTGTTCTTGTTATAGTATTGAATTTAATGCACAAAGAAACTGTTGGAACTATCAGCACCTTATTTTGTTTAACAGAAGCTAAAATCCTGCAGCAGCTATCTACAATACAAAATAATGTGAAGAGACTTCAGCAGCAATTAAAAGATGTGAAGCCTACACCAGAATGTAAGTTGTGATGACAGATCTAAAAACCTGTTTCCTCTGTAGACAGGTTTCTTGCATAGTTGGGCTTGTGATTCTTCTGCAGACTTGGGATACTCCTTCTCCAGTCTGTCTGCTTTTCCAGGAATCTGGGAAGGGAAGAATACAGAAATGTAAGAAATGTTGAAAGATCGTGCAGTTCTGTGTGGAAACAGAGAAACTTGCCCTGTCTTAGGAGTGGTGTGGGTTTGTTTCTTCAGGCTGTTAAAAGCCAGCTATTTTCTGTATGTAACTCCTTGCATTATGTAAAAGAAAGTTAGTATTCTAGTGCCATTTAGATGTAGCTCCCTTTCATCTGGTAAGAGGTCACAGAGTAGAGTCTACAGGGACTCATTTCTAGCCATCCACATGGCTTGAAGTGTAAGGCAGAATATTCTATAGAAAATACTGAAACAACTCACTGAGTTTGGATGTTTTGAAGCTTTGGGGAAATTGGTTCTTTCAGTGCCTGCCTTGTGTGATATTCTACCAGCTTGTGTGGAGCTCAGGTTGAATCCCTCCTACTAGCTGACAGCTCTCTGATGCTAGATAAAATGCATCTCCTTCATTTATTCAGTGTCTAGTCTATAAAAATGCATTATCTTCTTAAGCTGTCAGCAAAGATACCAAGAACTAACAAGGCATGAAAGCTGAACTACGAGTTTTAGATGATACAACTGTACCAATTTAGTTTATTATTTTTTAAAGACAAGTTAGTTAAATTATGTGTTCAGTATGTGTCCGTAGAGATGGTGTGCTGGTTTAAAACAGATTCTAAAACTTTTTTCTACCATTGCAAAATAGATCTTCCTTAGACAGCTGTCTTACTGTCTTTCTCCACATTAGGACTACAGCATGCTGGCAGTACAGGATAAAGTCTTACTTTGATGTTTGTCAGCTTTGTAAAAGTAGTGACCTGTAGGTTAAATAGGATTGCTAAAGCCTGGTATAAATGAAAGATTCGACTGTGCTTCTTAAGTTGCTACCTGCATTGTTATAAAAAAACAAAAGTGGAAACTCTTTAGGATAAGGCTGTCTTATTCTGTGAATCAGTTGAAGGTTACTCTGAGACTTGTTTAATGGAAATAAACATTTATACTGGGATCTGCTTCCAGTTAGCTAAATCACTGTGAAATCACACCTTCTGAATAAATGAGAGTCTGTCTTTTAAGGCTGTTTGAGATGGAAGTGCATGCTTTTTTGTACACTGAAATAAAAGTGTTCCAGAAGTCCCTACAAGTGCCTATGTTTCTGGATAGTGCTGAATTACTGGTAAATACTGTAGACTTCTTAAGTGATATGCACTTTTCTTCTTTTCCTTCAGTTGTTGACAAGCTCAAGGAAATGATGGAAGAAATTGAAAATGCAATCAATGCTTTTAAAGAGGAACAAAGGCAAATGTATGTTTATACATGCTTCAGCTACAAGAAAAAGCGCTTTCATAAAACACAATGAAAACTTTGCATTAATCAAGTAAACTATTCTTTTAATTTACTCTTTTGCTTGTGATTCCTGTGGTATGTAAATCAAAACTGAAGCTATCAATGTTAGAATCTTCATAAACAGCCTTTTAAAGAGGCTGTTTATATAGCTATTGCAGTGATGCAATGTAACAATGATTTGCCTATGAAAAGGCTTTTTGGAGAATGTGGGAGTCTTGTTGTTGCTGGTTTTTTAAGTGGGTGGGGATTTTTTCCCTTTCTCTCTACTGGTGTCAGGAGGCGATTGAGTTAATTGTTTGAGTGCCATAAATGTGTACTTTCACTAAAAGGGTAACTTAATTCTGATTGTGTAGTGCTTTATTATGGGATCATTACAACCATGCTGTCTTCTGTGTTACCATTTCAGTTCTTAATCTTTGAAGAATAGCTTTTTTGTGGCATTGAACAATTCCGAAATTCATTTTCGGTGAACGAACAATGAATACTGGATTTTTTTTCTTACATTTCAGTGTTTATTCTCTTTTCAGATATGAACAGCTTTTGAAGGAGGAAAAAACTGCCATCAGTGAGCTCAGTTTCTTTGAGAGAAAAGTGGAACTGTGGGCATTAGGAAGTTCAATAGCAGAAAAAGTTTCGAAATTACTATCAGCCAGGGTCTCAGTTGATAAAACACTGGAAAATCATCTACCTGAAGAAGTAGTAGAGTTTGAAAGATTTCTTCAGCGAACAGGAGGGCGGCAAGGAGGCTGGGATGATTATGATCATCAAAATTTTCTGAAAGTATGGACAAAACACAAAGGAAAGCTACCTTATGAGGATAAAGCCCTCGAGTATCTCTGTGGGAGAACAAAAGAAGACATTGAACAGCATGACAAATGGTATCAAGAATTTCTAATTTTACAGAAAAGAAAGAAAGAGGTAAAATAACCCCTCTAGGGCTTTTGTAGCTTTAAGAAAAAGTACTTATTTTTAAAATGCATGCACTTCTTATTTTTGTATTTGCCTCTCTCGTGGTAGTGCTAGTTGGATTTCTGTTATAGGTGATGGTATATAACTTAACTCTTTGGCATCCTCAACTTGCCAGAAATACTTTGTCTTGAAGAATTACCAGTAAGCGTAGACCTAACAAAGCACTGAAGTGGGCTGTGTATTGCCAAAGTATATAATAAATGCCTTTGATGGCAGTAGTCCAGCAAGTTAGATGCCAGTGCCAGAGCAGTAAGTGATCCTATCTGAAACTGCAGTTCTTGTTACATCTTGTTATATATAGGCAATATACCTACGCCATAATGACATAGAGAATTAAGATTCCTTCAAAAACTATCCCTCTGAATAATAAAAGATACACTGACATAAAAACTGAATTATAAAATAGTAGGTAGAATTTTTAGTTTGAAAAAAAAAATTAAGACCTGAAATATGTTTGCATTAAAAAAGCGTATTACACAAACATTCATAATTACCCAAAGTTAATATGAATGCCATAACGTAAATAATCTTAGCAGGCATGTATTAACCTGCTATGTGATCCATAAAACAGGGAAAAAGAAACAAACCCAAAACCTGTGAGAAAGCAGAGATAGCTGCTTCTGGGCCACCAAGTTCTGCCTTTAGTAGACTTTTAATTCCTGTCTGCACTTTGTATCCTTGGAGCACATGGTTTCATCAGACTGAATCAATGGGAATGTGGAAAACTTTTGTGAAAACCTTATTTTCTTTCCCTTCCCATTCTCTTGCAGTCAATTAAGAAGTGGAAAGAAAAGCAGCAGCAAGAAAAAGAAGGGAATTTGAAGGAGAAAGAACAATCGGGAAAAATGCTCAAGGAAGAATGGCTACAGCATGAAGAAGCTCAGAAGCAAAAAGCAGAGGAAAGAAAAAGACAACAAGCAGCAACTGAAGCATGGAAGAAACAGAAAGCAATAGCATTTGCAATGGAAAAAGCATCACAACTAAAACTAGAAAAAGAGAAGGAGAAAAAGCAGCAAAAAGAACACCAGCATCAATGCCACTTGAAGTTACTGTTGGAAAGGTATACCTTGAAGAAGAAAGAAAAGGAGGAACTTGAAAAGCTTGAAAAGGAAAAGAGGGAGGAAGCTGAAAAGGAGGAAAGGAAGAGAATTGCTGCAGAAGAAATTACTAAGTTTCAAGAGCGTGTGCGTAATTATATCTCCATTTATGCATGTTGTTGTTTTAAATTCACCTACTTCCTCCTACAATATAATCTGTTAAACACTTTTAAAATCCAAGTTTCATTAATTTAAATCTATTTTTGATTCACTATGAATAACAGCATCTGTTACATACAAGAAACAGTATGACACTTTTAGACAAAGATGCTCCTTTTCCTCACTATCTAAGTTCTACAGGAAGATTCAAGCCCATATTTCTTTCTACATACAGAAGTGGTTTTATTTACTTCAATGTGAAAATGTTTGGGGAAAACCAGCTTGGGCTGCCTTGCTCTCCATGCTCTAGAAAACGTCAGAAGACCTGATTGTTTTATGCAGATAATGAAATAAAGCAATGTTTGAATATCCTGCAGGTTTCAGTAGCTGTAAGTTCAAGTTAGATCCCATATCAATGTAAATCTGTTTGCTGGAGAACTCCTATTATTGTCAGCATTCACACTAGAGTTCATTTTTATAAACAAAGATTAAACTATTACAATCCATGTTTTTTCAAAACTGTGTAATTATAATTTGTTTGTGCAGGACAAGCTATAGCAAGTAGCTACCTAGTATAACTTTATTCTGTACTATGACAAAATAATACCAAAACAAAAACTGAAAAGGCTGCATATATGTTTTCATACCATGTGTTTTGCTTCCAAAGAAAAGTTTGCTTTTCCATTGTTACATGTTTCAGGATCTACATAAACTGAAGCTAAGGAGTCTACAAAAACAAGCTAAAGAAGTAGAGAAACAAGAAAAAGAAAAAAGGCTGGCAAAGTTAAGAGAGAAGGTAACTTAGCTTTGTTTTAATATGAGGTGTGTGCAGCTTGGTTGTTTGAACAACTTTTCTCCTCATTGATCTAAAAAGCAGTTATTTTTACTTCTGTAAATAGTTGATAAAGGAAAAAAAGTAAGTCATGCTTGTTATCAGGAGGCAAAAATGTAGCAGGCATAGTTGTTCTTGTGTTTTTAAAAAAAAAAAAAAAAAACAAAAAAAACACGGGGGCGGGGGGTGGGAAGACAAGAGAATTTATTTAACTCCCAGCAATACTTATTCTGTGTAAAGCCTATAGCTCATACAAATGAGCTGCAAAATGGGTGGCGTTTTTTATTTTTTAAATGGTTTTCTACCATTAGCTAAATAAGCGAGGCTGGCTTTCAGAAGAGTTTTCGGAACACTGTCTGGGTTCTTGGGAGTCTCTAACCTTTTAAATTACTAAAATTTAATGAGAGCAAGCAGTTGTTGCCCCTTTTACTGATTTCATGTTTCTGCCATTTCCTGTGATGGTGTGGAAGCAAAAGTATCTTTCTGGCTACCAGCTGTGTGTTGGGTTTGGGTTTGGGGGGGGGGGGGGGGGTTGACTCTGCACCCATCCCCATGATGAAGCCCTAATGAGCGTATGTAACTCGCTCTGTGATCAATGAAAACAACCAATTTGTTTGCTTGTCTGTTTCACTCCGAGGTGGAGACTGGGGTAACCAGAGACCGGACCAGGCTGTGCAGACCTGCCGAGGGCTGGGAGGAACGCGCGAGAGAGGTCGCGGCCACAGCTTCAGAACTGCTCTTACGTATTCCTCGTAGGTACGGCGCAGAACGACGGACGCGCGGCGTGACAAAAATACAGTTTACGCGTGAGCTCCTGACGCTTTCTTTGGCCTTGTTTTTAGAGCTGCCCCGGCCTGGAGACAAGGGCTGTAGCCGACGAGCAGCTGCCCGTCCCTGTCGCAGGATGATGACTTCCTGGCCGGTGAGGCGGCCGGCAGTCCTCCGGGGTTGCCACAAAATGCGTGTGGCGCAGTGACGCGTTATTACCTTTGTATTTTGTGAGCGTCGGATTTGAAACGTCGTCCGCCGCAATGGCGGCGCGCATTTCCCTGGGCATGAAGAGCGCCTTTCCCTTCCGCCGGCCGCGAAACGACGCGCGGCCGCCCCGCCCCCTCCCCCCGCCTCTGGCGGGACCGCGCCGGCGGCTTCCCGTGACGGCGGCGCGGAGGGCAGGGGGCGGGGCGGGCGCCGCGCGTGACGCAGTCCGCGCGCGCCGGGCGTGGGCAACGGCAAGATGGAGGCGGCGGCGGAGGAGCTGTCGTCCTCGGGGGAGGCGGAGCGGCTGGACTTCCTGCGGGAGCGGCATGTGCGCTTCTTCCAGCGCTGCCTGCAGCTCCTGCCCGAGCGCTACTCCTCGCTGGAG
>JANXJC010000078.1:21859363-21875350 GCA_027564655.1 Leptodon cayanensis
TTGAGTCTGTTTTGCCCGTGACAGTAATTGGTTGAGTGATCTCTCCCTGTCCTTACCTCAACCCCGGAGCCCTTTGTTATATTTTCTTTCCTTTGTCCAGCTGAGGAGGGGAGTGATAGAGCAGCTTTGGTGGGCACCTGGAGTCCAGCCAGGGTCAACCCACCACACAGAGGTTTACTGTCTCTCCTCTCAAAAAACAGCTCCCAGGCAGAATTTCAAATTTACTCAAAATGTGTTAAAGTGCAACTCTTAGTAATGTGAGAAAGAGCTATCCCAGTTTCTTGTAGGTCACATATGAACCCAGTTCAGCACTTTTGAAAGAGAGTGAATCCAGAGCTCTGTTCTCAAGTAATCTAACTCTAGACACACAGTGGAGGCACACTCCTTGGCCATATTCATCCACCATCCTACCCCAGAGCAGCACTGGCACTTCTTTGACTGTGCTTGAGAGCTGGTTTAGCTTGTTGAGTGGCAGAAAAGCATGCAATTATTTATCTAACAGAAGGTTAGCTTTGTGTTGCATTGGTGAACTGTTGGCCGTGAGTGCTAGTGCCAGCCCAGTAAGGGAGAGGGAAGAAGATTCTACTTTTTGACAGCTGGATGCTTCACTAACTTTGCTGTACTAAGAAATGGCACCAAAAGGAGAGCTGAGACATACTTCATTTGTGGGTCTGAACCCCCAGGACCTATGCATAGCAGGCTGAAAACCATTACACTACATCAGGGACCTAAAACTTTCTTCTGTCAAAGTCTAAATTTAGATTTGTAATAATGACTCTTTCGTCTTTACTTGTGTGTCAGTACTGAAAAGAACAGCTAAAATGTCATTGACTGTTTTTGAGATCGTTGTTACATGTGAGCTTTCTGATCATGAGTTTCTTGAGCAGAAATATGAATTTTCCTCCCAACATAACCTTCTTCAGTGGCTACGTTTTGAATTATTTATCTGGATGTATAATGGACTTCTGCTTTAGAGAATGCAACTTTGTATTTTATGACATATTCTAGTGCTTTGATTTATAAGAATAATTATTTTTTAGCCCTAGTTCAGTAAGAATTGGTTATGCTTCCTTTTATCTGGAGGTACTGACTGTGTCAGCCTATGTTAAAGCTACGATTTTTTTTTTTTTTTTATTAAGATACTAATGATGTGTGTAAGCTTGCTTCTGTACTTAGCAAAAAGGGAAAAGCCCTGGAATGAGAGGAACCTGATTGGAAGAAGTAGTGGTAAAAGTTAGCAATCTTCCCATGGAAGACAAATCATAAAAGATAAATAACAAAAATGTCCTGTCTGTAACAAAATAGCTCCCAGAATAAGCTGTCTGTGGTTATCACTTGAAGCTCTGTTATGTGTCTTAAGGACTTTCTGGCCTATGCACACATAAAGTAACGTGGTTTTCTACACGGGAAAGTCTCAGCTCTTGATTTGTGTGGAGTCTTTTGGTTTGGGAAAAGGGTCGGTTTTCTTTAGTTCTGTTGTCACACATGAAAAGTTCTTTCCAGATCTGTTTTGTTCAATTTGGAATAGTCATGCAGTGATTGATGAAACGTTTATTACTTTTTACTCTGTCCTAAACTCTTTAAGGAAGTGGGTAAATATGCTTAATTTTAAAAGTGAACACTAGGTGGTACCATTTCATAACTGCAGTTATACTTGATGCTTCAGCATACTGTGCTGGAGCTGAACTGGTCACTCTAGCAAATTTTTTAGAAGGGACATAAACTATGATCATATACTTTTAATTAGGGTATGTTTAATCTCTAATTCTATTTCTGATTCTAACAGGCTGTTTGTGGTTCAGGAAAGTAGGCAAGAATTTGATTAGCACTACTAAGCTATTAGGTAAGATAAGAAGTACAAATACTTTGCAATAAAATAGTAAAACCAACTTCACAGAAGATAAGGTGATGTGCATAAACTGAAAGACAGTGTTTTTTCTCTAATTCCTCTTTGGTTCCTATTTGGTTTTGAACTTGTATGTTCACAGGAAGCTAAAAAAAATTTTGAGACGGGATGTCAATATGCCAGAGTCATCTGGTTAGAAATGAGCTGTTTTCACTTCCTGTTTTAACAGTTCCTTTATTAGCTCAGCTTTCTATTTTTTAATTCAAGAATTGTAACTAGAAATTTAGCAATTCATTTGTAATGCTGAAGGTCTAGGAAGCATCTATTGCATGCACATTAATGACAAAGTTTTTTTGTTTGAAGGAGGGGATGAAATTCCCTTTAAAGATTATGCAGTAGTAAGGGCATTGAAGAGCTATGCTGTTGTTCTGTTTCTCCTAGGAGCCAGTGTGTGAAGTCTAGGAATGGAGATAAGAAGTCACTGACATAAAGAATCAAAATAGATTTTAAATCCATGATAGCAATACAGTTAAAAATCTAGCATTTTAAAAATACCAATGCTGGTTTTTAGTTGGTAGCAGTTTAGTAGTACAAGAAAAGTTTTAAAATACTACACGAAAATTGAACAGATAAAGGGAATAATACATCCTGATTTCATTCATGTACTTTATTTTTAATCTCTCTTTTTCATAGTAGCTGTCAAGTCAGAAGCCAATCAAAGTGACCCACTAACAGCATACTGCACTTGGGTTTCATACTGCCATTTCTACCTTGATAATGAATTATAAGCTACAGTCTGAAAGGCTGATGATGGGGATCAGTCTTTCTGGTATGAATCCTTCCATCTAGCAACTGAGTTCTGTTTGACTGCAGAGCTGTCCTAATTGTTTTCAATTTCCTAAATGTTTTCATTTGCAGCAGGCCAGAACAGCTGTGTGCTGGTGGGCTAGCAACTGTTTTCTGGATGAAGAGTTTCCACATTAGTGCCATTTCAAAGTGAATATTGTAGTTTACTTAAGCACTTAAGAGACAGAGTCAAATGGGCTAAGTGAATGGTGATTTTTCCACACTGTCGCTGAGGAAATCTGGTATTTAAGAATTAGGAATTCTAGTGCTCCTTTTACTGATCATTCACATTGTGTCATTCTTCAAATTGTGATACTTTTGGGGCAGTGTCCTTCGGGACCTTAGCGTAGTCCTTAAGACTAATATTTATTGAGCTTTCCATAACCTGTTGCAACATGAAATGCAAGTCCTTGACTCCAGGAGCTAACAGACAAATGTTCTTTGCTGAGAAGATTTAGATTATAACAAATTATAAGTTATACGTTTCTTTGTCTACAAATACAGATACTCTTTCTGTTTCCTCTTTGTGGGTATGACTACAGCATACCAGTTCTTAGTGCAGACTGAAATGACCTTCATTACACATGTAGAATCATTAAAAAGTACTTTTGATTGAAAGGTGGAAAAGTGTAGAATTGCAGGTGGTTCACTCCATGTAAATTAGATCCAAAGATTTGTCTGAGAGAGAAACTTGCATACTTTAACCATATTGAAGTACTTAGACTAATAAAAGCTTCTGGTTTAAATGTTGCATACATGCAGAAGGTATTTAAAAGTAGAAGCTAATGTGCTGATAAATGACACCAGAAATGGCAGACCACGTTGCACAGTGATGTTTTTCAGGACTTTCAGCTTTATAACTATCATTGTTTGGTTAGTCTGGTGCAGTTTTCCCTAATCTCCTTGAGGATTTTTAGATTAAAGTCTGAAGAGCTGAAAAAAAAAAAAAGAAGGGGAGAGAACAGAACAAGTGCTGTTGAACTACGGTACTCATTAGGCTTTTACTTTCAGAGGCTGGGGAGTAAAGTAATTGAATTTTTGCCATGCAGAAGTAGATTTGAGCCCTGCAAACCCATACTTAGCTCTAGACAGTGTGTGTTGCATGCTTCTTTATGCTGGATGCTCTGGTGCTGTGACACATTTAAAACAAATTATACTGAATCACTAACAGAAGCGTTTGCTAGCTACAGTGTTCTTGTACCTGTGTTTTGGGTGAGAGAAAAATGGCTCCAGTTAAAAATTTGCCTTTTACTTCGTTTTAAATATTTCACTCTGACAGTATTGCATTAGATTGGTGCTAGCTTAAAACTGCAAACAGTTTGTTTGTTCTTGTACGTGTTGCAAAGTAACTTAAAACAATTCTGCTTGGGAACAGACGGTATTACCAGGCAGGAATCCAGAGAGGAAGAAAAATCTGTTAACTCTGGGCACTTTTCCAGGGGAGCAATCTTTTTTTTTTTTTTTTTTTTGTGAGCATGGAAGACAATTCTGTGCTGATACAAACTCTCTATTTCCACCAAATCAAAAAAATCTGTTGCTTTGTTTTTATAGCAGGATCAAGTTTGCTTGTGGTTTTCCTTGGTTTTTTTCTTTTATCAATCAGAGTGATAACAAACTGAAGTTGGGAACATACTGAAAGATACATGCAAAATCTAGTAGTACTGTGGATAGTGTTGAATAACAGGTCTTGGTCTTGACTAGAGAATTATAGTTTATAATGAGTGTTTCAGCAAAGCAAGTTAGTTGAGTCTTCATTTTTTTATCTTTTCCAGGCTCAAACTTGAATCGCTGTGGATTCAGAGGCTCTTCATATTTAGGGATGCCATTCAATCCCTCCAAGGTCAGTTAAGTGTGTGTCTCTGTGTGTGTGAAATATTTAATTAGGGAATAAATGATCTTATGTCTTTATTATAATATTAACTGCATAATTATGGAATATCTGGAAGGCAGGGATTTTTGCACCGTTAATACACTGAAATGTTAGCAGAGCTTTTAAGAAGCATGCATAAGAAACATACTAAAATGGTACTGCTTGAGTTTCCAGGCCAGTGAACAAATTGACATATGAATTGTGGCTTGTCTCAGTGCACTCTCCCCCGTCTTTGGTCTGTTACTGAAGTAGGGAAACTTCTCTAACTCAAGAATTATCACCTGGTAAAGAAGGGCAGAACAGCTTTGTATTAAGTGGTGCAGCACATGCTGTTCTTTAGTATTCCTCTTCCTGTGATGAAACGTGTATATGATTGCACCTGGTATCCACTGAAACATAGGCAAGGCTCTGCTCATCCCAGTTTGTCGTGACTGTAAAAGGATGCTTTGAAGCCCATGGAACTGAGGTTCAAGAGAGTTGAAATCTGTATACTAAAAGAAGGTACCCTTATTACAAGAGGGAAGGGAGGTTAGAGGCTGCTAAAGATGATATGGAACATCTGATACAGTTGGAAGAGGGCAGTATAGGCCAGTGTGCAGGAAGGGCTGTGAAAAAGGTACAGCAGTTCTACCCTGTGTTTGAGAGTGAGTCCTCAAATCTCACTGAAGAGTAGATGAAAAATCTGGAAGAGCATTAAGTTATCACGAAGTATTTGATTTTTGTAGTGGACAGGTAGCAAGATGTTAGATATAAATGAATGAATGAATCTTGGGATATGAAATTGAAAGCAAGGATAGACATGGGGTACACTGTTGACTGCAGTTAAGTATAAAACTGAGTGAACTAACTTGAGTATGAAGGTAGTACCACAGCCTGTTTTGGCCTTATTTTTATTTACTCTTAACAGCATAACTTTATGCTTCTGAATAACCTTTGGGACTGTTAATCTACATTGGAGTAATAACTGTGTATACCTCTCTGCATAGCAAGTTGGCCAGTTACTCATAGCAGTAATGTTAAGAGGTTGCGCTTTCTAACAAGGGAAAGATAATTGTGAAGAGGGTTTTTTACATCTCTACACTGGGTGATACAGCAGGATGTGATAGGCAAGGTAATTTGTCTCTTGGTTTGCTTTGGTATTTATCCTGTTTTACACTACAGATGGTGTCTGCAGTGAGCTCGCAGTGTAGTAGCAAGATGAATTCGTCATCTGTTTTAATTGGAATTAACCTCAGTGGCAATCCAACCACCCGCTGAGTTTGAAGGGAAAAAAGGAAAACTTCTGCTTAAAACCTAAACCAATTTGGAATCTGTAGTAGTGGTGACTTACTGGGATGCTTTGTTAAAAATGAAGTTTAAAAGACAAAATAGTAGACAATAATTTCTCTGTAGTTATATAAGAAAAAGACTGGTTTTACTCAGAAGGCAGATGGTTGTATTTGATAAGTCACCTATAGAAATTGAGGTTGTCATGCTATTATTGTGGCATAACAGCATTATGAAATGAATAAAGACATAATTTTACCAAACTGAGATAATAAAAATGTATCAGTCGTGTTTCCTTAAAGGCTTGGGCCAGTAACATGTGGTGTAGTACATTGAGTCAGTGCATGCTTTTGCGAACCTTTTTCAAATCCTCCCTAGTATATAAAGCTTGAAGAGTGAGTTCTGGATATAGTTTTGAGATCTTGTAAAGAAAGGCCCATGAAGACAAAAAGTCCATAAGATTGGCAAAGCGTCATTATCCCTTCCCAGCACTTTCTGGTGTTTTAATTTAACTCTCAACTTCCAATAGTACATGCTTCATACTTAAATATTCTCTTTTCAGGAAATATGTTGCTGCCCGTAGGTGTCTCATAATGTGTTAGCCAATCTACAGAAGGGACAAAGGGGTAGAATCATGTAACCTGTGGAAAGTAGCTACACAATCATTATCTCTAGAAAACATCTCTATTTGCAGATGGGTGTGCTTTTTATTCAAGCATTGCAATACTTTTTCATTGCATCTGCATCAGAGGGATCACATCTGCTTGATTTATTAGCATACAAAGATTTAAAGTATTTCCAGCACCGTTGCCCTAAAATACTCTAAGAGAACTCAGAAAAAGAGAGACTTGGAAATCCACAGCGATGACTTTGAATTATGTTTAAGGTCTTGTCACTTTTCTTTATTCATCATTTTAAAATGTTCTATTAAATCTATGTCTTGAAAAATATTTTTTTAAAAAGCCTGTAAGCATTTTGGGTTTGTGTTGACAGTTGCTATTTATTACATGCCACAACAGTGATTTCATTCTTTGAACTCTTGAGAAAGTGCCATACTGGAGGTAGGTAAATTTCTGTCATTAGGGTCCCTTCAAAATAATAGAAGCAAGCAAGGGATATGTTAGAATTTCCAGTTTTACTAAGTGTTACTAGGATAGCTCATTTGTATTTGGTTTGGGGTTTGGTTTTTTTTTAGCTGTTACCCTTTCAGTATTTGATGGTAGTGTCTATGTAGCTCTTTCAAACTGTAGCAAAAGTGAAGCAAAATGATAGCCACTTGACCAACTCATCACATACAGCCTTAACAAGCCTGAACAATCTTAACTGTAAATGAAGGCTAAGAGTGCCGCTTCTATCACTGCATTTAAACGTGAATCATTGAGAATTAGATAACAATTATTTTCTAAAATCGCTCCAGGTTCTGCAGTCTCTCTGATTTGGTGTTATTGGAGTTTAGCTTTTTAGTTTAAGGTTGAACAGTCTCCTTAGAGTTTCAGATGGGCCTAGGTCTTTTCAATCTCTTCACAGTGTTATGAATCAGTTTTAGGAAGTAGATTGAAAGCCAGTACCTGGAACTTTTATGTAAGATTGCAGTAATAACATATGGTTTCACTTGGGTAAAAAAGATTTGTTTTGTGTTCCTAACACAACATTGTATTTTCTTAAGGCTGAAACAATCCATCTTCGTAACACTGATGCCAGGTGAGAGAAGAAAGTTTTTTGAAAGTGGGACTCTGCCTGTGTAGGAATATTAGTACCATTGTTTAGTGTTTGGAGAGATCTTGCCCATGCTTTTGCAGCAGAGTGAGTTTCTTAGCTCTGCAGTGGTCAGCAGCAATTGTTGGTGACCATGAGCTATGTTTAAATAGCTGTTCTGGATAATGTGGTAGGGAGCATTATCACGTCACTGAACTAGATTTAAATGCTTGAAAGCTTCCCCTTACCTTGCATCTTTAATATTAATTCTTTTAAGGAAGGCTTAGGTTGTGGAGACCATGATGATAACGCCCATAGAGCAGAACTAGTTTACTTCATCGATGAGATCCAAATTAATCTGTTTCCTGTGTGACTTACAAACTCTATACACTTCACCTTTTGTGATAATTAGAGAGAACAGGACCTGGCCATATCCCCATTGTTGTCTTCTCAGAGTATGTCTGCTCCAGTGTATTAGTTCAGATCAGCAGAGAGCGGTTTGTAAGAGCAGTTTAATGTGCTTACTCCAAAAGAGCAAGTCACACAAACTGGGCTCCTTTTAAATGAAACTGAACCAGAAGGTGCACTCTGAATGAACTTCTTCATTAGTGGGCTCTTAGTCCATGGAGTCAGACTACAGGTGGCACAAATTGTGAAATGCATGTAGTGTGGGCACCAGTACTGCAGCACCTACTGTTCTGCCCTCCAGACCCACTCCTGTTGCATTCCTCCTTCATGTAGGCATAACCTTAATGGATTAAGTGTATTTCTTCTGTTTGCTTAGTCTAAGTGTTTAGAATCCATCCACAGTTTAACAGCTTGTTCCTGGTTTTTGAGATATAACTTCTGCCAGTCTTAAAATAACTTCATTCTGTTTATCTCTGTGTCCTTGGACCGTGAAGCTTCTTCACAGTTTGAGGTGGTGGCAGTGGTGGGGTTTTTGTGCTTAGGCTGACAGTTTGCTTAGTTGCTGCTGTTGCTTTAGCCTGCAGTGTCTATGAGGCAGAAACAGCCCTATTTTGCTAAAAGTAGGCTTTGTTCATAATACAGAACTTAAAACAGAACTCTTGTTACCAAGCTTGAAGATGCCAATTAAAAATTAGGTGCTTTGACTACGGTGTCTTTGATAAATTCGAGACAAATTTCTACACAATGTTGAATTACTTTGCCCTTCATAGCAGAGGCAGTCTAGCAACACTTCCTCCCAGCCATGCAAATTTTAGAGGTGTTAGCCATTGTCTTGTGAAACCTTTGAGACTTGCTGTTGTAATCTTTTGCATTTGGAGAAGCCATTCCAGTCCTACTTTGTGATGTCAGATTGTCACAGGGCCACTTTCTATAAATTTTATGAATTCTTAATTTTATGCAAAAAAGTATTCTTTTCTTGGGTGATTTTTTTTTTTTTGTCTGAAATGTCCAATTATTATGATTGTTGTCTCAAAGACATCCTGTTACTTGGGCTCAGGTGTTTTGTTGCATTAGTGTGTGAAGTATATATTGGCGTTAGTACATACAACATAAAATTTCTAACTAATATCACAATGAGCTTGAAATAATTGCAGGGAACCTAAAAGAGAAGTGAATTCCAGTACACTTAAAATTTGAACAATTGTGGTTAGCTTACAGAATACATTATTCTTCTATTGTTCTTCTGGTGAGTAACTATATCTGTTTTATTTATTTTTTTTTAAACCATATGTGGTGTACAAAGATCTTTTAGGCTCTCAAAAGCTTCTGAAATAATACAGTAATTACACATATGAAACATCATTTTGGCCTCTCTGAGTATGCCTTGTAGTAATTCCTATATGACTTCACATTTGATTCTTATCCTTCTGTTTAATTTAATTTTATTGAAATATTGGCCATATTTGTTGGGATTTCTGGCCCTAAACCAAATGTTCTGAAGACACTGGCTGCATACCAGTGTGTTGGACCCTCTGTCACTTCCACTGGCTTTTTTAGTAATTGCATGTCAAGATACCTAGCAGTATACCAACTTACCATATAAAGATTTTAATTACTTGCCACATGATAATCCTGTGATAAGAGAAAACTGTTAGTAGTAAAGGTAGTTGTGTGACCTACGAGCAGCTGTTCTTGAATGCTGAGACCATCTCCCCAATTCCCCAAGTAGCGATGTTTCAAAATCATGTATCCTAATAGTCTTTTCTGCATTACTTTTACCTAAATATTTGTTTGATGCTCAGGGACACAAACAGATGGCAGTACTAATTTAGCTGTGAACTTCATAATTGTATGTACAGGCAGCAGACACTATTGTTTGCTTTCTGCGCATCCTAGAAGTATAGTTTGTGCTCTTTATTAAAACTACCAGACTTGCAAAATCTTATACAGCTTTGGTGTTGCTGAAGCCCTGTATTTGGAAAAGCAGTGTGCTACTGCTACATGTTGAAATATTTGCATAGAAAAGGAGGGTACAGATAGAATTTGTACATTGTCCAGGTGCTGTAGTGATTGATACAATTTGTTTGGGGAGGATGGTGTTACTTAGTTGCTTGAGCATACAGAGTATGTGCTTGTAACACTTCGTCTGCAGCCTGTTTTTCCTGCAGCAAGTAATAGCGTAAACAAAATACTAAAATACAGAATTCACTAAAAAATAAGGGCCCAGTTATTTAAACATGTTTGTAGGCTACCAAAGTTTTACAGGCAATATGGAATTACCTTGTGTATAGACAAGTACAATTTAAAAAAAAACCTTGTGAAGTGGGAATTTTCAGTTACTTTATGTAGACACTGTGTGAAAAATTGTCACTTCAAGGAGAATGTTGTTTGAGAACTATAGGTGCCTTAAAAAATTTCCCGAATATTCAAGCATGTTTGTAGTATTTAGAACATTTGGGTAGAGTTTTCATAAATACAGTTTTAAAAAGCAAGTCTGAATATCCATAGAGTAAACTTTCCTTGCTTAGTGAACGTAGTCTTCTCTGGAAATAATATTTTCAAATGTAAAGTTGAACTCCTTCACTATATCTATACTGTTCAGTTATTCCTGATGTCAGTGTTGATTTGGAGATGAACTACCTGTAAAACTGTGTAAACAGCAGTGGTGAACAGTTAACATTGATTTGCAGGCTCCAGTATTTTCAGTGTATTTGTATGAAATCAGCAGAGGCATCTTCTGCACTTCCCCTGCTCTAGGTTATTCCAAGTAGGAAGAAATTAAGTGTCCTCTCATTCCACTTTAACTTCATTTATATAGACGTTTGGAAACTTAGTTTTCTTCGTAGTTGCTGACGGGAACTGCTGGGACATTTTGTAAGCAGTTGGTCCTACTATCAGAGAACCTTTCCAGATATTTTTCATCGACTAGTGTGTGTCTTGTATTTCATTTGGCAAAATACGTGAGAAGCTTTAGCTATAGAGCTGGGACATTGAGAATTCTTTTAGGGCAAGAACTGGTTCAGTTTGGCTTTTTAGAATAGAGACTTGCTTTGCTTAAAATCAAATTAATCAGTTACATTAAACTGAATACTTCTCTGTCAGGGTAAATTTGTATCACCTTATATGGATAAGGATTTTTGGAGCGGAATTTTACATTTGAAATAAGTTGATGCATCACAAGGGTTAAGCTGCTCATAATAAATTTTTTAAGGGGAAGGTATTCTGAAAAGAAAGAGTTTTGGTTCTGTTAGATTTAAGATCCCTAAAATTTGTATGATAGGCCAAATTGTTCCTTCTGGGATTAGAGCCTGTCTTCCACTCAAGTTAGAAGAACATGTTTCATGACTGCAGTAGCTTTTTCTAAGCTGTTTGAGGGCACAGCTGTCCTCCATCTCTGGGGCGCCCTATGGGGAAGTCTGTCGGACTGGTGCCCCTCTCTGGTGAGGGCAGGCTGAGAGAGCTGGGACTGTTCAGCCTGGAGAAGACAAGCATCGGGATGGATCTCATCACTGTATATAAATACCTGCAGGGAGGGTGCCAAGAGGACGGAGCCAGGCTCTTGTCAGTGGTGCCCAGTGACAGGACCAGAGGCAATGGGCACAGACTGAAACACAGGAGGTTCCCTCTGAACACCAGGAAACACTTTTTCACTGTCGGGGTGACCGAGCGCTGGCACAGGTTGCCCAGGGAGGTGGTGGAATCTCCATCCTTGGAGATATTCAAAAGCTGTCTGGACATGGTTCTGGGTACCGGGCTCTAGGTGACCCCACTTGAGCAGGGTGGTCGGACCAGATGGCCTCCAGAGGTCCCTGCCAGCCTCCACCATTCTGTGATTGTGTGTGTGCGACTAGGGGATGTGTAGGGCAGGAGACAGTGATGGGGGCAGTGGCAGCTCAGGGCAGGAGTGGGAGCTGTTGAGATTTGTGCCCCCTTCTCAACAGAGTCCAGGGCTGGAAATGAGGGAGAAGAGGTACAGCTCTCAGCGCTCACTCCCTTGTTCCCCTTCTCTGTTGCATAGCTAGAGCTTTTTCAGTGCTGCTGCAGCCACTTTCACCTTGTTTTCTGCCTCCCTTTCCCAACTGTGTTTCATTCCCTAGTGTGAGAACAGTCCCTTGCTGTCTAGTGTGTAATAAGTATTTCTCTCTCAGTTTCTTACTAGAAGCAAAGCTTTTTGGCTTTGGAAATAAGTGTGACTTGCCTGAAAAATACCCACATAACATGATCTTAAATTTGGTTTTATACTGCTTTTTGCTTGTGTTTTTAGGATGAATTGCAAAATAAAGATGGCAACTGACTGGGCAATAATGCTATTAAAATGTGATCTATAAACTTGCTTGTCTCTACTACTCGGTATTGAAATACCTTTTATCCTGTTCAAAACAGTTGTCTTGCAGTTGCTCCAAACTGAACCATCCTAACTATCTGTGCTGGTTTTGGCTGGGATAGAGTTCATTTTCTTCATAGTAGCTAGTATGGGGCTCACTTCCTCCAGGCGTGGTGGGGGTTGAACAAGTGGCTGTGTGGCGCTTAGTTGCCGGCTGGGGTTAAACCACGACAGTCCCCGGAGTCATCTTGTTACATGTTTTTTCTGTTTTCATGAAGCAGTACAGTCCAGGATGTGCCTATAAAATATCAGAAGGAAAAATAATAATTTTAGCACAGCTGTATCAATCCCCGCCCATTATTGCAATTTGTATTATGTGACTAGTCAGTGTTTAACTCTCATTTTAGCTTCTCAGTTGACATTATTTGCTACGTAAATACTTCGTTTAAGCTCTGATTATTGTTTTAGAATAGAGATTAAAGTAGATGAGAGGCTAATTTGGTATTGCTTCAGTTGGCAGAGAGATTACTAGTAATCCCTCACACTGCTTTCTATTTGTAGATCATTAGATAGTAAAATCTTTGTTGAAGGGACCTCCAGAGGTTTGGCTGTTTAACAGTGCTTACCCAGCTGCAAGGAAGCCAATGCCCAGTGGTGTGTCAGGACAAACTTAGGTACAGTTGAGCACATCCCATCTTTTTGCTTAACTTTGCATAAATAGCACTCTTGGCAAAGCTTTTTTCCAAAGCTTCCTGCTGACCAACTGTTTACAGGGGTTACAGAGCTGAGCAGTAGCTTAATTTGATTAGAAAAGCTGAGTGGGATGCCTTCAGTTTAACCATAATGAGCGAAGGGAAGAGAACTTTGTTTACCTCTTAATTTTTGGAGGGGGGGGGGGAAGCTTGACTGTAATTTAAGGTCTTATGATGTTTTAATATTTTTATTTTCCCCCCTTTTTTCTAGGGTCCAGGTGTATTTCATCCCTATGATAGTGGGCACATAGCAATGACTTACACAGGTCTGTCATGTCTGGTTATTCTTGGAGATGATTTAAGTCGAGTAAACAAAGATGCCGTACTGGCAGGACTGAGAGCTCTGCAGCTGGAGGATGGAAGGTAAAAGATATTTTACGTTCTACAACTCCCTGGAAGGTTAATAGAAAACCCAGATGTGAATGAAACATAAAAAACATTTTTTTATGGAAGTACCTATGTAATCTTTTCTTTCTGTTAGAAAATACTTCAGTGGGTAATCAGCATCAGTCATAGAACACATGCCAGTTTACAGGACCAAACAGCTCTTTGTGTATAGATTTGCTTTTGTATTGGAGAATGACAGTATTTGCTTACAACTGTAGATGCGTATTACTGGAAAGTTAATGGATTGGTTTATGTCTCGAGGATAGTTTTTCCTGCTCTGTCCTTCAGGTAAGTGAGGTTTTCTGTGTTTATATTCTCTGTTTTTTTGCAGGGCCCTGGGAACACTACTATGATGATGTTTGCTCTGCTTTGTGGGAGGATGGGCTTTATTTAGTTTCAAGACATTCAAGATGTCAATACACAGAGTGAATTAGCCTATATATTACTTGTAATAGGGGTATAATATTACTAAACTTCATTGTGAAATCTGTCCTTTTTGCCTGCATTTTTTAATAGATGGTATATACCCCTTGATCCACTTCCGTTGGTGGGAGTTTGGGGTTTTTTAATGCAGACTGAAGTTGGTAGCTAATGAAAACTTCTGCTAGTGCACATGATCTGTCTGTGTTAAGTTTTATGAATGTAATTTTTGAAAGAGTACTTTAAGAAATGCAGAATTATAGAAATGTGGTTCCTGAAGGAATTATCTTTTACTTCACCATGAAATTGCTGTCGTTCTTTATGAGTTAAGAAAGCTTTTGTTTTGGTCAAATGGCCGTGTATCGCCTAGACATCTTCTATAAAGAAAACTTTTTTTTTGTAACACAACTATAAAAATGCAATGTTACATGTGTGTTTACAAAGACAAAACAAACATGAAACTCCAGAATGTAACTGGTGAATATGAACTATATGATGTACAGTTTTCTGTTATTTATAACAGCAGGCTGACCTTCATGGGCCAAGTCCTAATGTATGGATGCAGATACATATACATGTATTTGTTGATCTGCTATAGTTTGTAGTTCCTTCAGGCATGTGGAGGTGCCTGTTCCATTGCTCCAAGCATTCATATTACTTGTTGGACCATTTTTGTTTTTAAAGTATATCCAAAAGGGAGGCGTTGCTCCCAACCCACTAGCATCTTGAAGTGGTTACTTGTCATCTTGCCAAATTACAGGAATAAGCTACATGCAGTTAACCTCTTCTGCATGTTTGTGTCCTGTGTGGTTTTAATGTACAGACTGATAACTCTTACACATGATCCTGTGTTTTATGTTCCCTGTGGAAAAGTGCCATATAGCCCCTATAGGGAAAGGAGAGTGCTTTGCACTGGTATAGAATTGTTACTTTGACAGGAATCAATTTCTACTATGACAGACATTCTCATACCTGTGAAAACCACTTGTACTGCTCCAAAGGGGAAGGATGTGTGAAGGCCAGAACTTGAGCCAACATCTTGTCTGGATGGAAACAGCAAGTGAGCTCAGTGACGGAAAGAGACGTTTTTCTGGTGTTACCCTAGTATAAGTATGCGAGCCTTAGTTAACAAAAGACAGGTGTGAAGAAACAAAAACTAAAAACAAACAAGCAAACAAATTTAATTAAATTATATTGTCTTTTTTACATTATGAATAAGTGTGTGTATTTTAATTTCTACCTTACCTTAGCTGAATGTGATTTGAAATATCTGGATAACATACAGTGCGGTTGTCACATCAGGATAGGGTGAGATTATAAACCACAGTACTGGCACATGTTAAGAAGTGTCCTGGTTTCCCAGAATGTCCTGTGCCATATAAGGAGAGCAATGGCGTTCAAGCCTGTGTGTGCAGGAGAGAGCAGGGCCTGGCACAATTGGGGTTAGGAGAGATGAAAGTATGTCCCAGTAAATATTGGAGGTTTTTCTGCGCAAGAAAATAATGTGGTTCGTGCTTGAATTGCAGGGTCAAAGAGGGAGTGTCCTAGTGGTGATAGTCGTGCTTAAAAGACTGACTTTAAAGTCAGAAGTACCTTTGGCTTTTGTTCTTTTTTGAGAAGAGATTTGTTGGGAGGACTCATCAAAATACTCTGTTGTGCTGGGTTCTTGCAAATGGTTAAGTCATCAAAATATACTAACTAGCTCTTTGAACCAAATGGAGGCTTGTCAGGCAGCAATTGTAGAACAAACAGTTAAAGGGTTTATTTATTGTTACAGGTAATTAAACTTACTACCTATTTCTGTTCATGATAGAGTCATTTAGGTTGGAAAGGACCTTTAAGATCATTTGAGTCCAACCGTTAACCTAACACTGCCAAGTCCACCGCTAAACCATGTCCCTAAGCGCCAGGTCTACATATCTTTTAAATACCACCAGGGATGGTGACTCCACCACTTCCCTGGGCAGCCTGTTGAGTGCTTGCCAACCCTTTCGGTGAGAGAATTTTTTTGTAATATCCAATCTAAACCTCCCCTGGTGTAATTTGGGGCCGTTTCTTCTCATCCTGTTGCTTGTTACTTGGGAGAAGAGACAAGTACCCACCTCACTACAACCTCCTTTCAGGTAGTTGTAGAGAGCGATAAGGTCCCCCCTCAGCCTCCTTTTCTCCAGAC
>JANXJC010000078.1:21881177-21905475 GCA_027564655.1 Leptodon cayanensis
CACCCTGTTTCTAGACCCTCTCAAGCAGCTCCTATTTTTATGGAAAGACAGCCCCCAAACTGAATCCAGAGCTGGGGAGAGCAGACGACTGCTTCACATGTCTTGTACATGTGAGCCTGTGAAATAGAGTCTGAATTACCAATGTCTCTTTTCCCACACTCTTAATGACTTCATGTCTGTAAATTTCAACAGATATATGTGTTTTTTCTTAAACAGGAAAGAACTTGAATTTAAGAAGAAAACTGCTTCTCTGGGGGCAGACCAGAAACCTTCTAGTTAGTTAGACACATGGAAGTTATAAAACTAGTGTTTTTGAAGGAGTTGACCAGAAGACTGTAATTTCACCTGGCATTGCCGAGCCAGTCTCTCAACATCTAGGACTTGATGCTCCTGGTTTTATAAACTGTGCGCTTGAAGGGGGCTGCAGGAGAAGAATGGACTGTGTTTGAAAAGTCCAAGTATTGCAATGTCCCTGAGTCTCTTGTGGCTCACGTTTCCATGGGATCCAGCACGCTGACTCTGTATTTCCGATGTGTTTTACCTGATTTTCCTGTCTTTGTGGGTTTTTTTTTGTGGCTTATTTCCTTAGCCCCACATAGGAGCATCACGAGTCTACCCTACAATTAGCACAGAAATTGTTGTAGTCATCTCTTCCTCTCTGACACATGCATGCTTGTTTCTCTGAAGCATCTGTGTCTTATTTAAGGACTATGCCGTCAGCACTGTGACATGATTAAGTGAAGAAAGGATCTGTTTCAGGTCAAGGCTGCTAAGTCACATTTTCTGTAAAGAATAACAATGTAATTCTGTATTATAGTTTTCAGCAGCAGAGCTGGTTGAAGATGTTTCTGGCCACACTGCCACCAGCTGCCCCTTCCTCACACCCCCACAGCCTATTGTTTTTAAAGGGGTGGTGACTGCATGGATGGGAATGAGCAACGTGCAATGGGAGAAGTGTAACCTCTTTGGCGATGAAACTGTATTATGAAAATGTAACACACAATTATGTGTTATATACTCTATAACCAGCTACCGCTAGAGGCATACAGTGATCTCTTCTTTCTCACTTCTTTTTTCTTGTATGATTTATTTCAATCCTGGTCTCTTCCGGTTGACATTGATTATAAGCAATGTTGCCAGGTTTGTTGGATTCTGTCTGTTACTATGTTGTAATTTAATAAGATAAGCAATTTTCTGATAGCCATGCTAAGCAGCCTCCTGGGAGCCTGAGCACTAATGATCAGCACTGATCTCCAGAGCGGAGTCCCCTCTAGCAGTTTGAAAGCCCAGCGTCTTGTTAAAAATGGGGATTTATGTATTGTGTAATAGAATGGGAATTGATTTTACTCCCCAATCTGTTTCTATAGGTGTTTTGAAAGTCTCTTCTGGCAGCGATTCTTAGCACTGCGTGGCTTACTCTTTTGATCTGCTGATACTAACTCATCAGATAGTAGGGAGCTTTGTAATGGTCTATGCCTGCTTCTGAATCAGGGTGCAGCAGAGGATTTCCTCCACAGATGGCTGAGTAGTTATTATGTGTTGGGAAGTATAACTAAAACAATCCTGATGGGGCGGCAGGAGAGCACACAACCCCCTGCAGGCTCTTTCCCAAGGAGCCCTGCCTGACCCATGCCTGTCAGGGTAAGCTGAGGCAGCCAGCTGCCGGGAGCAGCGGTGGCAGGGTGGCTGAGATGATGCTGCCTGGCCAAGGGTGGCTGCAGGAGGCCACCCTGTCTAGGAGCACTGCCTGGGGCACCAGGGAATGACAGCCATGGAAAAGGGCTCTGGGGAACCTGGCAGCTACAGTAGTACAATATCTTACAGCAGAGATTTTTCACTCTCCATAGAGGGGAAGGGTCATCTAGCATCTGTTTATGTGATGGAGGGCTAAACAGAAAACTTCAGTAAGCTTGACCTGTGAGGTCTCAGTCTGGGACTTTGTATTAGAAATGTGGGGTTTGTTTTTCAGGAGAGTTCTGAGAGCCAAGCTCCCAAATGCGTGAATCATGAGTGGGACCTCACAGCCATATATCAGCAGGAAACAGCCAAGTATTTGCCACGTTCCTACTTTGCCTACGCAGTTGCAGAGATTGTACATAAATGCAGATGTTTAATGTTGTGTATGCTTTTGTGTGAGAACAAAGGGGTATCAATTAAGAAAAACATTCTGTGAGATCTATTTCTTCCTGGGTGTTTACAAAGATACCTTCATAATGGTCCTTGGTTTATAAATTGCTTCCTTTAACCAGTTGGGGTTATTTGCTATCATTCAGTTGACATTGGAAAATTCTCTCCAATTCCAGATTGACAGGCAAAGGAGTCTTTATAAACATTGCATTATTTCTCTGCTTCAGGACTTGATGTTATCACAGTTACTGCTCCGTGAAGGTAGCTGGTAAGAGGAACAAAAATGGATTTTTTTTTTTTTTTTTTTTTTTAAATTCTTGTGTCATGACACTTTGGTCTTTCTTTTGAATTGCAATGAAGTGTCCTGACCTCAGTCAGTGTTCTAGTACTTCCACAAAGGAAGATTTCATGAAGATGTTGCTTTTTTGAAGGACAAATACATAATTGTTTCCAATCAGTTTCTTAATGAGTATATTCACAACTCAAATACAAGAGACTGTATTTCAGACTACACAAATACTTGACTGTAGTCCCATGATCAGATACCTGGGTGTACCAAGCACCTCTCTACTCGTGCTCAGAAATGGGTTGCTGCAGTGCTTCTCAGTCACTGCTTCTCAGCTACTTAGTGCTTTGTTGATGAACTCAGCAACATATCTGTTGGGGCATTTTTAGCCCTATGAATTTTTTGGGGTAGAGCAAGATGCATGGGATTGTGACACTTGCTTTGCTGAGATGCTTTTTAATTATTTCTTTTCCTGTGATGATTTTTCATTCTTGTAAAAAACTGCTCCGGAGGCTGAAGTTCTTCCTCATCATGCTATACATTCAGCTTGGATAATGAGCATGTAAGCTTCCCTGTTAGTCATCCTGGCCCTAACTAACGGCTTCTGCATGAGGAATGACAGAAAATTTTGTTCTATTTTCATGTTCATGCTTGTGCCTCAGTTTCCCCACCTTGGAGTGTCTTGTGATATCATTCCATGATAGGTTTCCCCTGGCAGTGAAGGTGATATAAACTCTCCCTTCCTTGTTGTTAGTATCTATCTTATGCTATAATGCATTGTGTGCATGGGTCTTTGTGCAGCTATGCTGAGGATTCCCTCAGACTTAAGGCTGATCTACGAAGCTTTCTACAAAGTTCGGAATATGCCCAACATTCAGTACCTGCAGTCATAATGGCCAACACAAATTCAGCTAGTGATGGAGTTGCCAACTCATCTGGGTTTTTTACTGCTAGTGTGGGAGAAATCCTTGCATAGAAGTGGAAAGTACTGTGGTGAGGGTGGGGAGTGCACTCAGTTGCTCTTGACTAGTCCATGAGTCCCAGTGAGCTCAGGGCTTACCTGCTCCATTGCTAGGCCTGTCAACCAGAGGGTGTTAGCCAAGAGGTGATACCAAAGGATTCGGGTCAACAATCCCATTAGAGGAGGCAAAGCCCTTCAGCGCACTGAGCTGTGATACCTTCCCTGTTTGAAGAAAGATACCTGATTTCTTAACTTTGATTACTCTCTGAAAATTGACGCACACACAAAGGGTGCTGGAGGGAATGGTGGTTTTGTGAGCTGGGTATTTGTCCATGACACTGAGAAGAATGCTTTACTTAGCTGATTAAATGAGAAGTAATTCCTGAGATACAAAAAGGTGTGTTCAATTATATCAACAATGAACGTGGCCCTGTTTTGTTAGTGACTGTGCGTCTCTGCATGGCAGATCTTCAGTTTGAATGCTGATGTCCTCTCTAGATTTGGCAGTAGTCTGGGCCTCCTTTTTAAGTACAGAAAAAAATGAAGTTCTGCTTTTACTCCTGGTTCTGCCTAAAGTGAAATTCCATGCTGATGTCTTCTATTTCCTAATTCAGGGACTATCTCAATACATTAACAACAAATGTCATTTCCCTCAAATAGTCTTGCTGCAGTTCAACTGGCCAAAACAAGGATGTGTGCCTGAATGACCAACGTGATCAACTTCAATAGTTTTGTTCCTTAGCTTGCTTCCCGGCACAGCCTGGATATGTGAAATTCATTCTCCTGACATTCCATACATTCCCTTGCTGATTGAAAACATAGGAATGAATATTAATAAAAGAAGGAGAAGGCCTCCCGCAGCTAAGATGACAGCCATCAAACAAGCAGACAGAACCAGTCACTACCATCTTACGTTTCAGCTCTCCCTGTATTGTTAGGATTACTCTTATAGCTGGATGGAAGGTGAAAATAGATCTTTTTCAACCTGGAAAAAAAAAAATCTGTGTCCTTCCAGTACCCAGCCCTTCTGCACACCTGGCCACTGTCTTCCACTGTTTTTGCTTTTGAGTCTCCAACCTGGATGAAGGACATAGTGGCCTAGTAGATAAGCTAAAAAGAAGAATTTAAAAAGCACAGCGCAAGTCACTTCAGGAGAACCTCCCCAGTCTGAAAGTCTGCTTATGTCATGACATTTAAATAGATATTTAGTGCAGAATAATCAATACTGTTCATGTCTTTAAACAGAAATTGATAACTAAATAATAATAAACCCATTAAACCAGCTATTTTCTGCAATGGATGCCATTGACTAAGATGCTGGAGCATGGAGGAGAAAGTGCTGAGCAGGCAGCAAGGAGTGATTTACCATGAAAAATACATTTTATTTGCAGTTACCAGATACTGGCAAAATAAACATGAAGTCTTGGCCTTACAGGCCTCAGCAGAGAGCTTCACCTCTGACTTTCATGTGACTGAGATGCTCCTCACTGTTCTCCCTCTGGCCTTAGAGAGTGCAATGGGTCATATCACGCCAGGGCCTTCTGACCTTGGTGTCAGGATTCATTTGTTTCTTAGCACGTCTTCACTGGAAATGCTACATGACTTTGTGCATTTTTGCTTTCATGTTACATAACAAAGTGAGTCTGACTTGTGAAAACTCCTTCTGAAGATGTCAGTAACACACTCAGTTGGCTGGATTAGAGATAAGTCTGTTACATGGGGAATCACTATGTAAGGAAATGTAGCAGCTGTGCTCATCTGCGGATATCTATGTCTCTTACTTTCAGTCACTTTCATTTAATGATTAATGGCCTTCTACCAGTCTGCCATGCATTTTATTATAAGTACTAATTATTTTATAGAGACTAATTACTATTCCAGTCTATTGTCCTCTCCCCAATACTCTTTTCTGACACACTAAGTTTTTCTATTATTACTATAATCACCACCATCAACTCTGAAGACACAAGGGTTTTACGGGTGTGGTTGTTGAGGTATTCATAATGAAGAGGGCTCTTTTGAAAGCAGTGTGATGGTGTTCAGAATGGAGAGGGGACAAAACCCAGGGTCCTGAAAGGAAAATTAACTTAACAAGAAGTCAGAAATTTAGGACTACTTCAGTCAGAAGGAAGATGTATGGAAAGGGGTAATTCCAAGAACAAACAGCCTGGTAATGCTATAAAATGTTAAGGTTCAGGTTTTGGTTCAGAGGTGAAATATGATGTAAGCAGTGTATAATCCAGAGTCAGGACAAATTATATTTGACTGGGACTTGCTAATTTTGCTCAACGGTTTTGCATTGCCCCTGATCTGCAGCACATCCTAAGAGGCAAATCCTTTTCCCTCCCCTGGGTATATTGACTCATGTGCTTTCCCGACATCCAGGATCTTCTTCAGAGGGACAAGTGAGAAGCCTGAGGAATTTTGCAGAAGTCCCTATTGCAAATTTCTCAGCATAGGACTGACTGCACCCTAATATGTATTAAGATTTTGAGGAGATAATGGCCAAGAGGGGCATATGAGCGCAGTAGAGAGTAATAAAATACTATCTCCAGCCCTTGAGCTGGAGCAAACATGCTCATGTAAGGAAATGCACAAGTTGGAGGTCTAAGTTCCTCCAGCTTCCTCCATCGTTTCGATTCCAACAAGGGTACCAAGATGACTGAAAAATGGTTGTTTGTAGTAGACATCTCTGGGCCATGTCTGCAATTTCCTGTAAACTTATAACTGTGTACATTCCAAGAGATTAGGGACAGTATGAAAGTCATGACAATATTTTTAGAAAGGTAAGTTAAATGACCTGAGTAATTTTAGGTCAATCTTGCATTGATTTGTGGCCAAAGGATGGAATGGTTAAAAGATTGAAGTAGAATTAATGCCAGTCAATAGGGCTTAAAAGAAAATAGGTCTTGTCAAATGTGCTTAATTTAATTGCTTTAGATTGCAGGTTTGGTTGATAAAAGTGTAATGGTTTTCTTGGGCTTCACTTTTTTGGACATATGCCAGTCCACTGTATTGCTTCACAGCCTTGACCATTGTCTGCTTTAGGATTTTGAGGAGATTTCAGGTGTTGTCCCTAGTTTGGTGGCCTTTATTTGCAGTTGCGTGACCCTTGGCATGCAGCTGACCAGGCAGCCTTGCCTGTAAGTCACTAATACCTTCTCTGAGAATCCCAGCTAGCTGAGTGTCCTTTTGGAGTACAGCCATTCCCACCATGTCTGTAGCACAGACATGGGTTTTTTTTCCCCAGAAACTATTCTTCATGAAATTGCCACATTCTTCTGTCATCTAGTCTGGATGCAGTTACTCATGTAGGTTGTTCTGGTGACTTAGACTAGATTGAGTTTAGATGCCCTCACATTGAAATGGATGGTGAAAATTTGTGGGGTTGGGAAAGCACCACAATAATGTTTTGAAGTCTGATTAATGGCCCTACAAAGGGAGATTTAGCAGCTTGATCTCTAGCTTAGTTTTATGGTACAAAAGTGCTTACCTGGGGTATTGTATCTAACTCTGTATTCTTACCATCTATTAAACAAAACCGTAATGAGAAAGCATAAAAGTCAAAATGAGAAAATACATGCCTTGAGCAGTCCTATCAAGGGCTAAGATAAATGATGAGTAATCTGGGAGGCTTATGCCAGTTGACTGATGTCTTTCTCCAGGATATATGTAGATTGGCCCCGATTTGGAGACTTCTGGCAGAAGGTACTTAGTGTCATTTCGTAGCTTCAGCTGTTTTGGCTTCAATACACTTAGGAACCAACCAAACCTACAGCAGGAAGCACCTACCATTAATTGCAGAAGTACTTGTCTTCTCAGGCCTGGTTCTTGACTGAAATGCCTGAGCTCATACTAAGATATACACTATGCTGTTAAGGGTATCCTCAGCTGTTAAGGATTTATTTAGCACCATCAACTTATCTGGGGCTACAGTCATTAACATCAGTTTAATTTTGCTTATGAGAATGCCAATCAAAGAAAGGCAAGCAGTTGAAATTCACTTATCTCTGGTATCTGTCTTGAGCATCAAATGGAAAATTTTTATCAAAGCAGACATGTCATCTCCTGGGAACAAATAGAATTCTTGACTTCCCTCTAACTTCAGTAAACTTTTCACTTACTGCTTCATAACATGGCTGACTGGATTAATTTGTCATAGTGCCCCTGTAATTCAATGTTCAAACACAAACATGACAAAAGGGAAATAAATAATGTACCCTTTCTTATGCTTTAAACCTCCAAGGCCTTTTTTTAACCACTACTTTGACTATACCTTCTGCTTTAGCATAGAACAAAAGCAAAGATACATGAACAGAGTCAGCTATCCTGTCGGGTCTACAAGGCCAGTATTTGACATCGCCAGAGGAGTACAAACATACAAAAAATTCAACCAGTTGAAAGGATAATCTTTTTGGAAGTGCAACTTGCAGTATCTACCTACGATGTGAAAAGTGCTGTATCCCAGTGAGATTCCCACAGAGATACCGAGCTGAAATAAAGATTCACTACGGTTTTTAAGGCAGTGAGAATTGAGCATGTGCTTAAAAGTTTTGCTGATGCAAATGTACTTGAAAACTTACCTGAATAGAAATAGCCAACTAAATCAGGGGCCTATAAGATTTGTCAGTATTGCATCCATAGCAATCCATCTATGAAAAAAAGCCCAAACCTACTATCCCTCCCTCTGTTCAGCATCTGTAGATCCTTACTTATTTTTACCTCCTGTCATCTGATATTGCAGTAACAAAACAACAGATAGTGAAGTCTGACTTTTTTATCTATATTGAGTAGATATGCAAAATGTCTAGGATTTTCTTAAATAAAAAGAAACTCAGATTTAGAAAATTTGCATAATTACACTATCATAAAATTTGCTAAGAGTTTACTATAAAGAAGATAAAATTATATACTTTTAAGATCATCATATGTATTATTACTACTCAATCTTGCAAGATGTGTGTGCATTCACTGTACTCAGGAGAGTGCCCAACTTCATTATGATAATGTTATAACTCAAAGCATAATTTGTATCTGAGCATTGTTTGTGAATAGTTATAATATCTACTTATTCACTTCAGTGGCTGTGTTTATGGAGAGGAGAGAAGAGAACACCAGAAATTAGAAGATTTATCATTCTGCACCTGAAAGAGTGATTGTGCATGACTTCTCCTGTGCTCTCTTCCCTTGCAAATATGTTTGCCTATTTGTCACAGCTGGCACTTGTGGTCTTTCGGCCAGTCAGTTCAATGCTTATTTCAGAGGCATGTTTTCTTTCTCCAAAGTTGTCAAAAGAACTTGTGGTAGTCAGTGATCTACATCTATATCTCAGTCAGGTTCTGGATGGACAGCCCAGAGAAAACGAGCCACTGGGAAGAGCTCTGCTGAACTCAGAAAGCTTTGGATCAAGTCTTCAGTGAGTGGATAGCAAGAAAAGAGAAATGACATCTTAGTTCTAGTTTTGAGTGAAGAAAGCAGGTTATTAGGTCATGACAGTCAGCTATCTGATGGGAATTGCTCTTTCACACTGTCTGGAGTTCCATATAGCTTTTTATCTAGGGGGCATGCACAATTCATGAGCAGCTGAAACAAATGAAGACAAAATTTAACAGGCAAATTTTAACAAACAAAATAGAGAAGACATCAAAATATAAAAGACTATAACGCAGTAATAACTGAAAAATAATAGAATAACAATATAATAGCAGAGGCAGCCATTTCCCTGCTATTAATCATGGCTGTAGTTTTGAATATTAATAAACCCAAATAGCTACATTTGTTAATTCAGACTCTGCCTTTTATAAAGGGATTTCTGTCATCAAAGACAAAATTAGTTTTCAGCTGTAACTCCTTTGTTGGTCTGGGAAGCTATCTCAGTCCACTTTCAGTCTTTCATCTGTTTTGCCAGCTTGATCAGATGTGACTCACAGCTCCTGTCTGAGATTGTAGGATGGGATCAGTGAGACCAATGAATCTTGCTTCAGGGTTCCTGAATTCAACCCAGTGGTTGTGAAACATCTATGGATTTGCCAGAATTGGCTTATAAATGTGGTACTAGAGGAGGAAAGAGGAAAAGAACAGGCTGTGAAAATCTGAGATTTCAAAAAACATCCCATCACAGCAGAAGGGGGGAGGGAGGAAGGGAATGAGACTGTGGATTTTGAGAACCATCACGTAGATTGCTGCAGAGCTCAGAGTCCTCTGGGAGATATGACAGCCAAACAAATTGCCCCACTTCAGGTGAGGCCAAATAGCTCCCGAGTCAGTGTGCATCTGTGGGGAGCAGCTCAGGTAAGCAGGAGTCTACTTTAGGCTGTGCCTAAAATGTATTTGTGGTAAATGATACCAGAACCATGGGAAATAAAACAGCAATGCTCCATAGACAAACCAGTTCTATACGCATATGAAGCTCTGAATTTTGCTAGATTCAAAACCAGCCCACCCCATCCCATTGCCTGCTATAGGTAGACAAGGTTCGTATTTGTGGTTAGTGGCCCATTTAACTTATAATTTGATGGGCATCAATAGGTTCCTTGGATCAGACCTCTTTCAGGTGAAAAAGTGAGCCTTTACAGCTGTGAAGAAAATAAAAGTCTAAAGAAAAACCATGAGCTGAAAGCAATCTTTCTGACCCTCCAGAGAACTGAAACAATTGTAGTGAAAGGTGTCAAGTGCTACATCCATCTCAATAGACCAGAACTGCAACCTAATAATGAACATTTAAATCTCTGCAACTGTAAGCCAACCACTTCAATTGGAAAGTCTCATTCGTCTCCAGGCAAAAATTTCCCAGATACTAAAACCTCCATTTCTTTCCCCAAACAACTGCTCCAATTCAGCTGTTAAATATTAAAAGAGAGATCTGCAGGGAGCTGCCTGTCAAAAATGTGGGGACAGAGAAAAGCAGGAATAATTGAACGGGGACACTGTGCTGCAAGCTGAACAGCCCGGGCAATGAGCACTGCCTGATGTCTCTGCCAGCCAAGGACAGCTGGCGGGTGCTGTGAGAAGGCCGGTTCCTGCTGGAGTCGTCTGAATTTACTGTACTGGCTTTGTACACAGCTTTTGATTTTTATCTTCTTGACAAGCTGGATGCGTCGGGAATATCCCTAGTGAAAGACACATGAAGGTTTGAGTGTTTACTTTGCAAACTATTACATGCAAACTATGACTAATTTTTTCCAAAGTAATTTTTTTTTTAAGTATTTTCCTCCCTCATACATAAACAATAAAATTGTTGGTTTTGTTCACATTGTCTCCCCCAAACAAGGGATCCTAAAGCAGGATCTAAACATTAACATTAGCATATAACATACTACAATATCCTGCTGTGAAAGCATAGCTAACCACAGAAACATTTCAGGGCCTGACCCCCTCAGTCTTGATTCACAGGGGCTATCCCTTCTCATACAAGTAATCCCATTCAGCTGACAAAATGATACCAGTTTAATACTAAATATTTGCTGCTTCTTAATTTTTTTTTTTTTAAATGTAAAATCTTGCTTTATTGCTGTTTTCACAGGTACTACTTCAGGAAATGGACCAAAGCAAAAATGTCACATTTTGGACTTTTTTATAAATGTTTATTTTTGTAACGCTGTTCTGCTGACTCTTTCTTGATTTATGCTGTAGCTTAGATATAAATGTAGCAGTGCTGATGCAGTACAGTACAGGACAAGTGATCAACAAAGCCTCGCAATATTTTAACATATATTTCGCACTGTGAAATGTGATAGTAGTGGCACGGAAGCCTGGGTCCTGAAAATATTTTCTGAATGTCTCTGTGCTCTTTCATGTTTTAACAACTGGTATGCTATTAAATATTTTCTTAAGAATATTTTCTTAACATTCCATATTCTGTATTAATAGTCTATATAGGAATATTCTTAAGAATATTTTCTTAAGCCTCTCTTAGCTTTAGGTAGAGAAACACAAGGGGGCACTTTAGTCCATTTATTTATTCAAGCTGGTATCAAGGGGAACCCTCTCCACTACTCTGACCCCTTAAAGAGTTAAGCCAATGAAAAGGCATTTTTAGCACTTTTCTTTCTTGCCTAACAGAACAAAACCACAGAGCATTTGTAAAACCACCAGAGGTGGTGAACTAGGCAAGGGAATGAAAAGCGAGAGGATCGGGAAGAAAATGCATGCTGTGCCTTGGGGATGGAAGTTGCCTCTGGTGATCACGCCTATTTGAGCTGCAGTCTGAAACACTGGGATTAAGCACTGATAGTTATAGGCAACATGTAGAAAACAACTTAGAAAAGGGTTTAGAAAATTATGTTGCTGATTAGGTGACTTACTTCCCTTTAGGTCAAAATCAGGCTGGGAGTACTAAACTTCTGGAAATGTAAGCACGTGAAGTATAAAATCAAGGATTTTTTTAGATCTTTTTAATGAAACTTAGCCACAAAGTTGAAGCTGGAGGTCCAGTAGCAGTCAGTCTGCAGTGGAAGTTCTCCTTACCTTCTGAGTTGGACAGTGATTATGAAAATGAGGTTATTCTAGTGAGTGTAGCTATATTCAGCTGCAGAATGGCTTCTATATTCGTCAGTTAATGCGTAAAGATAAAAAAAAAAAAGCCCTGGGACAGGGTGCAAGGATAATGGCAGCAAACTGTTGCCTCAGGCACCAAGATTTTCATTTTGCTGCCTGTAATCAGATACTGTCAGCAGCACCTCACAACCAGAAAATTCCGTTAACCCTTCAGCAAGCTTTATGATGTATGTTGTTCTTTAAAGCAGTGGGTTTCACATCTTTTCATTTTTTTCTCTTTCTCACCCTCATTTTCAGCCTTTATTATTCTGGAGCAAAAAGGGATGTTCCAGGCTCCCTGAGGTTCTGTTGTCCTTCATTATGCTTCTGTACTGTGAGGAACGTTTTGCTGATAGTGATATTCCCAAGGCCCTATTCTTTCACTGTCTCACTACAAAAACATGAGTTTCAAGTTAGTAGCTGGGCAGACTTGTATTAAATATTTAGTTGTATAGCTACCTGCCACAATGTGTTGCATCCCTTATTAGGCCATGCTAATGAAAGGTTATGTCATCTATCTCCAATATCCCTGTGCTCCTGTCTCCCACAGTTTGGGTGCATTTCTCTCTGGATAATAGCACTCACTCTTTGTAGATGAATTACTGTTTCTGAATTTGATTAGATTTATTGACAAGGAAGCACTGAGTATTTGTAGAAGAATTTCATCATTTTCTGACTGCTCCTCAAGACCTACCACCCTGCCAAAGGATTCTTTTGAGGACCAGAAAGGAAGACAACTTGACAGGAGCTCAAAGGAACTGGAGGCTAAACTGCATAGGATGCAGTGGATTGTCTCTCATCAGTTCTCATTGGTATTGGTATTTGCATGGCAATGGGTGAACAAATTTGAAAGTGATATAACACATACTCTTACTAGTTTAGATTCCCTAAAAATCCACTTAACTGATTTATTGGATATGTGTATGATGTATCTTGAATACGAGTCGATCCATTGACAAGCTTGTTTCCTTAGTTCAAGCTGTAGAGACATATGAAGGGACTGTTTGAATCATAAAGGTTACCAGTTCAATTCCCAGTGTCAGCTGGGTTGAAGATGCATCATATATCACAACAGCAGTATGACATGTAGTGTATTTAATTAAAGAATCTCTTGAATACTAAGCAGTGCATAGTAAAGTCAAAGGGAACTATAAACCAAAGTAAAAAGACCTAATTTATTCCTCATTACACAGCAATTCTAAATACGAGCATATATGCAAGGCACCAAGGAATATATTTCTTACAGCTGAAAGATTCAGAGATGAGTTGTTATTAATTTTTTTGAACATTAAACTTTTATATGTAATAAACAATCTCTCTATATGTAATTATGAACATCTGTAGAAAAAATGCTAAATTACAAAAGTGCTAAATTTCTTAGGCACAATATTGAACTGAGAAATTCTTTTTAGCCTGTGAGATTCAGTCTAGTTTTATTTATATTGTTTATGAAGTGGCCGAGACAGAGTTTGTAATGGAACCCCACTAAGATGATAAATTCACACCTGGAAGGGAATAACTTTTAAACCTGTGTTATTGAAATTGATTGGAGTGCCCATGGTACACAGGGTGTTTTTTGAACCATGCTGCACTTGGCTGAGAATCTTTTGTTAGTGCTGGTAAGCTAATTGGAGCTGAGTTGCCAAAAGCCAGAGCGAGACAGGGGCATGACCCTTAGCTTTGAAATTACAGGCAGGGTGGTGTATGTTACTATGACACATTTCTTAGTGTTCAGTTAGGGTGAAAACTAGCTAGCATACAAAAAATACTGTTAAGATATTGTATCTATAATACAGGCATATACACTGTATGTATATTACAGACAGATAGAAAGAAAGTATGGTGATGCATATATATGCTATATATAACACAATATTTTAGCTGTCATGCCATTGTGCTATTTTGGTGTCAGACAAAAACCCCACAAAACTAAAAACATTTTGGAAAGTGATCTTCTGGGTGTTAACAGCCTTTGTAATGGAACACATTCATTTGGCTTACAAATCACCTCGATCCTCTCTGCACAGCTATAGGGGAATAAGTGAAGATGTGAATCTAAGAAGATACTGTCATAGCAGGGTGTATACGAGTATTGTGTTAACAGCAGACATGTGCCTGAATGTGTTCACATTTTCATGCTGGTATAAGAATGGCTGGTATGTATTAGTTATTAAGATTTGCTTAATTTATGTTGCAAAATAAAGTATAAAATATTAAATGGGAGAAAGGTCTAATCTTGGTTCATTATAAAAGTGTATATTGAAGAGTTTATGAATGGAACTATAAATTGAATCATTGGTAAATCTTTTGTATTTAGGTAAAGACTGCTTTCCGTATTCCTTTGGAAAGTGGATGGGATTGCTTTTATCCATCCTTTACAAGAAGATGGGACTGTCATTCATTCAGCTCATTCATGCTTTGAGATCTAACAGAGTCATGAGGGATTTGCAGGTGATCAGGGCAATGCTTGCTGATGCCTATGTTTGCAGTCCATGAAGACTTGTACTTTGCTGTGCCTCTGCTGCACTATCAGCTGAACTCTTTCTGGCCTTTCCCTGTCCTGTGCCCAGGATTTTCACAGCTACTCTGCAGGTCAGGAGAATTTGAGGCCATTATATTGTTTGCATTGCTGTGCTAACACAGTTACATAGGTGGGCAGGGAACATGCCACAGACACCCCTGTTTTGTCTTGCACTTCTCTCTGGCTTGGTCTTGCTTGCCCTTTCCAGTAGTCACAAACCTGCAGGTTCAAGGCCAGCAGACTTACTGAAATTCAAGAGAAAGCTGGAGGGTAGCAAAAAGGCCAGAAGACAGCAGGGCCAATAATTGCGAAAACCTAATTTATTTCTTTGACTCTGTCACCAGCTAGCTGTGTAACCTTGAGGAGGTTGGTTTTATCACTTAGCCTCTGAGAAAAAAAATTAAGAGGACTGCAGAACGGCTGGCTCAAGAGATGCTATAGCATGAGCCCTTGTGCAGAGGCAGTGTGATTGTTATCGCCAAACTCTTTGGGCAGCACAGATGCCCCCATCGATTGCTGGAGTCAGGAGTGGGAAACGATGGGCTCAGAGCAGGGCTGATGTTGATTGATTGCAGCTTGCAGCAGTGCAGCCCTGTGCCCCATGGCATGGTGACCTGTAGTGGACAGCTTCCTGCGGCGGATGGCTTCCCTTGCTGGCGAGGAGATGGAGCGGCAGGCTTACGGGCATGAGGGGTGCTGCACTTAATTACGTCCAGGCCAATTGCCACAAATAGGATTAAAAAGCAAACCCATTGATGAGTACTGGTACTCAAACAACTTTGTCACACCACATCTGAGAGTTACCTGACTTGACAGAGGTGCCAGAGATAACAAGCTGAGGATTTTTGCAAATATTTTCTTCCTTTGCCTTGCTAGTTAACATACAAACCTCTACTAGCTGCAGTAGCATGGTGTTTTGCTGCTATGTTGTACTTTCACCAAGGTGTCCCTAAGCACAGATGAATATTAAGACAGGCATTGCTTTTCCCGAGTAGTCTCCCTGCAAGACCCGAGGAGCGGAGGGCTTGCCTCTGCCTGGCCCCACAGCTGTGCCCTGGCTCTGTGACCCTTTGGAGATGACACAGCAGCGAGGAGAGGTTTGGCTCCTCTGGAGAAAAGCTGTACCCTTAACAGCTTGGCACACTCACTTAGGATTCCTTAGAAGATGGAGTTTGGGTGGAAAGACAAGCTGACACTGCCATTAGCTTTCAGCTAACAAAATCAAGGTGATCATAAATTACCTTCTCAGCAGCAAGGCCACATGAATGGATTCAAGTACCAGTACATTTGAGCTACACTTTTTCTAAAACCCAGAGGAGGGTTTTAAAGACCTCCACATGGAGGTCTTTCTCCATGCCCTGGGAAAGCCATCCAGGCTGTCTCGGCCACCCAGGCTGAGGAAGGCGACCCTGGGCCTGGCCTTCCCCTCCGGGTCAGGGCAGAGGGGGCCCGCAGGGCTGAGGGAAGTTTAACACCAAGTTGTAAAGGTTTTTAACAGGCTTGTGGTCTTGGCTGGCAGGCGGCGTTTGGTGTGGTTGGGTGGGGGCAGCAGGGGAAATATGTTGGTGTGGGGGAAACTAAGGGGCATGGGCGTGCTGGGGGCAGCACGCTTTCCCAAACCTCTGGGAGGGGAGGCGGGGGAAAAAAGGCAGCGCTTCCCCTGTGGAGAGGGGACGGCTACTTCAGCCATTGCCACCAGACAGGGTCAGCTACCTTGAGTCGTTTTGCCGGTTAATGAGCTGTTAACGAAGTCTGTCAAATGCAGACTTTTCCTCTCCAAAAAAAAACCCCAACCAAAGGAAAACAAGGCAAAGAAGTATACCTGCTTTGTGAAGGAAGTCCTGCAGGTTAGGGGAAGTTGTGCAGGGAAAAAGAAGCACGCTGACTGTCTTGCAGTCACCTTGGCACGTGAGGAAGTACTATGAAAGCTGCAAGAACCAGGCAGTTGAATGGTCAGGGCATCGAAACTGTAGACTGAATATGAAATTGTGTCATGTTTGTAGAGAGAATCAGCTTTCCAGAGGCGTATGGGTGATGATGTCCTGTGGTTCCCAGTGATGTAGGAGAAGTTGGTGTCTAACTTCACAGCATCACTCAGAAATTCAGAATAATAAGATATATTCCTTCTCTGTTTGTGGTTTCTCCCACGTAATGTCCCTAATCTCTCTCCTTTTTTCTGTGTCCCTGGTAGGTAGGGTTGCATATAGAACAGCACTTTACAAAACTTAAGTAATCATTTCTTCAAAGCACTGCTGAGAAGGAGTGTAATACAAAGCAGACACCATAGCTTTTCCTGAAAGGGCTGGTTATTAACTCTATGTGCGTGGTGCTTTGCTGTCAGCGGGACGCTGCAGTGGCTACCTGGGCAATACTGTCCTACCAGGTCATCTGGGAGCCCGCAGAGCTTTGATGGGGCTTTTTCAGTGCTAAGCAGAGTAGCAGGTGGAGAACCGCTGCATTTTATTGCTATGCTAATCGTTACTTTTTAAGAGAACAGCTTTCGAAAATTAAAATTCTTAAATGGGTTTTAAATTTTTTCAGGACTTCTATTACCTTCTGCATTAATTGAGTACTAACTGATTCTGAATAATATGCTTATTGACATTTATCTGCTGACTGGCAGGGCTAGAAATGTACAGGATTTTGGCAGGCTAATAGCTGGGCACTTGCAAATAAACCACAGGTTTCCCACCTGCTGCTAGATGTCCTGTTCCAAAGGGCTATTTCTCACCGATGTACCACTGAACAATGTGGATGGCAGTACTTGGGTATTAAAATAAACTCTCATTTGAATAATCAGTATCCTACTCAACTTGTGCAGCACAGACAGTGAACGTATAGCAATCCAGCTTGCAAAAACCTGGATGGCCAACAACTGAAATGGGAACTGACCAGACATACAAGCACCACTTTCATGCAGAAGCCCTGCTGCATAGTACGTGCTTCAAACATACTACCCTGAGGAAAACATAAGTTGTGGGGTGGAAAGGTGCTATACTGCTGCATTCGGGCTCACAGACTGCTGTACATGCAGACTTCTACTCAGAAGGGCTACTGTGGATTTTTCTAGATGTGATTAACTGCTAGGACTCGCTAAGTCCCAAGTAATTGTCTTGGCTGATGGTTAAGGCAGTGCTTTTCTTCACAGATAAAGTCCTCCATAAGTAAGCTAGGTAGATACTCCGGGTCTTATGACTGTGGGGTTCCTGGTCTTGGTGTTTTCTCAACCTCCTTGAACTCTTGTTTATAGAGACTATCAGTTACTTTTTGTGATTCTTGTATGTCACTGACATTCCCAGGGCTGTCTGTGTTTTTCTGCGTCACTTCCAAAGGGATTGCAAAGAGCTGTTCAGTGCCAACGGTGAGGGGTATTTCAACAACCCATCCTGTAATGAGAGGGTGCAATAACAAGCAGCCCTACACCCTTTTTTCAACACTTCCTGGTGACCTGGAACATGAGTTGAGGATATAGTGGTAGTCTTATTAACAACAGTAATTAATTAATCTGTCATTCAGCAGTGGCATTCTGAGGCACTTTTCAGCCTTGATTTGGATTCAAGCCCAAGAGGCCATCTTGTCTGTCCTGAGTCCCTGGTAGCAATTGTTTTTTTCTGATCCTATCTGTAGACAAACTATTTCTTTAAAAATGCTTAGTGCCTATAGCACAGTTCAGCTGATAAAAAACACCTAATTAAAGGAATTATGCCAGTAAATTTTCAAGAATAGCTGTAGTGTAGAGACTATGGTATGCACAGCAGGGAGTACTAGGAATACCCTGTTAATGATTTGTAGCTGGTTAACCATGTCTGTTTTTCTTCCAGTTCCAGGAGATTTAAATACAAGGAACTTATGTTTAATGCAAATATGTATTTTTTATTATGCACTGTAGTTATTACTATGGGGAATAATAGGCAGGTGTATCAATTGCAGCTGATGTTAAGATGATGCAGTAATAAAAGATTAAAAAAAAATGAAGAAGAATCAAAACAAAAGAAGCAATTTGGCTTTGGATTCATGCATGCATTCAAAAATTATTCAGTATGAGGATGTACCAAAAGTCTTAACAAATACCTTTTCTAATACATTATAGCCTTTCTTGGAGGTTTAACAAAGCCAGTCTTCCTATTTCATTTTGTTTTGTTTGCACATTTGTGATTCAGTAAAATGGACAAAGAATTGAGCAGTCAACACACCTGAAGTGTGTTGTAGTAGTAGTAATGAAGTTTTAAAAATACACTATAAAAAAAAATACACAGCATTCCTTTGACCAGATGTCCAAACATTAACTTAAGCAACTTGCCAATCATAAAACTTCATGAAATGAGGGCCAGTGTTGTTAGGTTGTTGTCTATGGGGCAGCCTGCTAGGTGACAAGTGCAAGAGAATAAAATCAAGACAAGGGAACGATTCAAAAGGTCAGACTTGCATTGCAGGAAACTGACTCAATACCTATTTTTAAGTTTGGAAATGTAACTTAAAATTCACAAAGAAACACAAAAGTATTCTGCAAACTGAACTAGTTTCCTTCCTGATTCCAACTCCATGCACACTACAGGGAAGAGGGACATTTCATTTTGTCTCCCTTTCTGAAGAAAATCAAACTGGGAGGGGTAATTCTGACCCACTACAATCAAAAAGTACTGGCATTTGGAGAAAAATGGGGAGCTTACATGATTTACAGTCTGCAAGTCACTTGGCCATTAGAAATGTTTTTAAATATTCCAGAAGATGTTGTATTTATTAAGGGTTTCTATTACAATCATACCTATTTTATCTTTCTTTCTGTATTTTGAGAACTCATTTGCTGTGTGGTAAAAGCTGAATACCTCTTAGCTGGAAATGTGGTTAGATGTTTGCATATTGATATGTGAAGTCCATAAGTTATTTAACAGAGAAGGAGAAAGAAATCAAGAATGTATGTGTGGAGGAGAGAGAACACAAACTTTAAGTTGAAAGGATGGTTTTGAAAGTAAAGCGGTTACTTCAGGATGATGGTTGGTAGTAGGCATGGGTGTGTTTTCTCTGTTTCATTTGCCTTGAATGCAAAAAGGACAAACCGAACTATTTTTAAAATGTGTATTATAGGTATTATTGGTGAAATGTCTGGGTACAGTTCCAGAAACTTATGACAGAAAACTGTAGAATAAATGCAGGTGTGAATGCCATTTATTTTAATGAACAGCACTATAATCAAACTTCATGCTTGAAATAAAATCTGAAAAGAGAAAAAAGAGTGAGTCTTAAAAGTACCAAAGAATACAAATCTGCACATGTTGTAAATAGTGGCTGATAAATGACAACTCTGTGGCTATTTTTAGAACATAATTTGAAACTGTAGGAATAGTGATGAAACTGACTGAGTAAAGATGTATAAGTTACTGCATGCATAGTTATAAATTGTGCTGAAAACCCTTGGAATAAAATGTTGCTTTGTTAAGAACCTAATGTGGTTAGCTTTCATATAAAAGACTGCTTATTTTGTGCATCCAACATGAGTATTTGCAACATAATAACATACTGCAACTGGCAAGGAATGATTTGGAAGACCTTCCTGTAAATGAAGAAAACATGGTATAAAAGACATGACACTAGAGAATCTGCCAGGCCAGCCTTTACAGAGTCTGCTTTGCCTTTGCCAAAGCTCCTCAGGATCCCATAGTCTCCATGTCAAGTACAGAGGTCAGACCTGAAGACTCTTCTCACCTCACTGTAGGTAAGGGCACATAGATTTTAAAACACAGACAATAACTGCTAGTCAAAGTGTAGCATATGAAGTAACACTCTGCCAGTGCAGCTTTGCGCTCAAACAAATTTTCTTCATTACGATTTCCCTTTGAGAAAGAAATTGCAGCCAAGTTACCCTGGTACAGGTAAGTGACTCTTGTGTTTCTCCCACAGGTGCTGAGTGATGGGGAAGCAGGCTTTTGGCAGATTCAGGAGAAGCCCAGCCTGTGACTTCAGACCTCTGAGACCTTGACCTTTCTCCTAAGTTGGCTGAATGTTTGCATGATTCCAGGTTTGGCAAGTTTGCTTGTTATCTGTAACAGGTTTGTGACTGTGGAACAGATACTGGCTTGGGTGATCTCCTTGGTCTGACATGATCTCCGTGTTAGTACCATATTAGGCACACACTTAGGCTTGCTATTTCCCTGGGAGAAAAAAACCCTCCACAAACAGAACATGACGCATCTGCCCATAACTTTTCAGCTATCCACTTTAGTAACTATTTTTTCCAGTCTCTGTGAGTAACTGTAGCGAGTACTGGATATTCTATGCCGACTGTCTCCTGACCCTACAGATGGCGGCAACCCTGTCCTGTAGTATCACTGATACAAATGCACAGACTTCCGGGAAAGCCTGATGATCTGCATCTCCTGTTACAATCTGCTTTGGGGTCTACTCTTGCAGGAATACTTGGGAGTCATGAAGACTGGCTGACTCATCTCCCCAGCTATAGTTGTAATTTTCCATTTACACAGGGCTAGTGCACAGAAAGTGCTGGAAAATTCCAATTGTCTGTCTCTTGAGCAAGGTCAAAGCCTGACTGGATGCCACAGACAGAAACCATAATGCAAACCTAACATACACAGTCTATTGTGAGTCGGTTGTGTGCACATCACTGCTTCCAATCAAAATGCTTAGGGTCGATAAGTCTGATGACAACGGACTAAAGGCAGCCTAGATAGTATCTTGAAGTTGCCATCAGTTGCTCTGTTGTCACAAACTGAGCTTATAGCATCTATTTTGGAAAACTTTATCACCAAACTCTGGATCCCATTAAAATCTCATGTTATTATATAAAGGGACATGCTCTGCTCTGTCTTTTGGCAGTGACGAGCAACTCTCACTCTCCAGCTGCATAGTCTTTTAGCAAATTCAGATCTCCTTCTAATTCATCTGAATATTCAGACCTCAGAATAGCACAGAGACAGCACTTCTGAGGATAACTAATGATATTTTACAAAATTCAAATTCTGGCCATCCACCAGCATTCATTTTGCTAAATCAAAGTGCAATGTTCCTTTGTGAGCTGATACTAAAGCTGAATGCAATTAGAAGCATGCTGAATAGTTTACCAGAAATCAAGATCTCTCTTGACTCTGGAAATATTTCTGGCTCATACTAAGAGGAGAAAAATAAAACCTTAACTCCTGTTCCCATGTCCAAACTTACTGTCAGCATTACAAATTATAGTGGGATAAATAGAATGTGAACTTATGTCCTGTCAAACCCTGCAGTACAGAATCACCCTTACTTAATGGTAAAAACAAAGCAGTCTTTTCTATTTGTCACTGGGGGGTAACCAATTGGAAACTATCTAGTGTCTACCACCATATGGGACTGCGCATACAGCTATGTCAAACAGCTGCTAAACAGTAATTTATTCAATGTCTGTACACTGTATTTCTTGCTTTTGGAAAGGGAAATGAATGTGTCTGTCAGACACATAGCCTGATAGCCTGAGCACTAGCACACTGTAAACTAGGGGGTCCCAATTTTTTTTCCTTAGGTACCACGTACAGCAGCAACAGTGGTCATACATGTAGCCCACCATTCACTGAATTTTCAGCTTGGGTGTGTGCGAAGCCTCTGCCACTCTGAAGTGATTTATATACTGCGGTCTGACAACTCATTTCACACACTGCATGTCCTGGTAGTCTTCCTTCATCTCACACACACACAAAAAAAGATCAGATGGGAGAACTGTTCAAATATAGAGTATAACGGATATTATTAATCAGCTAAATTTTGATTTGCAAATGTACTCCTTACCATCAGGGAAGTTTTAAATGCAGTTTCTGGTGAATTAGAAAGTTTCAGCCAACAGCTGTCTGTGTGATTTCTGTAGATCTGAATGTTATGTCTCAAACCTGATTGCTGCATAATTACAGTGGCAATGACAGCCTCACTGCCTTATTTTTCTTCCCTCCAAAACTGCCCTTTGAAGAAAGATTTCTTTATGTGTGACCTTTTCGGCCATATAAGCAAGCATGCTTTTCTGTCCTAAGTTTTGGTAGGAATGTTGGAATCTCCTACTAATTTCCTTGTAAGAAGATTGATTGCTGACATTTGTTACCCAGTGGCTCCCCATAAACAGCCTGAGGATCATAGGGTTACCTTGTTCTTTGGGAATCTTTCTTTTGGATGGAACAAATGTGCAAAACCTAGAGTCTTGCAGGTTACTTCTCATAGAAGGAAAATTTGGTGATTTAGTTAGGCTGTCTTTACATTTCTGCTCTTTATAAGCATGCACACAGGCCTGTCTGCTAGAACACAGGAAGAATCAAATACCCAAAGCTCCAGTTCTGCTTCCAAAATTCTGCCAGCTGAAAGCCTGACTCAGAAGTGTGCTTAATGCTCTTGCCCTAGCAGAGGCTCAAGTGTCTTTTCCCCATTTGCTTCTGAACTCTCTTTCTCAGCCTGTCTCATACACATTTGTAAGGAAAAGAAACCCAGAAAGCCATTTTTCCTATGAAATGTAAATTTTCAGTCAGACTCAGGTGTCCATGTTTTGGCCAGGCACATGCACTCTGTGATTTAGCTGCTAAAGAATGGATAACAGCCATGGAAAAAAGCCTCCCTAACATCATGGAAGTTAAGGAACGCTATCTCTACCAGTGGGAGTTGGCTAATGCAGGACTCAACTCCAGTGTTGTTTATTTCCAGCTTTCTCCCTGCATGGATGAGAAGGGCTGCAAGCCCCAGGAAGGAGATCTGTTTTTGCAGAAGAAGGAAGCATCCAATGCATAGAAATCCTCAGTGTTTGCAATAAATATGTTAAGGAAGCAGGAGGTCTGATGGCTGCTCTGGTTCCCAGTCTTTACCTCTTTGTTGTCAGTCTTAGGTGACAACAGAGAATCTCACCTGGATCTGACTCTCCAGGTGATTCTGTATTTAAGCAGACCTTCAGCAGGACATCTCAGCAAGTGAAAAAGAAAAAAAAAATTTTTTTTGAGTCCTCCAGAAAACCTAGAGCCTACTTCCGACCCCACCTGCCCAGCCATTTCAGCTTCTCCAGTGTGTATGGTCAGATTTCTAGTTGCAATGGAGCTGAACAAACCTCATAGCAGGCTAACAATGCTTCAAGTGCTGAAACTCAGAATAGGTAAAAACTTTTACAAATATCTATGCTAAGAAACAAAGCAGATTTTCTCATGTCCAGTGAGAAGTGTTCGCGTACTGAATTGTTTCCTTTGTTCAGAGCATTAACAAGGTCTGTATCTTCTACCCAACTGCCTGCTTTCATTAACACTGTAGAAATTTAGAATGCTAGCAGCTCCCATCCATTCTTTTATACAGTTCCCCACTACTCATCCACATCTAGTTGTTCTGGTTCAGCTATTAGAAAGGGTATCATGGGACAGCAAACAAGCTCAGGGAACCAGTACACATTTAAACTATGCCAGCAAGAGGGTCTAGCTGTTTGCACAGCAACACAAGCAATTTTGTTGGTCCAATTAAGGGGCAGTACAGAAGAAAGGGAATTGTGCAGTGTTTTGGGTTTGTGTGGTGGGGTTTTGGTAGTGGGGGAAGGGCTACAGGGGTGGCTCCTGTGAGAAGCTGCTAGAAGCTTCCCCGGCTCCAAGCCGGACCCGCCTCTGGCCAAGGCCGAGCCCATAAGTAACAGAGGTAGCACCTCTGGGAGAACAGATTTAAGATGGGGAACTGGTAGTGAGTAGTGGGATTGGAATGTGAGGGAAGCCCCTCTGCAGTTACCAAGGTCAGTGAAGAAGGAGGGGAGGAGGTGCTCTGGAGGAGGGGATGCCCCTGCAGCCTGTGGTGAGATGGCAGGCTGTCCCCCCCCAGCCCATGGAGGGGAGCGGGGGAGCAGATGCCCACCCGCAGCCCGGGGAGAGAGGAGCTCACG
>JANXJC010000078.1:21914744-21931340 GCA_027564655.1 Leptodon cayanensis
CAACAATTTATTAGTTATGAAGTCAGTGGCACCATTCTGACTTTAGCATATTTACTATATGGTCAAGTCAGTAGTTCAAACTGAGGTATAAACTCCCAGTGATAACTGGTTTAAGCATTATCAAATTGCATTCTCAGGAACATTTTGCTCATGAAAAATAATGGTGTAAAATCTGTTGTCATAAGAATCTGTGTCTTACTGCCTTCTAGTTATTCTCCTGTCAGTTGTGCTCTGTTGACAAGTGAACAGCTTTTTTTAAAAAACTTTTTGGCTGTCTAGTTCCCAAGAGGTCTGAAAGTGCAAGAGATCAGCAGGAAGACAAAGGTAAAGAGCAAAGAGCCTGACAGACCAGAGAGAACGAGAAAGAGGAGATTGGTGAAGCTCAGTCAGTAAACAATAGCATCCACACCAAAGCTCATAGTGTCTTGACAACCACAAGCACAATTTTCAATCAGATTTGGAAGTGAAGAGAAATCCACTAAAAGAGAGAGAGTGTTATTGGCCTTTCTGGTGTGGAAGATTAGCTTAGCTTACTGAAAAGCATAAATATTTAGTATTTTTTCTTTAAAATAGCTGTGAGATCTTGTGTGTTTTTTAAATGCTTCTAAAATAGTGGGAATGCTACCAGCACATACATAGATAGACCATGCATATTGTACACTGTTACTAAATACAGTTTACTCAGGCGTAGGAATCTTTCTATTTTACCTGTGATATAAAGTGTGAAAGGCATGCCAATAGGAATACAGATACAGCATGATAATGGAAATGTAGAAATGAAGTTTACAAAGTGTTCTGGTTTCTGTATGAATTACAGCAAAACCAGGGCTGATTTAAAGATGAATTCTGATGTGTGAGGAGGGGGGCGGACACAATGATTGATTTAAATGAACTGAGAGTCCAAGCTATACTTCAAAATGTAGGTACCGTGGCTGTGATTGTCAAGCATGTATTTCTGTACATAATTCACCATTTGGATTACTAATACTAAATTTGCCATTTCAATATTGGATGTACAGTTAAACTGTGTAATACTTGTAATGGTTTGAAAATGAGGCCTGCAAAGGAGAATATTTTGTTTGAAGGAGTGTTCTAGTTCATTGCTTTTTCCTGTTTTATTGTAAAAGGATAGTATGGAAATGTAAACTATGTTGTATTATTCGTGTGTCTCACAAGTTAAATTGAAGGAGTTTTCAGAAGAATTCATTTTTTGTTGCAGTTGTGCACTTCTACATTTACCCTTTTCTCTTCTCCTGAAGATTGATGCGGGTAGTCATTTTGATATGCCTCCACGTGTGATGTTTATGCATTTACTTGAATCTGATCCAGTGGCACAGTCAGGTTATCCGTGAAATAGCAATTGTGTAAACAAAAAGCTATCATCTGCTTTGTACTTTTCAACCTTCTTAGTACCATAGTTGGTACTCAGACTGCTGAGTCTACTTTCCAGAAGTAATTTGTATTAACATCATGCATTTGTGAAACTTCTAGCTGGTTGCAACTTTGCAACAACTTTCAGTTTATTTTTCCAATGATATCACAGCTTTCTTTCCAAAGTGGTAGAAGTAAGATTACCTTTTGGGAGAATGCCACTCAGTGAGGTCAGATTCTTTACTAATTCTATCCATCTTATGTGCTGTGCAACCCACTCGAGGCCAAGAAAAATAGGCAATTATTCTATGTACGGGCATTCCTCTATGCAGCAATAGTAGAGAATATCATACGAGAAGCAGAAAAGAATTTACCATCTCTTAATTCCTATGTACAGAAGCACACAATACGAAATGTCTGTCCAGGTATCTAAACAACAATTAGTAAAAAATTTGAGGGTGAAGCTTAACAAGCAAATTCTCCCTGAAATGTTATTATGGGAAGACTTCTGAAGACCACTCCCTAAGGGTGCATCCCACAGGCATCATGACACAGCTTGATGGATATTCTATGGCAGAAGTTCCCAGCTTAACTGGTAATGCTTTTTACTGCAGGTGATCTAGTTTTACTAAAACACTAAGTTAGGCCCTGAATCAACAGGTATTTAAAGGAATGCTGTGCTTCAAGGCTGGAACAGTCTCACTTTTTAAAATATCACTTTCAGATCATCAAACATGCTACGTTTCTTTATGATGACAACACTGACAGCTGGGAAAACCTGTGTGGGGTCATATCACTGAATGGATGTAATAACCAGACTACTTGCTTTGGAGTGCTAAACATGGAGACTTCTTTTGTTTTTACAAGTTACTGCACAGGAATCTTTCTAAAAATGCTTTGGGTAGATTTATTTTTGACATCATAAAAAACCTTGGCCAGGCAGTGGCCTGAGCATTGTGCTAGAACTTGGTGGCAGTGATGAAACCAGAACATTTCTATAATTAGAAGCTGAGCCTTTACTGTGTAAGGTTTTGATGTAAATGAGTCATATAGTCTGTGAAGTTACTGTAAAAGTGGTGTACAAGGACTTCTGAGAGATGTCATTGAAAAAAGCAAGAGTGGCTTGATGTTTGCCTCATCGTATGTAAGCATAATTTTTCAGACAAGGTTTTTGCAGGTATTTACAATGCAGACAGTATAACTTATGCCATGACGAACAGCTATCCATGTATCTCCATGGTGCCATATAGATGTCACAAAAAAGGCTGTGGATGAATGTTGAACAGGTTCACACACAATAAAATAGAGGGAGGCTAAGAAGATAAAAAAAAAATCTGTCTTAAAATTTGTTGCAGTTACTCTCCCCATAAGCTCCCATTAATTGTAATACTGACTCCATATAAAAACAGTGATTCAGATCTGTGAGCTGCCATTTGAAGACTGGGCACATATGCATTTCTACCCTGCTGTCTGTTCACATGCTGTGGAGGTGTTCATCATAATCTCACTTTAAAGCTTTTTGGCTGTCAAGAATAAGATGGCATGCAAATTACTCTGTAAATTGTGTGTCTCAGAAAACTGGAGCTGTAAAAACTGCTTTGTATCAGAAACCCCCTTTTGAGGTTTGTAAACACAGGCTGGGAACATTTGCAGAACAACTGCTGAAGTCAGTGTTGGGGGAGGGAGGAGAAACACCTGACTTATTTAATGTTTACATAGAGAGCAGTTACGGTAGATAATTTTGCAACATTGATAACAATAGGGAAATGCTCACACCAGTTTACCTTCAATCCAGTGCTAACCCTTACAGTATTTCTTCCACAGTGCTTCACCTCGAACTAGGCTACATTGCTACAGAAGACCTTTTTTTCCTCTAGCTTCCTTTGCTTCAGAAAATACACTGCCAGCTCAGAATACCTTCTGGGTTAATAGTGTTTATACTTGATGCGCGTGGATTTTAGTGCACTATAACGGATTTCCTTTTTGGGGAGAGTATCTAGGCACTCCATAATCAATAATAGATCAAGTAAATAGCATTTATTTTGTAGAAGTCTATACAACTTCAAGTTCACATGAGCTCTCAAAAGAGAATTCCTTGTGCTGGCATCTGCAAAGGGATTTAGGTTTAACCTAATAGAAGATACAATCAGAACTGCAAAATGGCTCTGAATGAAGTGTATCTCTCTCAAGACAGATGAGTGCCTAATGCAAAATTGGGTCCAGTTATTTTTTAGTATGTCTTCATACTGCATACTGCTTCCAGATAAAACCTGTCTTATTTAATCAAGTTGCAAAAGGAAGAGTATAACCAGACAAATTATCTCCAGTGCTGATAGATCCTTTGTGTGTTCCCAAATGTCTTCAGTGTGACACTGACTTTTATGATATATTTGCTACCAGTGATGTACAAACATATGTGAACAATTTTCTGTTTCTGATGTGGTTTTTTAAAATAGTCTTGCAGTATTTGCTGTTCATGTTACATATGTTACGTATGTTACGAGACTGTTATTTTTGTGACATAAGGTACTGGCCCTAGAAGTAGTACACCTAAGACTGGAAAAATCAACAGTTCAGGCATGCTTTGTTGTTTGTTTTTCTTTTTAAAGATATGTGTAAACCATATTGGCAAGTAATTATCAGCAATTTGTTTCATGTCATCATGAAAGCTTAAGACATATGAGAAATATGGAGGATTTGACTTGAAGAGCAAGAAACCACAAAATCTACCTCTGTCTCATCCACTCTGGCTATGAAAAGTAGTGGTTTTGGCTTTCCAGGACAGCCTCTGTGTGTGTGTGTGTACACCTATCATAATATGCTTTGCTTTTGTCCAGGCTTCAGGCACACTGTAGTTTAAATTGTTCATAATAACAGTAAATCAGATAAAGAAACCTTTACACTAAAACTAATATGTCTGAAAACATTTCTAATGAGCTGAAACCATCTGAAAATTCAGAGACTAATGAACTTGAGGGAGTGAGGAATATTTTACATTGTACATTTCAGATTTTCTTGGAAGGCGTTACCATGATCTACCATAGACTCATGCTCTAATGGTTTGGAGTTTTAGTGCTGCAGGATTCTTGGGTTAATTTTTGTAACTGTGCTAGCAAAAGCCGTTGTAAATATTAGTAGATTTTTCAACAGTAAACACTTCAGTTGCCCGCAGTTTTCCAGTCTGTATAATTTGGTGATGACTAAGAAATGTCAAACCAAGGCTCTTTATGTTTTCTTCCTAACTTGCAATTAGAACAAAATTGTGCTTAGGCTTTGAAATGTATGTGTATTTGAAGAAATGTGGAGTTTCAAACCCATCTAAATCAGAGCTTCTTATATCAGGTCTATAAGTGAGACACTGTCATACAAAAGTTTCAGCTTATGTTATGTCCTTGAGTTAGCATCGCCCATGGCCCAACTCCACCAGGATGTTTTCTAATAATTTCAGATCTGTGTAGGCTGATCTAAATCTCAGTCCTATGTACTTTAAGTCACAGAGTGCACAGCACAGTTGGATGCATTTGTTGCTGGTTTTCTCAGTGCATATGCGAAACTCCTAACTTTCTTGCCTGTTAAGTATTGGACTGCACTGGGAGTGTTAGGTGAAGGGAGGTAATGTATGTGCTTCCCACAGCAAGAGATGACATCACCCAGCATGTTTGGGGCACTGAATGTAGTTACTGGTCAATAGATATGTTAGACTGGCCTAACTCCCACTACAGTCCAAGAGATTTGGCAGGTCCGTATGTGTGCTGTTTCACTCACATTAAGAGTAGTAATGCCAGTGTAATAACTGTTACCCTGTACTTTTCTGACCTGTGCTCCTGGGAGTAAATGCTAGTTTTGCTGTCGACTGCAGTTACTCTAGGATTAGGCCATACACAAAAATAAGCCTAGCATATTCTATGGAATGTATTTAATGTTTGTGCACCCACATGTATGTATGTATGTATTTTGTGCCTTGAAATGAGTCCTTGAAATAAAACATATGCTTCTCATTTACTTTAAGCATCCCTCTGCTATTGAGGAACTCACAAAATGTTACCTTGTGGTCACTTTCTATCTGTTCTCAGTTTATTTCTTTTTGTGGCTTTTTTTTTTACAGATGCCATAAAAGTAACAGTTTCTAGACTTTTCCAACCTGTTGCCCTCCTCCAGTTGGGTTGGTGGCCCCAAATATCACCATAAATATTTGGATTTCTGTCTGGACCTCTGAACTTCAGTTGGAATTGTCATGAACCCAGCTGGGACCATGACACTTAATCTGAGAACTTTTAAGTTAAGGTGAATGGGGGAGCAGAAGTTGTTCCCTTCCTGGTAAAAGGAAGAGTGCCAGACACTCACACTCAGGCCTAGGTCTGTGTACTGCCATCCAGCAATATGCAGCTTTCACTAGGAGTGGACTGCAGACATTGCTAACAGTTTATTGTTTTGCACCTCTTTCACGTTTTACTTTGTCTTATTTTATTGGTGGTGTGTGTCACGATAGTAATTTGATTTTATTGTGGCCACTTCTGGTAGTCTTTCAACTAAACTGGGAGAATATAATAGTAACATCACCAGCAGCAAAAAATCTAGGATTAGTCGTGGTGGGAATCACTGGGCATGTGTTAGTTTTCCTGTCAGTGATTTCCTAGGTCCATGAAACTCTTAAATTTTACTGGATTCGGTACAATAATGTACTGCCATTCTGCTCCTCCTGTGTCTCTGGGTGTATCCAAAGAGAATGGATTATCTCTGATAGTTCTGTTCTGTTCCATTCCATAGCACACCCGGTAATCTGCCATATAAAGTATTAATTAGCTGTACAAATGGGTCCAAATTCTTCCCCATTTCTGAGTGCTCTGTACTGCACAACTAAGGAAGACGGCCAGTAAAAGCAGCCAGTATAAGGTGATCTGTGGAGACTGTTCATATGGAAGTAATTTCGTCTATTCAGTTGTCTAAAGTTGGGAGTCTTGTTATTTAGAAAACCCCCAAATCAATGGAGAGAACATAGCTAGTTCCAATGCATGATTTTTTCTATCTGAGGAAAGGTAGTGAAAACATATGGTATAAATTACTACCTGGAGGCACCTATTTCTGCCTGGTGACTGCAGAGAGAGCCTAGATAAAGAGCCTAGATACATCAATTTTAGAATATGAAGTTGAATGAAACAAATCATGTTCTCTATGTAGATGAATTTTTACAGTACTCCTTCGCCACAGGTTGTGGTGGTGAACCTTGCAGCTGTCACACCTCCAAAGGGCTAATGGCAAAATACATTTAAAGAAACAGCTTCAAGCAATGTTTTCCCATGGCTTCTAATAATGATGTTCCAAATGCAGCCTCTGGCTCAGCAAGTTAGTAAGTTGTAGGTTTCCAGAAGATGGGAGAGTATGTCATAATTTAACCACTTAAAAACTACGTGTTCTTAATTGATATCTCTAATTATTTATCCTTCCCAAAATGAGCAAGATCTCTAAATCCATTCACATTACCCAGCCCCAATAATGTTACGGAAAAGGATACTATGGACAAAGTCCTGCAATCTTTGCTTATTTCTTACGAGCATTTGAATACTTAACTGCCATGGATCTTTTGTAACCATTTGTACTTCCTTGCAAGCTTAGTATAAAATACCACTATTCTGATTGCTCAATGCTTTAAGTCTCCTTTGGGTAAAGATAAGTGAAAACTAGAGAAAGCAGTTGTCATCTGATATCTAGGGAAAAATCTCAGTCATGGCAAGAATGAAGAATAAATGTCAACACAGCACTGTGGGAATAAAGAGTAGGAAAGGAAAGTATTTTAGGGAGGAGCAGAAAAGAAGTCGTAGAGACAGAATGAGTACATAATACTTGAGTCCTGGATCAGCAAGTGAGATAAAGCTAAATAAAAAATATTTCCTACAGTGGTTACAGATGTTTACCCATTTCAGAATATTTTCACTTGCACTGGATCATAACAAAGCCTCACTGGAGCAGCAGAAATCCTGTCCACAAACAGAGTGACCAAAGAATGAGGTTAAAAGAGGATTGGATGCTCGAGAGGCAGGCAGCAATGGTAGTGGCTCACAGGACCCTGAAGAAAATGGGTAAAATCGTTTGGTTTCTGTAAAACAGAGTCCAGATTTTTTTTTTTTTATTTTTTTTTTTTTTAGGGACTATGGGCAGCACCTTTGCTGATGGACAGCCCTGCTCCATGAGGTTAATATAAGGGCATACTTGTTGAGTATAGATCAATTTTATACCTGCAGGGTAGTTACCTGAGCAATAATAATTAGAGTGAGAAATATTTCCCTGAGATGAATGACCTGCTAGGTGTGGCAGGTGACTTGAGACACAGGTGGTGGCCATTAAATTTACTAGGTTATTACTCTTCTAGATATGCTGTGTGCTTCAGTTATCATTGCTGTTAGAAGCAGAGTATGGAAATAAACATGCACTGGGGTCACATTCATCATTAGTGGATATAGGTATGTTTGAGCTTATTGACTACGTAAACGCATACCTACATTGGCATAACTGATATCAGGATGGAGAGAGAATATATTTTGATCGCCAATTCAGTAGTCTTTTGTGGATTTTATGACATAAGAATGTCAGTTCAGAACGTCTGAACTGTCTTTCAGTGTGTTATTCAACCAGTACATTTGGTCTGTATTCCTCACTATTTTGATACAAATTTTTAGGAATTAAAGCTTTTTAAACACATGATTTTATACTAGTGCTTAAGCAGTATTTGTCCTACTTGCTTTACACAAACTTATTACCTTTAATTTTGTCTCTGCTTCCATTTTGATAGTAGAACAAGATGGAAGAGGCAAGACAAATGAAAGCTAGTAAATTAAAGAGGGATGCTGTTTGTAACACTTGATGTTATCACATACATGTAAATATATTTCAATGATTCATTTTGTTTCTCTAGCAAGTTGTTAAATAATCAAATATCTTACTCACACTTTCCTAGATTTATATTTTGATGTATTGGGAATGGCCATACACCGAAGTCCCAAAAAAGAAATGGATATGCACACATGAAAACCAAACCAAAATATTACCTATTTTATTATTATTTTTTAATTGTTATTTATTGGTAGCTATTTTATTATTATTTTATTTACTGTACAAATATTACCTATTTTATGGCCCAAACCACTATTGTGAGCTGAAGTACATTTCCCTTTGGCATGTTTAAAACTAAAATTAGCTGTATAGGTCTCATCTCCTGTAACAGGAACAGCAAAATGCTTTGGAAATTAAACAGTAATGCATTGGAAATTAAAAAAGTTAATACTTTGAATCTGTTTTTCTCATGCATACTGTAAATTTGAGTTATGCCACTCAGACTTAACACTTCCTTTGAAATTTTCACTATTATCTGGGCAGCAAGAATTTCTCTTGTTGACCCTTTGATGTGCATGGGTGTGTATTTGAAAAGGCATTAGCACCTTCAGACTGAGAATGCAAAACAAACAGCTGTCCTACCATTGCTGTCACATGACAAATAGTGACTCTGTAAAGATCACTTACTCCCATAAGATGTAAAATGTCTTATGGAAGTAAAGAGATGACTATGACTGTTATTATATCTGAGGGAAAGCTGAGTATATACATCTGTGTGTTTTATTGCTGCATATATGTATGTGCATGTGTGTGTATATATACATGCATGTGTATAAAAGAGAAAGAAACATGATCAAATACAGACAATGTGCTAAATATAAATCATTCATGACCTAACCTTATAGAAGCTGAAAGGTACTGTTTTATGAGGTTTATTTAGCTTATCTAGAGACCTGCCAGCTCCAGAAGACTAAATATTTGATTTAGAAGACTAGTCATTCCTCGATCTTATTTGTACCATCAATAGGACAAATCTGTTTGATTTGCTATGGCTAAAAATATTACTGGGAAAAAAAGATCTTTAGGACTTTAGGGATTATCCACTTCTGTTTGCACTCTATCTTTTGTATTGCCTGGATCACTGTTTGCAGCAATGATTGTAACATCACAGAGATGCCCTTATGATGATTTTCACCTGAGGGACGGGCAGCAAGTCACTAACAGAAAGCTAGTGTTCTTAGTGGTAAGAACTTGGGTAAACAGCAGAAAATACCTCATATAAAGCTGCAATATTTGCAGAAATGGTTGTAAAAGGAAATTTTCTAGAGGTTTGTATGGTGGTTCTGTGACTCTGAGGTTAAGTAGTTACAAGAAACTAGAGAGCAAATATGCACAAAAACTATGTAGGATTAAAAAGTTCTATAGGCAGTTCTCAAAGAGCCACCTGGTGTTCTTTTGTTAAGAAATATCATAGAAAGTGCATAATTTCTTATAAGCAACTTTTAGAAATAAAAAAGGTTGTATTCAGCAAAGATTTGGAAGCAACATTTAGGAGTACACATTTTAAAGAAGGAGAAAGGCAGAAGCTATGGGCATGCAAGAAACTAAGAAAAAAATTCAGCAGAATTCATCTGCTTTAATCTGACATCTAGTTGTGTTTTTTTAAAAACAGTTCCCACTGTTAAAGTATGTTCAGGTCTAGTTTTATCTCACTCTGGAGCTCAAATTTTGTGATTTGAGGTTCATACCTAGTTCTGATTATTGTGTCTTTCATGCCCCTTGGTTTAAAATTCTTTTGAAACTCAGAGGACTTTCTGGCTCAACTTTTCCAGGGTTGAGTGCCCTGAATACTCTATTTGAAGATTGAGGAGCAGCACCATTTGGTAAATGATACTAAGAGCCACATCTTTTATTTAACAAAATTTCTGGCCACTAGAAGCTCTCCAGGAAGTGACAGATGGTTGAACCTGTGCATGCATTTCCACCATGTTTCCTCCTCAAGGTAGTGTCAAGAGTACATGGCTGCAACAAGTTTATTGTTAATATCGAGTAGGTTTTCCTGTCACATATTCTGGTTTGTGGAAGTCTACATAGCACCACCAGCAGGTCTCAACTGCCTGCTGCCCTAGCACCCTTCACAAGGAAAACTACTGGCACATTGGGACCATTGATAACTTTGCCACCATTCAGTATATGGCTTAAGTGTCTGCAGAAAATGAGCCTGATGTGATTTCTCTATGCACACTGGAAGAGCAAGTCAGGCCATATTTACTACTATGTACCGTATCTCCTGTCTCGACTTTGGTCACCAAGACTTTACTTGGTACATTTCTGAAGCTCCAGATTCCCTCAGTACTTAAGAAAGGAGCTTGTTTTGGATAAGGGGGCCTGTATTTTGCTTTATCATTTGAATTCCTGGTTAAAGGAATGTATGTTTTGTGTCACTATGGTTTTAGAACATAATTTCTGTAGCATCAAATAACATAGCAATGAGTCTTGTTTAACTGAAGATTCTATTTTTGTGTTAATGTAGTCTATCACAAACTGAAGGCAATCTTTGTTAACTGCATGACTAAGGAATTTTACCTCCATCTGTGCTTTATACATTGTAGGTGCTGGTGCTTTAGAAATGCTATGAACAAACTGCAAACCAAGAGTGAGCTTTCCATTATTCATTTATATTATGCCCGCATCTACACTGTATAAAGCGCAGAGGAAGATAAAATTCCTGGCTCATTTAGTACATTGTGTAAACAAACAGGGAAAATAATACAGACTGTCCTGAATGACCATGCATACTAGGGTTAAAGTATGATGAATTCAACTGCTAATATGGGTGCTGAGGTGCTTCTTGGAAGTCACTGTTAACACACTTAAATTGCATAGTCTTTCTGCACTGTGAAAGTAGGTCTCTACTGTGTATTCTGTCCTAGCTCTGTGCATGGAGCTCATTGATGTCAATAAGTCATCTGCATGCAGAACTGGGGCAGAATATGCAATAAAGATTCACACTGCAGTTATGGTAGGGCTCCAGTCTGGTGCCAGAAGCAGCATATTGCCTTTAGGCTAGTGCTTCTTAAAACAATACAGAAGAATCTGTCATTACTCAGATAGCAGGCACATCTGATAATATATTATTGATTTCACATATTTATCTTTTCCGTGTTTTTAAAAGAAATGCATGACTATATATACCACATAAACAATGACAAACAATTGAATTTCATTTAAACTGTAACGAAGATGAAACCACATCTGTGGCACTTTCACAAAACGTGCCTGTCTGATAAACAAAGAATAAAGCTACTAGCCAACAAGTGCTTACAGTCTGAGGGATTGTCTGAAATTCATGGCTTCACTTCTTTCTGTTCTGCATCCTCAAGAAAATAGCCTAAGAATGTAGTGAATCTGGTCTGCCACTTGCTGATTGAGCATAGTAAGTATATTTTGCCCCCAAATGTCTCTGTTGGAATAAATTACTTGAAGCTGCAAGGTGATCCATCTTCTTCTCTGAAAGGTGTAGTGGAAAAGCAGAGAACTCTTAGTGTGAGAATCTACTTCTACCATCATTTCTACAAGAACCTTCCCAGTCACAGCTGGGGCAACTGGGATATCTTACATTATACTGCATTTTGCCTACACACTTCTCTGACTCTTTCTCTTAGATTTCTGAGGTTTTCTGTCTTATATTTAGGGGAAAAAAGAATATTTAAGCTGGAATTCTGAATTTGTAATTTGGAAAATACTGCTTTTGTCTGAAGTTGCTCTCTTCGGCACACACTGAACAGGACTCAGTACATTATCACATCTCAGATGTGGGTCTTATCCTTTCTGTAGCACATTTAAATTTGTAGAGTTCTTCCTCCATTTTGTCAGTAAGAGGAGGGCACTAATGACTTTTTAAAAAAAAATTTATTTTAAAGTTTTAAATATATATGTTCTATTCCTACTGAAATATGCTTGCCAAAAACTGCCATTTTTTTTTTTTCAGTCTGAAAAACAAATTATGGACATAAGCTATGACCAAGATGATGCATTATTGGTTGCATGTTTCCCATTTATGGTATAAAACTGTACATGTACTTTCTAGATGTATGCTTATGAAGCTTCAGGAATTCAGTGCCCCTACAGATAAGGTTGCTTTTTCTTAGGAAACTTAGTGTGAACTAAGAAGCACTCAGCACTAGGAATTATGGCCTACAATCAATTGCTTGCTGTACAATGTTATAGAAGATAAACTTTTACTTTTATTCAAACTATTTACAAATGAGTCAGTTTCTAATGGATTTCTCTGTGTGAGAGGTTTAAAAGTGACTGTAGCTACAGTGACTGAAAGTGAGCAAGATGGACTCGTATAAGTTTCCTGCGTGAATTATGTCCTTAGGTCAACCAGTCATGGTTATTTTCAGAACCACAGAGTTAACTCTCACTGCTAGAAATTAAAAATGACATTTTTACGATATGTCTGGTCTCTGTTGTTTCGTCAGAGGTCTGTGCTCTGGTATGCCATGTGAGACTGGCTGACACTGTATCAGGAACCTTTACAGTGCATTTAACTGCTGTAGCTTGTTGTAACGTACTGAAATCTCTTTCTTGTGGGAGATTACCGTTTTGTGTTCAGATTTCACATTCTCCTGCAAAGGCTTATGCTGTATGCTTTGTTTTGGAGTCTCTTGTTTTTTAACTGACTTCTTGTACTCTTTTACATTAATGTAAAACTGAAAGTTCATCTGGAGCAAAAGTTTAGGTTTAGAATCTGGTTTAGGTTTAGATTCTCTATGATAAAGGCATAAAAACTATGCAAACACTGCTATAGACAGAGCATTTCTATCTATCTCATTCATATAACTCACAATATTATAAGAATATTTCACTCTCTTCAGCTGATACAGTCTTTCAAAGCAACATGAATAGTAAGTAATCTGTAGTTACATTTAAGTCACAACATTGGTACATGCGAATGGTAGGCAAATCTCATGGCTGTGAAATTTGTTAAGCTTTGCTTCTGTTGTGGGAAAACAAAAGCCACCAAGATTTGGAAAATAAATGAGAAAGTGTACAGGATCAATAAATGATCTTTGTGATGGTGGCAGGTCTTGCTAACTGCAGCTAGCATTAGTGGTTGCTTCAGTAGTCAGTGGCTCATAGTTGGGGGTTTCTAGGAGACTGTAATGAAAAATGGCTGGGAAATTGAGGAAAAGATCTAAAATGTACATGATAAGTGTATATTCCCAGTAATAAATCACAAAGAAATCTAAGGCATAGCCACTGTGGAGAAGGGGAGGCTTGAAGAAGCTACATGAAAGAAAGTGAAATAGTAATTATTTTTTTTTTTTTTTTTAACATTAGAGTATTTCTCTTTTGAAGAATGAATTTAAAAAATCCTTTAAGATGTTTCTTTGTTGTTGGGTGTGGGAAACAGTGAAGTGCCACTTACTTTAAAAACATGATTTTTTTAATAGATCAGGAATAATGTTCAGAAGGAAGGCTGGCACTTTTCAGGTGACTTTGAATGTATGGTGTCCTTGGGCAGTGTTTGAATTGTGCTGTGATTGACAACCTCTTGTACAACCTCTTAAAGGAGAAGGTCATTAAGTGTCATTTCTGCTTCTGATACAGCTAATCTCACACGTCATCTGATGGCAACCTGTTCTGACCTAAAACTCTCTGAAGACAATTTAAAGTTCAGTGTGCCCTGAGACTTCAATTAACCTAGAAGGAGTATATATGAGAATGTTGTTGTAAAGTTATGGAAATTTCAGATAACCCTGGCAAAACAAGTATTTAATTATCCAGCCCTTGCCTATTTCCCTGCTCATATAACAATTGTGCGCACTTGTTACCTACCAACCTAGTCTAGAGTGCCCAAGAGCTTCTTCTGAGTCACTGAGCACTTTCCATTCCTATTTTCAGAACTGGCAGGGATAAGGCTTTGCCATTTTAGTAGATTTTGAGTCTTTAAGTTTTCATCTAATTGTTGCATCTAAAATGAGCGGACAGCTGATCTTGAAACAGCAGTAACACAGGCTATGCAATTAATAAACACCTGCCCCTGTGCTAAGGGGGGGGGGGGGGGAGATGTGCATTGTATTACTGGAAGACAAAAGACAAAATCCATAATAAAAATGGCTAATGTATTGGGGAGAAACATAGTGATCTGCAGTACTAGACAGGTGTCCTAATCCTGTCAAGTTTCTTTCTGCCCCCCACTGTTGTGGGAGGATGGCTCACTTTTGTCTGCTGTCTTGAGCACTAACACTCTTGTAGTGCTCTCTGTGTATAATCAGTCTACACCATGGAGAAATTTTATTTGCAGAGGCAAGCTAGTTAAAGTTGCAATCATTTTTTATTCTTTTAACATGCCAGTAAAAGCCCTGATACAGCATGGCCTATGAGCAATGTCAGGGAGGGAACTGGCATATATTAGGACAGTAGAAGTATTTTATTTTCATTTGGAGGATGACGGTAAAACCAGTAAAACTTCATTCAGACTTAGTCCAGACTAACCCTTAGACAGCTTAGAATGCAAAGTCTTAGGAGGAAGGATGAAAATGAAATTAGAGGTGTTGTGATTCTTCACCGATTTTCCATTTCTCTGTGTTTTTCATGGTCAATGGCACTAGTGCAAATAGGACCTGAAATTCTATACCTCACGGTAACAAAGTTTGACACCTCTTCCTACATATATAAATGACTCTGCAAGGTGTAGTTAATCAAAGTATGATAGTTTTTAACTTACAATGTTTGGTTTTGGTGTAAATACTTTCTCTCCCTTTTTTCTACAATCAATGAGCATTTTGTCTACAACACTTGTGGAAATTTCATGCCTAGGAAAGCACACCTATTTTGTGAAATGGCCATGAGATGAGACTGAAGTGTGTATGTTAACCTAACCAGGTTGTAAGCCTCACGGATGGGAAAGGATGCATAGAACAAGAGCAAAACATTTGACAAAGATCCACTCTAGAGAGCTAGGTCTTAGAAGGAATAGGCTTTTGCTTACAGGAATATGTCTGTGGGTTTCACTGGTAGAGCTCTTTATTCTGGTATCCTGTCCTGCTCGCTTCTTATAGCCTCAGGAGTAAACCCCTCATACTGACTTTCTGTTTCTGCTTTTATTCAGGTTTAGTTTTCTTTGATATATTTTAAGCCTGAAAAAACTTTGTGTAGTAGATTTCATTAAGATTAAAACAGATGCTTTCTCAGACAAAATAATGAAAGGATAATGATAAAAACGTTTCAATTAATGCTACGAAAGTTAGTTCGTTTCTGTTTAGAAAGTCATGAATAACATGCCATGAGTGACATAAAAGTATATATTTCCAGGGGTTAGGTCAGAAGAGCCATCAGAAGTCCAAGAGTTTGGTGATGTCCTCCCAGCAGCATGCATCCCATTAAGCTTAGCAATGGTGGCCAGCACAGCACCTCTCCCCACAATGTTCAGGTCCCTGCAGTCAACATGGAGTGGGTACATTTGGCTGCTACTGGGGGAGCTGAGGGACTGGGGACTGGTGCCAGGGTGAGGAGAACGACTGGTCAACCTGAAGGAATGGGGAAATTCAGGAGCAGCAGTCCCCAAATCCTAATTGTCTTTCCCCTGCTGTTGCAGAGATGGAGTCCCTCTGAATTATGCCATCACTGCCAGAAGAGGAGTCTTCCTGGTGGATTTACATTGTGGTTCACATTCAGTTTTGATTTATAACAGTATATACCCAGAGAAACTCCACTGATGTCAATAATCAACCATATAGCTGCACACACATAATTTTGAAACTCTGCCCTGTCATTCTCATTTGAGAAAGTCTTAAAAAACCCAAGAAATTATTGATGAACTTGGCTAACCTTCAAGTGATTTACTTAGCATATCAGTCTTCTGATTCCTCCAAAATACAATAACTGAAGATATTAATTCTAAAATAGCGTGAAAGAAAGAACTTGCATGCAAATTTCAAGGAAAGCCGGGCTGTAAGGCAAAAACAGCCATAATGGGTATTGGATTTGTATTTCAGTTTAACTTGTAATTCTTGCTTAGTTGCTCTGAACTCAGAGGCTATTCATGGAAGTTGATATTATATATATTTGATGTTTGTTTGCTGCCAAATCAAGATGAAAACTTGGAGGCAATAAAAGAAATGGTCAACTGGATATGCTTAGGAGAAGTTCACATTTGTATAAAACCAAAACAAAAACTGTGAGTGTAGTCCTGCACCTCACATTTCTTGATTTCAATCTTACTGTCACATATAAGTGACTACCTTGCATTTTTTTATGAAATATTTTCTCTGAAAAACATTGAAGTGGCACCAAAACACAGTGGAATTTAAAAGAACACAGTACTCAGGTTTCTGATGCATAACTCAGTAAATGCTTGCATTAGACAAAGTATCAACATTCAAA
>JANXJC010000078.1:21958287-21968823 GCA_027564655.1 Leptodon cayanensis
GTGGAGGGAAGGTGTTCTGAGATTTGGTTTTATTTCTCATTACCCTACTCTGGTTGATTGGTAATAAATTGAGTTAAATTTCCCCAAGTTGAGTCTGTTTTGCCCGTGATGGTAATTGGTTGAGTGACCTCTCCTGTCCTTATCTCGACCCATGAGCCCTTTGTTATATTTTCTCCATCCTGTCCACCTGAGGAGGGGGTAGTGATAAAATGGCTTTAGTGGGCACCTGGTGTCCAGCCAGGGTCAAACCACCACATTTACTTTAATTATTTATCTGTTAAAAAAATTAGTAACCTCATTCTGAAGACTTTTAATTGTGAATTAAGAGTTCTAGTGCATTATTTAGTTAATACAATATTGTCTTTTAGCTGCAATTTTATAGGAAAGGACAAAAAACAAAGGACATTTGACATTCGGTAGTCAACAGTTTAATCAGTTTGTGAAGACAGAAGGAAATGTGGTGGAGGTAAGGTAAGAGTAATGGGTTTGTTTTACAGGGAATTCCACAGCTTTTCAACAGCATACCATCCCATGGACATTACATACTCAAAGCAGTCAGAATCAGAGCTAGGTCTTCCTGTTTTCACAGCCTTATCTTTTTGTGTAAGGTCAGGTAAAGCAGGTAGATAGACAGGACACATAGCTGAAGTGCTTGACTTCTGAACCTCTTTATACCTATGCTATTGATACAGCCTATAAAAGCACCTTTTCCTTATAAAATATAAAATATATTTGTAATTGTTATCAGAGTAGAAGGAAGCATCATAAGTCTATTTCTTTTCCTAATAGCACTGCATTACTAATTAGAAATGAAACTTTGGGACTGTTGTATCAGGCAATGGAAAACCATTTGGCCTTTTCTACCTCAAAACCAAACCTGTCAATATTACCTACCTATATTTTCAAAACAGCTACAGACACTGCACTGTCATCTAGAAATGACTGCAAAGCTCACACAACTGCATCATTTTTTATGCAGGATAGGATGTTTATACATATTCATTTGGACAAGTCTAGAGAACAGCATGCAACTTGTGGAAAGTGAACATGTAAGGACAGCAGAGAATGCATTGCAATCAAGTTAACCCATTCAAATTAGTCTATCCCCGTAGCTTATTGGTCAGACCTTATTGGTGCAATGACATGGCAGGATAGGAAACATGAGAGGTTGATTTGAAAAGCAAGATATCTGGTATTATTTACATTCATATTTATAATTTCCCAAATCTTCCATTTTCATTTTGCAGCAGATCTTTCTATTAGTTAATTATTTTGGAGAAGTTGTCTGAAATGAAAACAGAACCTTTTGCTTCTGAGTTCAGTCTCAAGTTTTGGTATACTGGAAAATTGGGATGTGATGTACAATTGAGACTTTTGGATGTGAGAAAGTATGTTTTCCCTAATCCCGTGGGAAGGGCAGTTCTGACTTTAGACCTGGGAATGACATGTTGCTTCTCTGCCTTCTGTTTCACTAAAATGGATACTTACTGTATATACCACTCAGCCTGGTAGCCTTCTACAGAGCACAGCACTGAAGTCATCACTGAACAATTTCACACTGAACTGAAATGATCTTCATAACATTGTAACAGCCAAAGATTCAGAACATGATACCATCAGTTTTGCATAAGTGTGATTCCATGGATTCTCCTGGAGATGTTCTTGATCTAGCCCAGTATGAGAAAAGGGTGAGATTTTCTCCTTCTCTTTTGTTTTTTTGTTTAATGAAAGCAAATATTTGGAGTCACAGTGATTTCTATTAGACAGTAGTTTGTAGAGCTGCATGATCTATGAGTTTTTCCAGAGCCTGCTTCTCAAAATATTTTCTAAAATTTGCTTATTTTGGAGAGTGAGAACCACTATTGTCTCCTTCTACTTAAACTTTTTCTGACTGAGCTTAACAGCTTTGTCAAATAGCTCTGCTGCTCCTCTCTGGCTGCTCTGCCCATCACTTCTGTCCATTTCTGTCTGGCTTCAATACTCCATAACCCATGTTGTTTTCCTGTTGGAGTAAGTTCTCATGAATGTGGTTCATTACTCCACATTATCACACCTATTCCTCTCCAGCCCAGTAATATCCCTTCATGTCTGCCCCTCCTCCTGACTCCTGTCGTTATTGACCTACTTTCTTAGTATTCTTAAACTTTATCAGCTCTTGTTATGTGAACACCTACTGTGAAGTATTTAATAAATCAAAATTTTTTGTAAAAGTGAATGTTTAAGCAATTAATTATGCAGATCTGGAATTATTTGATGCCTTGTCACTGAGTTTCCCATCATTTTCCATTAGAAGGATGAGAGTATTTTTTAAAATTTATTTCATCTGTACAGTTAACTAAGCATTGATAAAGAAAATAGAAAGAGAGAACCCCTACACATTTTCATATAGGTTATACTCAAGAGGCAATGCATGTAAAAACAAGTTTATAGATAGAGACTGTTGTTAGCTCCTCAGTAGCTAGTGTGCATCAGCAGTAACTCCTATGAACCCACCAGACTTATTTTAAACAAGTGCCAGGGAAAGCAGTCATGGCCAAAGTAGTTGGGGTGATACACCACAGCGTGGCATCAGAAACAGACCTCTAAGGAGACAGAGCAGTGACCTCCAGGATACTGCTAATGAAATGTATTCAGTTTTCTGTTCTTAATTACATGCCATTTTCCTACATAAAAGCACTGTTAGGTCACCTGAAAGCTGCCCTGATCTGCTGAGATGCGATGAGTTTTTCATGTGCTTGAAACTTCACTGGACGAGAGGTTAAAAGATCCATTTTAACAGAGGGGAGGGCTGTGCAGCACCACCTCCTCTGAAGGACAGCACTAGATGCCATGGGACCCCTGGTCCCCAGGCGCTAAGGAGGCAGGCCTGTGCAGGAGGCTGACCTGGCACTGTTTGCTAGGGTGTTCTTGGGCTTTTTTAGTTCTTTTCATTTTCAATAACAGTTGTTTTTTTTTTAATATGAATTCTAATGCTTCTTGCTCAAGATAAGTTCTGAAAGTGTAAAACAAGTGGGAAGTTATGGTGCAATTTCAACCCTCAACAGGGGTGCCAAGAGAGATAATCTCGTGTATGCACTGCAAACCACAGAAAGAAGTGGAGCCATGGCTGTGCTGATCCCTCCCTTACCCAAGCAGGCTGTTCCCCGTTTTACTTATACCCTGCAGTACCCCATGAATGGCAGTGAAATGAAAATAACCATTAGTTTCCTACCTATATTAAGATGTTCTTCAGATAAATTTGTCAGTCTTAGGAATCACTCTCCCCATTATTAATATAATAGGTCTGTGATGCCACTTGGCAAACAAACTGTTATGCAACCTTTAAAGCTCTTATACAGCAAAGCCTCAAAGGGCATATAAATTTCAGCTTTTCTTGAAGTCTTATGAAGGCCAGAGAGCTTAAACACTTAGAGACGTTGAACTGGGAAAGATTTTCTGCACTACTGACCCTGTCCACCCTCCTATTTTGGGCAACTGGATCATACAGACTCATGAAGGAAGTTAGCAAGCTCCTTATATATAAATATTTGGACTTTTTTGAGCAGTGAGGAAATTGTAACTAACGACTCAGTTATCTCTAGGGTAAAGAAATACACCAATATCAAGTAGTGACTTCTAAATATGTTTATATATTCAGAGCACATGACATTGGTGAATGTGTTTTTAGATTAGGTATGGAACCGTGTGTATATTTTGGATTCGCAAGAGTGTGACTGAAATGAAAAATCTCTTTGCTATTTATTGGGGTAGGCACAGAGTATGTAAATTTTCATTGATCACATTTTTGTTCTTCCTTCTTTATACCTATTATTCTAAAGCACAATGTTTTAAATTAAAACTCAGAAAACCAAAGCAGATTGAAAGAAAGTGCTTCAGCAGTATTAATATACTATTCTAAGCAACCCAGCTGGGTAACCCCTTCCCCTGACATTTTGGATCAATGCCAAAAATGTCTCCTCAGTTCAAAATGCCATATATTATTTTTGTAGTACACTTCCAAAGAGGAAGACACAGATAAGAATCCCTTTCAGATTTCAGGGTTATAGAAGCAATGTTCAAATCTGGCATCCCATACAAGCTCTGCAGATGGAGAGGCACTGTCAGGGCTGCAGACTGCTGTATGTTGGTGCTGGAGACAGAGGCCGGTGGTTTTTAGCAAGTGGATTACTGAGGTCAGGTACAGCAGTGTCCCAGCTCTTCTGGATACAATTTTAGTGATATAATTAGATATAAGCACATTAAAATAATAAGCTTTTTTGCTGTTCTATCTTTCGGTTTCAGTATCTTTGACCAATTTTATTAGTACCCTGGTTGGATCTGTTGCAAATTTTCCCATCAGTTTTTATTAATTAACTCATTTAATGTTTGCCTTGCATTCGATCTCAGGTAGACATGATGTCCCCTTGTGTTGGGGACCATATTGTTTGCCCTGTCATAGGGAAAAGTCATCTGTAGTTTAAGAGAATGATAGAAGAATCTGTAATATGAAAATCTGAAGTTCACCAACAAAAAGGAGAGATATGGCGGTAGTGAAAAATCAAACCATGCACTTACACTGCTTAACTATTGCACAACTGGAGAGCCACAAATTGTCTGAATTTTAAGACCATGTAAACACACACAAAAATAACCTCAGCTGCTGTTCAGGCTGGCCTTCGCTGTTTGAAACTTGGCCAGCATTGCTCAGAACTTGCAGTGGTTTTATCCATGAAGTACATTCTGCACTAATAAATCACAAGGACGTTCCACCACCTCCTGTCCTGTTCTGCCTTCACTTGGTACTGCTCTGCCTTTCTGATGCCAATGGAACATATACTTACTTGCTAGTTTACACTTGTTTTAAATAACAGATCAATTTCTTCTTGATAAAGACAATTAGAATAGCAACAAAATCACTGCTCAGAAAGAGTGAATATGGAATAGTTACTGCAATGCTTAGGAAAACATCCAAGGCAACTATGCACCTTCTTTGAACAAAATTTCTAGGAGGTTTGAAACAGAAGGGACTTAGCACAGCAATTTTTTTTTTCCAGAAAAGCTAAAAATTTGCCTTCTTTTTTCATTTTGATATAGAGAACCTTTGAAGCAGTGAGGTGCTCAGAATGGTGATGAAACAGTCATTTTTCCAGCAAAAGCACATGCATTTGTAGAATTTCACTTGTAGGTTCTTCATACATAAAGTAGGAGGCTATGTTTCTTTATGTATAGGTCGTGCCACTGATTCTGAAATGGGATTGTAAATTCAGGTGAGATTAGTCCATAGAGACAAAGACTCTTCCTTTCTTATTGATTGAAAGAAGGGAGGCAAAGGCTTCTCAGTCGTGCATTCCTCCAACTTTATCCTTTCTCTGTTTAATCTGATGGGATTACTGGGAATTACATAATTTTTCATTCCAGTTTGTTCTGTTACGTACAGATGTCTCTCCAAGTGCTATGTTCTCATATGTTTTTCTTTACCACAGCATCAATCTCAGTGAAGTTTTATAGATAGTTTGCAGTAGTATCAACTAGTATCCAACTGATTCCATGGTATATTATTACAACAACTTTGCTCAGTGGCTGTTAAAGATATGGTGGAAGAGATCCACCCACTGTAAGATCTAAAAAGAAAATAATATTCTAAGGAGGAGTCATTCTTTTACTCCGCCATCATATTCCTTAACTTATGAACATAATAGAGAGTTATTGTGTATTCACTCCCATCACAGAACAGCACATCAAAGCAGTATGTTCCCAACTTCATCAGGTTTTCTAAAGTCACTCTTGAACTGGAACAGTGTAGTAGAACAACACATAGATCTGACTCCCACTTGTTCTACATGATAAAAAAGTTTGAGATTCAGTGCTTCTACATTAAATTTTTGTGCAAACTTGACTATATGGTTAACAATAGAGAATTCACCCAGAAAATTATCAACAGTGCCCAGAGAGTATTATACATAGAGTTCTTATCTGGAACTGGTTTGAAACATTTGGACATTTATTCACACACAGATTCCATTAATCTTACTTCAAAACACAGGCACCTCACAACAAAATTTGCATAGACAGCAAAGCCAAGTGTCTAATTCAAAGAACATAAAAAGCAGTAATAATTTTGTCTGGGAAGAAGGACAAAGCAAGCTTAAACTAAAATTCCCATATTCTAGTAAAAGGAAACTGAAATTTAAATCTAGACTAAACCTGACAGATTGGTCTGAAAAACAGACCCAAGAAAAGGAAATGCAGTATAAATATTCAAAGGAATTTTGGTTACAGATATGCCTTCAGTTTCAGCAAGCCTGAAATAGAAGCTGATCTTCAAATTGCAGCCATCTACTAATGGTATGTAATAATCCAGCATGGCAGTCTTCAGTTCTAGTCCAATTTCAATATGGGAATTGTGACCTGAAATAAACTTTCTTATGCACTCTTCCAGGAGTCCAGGAAGAAATATCCATGAAGTGTGGTCATTGCTATTAAATAAGTTTCCTGATAATGTTTCAAAATGGTATATTAATGCATTACAGAATTTATGATACTTATTTAAAATTTATTATTTTTCAGTAAAACATTAATGTCCAGATATGTTATTCTCAAAGGCCATGATCCTGCAAAGACTCAATTTTATATGCTGAGAATAGTCCCCTGGAAATGGATAGCTCACACCTAAGTATCTTTGGAGGGATCTGAACTGCAGAGTGATAACATGAAAAGAGTTAGCAGAATGTCAGGTGTCCATGTCTTTATCTGTGGTTCATTTTTATTTCATGCCAACAGCAATTTCTTATTTCATGGTGATCCACACTTTCTTTATAAATTCACTGTGTCTCAGTCAACACATATCATCACAGCTGACTCATCCTTAAGCTTATTTTAGTGCTTGCTGACTGATTTCTTCAAACATCTTTTTTTCAAGGTCATTTTCATTTACCTCCAGGACCTAATCTCTTCCTTTACAGTTAAATTCAGTTAACACACGTACTTACATAAGGGTCTTTGAACTCTCAACACCTTTGGCAGACTTTCTCCTGTCAAGGCAAATATGTCCCAGGTGCAGCAATTCTGTGTGCTTCTGCCCACAGAATGGCACAAGAGGGCAGAGTGTACAACAGAAGGATAATCTGACTGCCTAAATCAAACAAGATGTATCTCTAACAGTAGTAATACCCACGGTAATTTGTTCAGTTGTAGCTGATGGGCCTTCTAGTGGTAGCTGATGGAAAATGTAACATTTCCAGAGGGCAGTTTCAACTATTTGGTGCATTTGCAGACAGAGATGAGATATTTCAACCAAGAATATTTTTGTTAAAGGACAGTGTTCTACTCTTTCTGACACCAAATTTTATGCATAAATTCTGTATTTTTTCCTCAACATGACTGATGTTCAGCCTTTTCATGTTTCAGAGACCAAATAAGTTCTAAAGAAATGTAACAGGGGATAGGTAGCAAATGTTGTTGCAAAAACAAAGTTAATAGGAAAATCTGAATGTGACAGTGAAAGCCCTTTATTTATTTTCTTAGCTAATTTGATAATGGACAATTTGATTGGCCTGGATTGGTACACAAAATTTGCCCTAATACATGCTGATACATTTTTAACAACAGTAATCATATCCTGTCAGTCCTACCGTAATGCATTGGCTTTTCAGACTAGAGTCATAGAGCTATAGAGCAGTATTTCAGTCAAATCTGAAAGGGGATCTATTAAGGTATCAAAGTGAGAGCATTATGGATTTTTAAGTGCTTCAGTGATATTGTTTTTAGGTTGTCAGCTTTGATTTATGTCATTTCAAGTTTGCAAGACACAAATAAGGAGACTGCCCCAGCACTTAGCAAAGGAGGGGATATAATTTTGGAAATGTTGAAAGCTTATGGTCCTGCAGATGGACAAACCCTTGAAGTACTGGGGCTCAGAAAGTCTTAGATGTTAACTCTGAATGGCCAGATGGATGTTGCAAAATATATATTTCATCTTCCATTGTTTTAGCTGTTCCTTTGACTGCCTGATGTATCCCCTCCTGCTCTTTGAAAGTTTATCAGAGTACCTATGCTGGAACTACTAAAACAAGGATGGAAAGTCTAGCTGTGATAAAGTATACAGAGGCATGATGACTGGTTAGCGAGCTGTTAATTATCATCCCTGTATATTTATGCTCTGAATGTACATATTTACTAAACAGTCCAGTGAGCATAGGTATACCCTCTAGCAGATGGCAAGTCTACCAGCTGTGGGCACATCTGGAGAAGAAAAACTTCTGTTATTTGTAAGGTGCCTGGAAGACAAAGGTAGATTGGTGAAACCAAACGAAGTGAAGCCTTCAGCCTTAGGAAATAGTTGTTTCCCTCACAATGAAAATCTCGTTACATTGATAAAGAACTGAAATCTCATTCCCTAAATGTGACTCCTATTAGATCCCAAATGCTGAAATGAATATCTCCTAGATTTCATGAACCCTTACATCTAGCACTGAATTATGGGAGAGATTGTGACAGAAAGCATGATTCTCTTTGTTAGCCAACATATATGCATGCCACGCATTATGTTTCAGTGAAAATATATTTCTGGACAGTCTTGTCTTGGCTATTGCATGCTGGGCCACATGAAAAATCTCTGCAAGTAACTGAGTGTTTTCAGCTGGGAGCATCTTCCTAGTACTCAGGGTCAGGCCAGGTGAAGAGGAGTACAGCCAGGAAGCAACTGAAGAACAGGTCCAGACTCCTTGAGGGGAACAGAGAGGAGGCAAGAAGGCAGACATCAGAGATGATGGAAAGAAAGAGCCACAGAAAGTTTGTAACAGCTCAGGAAGTGACTGCAAAATGCTGGGCTGGGATCAAGCATGAAAGAAATGGTCTGCCTTGAACGGACAAAGTGGGCAGGGTAGAGATTTTTTCGGTTACTTTATTAATTTCTTCCACTGAGCAGATCTAGGACTCCCTCTAGTTAAAGTTCCCCTGTTCTAATAAAATAGCAAGAGAGTTTCAAAGACCTTGAGTACATTTTAAGAAAAAGGTGCAGGCAGGTCTGTCATAAAGCTCTGGCCAACACGGAGCTGTATCAGTAGAACATGCCAAATTTCCATTTCTGATTCAAAGATGCTTCTGTTTCACAGAAATGTTGTTAGCCTTTCATGGCAGAGTGAATATCTGCTCTTGAATTGTTGCTGTAATTGAAAAGATCCTTATACTCTACTTATGATAGTATTCAAACACTGGTGGTAATTCTGTGTTCCTTATCCACTATGTAATCAATGCTTTCATAAGCAACTCCCATTGAAGCCACATATGTAAAAAAACAGGCAAAACACAACAAATCTCCCCTCAGTTAAGAAATGAAAAAAATAGCTAATGAAAGTTATAGTAATTGTTAAGCAATATCAATAAGCTGGCTTCATATAAATGACTTTCCCACAGAATCTCTTAAAGCACTTTCCAAACAGGAATAATTTAAGTCTATGCCACAATACAAAATAATAAGACTGTTTATAGTTTATAGATAAGGAAACTGAGATTTGTAGTTTTTTCTAAGATAATTTGTAAAAGAGTCAAGAATTTTGGTTAATTTTGCATCTGTTTCTGTATTCAGAGAACATGTTTATTTTCTTACAGTAGTTAGATAAATACCTTTAATTTAGTCTCCTCTCTTTTGTATACTGGTGACATAAGGGGTATTCAAAAATCCAGACAAAAAATACACAATCCACACACAACCTGGCTACAAAAAGATTCTGTTTCTCAAGGCACTTGAAGAGTAATTTCAGAGAGGAGATAAGCTGCCCTAATTCTCTACATAATGGTGAAGCAATATTTAACAAATACTGTGATGCTGTGTAGCAAAAGGCTACTGGAAATATATTGATTACTACTACGCCAGTGTGAACAAAGGAATGCATATGTGAATACCTCTTAAATGAAATTGTCTCATGTACACATTAATGTGCATGTGCATGTGCGTGTGTGTCCAGAGTCCTGCCTAGCATCATTCTTTTTTTTTTTTCTCATTTTACTCACATTACCCTTGAAGGTCATGCACAAGGGGGAGTGAGCTGGAATTTATTCCTTCATATTAGTCATGGACTGAACTGGTCCCTTACAAAATCAGTCAGCAACATATGAGCAAAGACATGTGAGCATAACTTGAAGGTGATGGGCTGTACAAATGTGGGTGTGGTAGCAATTTGAACCCTTTCTTGCAAGTGGTGATGTGTAAAAGGGAAAAAGTCCAACTTGATCCTTACAGCTGAGGTTGAATTTGCCAGACAGGTGGAGAGACACTAATTGTTGTGAACTGAGCAAAGGCAATGTCAAGTCACTGACAGACAATGCATATGGATTTATACAGCTACTTTCTATGGGCCTCAGTGCAAAAGATTATTCTGCTGCTTATGTATTCACATGTTTACTTTCTTCCTCTTACCCTTTTCCCCTTTCCTTATCTAACTCTGGTACCTGGCTAATACATAGCAAGTGAAATCCTGCAGTGTCTGCTTGTTATTTTCAATTTCCTTCTTTGGCACTCATTTGGCAAGGAGTGTGGGTATCTTGATGGGTATTTAT
>JANXJC010000078.1:21970852-21986242 GCA_027564655.1 Leptodon cayanensis
ACTTCCTTTCGCTCTCTGCACTTCCTAGTTGGTGAAATGAGGTGGTCAATGTATAGGAGACAGGGACCTTGGAGAAGATGTCTTCCAAGAGTTCTTTTAAGAAGTGCTTATAATGACCTGTTAAGTGCTTTTTCCAATTTGTTCTTTTCACAGTCCCATTTTGATTGATGCACTCTTGTAGAAAATTCTAGTTGATTTTCTAAATATCAGTGATTAAGCGACTTACAATATTTGCACTATTGTTATATTCTTACAGTAATACGTTAGTTATGTAGTTACTTCAGCAACATTATTACCTTACTTACATAATTACTTAAGTGATACCTTAATACATAGCACTGAGAAAACACAAATACACAGTTTTATGACTTCTATATTACATGCATATGGTTTGATACACTTTTCATTTGTGTGCCTAGGACATGAGCTCAAGAAAGTAAGCTTTTGTATTCCAGGAGAGTTATGCAAATGAAATTCACCTCTGGGCAGAAAGGAAGCACACAGTTTATGTATTGTGTAAGAACTCATTCCGCATATTAAATAAGCCCATGTGCTGGCTCACAGAGCCAAACTTCATGCACACCAAATGATACTTACACAAACTGCACAATGACCTATTAATGACTTCTCAGACTTATGGCTGTTAATTGCTATTCTGTTAAGAATATGCACAAGATTATTGATCTGGGGCATACTGTACTATGTTCCATTTCTTCCTATGTTATGGAGGGCAGAACCAAATGGATTTAATGACAATGAGAAATGATATATTCTGACACACAGTGGAAATGTGGTAGTTTTAACTTCCAAAAGCCAGATCACTGGATTCATTTGGGTCACTGTCACATAGTATCAGGAAATACACTGTGGAATAAAGTTACTTATTCACTGAAAGGATGCTGTAGATTCAGACTGATTGTCGTAGCTTGGAAAAATTTTCAGGCTTGAATTTTATCTGTTTTCCTTGAGTTCTGGTTTTCAGCTATCCAGTAACAGTGCTAATTCTTTCATTATGTGATTGTGCTTCCTTCTGTTTTGTGCATTGCAGACTCTTTCCTTGTTCATTATATACTCTGAATGTACATCAAGTAATATTCATGTTAAACGAAGAGACAGATAGCGTGTATAAAGTGATTATTTTAACAAGCCTGCTAAAGCTAGGAAAATTCTGATTGAACTGCAGCAGGAAACAAAAATAAAACTGCCAACAGCATAAAAAGAAATGCAGGAAATTGCCAGTCAAAGGGAGTATTACAAAATATACTGAAAGAAAACAGGAAACTGAGAACACATTTGTGTTGAGAGTCAAATGTGAGACTGACACAGCCCAGAGATGCTTCTAACAGAATTTTGATCTGGGTCACTTTCTGAACTATTCACTGAACATGGTCCTAAAAATGAAGTTTAGCTGGGCAATACAGGATGTGTGTAGTTGCTCACCGAGGAGATTACACACCAGAGAGACAGCCAGAAGCAACAAAAAGAGGAAGAAGCACTTCTTGCCTTACAAATTATTATATGGAATATTAAAATATGTATTGTAGCTAGGTCTGGCACAACTGAAACATTTTATAAACAAGATTTTTAAAAATTCTCGTGGGAAGACATAGCTTGAGACATTTCAAAGGGATCTGTGTCCAGAAGGCAGACAGTCAGCATACTTTGCAGTCTGGGACCTGTTCAGATTTGATCAGTAAAACTGAAGCACCCAGATGGCTTAGTAACTGACAAGCTTTTGTGTAGCTCTTTGGTTTTGATGATATTCCTCATAGACTGACACAGGACTTGGGTTGATAGTCCCCTTTGGCTCTTATATTTTGGATTTGGACTTCCCACTCTGAACAATTACATGAATACAATTGCAAGTTGTTTGTAAAGATGAATTGACAGAAGATTACTCTTCTACCGAGCTGAAAAGGAAGGAGGTCTATTCCCATATAATCATTGCTCAAGAAAGCACTATACAATGACTTTTTAGTTAGCCTTTTTCTTTAAACCATTTTAATTAAACATTTCAGAACTAAGGCAAGACAAAATTATTGACATAATCTTTTTTTCTGGTTGTGAATTCAATGCAGTTTTTAATTAATTATAATTCTGTATGGCAAGTCTTCAGAGATGTTTCTATCTTTACCAGTTAGCTTCAGAAGTAGGGTGTTGTTACAAAATACCTAAACATTTACAGAAAATTAATCAAATAATCAGACTTGCTTACTTGCTTCCCTGTCCCGGAGAGGAGTCTCTTTTCTTAACCAGTAGAATTCCCTCAGCAGGAAATTAATTTTTAAACTGAGTAAATGTATAGAGTGGCCTAAAAGCATAAAGAGTGATTTTCCACAATCCAAAGAGTGAATCTCATGGATACTTCCATAATTCAGGTTACTTTCCAAATCTTACATCACAAAATTGTTCAAGACAGTGAACAAAGGAGCTTTTCTGATTTTTCTTAACATATTTATTTTTCATAACACAGAAACAATAGTAGAAATGAGATAAAAATACTGTCTGCTTTGTGTCAATGGTATGACCTTTTTCCCACTATTCCTTCCAACTGGGTAAATCTCTCTCTGTCCTAGAAGTGAAACATATTGAACCAACAGTTTAGTTTGTTTAAAACATCTTTCCTAGTAACTGCCTATATACATGTTTTGTCCTCTGTTCAATGTGGTTGTGTCTGAGTGAATCCCATCCCAAAGGAAAAAACATTTCTGTTGTCCTGTAGATTGGAAGACTTTTAGTTGTGTGAAATGCGGCCTGTCAAGAGTACTCATCACATTATAAAAGTTTAGAGTAACTCAAACCCTCTAAAAAGTAAGTTACTTTATCTTTGCTTATAATACACTATAAAATAGAATGTATGAGACTGAAAGTGTTTCTCAAAGTTTGGGCACTGCTACAAGCAATGATGCTCTTATCTTACTGTGGCTTCCTAATAACATGTAACGTGTCAAAAGCTCTTCTTATTTATCATGATCTCTGTTACAAATAAATATTATTAGTAGACATATGATAATTAGCATTATTGTATACAGTACTAGTACTCCATTTCAGACGTGTTTTCTTTTATAAGATGTTATTTATTTTATATTCTGCCTCTCTTTTAATAAAACCAAGCTTTTGCCTAGTTTTGCTTAGGATTGCAGAAATTTAGTGACTAAATTGAACTCTATATAATCTCCTGATTCCTGTGGGAGGATTAATCATTGCTTCCATCACAAGTCCGTCTCTCTGATGCCAGTTACATTCATAAAATTAAAACACCTGTTAGTCCAACTCAACATAGCTGCCAAATAATAAAAATATTAGAGTAGCATTATGCATCTGTCAGCCTGTTTTGGCTTCTGTGTAATCATGCATATTTTGTTTTTAAAGGAAGTTTTATACTGTTAAATTGATTACTTGGCTACTTTTTCCATTTGGATTGCCAAGTTCTTGTTCAGTTCCATGCTATTTTCCTTTGAGACTAATTACTCTTCACAGTGAAGAGCACAAGAAATACAACCTGTGTAGGAAACATGAGGGGTTCTGATAGCACGGAAACTTCTGTCAAGGTGCGGTGTTGATGTATTTTCATGAAGATAACTGGGGTAATATGAGTGGGAAAGGAGAAGTTAAACTTTTAATAGTAACATAATGCATTACTATTATCATAAGCAAACCTTCCAAGCAGCTTTAGAATTAAAGCCTTAATGCCATTTTGTGATAGTAAACCAAGGAAAAGTAATACAACTTTAGCATTTTAAAAGTTTCTCTCTTTTTTCCACATGTTGTCAGAAATTCTTTATGGCACAAGCCATTAAGCTTTCCTGGCAGCCCCTCAATGAGCTGCGTGTTATTCTGAGGAGTTGCTGTGTGTTGTCTACATATTTGCAGCCTTGTCTGTACTCTGACGCCAACATTGTGGTCCCTCTTGGCCTCACACAAGGTGGTGCTTAGGCACCAAGTTGGTCTCTGCCCACTGCTGTGTCTTGCTGCACCTTTTAATCTTTTATCTCAGGTGTCTTCCTATCTTTCATTTTTTCTGTACCCAGAGCATCAACCTCACTTTTACACAAATCCAAGCCTCTGTCTTTCTTGTATACTCTAATCCCACCAATTTAAATATAAACATGTGGTCTTTGTTTATATGAACTCTAAAACTTAGCTTGGCAACACACTCTGCAGCTAGGCACTACAGCTTCTCTTATCTTACTGGCTGGAAACCAAACACTGGTGCCAGTCCTGATTTCTGTCAAGAAGTGTGCTAAACACTCTTATTCTACCCAAAAGTGGTAGTTTGCTAAGACACATTATATGGGCTGCCATAGCCCTTCTGAAGTTACGTTAGCTGAATTTATAACCTTGCATAAGATTATCAGTTAGATCAGGTGACACGAAAAAGCCAATATGGGCTTTTAACATAATTTTTGGTATTTTGTAGTTTTTGGTATTTTGTAGTTTTTGGTATTTCTGGGCAAGATGAGAATTCTAGTTCATCACTGACTGTGGCAGTGACCCAAGTTTAAACAAAGTCTTAGAGGGAGTTAAGGCGATAGTCACCACATAACACCACGTTCCACAGAAGAAGGATGTTTGAGAAATAACAAGGACAGGGCTTTAATGAAACTTAGGTTTGCAGGTTTGGTTTCATCTCATGCTGAGAGATATTGCTAGACCACGGTAACAGAGGAGGTCAGAGGCACACAGCTACAGCCAAGGTTTTTCATCAGATTACAGTTGCACTGGAGATGAAAGGAGCTAATGGACCTCAATGCCATGGAACTTCTTTCTGACTCATTTGCATTATTGCATTAAACTAACTCAGTTTCTCCTAAACAATAGACTAAGCCTAAACTTAAAATTAACTCTGCAGCTCACGAGGTACCTATGAACACTTCTTTTACTAGCTTGTAGTTTCCTTACATCCCCAAGATGCTAAACTCAGTCTTCTTTTGAGATCTAGTTCAGTAATCCCTAAATATAAAAAACAAACTTAAGAAGGGCATAAATTCTGACACCTAGCCTTGGTTTAGTCTGGATGATTTCCTTAACCTTTTTAGATAACTGCAAGTCATTTTCTTTTCCCATTTTTAATGTAACCATAATGAAATTCCACACCAGGTCCAAAACCTATTCCATCAGCATTTACCTGCCAACTCCCAGTATCACTTTAGCTCAAAATCTGCACTAGAGTTTGACAAGCTCTAACTCCTATGGCTTCTAGGTCTCAGTTGCATGTGTTATAGATCAAAAGTATTGTCTCACTGACTTAATTTACTTTTTTCCTGTTTTGTTTTCTCAAATAACAAGTAGAATGTACAAATATTCCTGTTAAAAGAGGTTAACGCAAATGATTAACATCTGAAACATTTTCCATCTGAGGTATCATAAGATTTTTTTACTCTAAGTTACTACATATTTTAGGATAACAAAAAGTAATTTTAGGTAAAACAAAGTTAAAATTTATAATTCCAATATTTCTTTATATGTATATTAAAAAGCACACAACACTGGAAATAAGCTGTTTTAAACTCTGCTGAAAGGAATTAACTTTAAAATTGTTTTTGAAACACTGTTATAACTAAATATTCATGAACGAGGTTTTGTGAAAATATGCGGGAAATTTTGTGTATCAGAGGTTTTGGATGCTCAGCATAGGTTGCTCCGAGAAACCTGACTGTCAAAAGTTTTTTATATTTTCTACATGTTGGGTACACTAGGATACTGGAAACAATTCATAAAATGGCAGATAACATTTTACCATGCTTTTAAAAACTTAGATTATCAGATGTAAGAACGGTAAGACTTACTTTCTGGTAGAAGGCAGTAGAAGGCAGCCACTCTTCTAAATCAAGCATTCCAGTAGAAGTAGATTGACAATATTGCAAATCTGTACCTCTAAGTGTTTGCCTGCAATGAATTTTAAATGCAAAAATTTGTAACGAAATATCAAACTTCAGTCTTTTATATTTATCTCAATTGCCTATGGCCACTGCTGGAGACAGGAGACATAGCTACATGGATTTTTTTTATTTAGCGTGGTCGTTTCCAGATTCACATTGTTGTGAAGTAAATATCTAGAGATCTAATTGCTAAATATTATTCTTCTAATACATTGCAGTTATTATTTGTGGAAGGGTCTGAGTTCATGTTTGGCAACAGTGCAAGACCTATAGACATATACTGGCCGTGCAGTTTATATTGAATGTTTTTCAGTTGAAAAGTTCAAGTTCTCTGTGTGCACTTTCCTACCTACACTGGTGCAGAAGACTGAGGATTTTTATCCCCTACATATAAGGTCATCAGAAACCTGTAACACTTTTAAAAGCTTATAAAAATAAGCAGAAATCTTACATGGCTATTAGGATTCTATGTTCACTCTTCATTGCCATTTTTTCCTGAACATGCTGTCCTTAACCTAAGGAGGAAAAGCGTGAATGCAGTCCATTAAGTTTGTGTAAAAAGTTAAAAATAATTTCTGAACATATTTTTCAATGATTATACCACTTTTTCAAATTCTAAATTCTCCCATCATGCTACTTTTAATCTGTAAAACATGTGCAGCAATTGCTGAGTGTATTTAAGTGTCATTCATATGCTCAGCAAAGATGTGTGGGGATTTCAAATCAGGTTCTTTAAGGCAGCTGCCTAACTCCTCAGCACTGAAGTACTGAGCAACACAGAACAAAAACTCATTTGTAAGTCTCAGCTGTGATCCACTGTAAGGACTAAGCATGACAACTTCCAAAGTTTGGATGATTTTCTTTTTAGCACAAGATATACAAGTGAGGCTGGAAGTTTCCTAAAATGGAGACATGCTTTTAATTTTCTCAGAAAACAAAAGTTGTTAAGGGATTTTGCTTAATGATTCCCACTGAAAAAGGCAAAAAGCCACCCTGCTCAATCTGAAACCCAACAGATTACTGTCTCACCACGTAACGACAGTCATATGAAACCAGATCTTACCCCGCAAACAGTTGTACATACAGTATTTGCAGTAAGAAGGAGAACAATATCTGCTCTAAGAGTAACTTGCCCCACCAATTGACTCATATGTTTAAGTTGAACACCTTTGTTAGGATAGAAAGAGGGAAAACATGGAAAAGATTAAAGGAATATTCTAAGAAAGCAATAAATGTAATATTGCAGTATTGCATAGTTAGCAGTTCCTTACTGAATGGGATGCAGCTACAAGAATCATTAATCCTCTCTAATTCTTTGCCAATCTTGATGTTACAGAAGCAGTGGGAGTAGAACTAATGGAATCTGAGTATGGTTATTAATTCTCCTTTTGTAATTTCCTGTTTCATTTGTATTCAGTAGACTACTGTTGCATACAAAAGAGGAAATGAGACTTCAACAAGATATAAAACAAACAAGGATGTTAAAAGAAGAGATTAAGTAGCTCATAAGAATGAAGAACTGCCCAAACCTCAGTAATTTTTTATCTTTTCTAGAAAGGTCTCAGTTTTACATCATTTAATGACAAAGAACTTTCTTTCCTTTACATCTGTCCTTGCTGATTCCCAAAATGCCAGAAAACTATCTATAGAATTTTTACTCCTTTTTATTCTCCCTATTATTCTCCAATAAGCTTAATGACCCTTACATCAACACATGCTCCAAATCTTCCTTCTCCAACAATTTACAGTTTCCCTCTGGGACTCAGTAGGCTTATTCTATATTTGCCACAATTTAAAAAGCTACCATGGAATACCTCAAAGAGGAGTGAGTATTTCTGTGATCTTCCTTGTAAGCTTTTGTCCCTAATGACTACATATCATCTGGTTCATTTGCTGAATTATGTATTCAACCTTTATCCTAAGAGTCAACTCTGGTCTTTGGTTGCAGCTAAACAAGGTAAGATTTTTCATGTAGATGCATTGGCATTGCAGGATATATGTTGCTGTTACTTAAAAAACACATTTCTCCAATAAAAATGGGGGCTGAAATAATAGGGATCCCATGGAGATTTGCAAGTCTTTATGACATCTAACCTCCTACCAGTCCCTTTTCACAAATTTTCCTAATTAATGGGTGAAGGCTGTCCATAGGTACAGCAGGTTAGCCGGGGGACCCTAGGCTAGGAAGTGGGGTGCAGCAGTGAGGCTGACTCACTGCCAGAGTGAGTGTTAGGGGCCACAATGATGAACAGCAGTGTGCTTTTAGCCCATGGGCAGGTGACTCAAGGCAGAAGGTAGTTAGTGGTACCTGTCATTCAGATCCCTCTTGGGCTGAGGACCACAGGCAGGAGAATGGTCCCAGACTGACTTTAATGGGAGAGAGTGGAGTTGAAGAAGACCCTGATGCAGCTGGTGTCATTGATAATGGTGTCTATGAATCCTCTTCAGTGGCCCTGTAGGGCTTGCAGGCCTGCACAATGGTAGCACTTGCCACTGGTGTGCAAATAGGAGCCACACCATGGGATGAGAATGCCAGCAACTGTCCCTATGCAGTAGGGGAGGTCCTGCTGTGCATCGTTGATCAAGGGGATCTCTACCACAGTCAGTCTCGTTCTGGACTTACCTAGCTCATACGGGTTGCCTGGTGAGATCTGGGGATGATAAAGCTCTGTTGCACAGCAACACAAACAATGCCTCCTCCTCTGGTAAGGGGTACTGGAAACTGAAGTGCTGAACCTTATTGTCAAAGGCCAGCTCTTTATGAAGAGTTCTGAAGACTTCCCTCCAGTTTATGAAGTTCACTATCCCTAGCTGGTCATGCAGTACTGCCTGCTTCCAGTAGCAGGAACTGATCTCATGATTGCAAGATCTCCTCTCCACCATGAGAACACTGGTAAGGGCAGCCATTGCCACCTCTCTGTTGAATGGCAACATCAGTGGCATCATCGTGTTGTCCACCCTTCTGACAGCAGTCTGTTCCAAAACCTGGAGCTCCCAGACAAGCTGCTCAAAACATCTTTGGTGAGGGTTGGTCCTATTGCCTGGACATGAGCTGGCAATATGCACTCACAGCCCAGAAAGCCAACAGTATCCTGGGCTGCATCAAAAGAAGGGTGGCCAGCAGGTCGAGGGAGGTGATTCTGCCTCTCTACTCTGCTGTGGTGAGACCCCACCTGAAGTACTGCATCCAGCTCTGGGACCCCAGTACAAGAAAGACATGGTTCTGTTGGAGCAGGTCCAGAGGAGGGCCACAAAAATGATCAGAGGACTGGAACACTTCTGCTATCAGGAAAGGCTGAGAGAGTTGGGGTTGTTCAGCCTGGAGAAGAGGAGGCTCTGGGGAGACCTTATTGTGGCCTTTTGATACTTAAAGGGGGCTTATAAGAAAGATAGGGACAGACTTTTTAGTAAGGCCTGTAGCAATAGGTCGAGGGGTAATAGTTTTAAACTGAAAGAGGGCAGATTCAGACTAGATATAAGGAAGAAATTTTTTACAATGAGGATGGTGAAACACTGGAAGTGGTTGCCCAGGGAGGTTGCAAATGCCCCATCTCTGGAGACGTTCAAGGTCAGACTGGAAGGGGCTCTGAGCAACCTGATCTAGTTGAAGATGTCCCTGTTCATTGCAGGGGGGGGTTGGACTAGGTGACCCTTAAAGGCCCTTTCCAACCCAAACTATTCTATGATTCTATGCAAAGTTCTTAGAGACCTGTAGAAGTAGCCAGGACTAAGCTGACTTTGGAAGATTCAGAACTTCATCTCAGTACAAAAATGAACAATTCTGAATGTTTTTGCAAATTCCTGAGACATTTGCCCTGCTACTTCCTCTTTTTTTGTTTTTTTTTTTTTTTTCACCTGCATTTAGAGCCTATTTCCTTTGATTAGGTGAGCTGTGTAGAAGAGACATGCTGGATTTCCTCTGGGGCAAGTTATTCATGCCTCTTATCCACAAAGTTGGCAACTCCCTACACTACTCCTGGTCTCACAGACACAGTTAAGTAGGAGCCCTAGTCTGATTCTAAATGCAGAGCTCCTAGATGCTACATTTATTTGTAACAAACTTGCTCAATTGTTTTCCCCATCTGTTTTCCAACACACATCTCTAATACACTTTATACAAATAGCAATTATTGCTTTTACTTCACATGATGTGCTTATGCACATCAACTATATTTAGTAAGAAGAATCTTCATAGGATATATTTTAGGATTCTTTAAAGTCTTGCTTGTGTCACAGCAAGCCTTCAGATCAGCGTTTGCAACCAGAAAATTGATGTCAAATGAACAGGAGGATTTTGGGAATGTCACCTTAGGGTTGTGGAAATAGAATATCAGCATTAAAAAGCTGAAATGCATTGTGTCCTGTAAAGCATCATTTTTTCTGTCTGAGAAAGCAAGTAACAAAAATGGTTATACCTGAAGACTAAATGAATTTAAAAATGCAATAACACACTGAAACAAAAGAAGAGTTAACACATTTTTCCCTGAAAATTCTATCATATTTCATCTTTAGTTAGAGTATTTAGATATAATTTTGCTTGTGAAACAAGCCCAGGACCATGGATCAACAAGGTATGCCTTTAATTAGATATTTTCTGTGTGGGCATAATAAATTGTAATGGCTTTGACATGTGGACCTGACTCAGATTCACATAGGTAATAGAGATATTGATAGGTAATAGAGATAAGTAAACATTAAAGATGTTTTTACTTTAAATAAAGCATTTGAAGAGTCAGTTGCTTGAGCACATGTCTTCTCATGTTTTGAAAGTGTTTGATAGAATATACCGTTTTATGTCATGGACCTTAGAACCTGAACTGGTATCGACTCCTTTGTTTTAGTTTGAGTTATATCAGTTTCCATCATATGGAAGAATTGTTTCTTGATATGTATTTGGCTGACAACTGAAAGATTTTTACCTTTATTTCATCCTGATGTAAAAAAATCCATAATAATTCTACTCTTTCTCACAACTGTGTGCACAGTTTCAAGGACTGTATTGACACTATGCTACCAAAGCAGATGTTATCAAATTATCAAATGCCAAGAAGATCTTTATGACCAAGATGTGAAATATTTAGTATAAAATAAAAAACAATAAAGTTTAATTTGCTCTCAAGGTTCAGCTGAAACATAAACCATCTATTTATATTTGAAATCCCAAAGGCCTCAAAAAACATTTTCTATTAAGATTTCTTACATTGTTCTGCAGACTCATGAGATCTGAACATTTAGTTGTTCTGCCTGCCCTGACTTTTGAGTTTTCCCTTTCTTTGATCCCTAAAATGCAGATGTAGATAATTCTACAGAAAGCAAATAAGTGTGCATAGGCCAATGGGATCAGTCAGAAAAATCAAAATGAATGCTACTATGCTAGAAAATGAAGGAATGTAAAAAAAAACACCCCCAAAAAAGCCCAACCACCTTTTCCAGCCTGATACCCCCCTCAAACTAAGAGCACTTACATATATTTTAAAGACCTTCATCTGAAAAAAAAAAAAAAGCAAGCTGGGTTAAGTAGCTCATGAGTGTCAACAGAACAAATAGATTAATTGGAGTACGCAGTGAATCATTAGAAAACTGAATGCAAAGTTAGAGAAAAAAAATTTCATTCTTAAGAGTAAGGAGTTTAAATTTGAGCTGTTTTAGTAACGGGAGAATCTTCAAAAGTTTACATATCTCACATTTTCTGTAACTAAAGAAATACTCATCTTTATGCAAAGTATTTTGGAAATTGTGGAACAACTTTTCTCTTTCCTTTATCTACTTGGGAATACAAACCTATGCCAATAACCACTAAACCTTGCCCTCTTCCTGCCATGGCCCTCAGGAGCAGCTCAGCAGGATCATGCATTTTCATAAGTGTTCTCTCTTTCCTTTGTACAAAAGAAAAGGGGAAATAAAGAAACTCTAAAATTATTTTGTACCAACTGTTGCAATGCTGAAAATCTTTGTAATCTAAAGCACTTTCTTCCATGTGTGAAAACAGTTAATAGTGACTCCCTGTAGCTAACAGCATTCTGAGCATTGCAGCAGAATATTAAACAGCGGTATGTCTTTGTGGAATATGAAGCTCTTTCTTCAGTCCCCAAAGCTGGCACCACTGTATGTGTCACTGGCTGCATCCCATACATGTCTGAAACTGTAGGGATATGCAGAGGTGTCAAAATGGACTTGCACTTACAAATGGCTATTTACTTTTCTCTTAATGAAGAAAAGAACAAAAAATCTCTTACAAAACCCCAAGCTGAGGAACATAAAAAGCAGACCCTGAATTACCCTACGTTGTACATTGGCTGCGTTTTTCCATGATTGCGCTTCAGTCACTGCAGGGAAGCACCATGCAGTGCTGGTGTCCATGCTTCTTTGGAGGAGTCAGTGGCAGGGCAGGGAAATGTGTTGACAACTTCTGCATCCTAGCATTTTCTAGGTTGTTCTAAGAAAGCAAGTCTTCACCACCGGACAGGTGATAAACCAGCTAACATAAAGACAACATGTTGATTATTTTTTCCTCTTTTTTCTTGTTGGTTACTTCTTCACTACTCTCTGCTGAAAGGAAGGTGTGGTGGTAAAGGCGCTGAGCAAGTTAAAGTCAGTTTTAAAGACCTCTTGCCACCATGCTATGCAATGTAGAAGTATCAGCCTTGGTAAATTTCTGGAACACCTTCAAATACTTGTCAGCCAGGTCTCCCATTAGATCACTCCCTGAGAAACTAAGAGGCAAAAGTGGTATTCAGCTGGCTCCAGGAAAATGGTGAAAATAGCTTGATCTATGTTTCCCTGCCACATATCCCAAACAAAGACTGGCTGAGCCAGGCTTTAGGATCTATCCTGTTAGGGAAGGGAACTGTCAGCTGTAGCTTCTAAAATGCCTTTGAAGTGTTTTATGAGTAGATTTAATCTAATGCCAGGCAGTGTTTACAAAGATAAAGTGTGATTCTACTACCTTTGTTGCTGCATGTGAAGATTTGACCTGTTTCACGATGGCCACGATCGATGACTATAATGCTCCTTTGGAGTTCCCTTTTGTTTTGCTTCACGCATGAATCTGATTCCCAGACTTACAAGTCTCACTAAGAAAGACCTTTTGCTATGAAAGCTAAGCTAAAAGGGATCAGAACATCATCTACATTTATCAGAACAGAAGAAATGGTTATTGATAGTTTCCTTTCTTCTGTGAACTCAGCAAGAAAAATGAAGGTTAATATAAAAAACTGCAGCGTTACCATTTTCTAGGAAGCAGAAGGAAGCATTGTATATAACCTGATACAACAGAGAACAAAGTCAGTAAATCTTTTCTTTGTTGTTTTTGAGTTCAAAGGTGGAATTAGCTGCTTTACTAAGACATTCAAGCAAGTCACGATGAGCAATATATTAATCTAATTGTATCTCATGTGTTCATGAAATATTTGGAAGAAGATCCTGAAATTCAACAATGCTGTTTTTTCTAAATAATTTACATGATAAATTTACCATAACTTCTTATCCCATGATTTAGTATGAGCACCTTAGAATTCTCTGCATTTTGTTGGAGTGCAGAATGAAAACTTCATTAAGATGCTGAATGTTCTTTAACAGTCCGGAATACTTTGATATTTTTTTTCTTTGGTGAAATTTTTGACCAGGTTTGGTTTGGTTTTTTTTTTCCATTATTTGGTTGCTTTCTTCCACTTAGCAGTAGGGATGAGTTTTTCTCAGGCAAGACTGACATGACTCAAAGGAATAATATTGCAAAGGAATCTCAAAGGCTGGGAAGGCATTTAAGAAGTGAGAAAAAATTTTCTTTTATCATTACAATAAATTATATTAAATGGATAGCCCATTGTTGTTAGGACGTTGGAGATTATCAGTAGGGACAAGCAGGCTTGGAGATTATCATCAGGGACAGCTATGTCAGGTCAAAGATATCAGAAGAGAAGGATGCATCAACATGGTGAATGAAGAGGTCCAGGGGATGTGTTACCGCACCGGGTGCTGTGATTATCTACCAAATTTCATTGTTAGTTCACTCCCTGGCTCTGTTTTGAACCACTTAAATGGGGTCTTTTGAAGATAAATGTCTGCCAGGGGTGGCAAGCACTAAAGCAGGGTCAACATTAGCTTTAGCACCACTTGTCACTTGGCTTTAGCACAATTGATCAGTGCTTGTCCCTCTCTTACTTAGCAGTATAGCCATAACAAGAGACACAGAGCTGCCTGGAGGTAAGCTATCGGTGATCTTGATCTTCACCTAACCTGGGTGTTAGCCCCACTTTACAAGCTTGCTCCTGCATCTTTTTTTATAACACTTTTAGATATACAGGTAAGAAATGCTGTGTAAGTGCTAAATGTTGATTAATTACTGTTATTACAAACATTGCAAGGTTGGCTTACTGGGGGTGTTCAGTGTGAGGGCCCTAATCACAAGTAATGAGACATCAGTGGGAAATGACATTGGTTCCAGTGGACTGCTGTACTGCTGTACAGAAAATGCTTTATTTTTCCCCTCCTAAGAAACTAATTGCTTTGTGTTATTGTTTAACATCCTGTAATTGAAGTAGTTGCAAAGAAGGAAAAATATGTTCTTTCTGGATTTGAGTGTAAGTGTGCAATTAGAAACTGCCTAATGTGAAATTGTGACAACAGAAGAAAGTAAAAGGAAACCCCAGGGGGGTATATTACCTTCTTAGAGAGCCTGAGCTTCCTATGTGTAAATTAACATAATTAACATTAATGGGAGTTAACACATGCCTATGCTGTGAGGAGGCTAGCATCCCAGCTACAGAATACCACAGTGCAAATGCAATTAATGATTCTGCAGTGTGACATGCCAGCACCTTCCCATGTATTAAACTGGAATTGAATTCCAAATGGCAAACAATAAGAAAGTTTAAGATATGTCTTTGTATTTTACAAAGTTGCAATTCTGAGATTGTCTGGAGAACAATGTAAAATAGAAAAGGGAGGGAGGCTTATAAATAAAACAGTTATATAAACATACAAGTAGTTTGTTACAGAATCTTTTAATAAAACATAGAATGTTTTATTAAATGTATTTATGCTAAATGTATTTCTTATGACTATTTTCCCCACTTTACCTCTGTCTGCAGTCAGTTTTTGTATACATCAGCCTGATGGGGAGCTGTTTTGCTTCAGGTAATATCTAGAGATTTCTACAATCTGAGACCTTGTAGAAATGAGGATAATTAGCACTGCTGGTCTGTGTCAATATATCCTAAAACATGATAATCTGTTGATGCAGAGCTCTCAGTACTAGATTTTATTTAAGAGTATGAACATATTACAGAAAAAAGTATATTTTAAAAGGTCCATTTTCAGTTTGAAAAAGCTAAGTGAAGAAATAAAGATATGTAGAGCTCTCACACAAAAGCACTACCAAGAAAACTCTTAAGGCTCATTGCATACGCCAAAAATAAAAAATACAACCAAATAAAGTAGAAGAGCACACGCTGGTGTTAAAGAAAAAATTGTTTCCTTAGAGCAACGTAGGCACAGATTTTTTTTATGC